>JAJAQA010000008.1:7748916-8948916 GCA_021464565.1 Rutilus rutilus | reverse complement strand
GGTCTAATGCTGCGTTCACACCAAACGCGAATCTGCGTCAAAATTCGCGCCTGCCGCGTCTAGTTACACGCGTGACCACTTTGTGTGCATTCGCGCGTCAGAGCGAAATTGACGCGCGTAAAATCAAAAGTTTGAAGCAAAATTTACGCGCGTCAAAGGCGAATTCCGGGGGCGAGAGTTTCGAAACCTGTTGGCGGCCATCTTTTTTAGATGTTTATCGAGCATTAGCAATAGCATTAATCGAGAGAGTCACCGCTCGTATATGCTCTGGAGAGCAGAAACAGCTGCGTAGGGGACATCGTGGCTGTACTCGGGTCCACCAAACCCTCCGGAGGGTTTCAGGAGTTTCACAATTTGCTTCAGGAGGTAGGTTTGGTGGACCTAACGGTGAGGACGCTGACGAGGACAGCGTAGGCCGTATAAAGCCTCGGCCTCGAGTGGTCTCTGCATGACGAGCCCGCGCTGTACAGCCCGGCGCGAGGTTCACCCTCTCCCGCACCTAATCTGTCATTTATTTTTGTTTTGATAATAAATGGAGCCAGCCTCCAAAAGTGAAACCTGTCCTGTGATTTTTTGAAAAGTTTTTATATTGTGTTTGTTGTCTTTACATTAGATTAATAAAGTTTCATATAATCTAGAATAGATATGAAATAAATAGCATTCATTACAAAATGAGTATCTCTCATTGAAATCGAGTTTTTATGTGAAAGATTATTTGCTTTGTTGTGCATTTTAGTCATATTACAAAATAATTTATTGAGGCCAAACATAAAATAACATTATAAACTGTCAGTTCACCACGTGACAGCAGCAAGCAGGCTCCTGATTGGTTAACGCGGCGCGAATTGACGCAGAAGTTCAGATTTTTCAACTCGGGCGGCAGACGCGAATTCGCGTCAAACGCGTGAATGCACAAATAGCACTAATAAATTTCGCGCGTAACCAAACGCTCAATTCGCGCGAATGAGGCGAATTCGCGTCTACCGCGCCGCGCTAAACGCCTCATTCGCGCCGCAAGACCTCCAGACGCGCGTAAACGCGTCTTACCATTGACTTAACATTGAAATCACTCGCGCCAGACGCAGATTCGCGTTTGGTGTGAACGCAGCATAAGGTTTTAAACTAAAACTTTGTCCAACCTCCAGGATGAGTTCTGGCCAATTAGACACTGGCTGAATTTAGGAGGTGAAGTTCTTTTCAGTTCTGATCGTAAATCATGCTTATCTGTGCTCTCCTTACTAACAGAGAGAACAGGGGCCACAGTTTAGACATGATTTCTAATTAAAAGAAGATCAAAACATATTACACCGATATCATTCAAGCCATCTTGCTAGTTGTGTTCGTAAGATAGCATTGATATGAAACAGTACACACTTTCATTCATTCACTCCTTCTAATAGTTAATATAATAACTATTACCTGAATTAAATGGGATCAAAACATATTATCTTATTAAAATATACATATAAGTGGTGGAAACAACCCAGGATTAGGTAGTTGCATGATTGTTTGATCATGAGTCCATTGACAATTGTTCTTGAATGATTTTATGTATAGTTATTTATAAGAATCAGTTCTCTGGTGAAGAGACAGAACTCTGTTTGTTCAGAGGTCTTAATGATGAGGTGTTCAGGAATGTTGTCGGGGGTTTCAGTAACATCTGCTGGTGTCGATTCTTCTTCTAAAGGGTCTTTTGCAGACTCTCTGGCACCGGGATGGGTGACTTATGGCTCTGGTCTTGGTGATTTGACTCTGGAATGTGCGGACACTGTCTTTATCTTAACCAGTAAGATAGTAGGCCACAAAGCTAGCCATTGACCAGTTATGTGTTAGTGCCGGGGGCTCTTTCAATTAGTCAGACCGGTGATGATCATGAGACGTTCTGAACAAATCTTCCCCCCTCAGTCATCGAGAAGTAGAGAATTTGAATTAATATTCAAAAAGAAGATTAGTTGGTGGTTGCTTTCTACCCATTGTCGCTACAGAGAGGACAAAATCGTTGATGTTGGCGAAAACCACGGGTAAGTCAACTTTATGGGGTGACGTCACATAGGCGACATGTAGTCTTTCTCGTTATGTCTTTTCCACAACTGCTAGCTAAAGAATCATACCATATACTGTCAAACTCGTAACATGAAAAGTTATATAAAAAATTCACGGACAACATATGTTCAATTCATGGCACAATTCAAACGGGATCAGAAAATAATTATTTTCTCCCATTCACTTGCATTGACGGTTTTTCAACTTTGAGGTCCAGCGGGGTTTTACGGAAGGGGCGGGACTTACCAGCTCTATAGGCCTATTTCACAAGATGGCGGCCGTGATCGGAAGTAGGGTAGCGATACTTCCGGTCGCGCCACCGCCCGCTCATACTGTCTATGTGCCCGCTACGATCGCCATTCGTTTTTAAAATGGACTGTGAACAGCGCGTTTTCTCTCAGTCATTCATGTATTTGCCAAAAGTACATATATCAGATGTTGTCCTTTTTGTTGACAGTTTTCAGGGAGCTGTGAAAAGATCAAAATTGGACAAAGGGTACAAATTCTTTTTTGAACAATTTATTTTTGTTTACCAAGGTATGTTATATTTACGATAGCCAATTTACAATTTATCTTTTGTTGATTTAATGGATCATTTCAAAGCGGTGTAATAAAACAAAATCAGTTTTAACCATGTGTGTATGTGTGTATTTGGACACTTCAGTCTCAAATATTATTGCAGGGACAGCGGTAATTAGGGCCAGATGTTATAGGTCATTAAGAAAGCGTGAGGAACCACATCAGCTTGAGGTAAATAACTTACTGGATTTAGCTAATGATGAATGGTATATTTTCTGATAACCAGATAAATTCAAATGTATTACTTGTCTCAGTATCAATTAGCAACAGCAGCTATAGACACTGTTAAAAAACCATTCCATTCATTAAAATTGCATTGCACTTGATGACTAATCTCACACTTACTATACCTTTACCCACAAAATCAATAAATAAATTGAAATGATGTCTGATTGTACGTGTGATTTCAAGTAGCTTTAAAAAAAAAAAAAAAAAAAAAAAAAAAAAATCAATGTTATTTAGTCCAGGAGAGTGCAGAATTAATAATGAATTACACTAAAATTATGGCTCATTTTCATGCTACCACCATGAATGAAACTAAGAATTGTACATCTTTACAGTGAATTTAATTTAACTTCGCTGTTTTATCTAAACATGAAAATAATGAAATTAAGGCAAATAAATAATAATAAACAAATTTTAGACTAAAAACATTAATGCAGTAAGAGATATTACGTTTAAAAAAAAATCATGTTACAAAATCATATTTTAGTGTCTCTAGAGACCCCCCCAAAAAACAATGTACACCCTAAATGAACAACACACAAAGGTTAAATGAAGATGTGAAATATATGAGTCTTTCTATCACTTTCTTCAGATCACGCTTGAATCCAACTATCCACCTCAAATGGCAGCTTATACTTGTACTTGTGCTGCTGGAAGAAGTTTGTGCAACCACCTGGTAGCACTACTTTACCAGACAGCACATTACAGTACATTAGGAACCAAAAATGTTCCAGCTGCCCTTGCTTGCACAAGCAAACAGCAGACCTGGCATAGGCCACGCACCCAGGTAACAAAAAAAAAAAAAAAAAAAAAAAAAAAAAAACCTAAACAGTTTTCATTTTGACAACAGTTAATAATAAATAAAAATGTATGTAAAGTGCATGATGTGCAAATCAGATTACAATCAAGTGCAATATATACATGTTTTGTCAGGGCATCACTCCTGAACCAGTGGATGAGCTTGTAGTGCGCAAGCCAAAAGCCTCTGGTAGGAGCTGTGTGCAGTCTACTCTGTACAGAGCATATGGAGGTAATCTCCAAATACTAATATAATACATCTTCACATTAGATAAGAATTAACACACTGAAGCATTGAACATTTTTGTTTACGGACCTTTGCCTGACAAAGACATGATTGCTGGAGCAGCATCCCTCATCTCCCTTCGACCACAACCGCTTATAGCCAAAATTATTGATGGAATGTCTGCTGTAAGCATGGTGTCCTCTAAATTTGGAGAGGTCCCAAAAGGTTCACTGCTGTCTTATCAGTGTCCAGCTGTGATACCAAAGGATGTGTTTATTCATCCATATGCTCCACAATTCCCCCCATTACCTGTCCGACAATACACACTTCCACAATTTCATTTTGTCCCTGGTAGCTGGGCTGAACTACTGCATATGCAGAGTCTGGAGGTGACCCCTGAGATATCAGGGATCGTTGAGGAGGGAACAAGGGGTCAATCCAAAAGCCCACTCTGGTTTAGTATGCGTCGCCTCCGTCTTACAGCAAGCAAGTTCCATGAAGCTGCTCATGTCAGATCAGAGTCCACAGCAAAGACACTTGCTGGCCGGATCATTAAAGGTGCCCCACAGACCAAAGCAATGCGTAGAGGAATGGAGCTTGAGCCAGAGGTTCTTCGCCGCTATGCTGAGACGTTTGAAGTTAACGTTCTTCCATGCGGTCTCATCATCCACCCTGATGCTCCACACCTCGGTGCCAGTTCAGATGGTAAAGTGGTGGACCCAAACGAAGAACCAAGTGGTGGACCCAAACGAAGAACCTCCCTATGGCCTAGTTGAGGTTAAGTGCCCTGATGTGAACGACATTGGAGAGGAATCACACACCAATATTATTGGGGGTCAAGCAAAACTTAAAAAAAAAAACACACCTACCACTGGCAAGTCCAGGGTCAGCTGATGGTCACTGGCTTAGCTTGGTGTGGTGACGGATACAAGGAGTGACTTCACCGTGGAAAGAGTATGGAGGGATGATGAGCTGATCCAAGAAATCAAGGCTAAAGCTGATGAATTCTACTTCGGTACATACATCCATGTTTTGCTAGGGCAAGAAAGTGACCAACCAAAGATGTTTATATTATTCACAGTTATGCATGTTGTATGTTTCTAAGCTTTATGATAAATGTTATTTTAAAAATGTTTCCCAAGCCTGACAGAAATTGATAATGGATCGTTTTGCATGTGACAGCCACACAATATTTTATTATAAAATGACCAAAACAGACAAAATCAAGTAATTATATTTAAAATATACCTTCAGTCAGTTATTGCCCATTTGGATCGCACTTAGTCTGGAACCTCACCCTTGAGCATGCCAAACCCGTGGAAAAAGCACCAGAATGACTTACTCTTGGGATCAGGAACACACAAGCCTTTCCACCACGTCAAGGTGGCGATCCTTGGAAAGGAAATTCACTCTGCATTCATTCTTATTACGACTCACTTTACCTTGTAGTCTTTTATGTCTTACTGCCGCTGCTGCTCTCGCTGTTTGTGTCACTCCTCCGTCCTTCCTGCTGCTGAGGCTGCTGCTGTACTTTCCTGGTAGCTCTGTGGCATAACACCTACACCATACACACCACAATCTCACCTCAATATGACCATACACACAACCATACACACAAGTTTGAATTAATATTTAATTATTATCATTCATAATGATTTAAGTTAATTTAATCTACACCACAAATTAAGATAAGTACTTTATCATCAGCCCCAAACTGCTGCCAAATACTTTATGTAGAACTCAGTGGCTCTGGTGCTGCTACCCTCAAAGTCTGAAGCCATGTGAACTTAACACTCTGACATTTTTCATTTGGGGTGACACTAGTGATCTTTGGGGTCTCCAGGCAACAACATGTATTTTTATAACAGAATAATAGGTTTTTTTTTTTTACAAAAAGTAATTTTACTCTGTTTATTAATGTTTTCACTCCATATTTGTGCAGTTTTTGGAGATGATATATATTATATATAAATAATTAAAAATGTTTTTTAAATAGGTTTTTATACAAAAGCAGTTTATGTAAAATTAACTTTATAAAAGACTCAAATTTCTAAATTTCATTTATGGGGATAACATGGATAATTTTACATGGTTTTACAACAGATATGTACAGTTATACATATATTGAGAACAAAAGCATGACATGAACATCAAAATGCAATGAACTGAACAGCATTACAAATGAGGAAATAAAGCAGTAACTGTGTGTGTGTGTGTGTGTGTGTGTGTGTGTGTGTGTGTGTGTGTGTGTGTGTGTGTGTGTGTGTGTGTGTGTGTGTGTGTGTGTGTGTGTGTGTGAGAGAGAGAGTGTTCACATCGTCGATGTGTCCACATCACCGATGTGTCAGCGTCACCAAATTTGGATGATGTTCCTGGCTGGCATGTTCACTCTTTCCAGTATTTTACCTCACCTTCAAAATCTAAAGGACCCTGGTAATTTGCCATCATGCAACAGCATGACCACATCTGATTCACTGTGCCTGCCAAGGTGAGGGGAATTGGGCAATCCCAAATGTGGTACTCTTTTACCCGCCTTATTACGCGCTTCACAAGGATGCGGAGTCTGGCTATGGCCTGGGTTCTCTCTGTTTCCTCTCTGCTGAACTGGTCTCTATGCTTGAAAGGGGGAATGATTAGTTTTGCCCCAACAACCTCCAATAGCTTTCCAATGAGAAAGCCCTTTTCTGCCATAACCTCATCACCTGGCTCCAGCAAGTCCAAGATTCCTGACTGCCTTGTCAACTCCTTATCAGAAATAGAGCCAGTGAACAGCTTTGATGCAAATGTGATTGCACCACAGGGTGCAACTCCAATCAAAGCTTTGAAAGTGGTATGGCTCTTGTAGGTTGAGAATGTTTCAGAGTGAAGGGTAATTGCCTCTGGGCTCTCACATATGAACTCTGTGCAGTCAATAATGACCCTCACATTTGGGCAGTACTGCTGAAATTTCACAGGCATTGTTCGATTCACCTGTTCACGGGTCATCCATATTTGAATGGATCCCAACACAAGGTATAAGTAGTTTGCCCATGTGATAACAATGCGACTCACGGTAGAAGTGCTCACTCCAAATAGCTCAGCTAATACTCTCTCTCTAAGGCCGACAGCGACCCGCAAGCAAAACATGAAGAACTCATCAATGAGTTGGATCTTACGCTGGGGGCTTGGCTTCACGACCTCTTTCTCTGCAGTGGAAATTCCAATCCTCTTGGCTTTGGACCAGTACACAATCTTGGATGCAGAGGGCTCAATAGATCTCCAGAAAACCATAAATATGTTTTTGGATGAGAACCTTGTGAAATACCTGAAGTCTTCATCAGATACACACCATCTATCCAGCAAAGATCGGGAGATGGTAAGCCTTGACACCAGTTCTTCCAGCTCCTTTATTTTTTCTAGTGCCTCATCAAGAGCACCTAATTAAAGAACAAAAGAAAACTTTTTTTTTTGGTGTTAAACATGACACTTTATCATTCGAGGAAAAAAAAAATCTTATTAATTTGGTAAATTGCTATTACATGTTTATGCAGTTATAGAACAGTTAGAACATCACTATTCACCCCAACAGCCTTACTTTTTATTCATTTTTTAGTTCTGTTTAATCAATTGTTCATATTGTCTCCATTGTTGCACATTTATTAATAACTAGAATTATCTTTGCTCATGAATGTTCCCTGTCAATGTGCACAAGTGTTCCTGGTGGGGTGTTACCAGTAAGTTAATAGCTATATTTTAAATCGCGGTATTGGGTTGGACTCCGCAGCAGACCCTGCAAATAATTACATACAACACATTCATCTTACTAACATGCTCCACTGTTAGCATAACTGCTACTATATGCTACAATCATTTTTGGATAACAACATGTTACACTCACCCGGGGGAGCACGACTGTCGTAATCGTGCTCCTGCACCAGCAGCGCGACATCAGCACTCTCCATTTCTGCTTCCTCCTGTACACAACAGACACCTCTTTTTGCCGTCCGTGTCTGGTGTAATTTAACTTCTCCCCAGTTGTTCCATGTAAACCGGGAAGGCACGGCCTGCGGTGTAAGATAATTACGACCGGACTCTCTAACACGGACTTCATCCTCCGTGAAGTGCTTAGAACACAAAAAAGTGCTGCCTTTCCTGACTATAAACGTTGGCCCCTCCTCTCTTCGTATAGCCCAAATCCAACGCATCTTCAACATATCGTCGCAAGGAAAGCTGTGGAACGATAAATAAGGTTGTTTCTTTTTTGAATTGAAACAAAAAGGTGCGCAACAAGTCTGACTGCTTTTTGTCTCCGCCATTGTTCTCCGACTGCTACTGCTAGCGCTCTCACCGGAAAAGAGTTTACCCTACTTCCGGTCTCGGCGGCCATTTTTGTGAAATAGGCCTATCATAGACATAATAAATACATAGACACCCTATTGGCCGCTTTGGAACGTTGCTGCGATACGTCAACGCGTCCGCCATTTTGCGGAGGGCAAGACTGCGCTGTAATCAAATGCAAGTAAACAGGTGAGCTGCGGTTTTTCTGTATAAAAACCCCCAAAAATATATTTATCAACCGATTTCAGTGGTTTGTATGTGGTGTACAAAAAAGTTCCATCTCTAGTTATTTAAAATCTCGATAGTTAGACTTATAAAATTTATTTATTTTTAATAAGGAATGGCCAAAGCTCAGGGTTGTCATGTATTTGGTTTTTCATTCTTGGATAAGAATTGTGAACGCCCCCATACTGAGATATAATTTAATTTTCACATTAAATTAAAGTTTTCTTATTGTGGGAAAAGCATATTCTGTCATTGACCCGATTTTAGCAATAACAAGGATAACTGATGGATCCTTTATGGTAATACATGGTACAACTACAGTGCAATGCAAATAGTAAATATAAAATAAAGTGAGAAGTAGGCTAATAGTAAATAGTTTAGTCAATAAAATAAACAAACAGTATACAGCAAATTAAATAGTAATAAAAGTATAATTATATAATATCATAAGTACTAATATAATCATAATAATATATTGATAATAGCATATAGGTTATGTATAATACTATAATAATAGCAATAGAATATGAAATATCAATTACAGAATATAGACAATAAAAAATAAGTTAAATGGTTACTATGAATAGTACAATAATTTAACAGCATAACTATAATAGATTGATAATCGCAAGTGGTATATTATTATAATAACAATAATAAATAATGTAAATTTATATATTTTAAAATATTCTTACATAGGCTATATAAAATAAAATGACGCAACCCTGTCTCTTTTTGTTAAATTTCAGTTTTTAAAAGGTATAAGAAGCTATACAAGTCAAGAAATAAAGTAAACGATTCAGTAAAAAATACAGCAGGCTACACCGTTAAAGTGAAATAGCCTAAATATATAGTTATGAAACTTAACTTTGCCCTCAGCCAAAACAATCTGCCAAGGAACAAATTATAGATTAATGAAACCAAAGATCGCCCGTTATACACAAGACGAATTATTCTCACTAGACTAAAGACATCAGATCTAGCGGCGAACGTCAGAAGCACTATAGCCGAGGTAAGGCTGTTCTCGGCGGGGTACATGAGCGCTGAGCGCCCGGTGATCACTGGATCTCACAACTTCGAAACCGCCAGATAACATTTTTTAAAAGGCACTCTCTTTATATAAAAAACACAGATTTGAGCTTAAAACAACTACATTGTCGACTGAAAAACTCTTAAAACTACATTTCGTGACACAATAACAGTAGTATTTTTAAATTTTGCGGCCTTTCTCCTCTGAAAATAAAAATAGTAAATGAAATACAACCAGTAACAAATTTTCAGTTTTGCTTGTGAAAGGTAATTCCCTGTTTTCAATTGTGTGGCAATTTGTAAAGCCCCAAGCAGCACACGAAATAGGCATTTTTCTCAATTCTCGTTATGAGAGGTATGGGAAAGTTGCCCTCCGCAGTATGGCGGCGCCGTTGACGTACGATCCAGCGGCCAATAGGGCATCTATGTATTTATTATGTCTATGAGGCCTATCCTCTGACGTTTTGGTTTTGAGCGCCTTTTTCGCGCTTTCCGGCAACGTTTAAATTTAAATGGCCGTGAACTGGAAAATCGTCATAATTTTTTTTCTTCACAGACAACTACAAATGCAGTAAATATTATATTTAAACATAATATCATAATAGATAAATCAGCAAAAAGTGGGAACATTTTTTCATGAATGCAGGGCTTTGAAAAAGTATTCAAGAAAAAATATCAAAATAATATTTTCTCATAGGTTCTGCTGATTTGTCATCTTCATTTAATTGTATTTCACCAATTATAGTGTCAGTTAGTATTATATTTTTTTAATCTTTAATAAAGATTGTTTATAGCATAAAGATGACAGTTGTTGCCACGCTCTCCCTAGCATCAAAATCTTCCAAACTGGGCCCCTCCACACTGATTCTTATCAGATCTTCCACTGTCTCTGTGTGAAGGGATGCTCTGGTATCTGATTTGATTCTCTTCTGTGAAGAGAAGCCTCTCTCACAAACAGCAGATGACACAGGAAGGACCAGCAGAATGTGGACAAGGTGCAGTATGTTCTGAAAAACATACAAAACACATCAAAACTTGGGGTGTACAAGCTGTCAAAGTTGTCTTAGATATCAAAGTTGACATAAAAAAGAAAACAGTAAAACCTTGTACTCTGAACAGTATGGCTCTCTGGTTAACATCAGCTCCCAAAGGCTGAGGTAGGTCTTGTCCTTAAACATCCTGGTGATTAACAGCTTCAGGCCCACAAACTCTTCTTTTGCCAGCTCAGTGTTGACACCATTTCTGAAATTGACATGGATTAAACAGCCAATCAGTGTTTAAATGAACAGGATTGCTACCAGCACACATACTGTGTATTTGTCCATCATGCTACCTTGTGAGAACAGGGGAGAAGTGATCCAAAAGGAATGCAAGGTCATCAGCACCATGGTCCACTAACTCCTCTTGGTCTTCAGGCCAGCTGTCATAATTGAAGATGTTGAAGCATTTGACAGCCTTGGCGGTTGCAGATTTGGCATAATCCTCTCCTATTGGAAGAATAAAGACATCTTAATAAATGAGTAACAGAATTTCTGATCTGTCAATGTGTTCATAAGACAAAGTACACTTGCCTAGGAGGCTACAGAATCTTGCTTTCAAATGTTTGACAGTGGATTTGATTGTTGCCTCCATTGCGCTTTGAAGTTTAGTGTTAGCAGTACCATCTTCTGCCAGCTTAGACACTTCCCCTTTGAGTGTAACTGTCTGTGTGTGTGACAAAGCATAAACGCATTGTAATTCGATATAATAAATATTTAGTTTTTTAGAGTATTTCCTGTATCAGAAACAAAACCATAAATGTACCTGGAATTTGTAGATTGGCATTTCACCATGACCCTGCTCATCCTGCTGCCTCTTCTGCAGCCTAAGGTCAGCCAGGAACTGGGACAGTCTGCCACCAGGCTTAGGTCTTGCAGCCATCACCTCTGTAGTCACCAGCAGATCTCCAAGAGCACAAACTGCCTGTTTAGAAATATCAAGCACTTTTACAAATATACAGCTGAAGCTAATAACAAATATAAGTTAAAATCATATACCATTCATCTCCCTTACTTGAGGTAGGATGGTCTCATTTTTCTGAAGTAGGAGACTAAACTTGGTTATTCCAGCAAAAACATCAGTCAGAAAGTGACAAAAAGCCACAAAAGTGCCATCTTCAATTGATTTCTTGACCTGTATCATACAACCACATCATATTCAGATACAACATGGATGGATAAACTAAATTCTTACTGAAGTTAAAGTGGCACTAATTTAATGAATTCCCTGTGGAAATGCATTGACCTTTGTGGCTCTGCCTGCAACATCTGCATTGGCAGAGGACCCTGCCAAATGGTCCATATGACAGTGGACTGCAGTGAACTGGCCTTGATGGCCATTCTGTCCGGGTTTGAGGAAGGTCTCTAGGGCCCTGGAGACATGTGGAAGCCATCGTGTTCCTTTAACCCCACCAGGCACTAACACATCCACTCCCAGGTCCTCTCCAATCGCCTTCAGCTCCCTCATAGATTTGGGACTAAAATGATAGGTCTTCCACACCAAATGTAGCATATCATACACTTGACGGATCATTGCATTGTCCTTCTGGACCGACAACATGGCCAATTCCAATCTGTAAAGATACATTTAGATACCTCTTTAAAAGAAAATACACAAAAGCATACAATGGGCATTAGGCTGTCAGGTACAAGTCTTAAGCCTACCTGTGTGGCATACAGTGAAAGGGTATGATAAAATCCCCTGCATCTTTCTGTAAAAGGGCTATAACTCCCCCTTTGCTACCAAGATTAACTGCAGCTCCATCAGCCCCCAGAGCAACAGTTTTTTCAAGCCAGTCTCTACACTGATCCCCAAGCGTAGCAAATGCTTTCTTTGTGGCGGCATAAATTCCTAATAAACAAAGAAAAATGATAATGCAGGTCACTAGTTTAATGTGATCAAGGCTTACTTACATTTTTATTTATTAATTTTGATATCACTTTACAATAAGGTTAATTTATTAAACATTAGTACATGTATTAACTATCATTGTTGAACTAACAATGAGTACTACATTTGTTACAGTATTTATTAATCTTTGTTAATGTTACTTAATAGAAATAAATCTGTTCATTGTTTGTTCATGTTAGTTCACAGTGCATTAATGTTTTATGTAATTAAAATACATAATGTTGTATGTAATTAATGTAAGATTTTAATAAAGTTTATTAGTAAATGTTGAAATTAACATTAACAAAGATGAACAAATGCTGTATACGTGCAGTTCATTATAGTTAATGTTAACTAATGTAGTTAACTTTAGAACCTTATTGTAAAGTGTTACCTGAATTTTCTTAGGTCTATACAATTTTCTCAAGATATTCTATATTATTATATTCTATATAATATAGTCTATTTCATATGTCATGCTATATTGTGGGTAGGCCTTAACATAGGGTACACCTACCTTGTGCATGACCATGCTCCACTTCAATGTGTCCAATTAGTATATTGACCGGTCTCCCTCTCCTCAAGATCCGGCCGTAGACAATCACACACTCCTTCGTGGAAATGTCTGTGTCACCGTCGATCATAAATGACATGTATGTGGAATCCGTGATGGCAACAGTCGTCTTTTTTTTTAATGTGTCGGCTATTACCCCAATAAATTGGGCACAAGCAACGTCATTGCTGTACGTCGGGTTCACATCTAATCCATTTTTCTTCATCAGAATAATTTCCGATCTAAATTTAGTGAATGGCAGCTCTTCTTTTGCGATGTTATATGCGACGTTGAATTTTATTATCATCTCTGATTGTTCTGAGGACCTGATAGCTGCTGCCTGCCGTTGAAATGCAGTCGGGAGAGGGGCAACTTTAGTCAAACACTTATCACGACATGAAATGTGTTTTTTTGCAATATTGTGCTTTTTCTGCGTTTCGATCCGAAACGTCGTTGATCCGCTTACAAATGCACTGTTCCCTGCCATGCTCTGGCCACGTTCATTACAATAAATGCAGTGCATTACGTTTTCGTTCTTATTAAACCTTAACCAGGGAAACTGGTCTAACCAGTCTTTACGAAATGTATATGCTTTTCCCTTTTTATTTTGAGTCTCTAGCTCAGGCTCGTTAGGCTCTGAGTCTCTGAGTCGGGTGCCATCTCCGACGATGGACCAGGGCTTATGTCACAGCTGTTGTCGGAGCATTGACTGGGGCGAGTGTTGGGGGGAACAGGCTTATTTTTCTTCAAGAAAAAACTCTCTATGGGTCTATTTCTCTTCATTGTTCGTCGTCTGTTTTCTTGTGTTTATTTCGCTGACGCTGATTGCCGTAACTGATTCTCTGGTGCTCAGGTCGCAATTTCAATCACACAGCACGGAGCAGTGTAGGCTATCTGGACCACAGCCAATAAGTGGCAAAGACCCGCCCCATCTCTGCCTCTGATTGGTTTAGAACATTAGACATGGTTTATGATCCAACCATGAGTGTGAATTCCGTCAAAGGAGAACAAACGCTTCGTTCGTGAAGAGGTGGCGGATGCGAGGACGTTAGGTGCACCGGTGCGACCTAGGAAAATTTTTAGTCGTACTCTTACAAATTTTGGTCGCACTCTAGAGCCCTGATATATATATTTTTTTTATTAGATCAGATAACATTTTAAGCTGTCATATGGTCATGTTACAATATGCCCCTCAACATGTTACAATGTACCCCACCTATGGGGCATGTTTTCACATTTCACTTCCATTCTTTCGGGGTATATCAAGAAAACAGTATATACTGTATTAATAAAACAAAAACACATAATTGTAGTAGACATGTGGGAAATTAATGTGGGAAAAAATAAAGAATAAAGTAGATTTACACAAGCTGAGAAAGTCAAAAAGCGTTACTTTGTGCCCCGCTCTTCCCTATATTTAGCCAGAAATGTAAGAAAAATGTAAGGTTTTTTTATAATAATAATAAAAAAAAATATATATATATATATATATCTATATATATATATATATATATATATATAAATATATATATATATATATGGGTCAATGACATGACACCAAATTTTTTTGTCCGGTTGCATTTTTTCAGGCAAAAATTAGTTTAAATGCCTAAAAAGATACTGCATATTTGTAGTACCTCTCCCATGTATGTACTCACTTTAACTTTTCAAAAACCTTTACTTATTTGTTATTTTTTTGTTATTTAAAGTGTCAAAACATCATGTGGTGCGACCGTCCGGCCATAACTTCTGTTTTGAAAACATATTTGAAATTACTCTGAATTTATTCAAATTTATATTCTGCACTATTTGGCATGATTTCCAACATGTTTTGTAATCCTTTAAAAAAATTCAAAGCATTTGCATTTATATTTCCATCATAATATACAAACAAACTTTGTCCGATGATGTCCATTTTATGAAATATCATGTAGTGCGACCATCAAGGAACTACCATTTTGGGACTTATATGTTGAAAACTATTCAAACACAGGAAGTTACATTATAAACCAATTTACCAAGGACCCATGGAAGCAGCAAGCAGGTTTGTAATTCTCTCAAATTGAAAAAAAAATAAACCTTTGTAATGGTTGGTATGTAGTTGCCAAATTTGGATGTCATGTGGTATGTATATTAAAAAAATATTAAAGTTATTTCTACAAAAAATATATATTTATATTATAAATTTCATAGTGACCTTTTTTGGCAAGCTAGCTTGTTTTGTTTAGGTGGCCAATTCTCTGCCTGTAAATTATGACTGAATTTGAAAATATCATGTGGAGCGACCAAATATCATGTGGTGCGACCACTGCAGACTGTTTTCAATGATAGATATATGTCCTAGATTGGCAGTTGTATGCGTTTATATTCAATTGACGGTTTATATAAAAAAGTAATTTACTTTAGTATCATTTGGAATAGATTTTTATGCAATTTGGGATATTTTTTTTATATATTTCAGACAGTTTATGTTTACTCTTTGTACAATATGAGAAAAATGCACAAAAAAAAATCAGTTTAGTAATACTGCATTTATTTGTAGTGTATTTATTATTGCCTATTTATTTATTTAAAACTATTTTGATCTATTTTACCAGATGCCACTGCCAAGCAAAAAAATTCTGACCCTGCAGCAAGAGCAGAGTACCTTGATAGGAGAAGAGTGAAATATTATTAAAGTTAAAAATATCTGTTTTCTATGTGAATATATAGTAAACTGTAATTTATTCCTGTGATCAAAGCTGAATTTTCAGCATCATTACTCCAGTCTTCAGTGTCACATGATCCTTCAGAAATCATTCTAATATGTAACCCTAGACCACAAAACCACTCAATGGGTCAATGTCATATGGGTCAATTTTTTTAAATTGAGATTTATACATCATATGAAAGCTGAATAAATAAGCTTTCTATTGATGTACGATTTGTTAAGATAGAACAATATTTGGCCAATACAACTGAAAATCTGGAATCTGAGGGTGCAACAAAATCGAAACATTGAGAAAATCGCCTTTAAAGTTGTCCATTTATGTTTGCGATATTGCTATATTCACTCACAAAAATAAATGTTTATAAATTTATGGAAGGACATTTACAAAATATAAAACATCTTTATTTAATATCCTAATGATTTTTGGAATAAAGAAAAATCGATGGTGTTGCATTCAATCCAGAAATGGACTTACCGCGTAGGTTTTAATTTTTGGGAAACACAAAGAATATTTGCCACGTTGAATGTGAGCCAACTAAGTTAGACTTACACCCTGCAATGCTGACTGTGCCGTATATATTTCCCAAACGTGGCCCAAATTGTAATTAATTATTTGGGCAATATTTGCCATGTCAAATGGGGGCCACTTTTGCCTCACATCGAGATGAGTTAGTGCTCACTGAGCCATATCATTGCCAAAACTGGCCCAGATGTGTTTTAAGATAACTGGGCCACATTTGCAGCATTATATGTGGGCCACTTTTGGCTCACATCCAGATGAGACAGTGCCACTGAGCCATATATTTGCCAAAACTGGCCCAGATGTGTTTTAAGATAACTGGGCCACATTTGCTGAAACATTTGGTTGTGCGAAGCGCCAAAACTCCTCCGAGTCCTAAGGAAACCTAGATGCGGTAAGCGAGGGAGAAATCAACAGTTCTCTCACGAGAGGTTCTCTCGTACTGCGTAAATCTTACGCCAGGGGAAAATCTCTTTTCCGCGAGATACTGAAGCCAAAAAATTATCCTTAATTTTGAAATAATGTAAAACGCGTTGCGGCAGCATGCAGACATAAGCGAGACGGCTCGCGCGCCTATTGGCTGCCCTGCGGCAACTGCAGAAGCCTATCGACAAGGCCGGATCTGAGGAGTGCTACCGATCTCGCACTCCGCGCTACAAAATCCGCTGCACGGGCCATAGGGCGGAACATGGCCTCTCTCACCGTTGCTGAGAGACACCTGTGGCTAACGCTCTCTGAGATGCCGGACTCGGAGCACGCGGCGTTCCTCGACGCCCCCATCTCTCCTGCTGACCTCTTTGGATCGTCCGTCAAGGATTTCGCGGACAGATTTGCTGCGGTACAGAAGACGTCGCAGGCCATGAAGCACTTTCTGCCGAAGCGCTCTAGCTCCGCAACAGGCCGCTCAAAACAGCCGTCTGCTCGAAGCTCGCAGCCTCCGCCCCCCGCCGCCGACCCCCGCCGCCGCTTCACAGCGTCGACAGGCCCGGGCCCCGAGACCACGTTCTCGCTCTACCGGCCGCCGCCCCCCTCCGCATGGGCCCCGGCAGAAGATTGAGATAAAGCCCGAGGCCTCAAAGTCTTCCTAGCCCGCCTAGGAAAGCGACGGTGTTCAAGTCCCGCTGCAGCCAGACTTCCACCAAAACTTCTCGCTCGTTCAGTTCCAGAAAATGCGACTGTTCCAGTGTATTCTGCAGTAAACAAGTCGGTTACACTGCCCGCTTGCCTGCACACAAACGGCGTTTTTATGGCGACCCAGATAAATCCTATAAAGAGTGTATTTTCTGGTGTTCCGGCCACGGCCGATGGTGTTATGAGTGTAGTAAAAATGCCCACTGTCCAGTGCCCATTCCTACACACAGACACAGCCCGTTCCACAGGGCTCGCACACATAAAATCGACTCATGTCGGCTGCGCACTAAATGTAGTGAACGTGCCCACATCCCAGTGCCCACAAACACTACACACTGCATGTCTCTCGGTTTCTGTAAAAACGAAACCAACACGCATACAGTCAGCTCAGGCCGATGATGTTTTCAGTGCAAATGTGCTCGCTGTCCCGCGCCCACATTCACTCACAGACATGACGAATCCCACGGGTTCCCCCCCGCTCGCCATCTCTCAGCTACCCGCCGTGAGAGAGTCGAGCACCGGCGGACTGCCCGCTGTTATCAGTCCGCCCCCCGCCTCGAACGCTGCAAATGCGGTGTCTATATTACAGCATACCGAAGCTCTCCGGCCGCCACTATGTCACGGCCAGAGCACAGATCTCATTCAACCCCTAGCTATCCATGCAAATACGTGGGCAAAGCTTCCCGGGGTATCGGAATGGGTGCTGAACATTATAGAAAGAGGCTATTCGCTACAGTTCGCTCGACGCCCCCGCCGTTGCGCAGCGCGAATCGAAACCATGGTAGAAAAGGAAGTAGCACATCTACTTCGTGCCGAAATTGCGAAACTGTTGAGCAAAGGGGCCATAGAGCCTTTATCTCAAGCTCAGAGTGAAGGGGGGCTATACAGCAGATATTTTCTGGTACCGACGGTCTGAGACGGGGGTCTCAGACCCTTCTGGATCTAAGACAACTGAACAAAGCGCTTTCAAAACGCCGGTTCAGAATGCTCACGACCAAGAAAATCCTCTCGCAAATTCGCCAGGGGGACTGGTTTGTGTCAATAGATCTGAAGGACGCATATTTCCAAATACAAATAGCATCATGTCACAGGCGATTTTTGAGATTCGCCTTCGAGGGCCAGGCATATCAATACACAGTCCTGCCGTTCGGCTTGTCCCTAGCACCCCGTACATTCACGATGTGCATGGACGCAGCCCTCGCTCCCCTGAAACTGCGGGGAATGCGAGTTTTGAACTACTTGGACGATTGGCTGATTCTAGCTCAGTCACACTCAGAGCTCATAGAACACAGGACTATTTTACTCAAGCATCTCGAGAATCTGGGTCTCGAAGTCAATTGGGCAAAAAATTCATTGTCTCCCAGTCAGAGAATATCTTTTCTGGGCACAGAACTGGACTCGCTGTCTATGACGGCTCAACTATCGGCGCAGCGCAGACTGGTTATTCAGCGCATGACGGAAACCTTCCGCCGCGGCGCTATAGTCCCGCTCAAAAAGTTTCAAAGGATGCTGGGTCTCATGGCCGCAGCATCAGCAGTTCTTCAGCTGGGTCTGCTCCGTATGCGCCCACTGCAGTTCTGGCTAAAGGCGCGAGTACCTCTGGTCTTTTTCGCCTCAAGGTCGATCAGAAATGCATATCAGCACTGAAACCTTGGAGAGCGACCGACTGGTACCAGTCAGGTGTAAGCCTGGGGACTTCCTCGAGTGTGAAGGTGGTGTCTACGGACGCCTCCACCTCGGGATGGGGAGCGCTGCTCGAGGGCAGACCGTTTTTCGGCCAGTGGTCAGAATGGGAAAAGCTTCTGCACATAAACTGCCTGGAAATGATGGCAGTTGACAACACGCTGAGGCGTTTTCGTCCCCAGAAAACAGGACACCACGTCTTGGTCCGCTCGGACAACATGTCTGTGGTAGCCTACATAAATCGCCAGGGAGGCATCACATCCCAAAACCTTTACAGGTTGACGGAACGCCTCCTGGTATTGGCTCAGCACAACCTGCGCTCGCTCAGAGCAGCGCACGTGCCTGGCCACCTAAACGTGGGACCAGACAAACTGTCCAGGAACAATGTTCCAGCAGGGGAATGGTCTCTACACCCGCAGACAGTCCAACTGCTGTGGGAGACATTCGGCAGAGCGAAAATAGACCTGTTTGCGTCTCAAGAAAACGCTCACTGCCCGGAGTTTTTCTCCAAGAGCAGGGATGCGCTGGCCTACGTCTGGCCCCGCTGCCCGCTCTATGCTTTTCCCCTCTACGAGGCGGCTCTATTCCTCAAAATGGTCTGTGTTCTCCAGCTGGTGCACAGCACGTGGCTTTCCACCCCAAGACTGGAGTGACGGAGGTTCTTTCCTTCCTAGAAGAGCTACTGGATAAGGGAAGAGCCCCATCCACACTCAAAGTTTATGTGGCGGCTATAGCAGCGTTTTCAAAACCAACGCTTGGCCAGTCACTAGGAAGGAACGATCTGGTCATTCGCTTCCTTAGAGGAGCTAAGAGGTTAAATCCTCCCAGACCTCCCTCAGTTCCCATATGGGACCTTTCTACGGTCTTGGAAGCCGTGAAAGGTGCCCCATTCGAGCCGATCCAATCAATAGATATTAAACATCTGTCTTTCAAAACAGTGTTTCTTCTGGCTCTCGCTTCAGCATATAGGGGACTTACAAGCGCTCTCAGTGAGTGGAGTTTGGGCCAAATGACTCAAAAGTCATACTCAAACCGAGGCACGGGTACGTTCCTAAATCCCTCAACACACAGTTTAGGGCGCAGGCAGGTCATTTCCCTGTCTGCCCTGCCGGTCTCTAACGAGGAAAAGGATGCCAGCTTCCTTTGCCCGGTCAGGGCATTAAAGGAGTATGTGTCTCGCACGTCTGTCTTCAGACAGACAGAGCAGCTCTTTGTTTCATTCTACGGACGTTCTAAGGGACTTGCCGTGTCGAAACAGAGCCTATCCAGATGGATAGTCGATGCTATAGCGCTGGCTTATACCTCTAAGGGCTTGCAGTGCCCATTAGGTATCAGAGCGCACTCCACGAGAGGTGTGGCCTCGTCGTGGGCTTGGTCTAGTGGGATTGCCTTGCAAGATATCTGTATGGCGGCAGGCTGGGCCTCCCCGTCTACATTTATAAGGTTTTATAACCTAGAGGTTCCCGCTTTGCAAGCTAAGCTGCTTTCGGTCTAAAAAACAAAAAACAAAAAATCGGTACTGTCTGCCCCAATGTTTTCGGCCCAGAATACTGAAACTGCTTGAGCAAACGCTCACTGTTTGATCGCGCAGCTATATGGGCAGTGTATAAGACCCACTATATTCGTCAGTCCAGGCCGGAGGTCGCCCTGACTGTATGAAACATTATAACCGCTCCTATTGGATGTTATTTTTTACAGGAATGATGCTATTTTAGCCACTCTTTCCTGGACTCTCTGTGAGTCCCTTATGATCATGTACTATATGAGCCCGGGCACTTGCCCTTGGGACTTTGGTGCTGGATCTTAGCATGCACGGCGTTTTACACTGTGTTCCCCTAGCGTAAGATTTACGCAGTACGAGAGAACCTCTCGTAAGAGAACGTACTCGGTTACTAACGTAACCTCGGTTCTCTCTAGAGTGGGAACGAGTACTGCGTATCTTGCCGTGCCTGCACATGCTCTGGTTCGCTCCAGCGATGAAAAACCAGTGAGCTAGCCTCTCGAAGCTATATTTATAGCCCTAGGCCACGCCCGTTTCGGCGGGACGTGACGTATTGGGCGCGAAGCGCCCCCATTGGAGCTGACATCACGATGGGGCCTTGTCGATAGGCTGCTGCAGTTGCCGCAGGGCAGCCAATAGGCGCGCGAGGCGTCTCGCCTATGTCTGCATGCTGCCGCAATGCGTTTTACATTATTTCAAAATTAAGGATAATTTTTTGGCTTCAGTATCTCGCGGAAAAGAGATTTTCCCCAGCGTAAGATTTCAGCAAGTACTCGTTCCCTCTCTAGAGAGAACCGAGGTTATGTTAGTAACCGAGTACGTTCTGTGCTCAAGAATACGGGGCAAATCGCGTCAAATATTGATTTGGGGACAGACGTTTTTACAATATGACAATCGTAACATAACACTAGCATAATCGTTAGTGTGTGTGTGTGTGTGTGTGTGTGTGTGAGTGAGAGAGAGAGAGAGTGTGTGTGTGAGCGTGAGCGAGAGAGAGAGAGAGAGAGAGAGAGAGAGAGAGAGAGAGAGAGAGAGAGAGAGAGAGAGAGAGAGAGAGAGAGAGAGAGAGAGAGAGAGAGAGAGAGTGTGTGTGTGTGTAACTCTACATTATAGAGTCAAAATATCCTCACAAAGATGTCAATATCCGAAATCCTTGTCCTTTGGGGGATTTTTTTTTTTTTTTTTTTTTGTAGCAGACAGACAAAAATGCAGACAGTTTTCTGTGATAGGTAAGGGTAGTCTATGGGGGGTAGAATACACAGTTTGTTTGTACAGTATAAAAATCATTATGTCTATGGAAAGTCCCCATAAAACATGAAAAAATAACATTGCTTGGTCTGTTGAAGGCTGGTCTTGTTGAAATGAGAGGCCTGTTGATCAAATCATCCCAGTCTCATCAGCTGGACTGAAAGAAGTTTCAGTGCTCTTAGGACACTGAAAACATGGCTCAGAGCAATGGTCACAAGTGACACTTGACAGTATTGCTGTGTGTCGTGTCCAACAGGAAAAACTAGACAGTATTGATGTGAAACATATGCCAACAGTTAATTTCTGTTAAATGATTAGTTCACTTAGTTAAAAATGAAAATTCTGTCATTATTTACTCACTCTCGAGTTGTTTCAAACCAGTTTCTTTCTTCTGCTGAACACAAAAGAAGATATTTTGAAGAATGTCGATAACCAGACAGTTGATGGTAGCCATTGACTTCCATAGTATTTTTTTTTTCCTACTATGGAAGTCAATGGGGTCCATCCACTGTCTGGTTATCAACATTCTTCAAAATATCTTCTTTTGTGTTCATCAGAAGAAATAATTTCATGCAGGATTGAAACAGTTTGAGGGTGAGTAAATGGTTTTCATTTTTGGGTGAACTATATCCCTTTAATGAAAGATGCAGACATATGTTTGGCTTCTTCAAAAAGCAAGGAACAAGACAGTATTGCAGTAAAGTTAAGTCTCTGTTAAACTGCCACCATGTCTTTATTAGTTATTTGTAACATTACAGAATTAATTCATTTACGTATTGTTAAGGTCAAGACTAAAAACCTTAATACATTGTCCTATTAATTTCCTGATTCCTCCGCTTATTTGGCTTATTTATTTAGAAAATTAATTTTCTATGGGCATATATACGGCTGAAACAGGTAGCCTAGTACATCATCCCAAATTTTTCAACATCAACATTTTAATATAATTATAGTCAAATATGGCCTTTAGAAAAATTTGTTTTTTTGAGGAGCTGGGGTAGTGCACTATAGGCCCATGTGGCGCGGCCTTAGCTTTTGTCCTTAATGGCATTTTTTTCCTTACATTCCTTTTTCTTTTATACTTTAAGTAGTTTTGAAACCAGTACTTTTATAATTTTACTTGAGTAAAAAGCTTAAGTTGATATTTCAACTTCTACAGAAGTCTTTTTAAACCCTAGTATCTATACTTCTACTTGAGTACCCAATGTGGGTAACACTTTAGAATAACGATCCGTCATTAATAAGTAACTATGCAGAAAGTAATGCAAGACTAATGAGTATTATTACATTAACACTTCAGCTACTATACGATTAACTAATATAGAAACAAGCTTAACTAATCAGTAAGTGATATCAAATTTAGGAGATAGTTCCTTATTAGGTAACCAACAATTACTTATTGAGATTAGCCGGTAACACTTTATATTACGACCCGCAAACAACTGCGTAAGTAAACCGAAATTACGGTGTACGTTTCTGTAATTATAGTGTACTTCCGTGTAGGTATAAGGGAACAATATGTTAAGTTTTGAGTAATAAAGGGGTAACAAGCAGATATACAACCAAAGAACTTCGTAAGTAAACCGAAATTACGGTGTATGTTTCTGTAATTATAGTGTACCTCCGTGTAGGTATAAGGGAACAATAAGTTAAGTTTTGGGTGATAAAGGGGTACAACCAGATATACAAGAAAATTATTTATAATGTAATTATTTTAAAAATGGTACCTATTCTGTTAATATATTCCAGGCAAAAATTGTACGTCTGTTGTATATAAAAGTTTTTATTATATATAAAAAGCTTTATTAAGATGAAAAAGTGTTTTGAAATTTTTTTGTAAAATAAACAAGCTCCACTTTAATTTACAGCCCCCAGGAGTTACACTTACCCTGTAAATACACAGTTGAAATGGGTAACAAACACTACTTACTATGTAACAATACGCAACAACACTATTTGCACAGTAATTACAGAGAAAGGTACTCTTATAAAAAAAAAAAAAAAAAAAAAACCCTTTTAATTACACAGTATATTTGCCCTGACATTTAAGTGTCATTGCAATACTTACTTGGCTTAACGTTAAGTAGTTTAGTAAAAAAAAAAAGCCAATAGCATTGCCAATGTTTTTCGAAATCAGCTGTTTATAAAATTGTTTCAGATTCAATTTTTATCATACTGTCCTTACATACAGCCATATATATACAGTATATATATATATATATATATATATATATATATATATATATATATATATATATAAAAAGTTTAATTTACAACCCACAGATGTCAAAATTACCCTGTAACTACATTGCATAAGAACATATTTTGCCAGAAATGTGATAAAAACTTTTATATACAACAGACGTACAATTTTTGCCTGGAATATATTAACAGAATAGGTACGTGTTAGTTTTAAAATAATTACATTATAAATAATTTGCTTGTATATCTGGTTGTACCCCTTTATTACCCAAAACTTAACATATTGTTCCCTTACACGGAGGTACACTATAATTACAGAAACATACACCGTAATTTCGGTTTACTTACGAAGTTCTTTGCAGGTTATATATCTGCTTGTTACCCCTTTATTACCCAAAACTTAACATATTGTTCCCTTATACCTACACGGAAGTACACTATAATTACAGAAACGTACACCGTAATTTCGGTTTACTTACGCAGTTGTTTGCGGGTCGTAATATAAAGTGTTACCGATTAGCCTCATTAATAACTATTAACTAACTGACAAATTATAATGAACATTATCGTGTCTCTGAGACATAATCAGTCATCATTTTAATATGAATATATAGTCATCATAAAATGCATCACTAATTACTCAAGTGCTACCTAGTCACTATGCAGGAACTACTAGTAATCTAGACCAATATTTTAAAGTGATAAACATCTTTTTGAATTTAAAATAATGGCCCAGATCACTAGTAGTCATTGAAGAGTGACTAGGTAACACTTGAGTAATTAGTGATGCATTTTATGACCATGTTCTGAGTAAAAAAAAAAGACAATCTTAAAAACTACTAGTGATCTGGACCAATATTTTTCAAGTAAAAAATATGTTTTTCACTTTAAAATAATGGTCCAGATCACTAGTAGTTCCTGCCTGATGACTAGGTAACACTTGAGTAATTAGTGATGCATTTTATAACCATGTTGAGAGTAAAAACAGACAATTTCTAACGTCTCAGACACTATAATGTTATGATTAGGAATTAATTAGTATTTCTAATTAATAATTAATTAATAATATTCTAAAATAATAATTCTTTATAAGTGTCACAATTACCTATTAGTTCTTAATGATGCCAATTATGCAATTATTAATTACCTAATGCGGGACTATCTTAGTCCTGAATTCGATATTACTTACTGATTAGATAAGCTTGTTTCTATATTAGTTAATAGTAGTATCTGAAGTGTTAATGTAGTACTACTCATTAATCCTGCATTACTTTCTGCATAGTTACTTAATGATGGACCATTATTCTAAAGTGTTACCCATTTCATACCTAAAAATACCCTTAATCATGGTGAAATAACGTGCAACCTCTTGTGACTTATTGTCTCATTATTTTCTGAATAATACAAGAACAATGTCCATTAAATAAATCTTCTAAATATTTCAAATATTCTTAAAAAAAGTGTCACACTCATTCTAAAACACATAAAGCATAAGGTCTTTTAACTTGATAAAATATTCACTCAGATATTCCCATTTTGTTTCTTGAAAAACATTCTCATAATTTGCTGGCGTACTGTTGTCAGATTTAGTCCATAAATAAGTGGATTTAAAATAGGTGGTACAAGTAAGAATTCCAGGGCCATGAAATTACGTACACCTTGAGGCACATTCTTTGAGCCATAACGACTGTACAGCACATCAAACAGCAAAGCAACAGCCATACTGATCAATGAAACCAGATGTGGCACACATGTTTGCATGAATTTGTGCCTGCCCTCTATTGACTTTATGCACTTTCTAATCAGGTGAATGTATGAACAAAATATGAATACTGTATGCCCAAAATATGTAAGAATAGCAATGTACCCAAACACATTATTTACAGTTGTAGAAAAACATGAAAGTTTTGCAACTGCCCAAATCTCACAGAATAACTTTTCAATAGTAGAGCCACACAAGGTGAGTCTAGATGTTAAAATAATTAGAATAGACAAGCAAAAAAATGGAGCCAGCCAGCAGTAAAGGATACATTTAAAAACCATCTGATTGGTCATTATTGAATGATACTCAAGTGGTCTACATATTGCCAAATACCTGTCATATGCCATCACTGTTAATGTTGAAAAGTCACACGCAACAGATGAATAAATTACAAATATTTGAATCAGGCATCCAGTATAAGAAATCACATGATCATGTGCTAATAAATCATACATGAATTTAGGATAGAATCCAGAAGTGCCAAAAAGTCCATTTACGCAGAGATTACATATAAATACATACATCGGCTCATGAAGCTTCTTATGTAGTATGATGGTGAAAATTACAGTTAAATTACAAAACACCATAAGGGGATAAAACAGTGCAGTAAAAGAAAAAAACACAAATCTGTTTTCCATTGTTTCATTCAGACCAGAGAGTGTAAATACTAAGACACTGGACTCATTCTCCAGTGGTGGCTGCATCTGGAAGGATATGCAGTTATTATGTAGATTTTCTTTTCATTATATTTGAGTCATTGGAAAGCTAATTAGAAATAGAAAGTTAATTTGAATTGTCTTTAGCTAGGCTGTCTGTAGATGGAAAAAAAGGCAAATATTAAATTTTCTAACAGTAGCACATTGCCAGTTTAGTGCCAAGACCTTACCATCTCCTCTGTTGTCATGTTTCTCATTGTGTTCCCTAAAAGTTTGATTTGGTTTGCTATTTATGGACACTGGTCTCATGCCAATTGCCTTGACCACAAACATTAAAAGCAGTGTTAACAAGCTCTCTAAAGGCTTTTTGACCCTTAATGTGAAATAATTACCAATATATACCCGCAAATAGATTTGCAAGCATTACCTGTCTTTTAAATTTGCCAACCATATTCCTGTCAATACATCAGTTCCAACAGTACATAAAATATGAAAATTGTAATATATAGTACAATTCTTTACAAAATTATTTAAACATGTTCTATTATGTTGTTAGCCAGCACTAACTTTACAAATTGACTTACAATGCAATGAACAAATATTTTTATTAGTAAAAATAAGGCAGTATGCAAGAACATTTACATTTTCTATGATGGGCCTTAATAGTGATGTTCTATACAACTGGAATTAACTAACCCCAACTCAAACACAGTACATTCATATATATAAAAAATAAATAAAAATAGTAACACTTTATAATAACTGCACGCTATTAATCATTAGTTAAGCATAAGTAAACAGTTAATTTCATAATTTATAAAGCATTAATAGACATTAATTAGCAATTTATAAATACAGCTATAAATGCTTTATTCTTGCATTATTTATAAGCATCTATAATGTGTTTAATAATTGTTTTTTTCATACTTTATTAATGATCAATTTATCATTTCTAAACGAAGTATTGCATTATTTACAAACCAGTTATTTTGGAGTTAGAAAGTGTATGATTAAAGGGGGGGGGGGGGGGGGGGGGTGAAACACTCAGTTTCAGTCAATCTCATGTTAATCTTGAGTACCTATAGAGTAGTATTGCATCCTTCATATCTCCAAAAAGTCTTTAGTTTTATTATATTTATAAAAGAAAGATATCACTGTAAAACCTAACAGTAATATTAACTAAATACAATTGAGTTCACAGCACTCAAATATTACCGAAACTTGAATGACTGAAACAGAACTCAAACTGAATGAGTTATAGAACATTTCTAGATCCCAGAATGATAATTGTATAATTAAGTGATTAATTAAGTGATGATTGAGCATTAGTGATGAGCACCTGCTGTTAACAAGCAGAATCACTGAAGGAAAGAGAAACACAAGAACTACAATTGACTTCCAGCCTCAGCGAAATCAACTGGAGATAAAAGAAGACATTAAATATCTCAAGATCTCAGCAGAGGAGGATTAAACAACTCCACAAACAGCATTACAAGCTTCACTTATTATTAACCACTTTGACTTTATTACTGCCATTCGTCTACAGAAGTTCCTATTAGAATTAACAAAGGTTTAGAAGTTGATGATTTGAGTTTCATTTAAGGTCACCATGATGGAGATCAGCGTTTGCTTTAGTTGGACTCTTGACCCTTGACTTTTGCACTTAAGATTTTCTTTGGCTGCTTTAATTGAGTGTTTATAAAACATATTTGTTATGGCACAAAAGGCAAGGAAAAATCTGACCGAGTGTTGATAGTGAAGGACTGATGATGACAATCATCATTTAGTGACTTGATTCACTGATTTCATTCAGAGTCTGAACTCTGATTAAAAGGGCAACATATAAGTTTCACTCAAAACTGTGATTCTACAGCATAAGAGCTAGCCATGTTGTGACCATCAGATAATATGAAGGATTTTACAAATAGTTGTGCACAAAAAGTTTCACAGAAAAGGGATTGCATTATTAAGACTCACACAGACATCAAGAATCAGCATATGAATCTCAACAATGGTGACCATTAAAAAATGATGCATGCTGGGTACTAGCATAATACAACTGAGTCATATGCTGATTCTTGATTACTGTGTAAGTCAGCATGATACCATAGAGGTTTTTAAAATCTGATTGTCACAACAATGGGCCTTACAGCAGAACCAATTCTATTATAATGAATAATACAAGTAATACATCACCTGTCTAATCATAGAATCAAGTCACTAAATGATGATTTTTATCATCTGAACACAACCACATGCTCATATTTTCTTTTGGCGTATGTGCCATAACAAATGTGTTTTATAAACACTCAGTTACAGCAGCCAGAGGAAAAACTGGTGTTATAAAGTCAAGGGTCAAGAGCCCAACTAAAGCAAACACTGATCACTATCATGGTGTCTTTAAATCAAACTCAATAAATGATTAGCATCTAACCCTCTGTTCATTCTAAACAACAACTTCTGTAGACGCATGACAAAAGTCAAACTGTTTAGTAATAAGTGAAGCTGGTAATGCTGTTTGTGTAGTGGTTTAATCCTCCTCTGAGATCTTTAGAGATTTAAACGTCTTTTATCTTGAGTTGATTTCATCTAAGGCTGTGGCTGGAAGTCAGTTGTAGTTCTTGTTTCTCTTTCCTTCATTGATTCTGCTCGTTAACAGCAGGTGTTAATCACTAATGCTCAATAATCACTTAATTAATCACTTAATTTATTGACTGCAATGTATATCTACTTTTAGTAAACTCAACTGAAATAAGTTCAGAGTACTCATAACTATTGTTTTTTATATACTTAATTGAATTAAGGCAATCGGTTTCCTCAAATGAAATGAGTTAGCTTAACTTGTTGGGTTTTACAGTGTACCGAGTCTTTCCGGAAAAAAACGAGCGGCTGGAGGCGTGCCGTGTGAGCGGTGCTTACGCGCCGATAGCTAACAACACACAGACATTTGAAGCAGTCAGGGTTGCCAGATTGGGCGCCTTACCGGTTTTTGCAATCTATTTTGCGGGCAAAAATGGGTTTGGGCGGGTGGATAAAAATTGGGCTGGTTTCGGATCAGATCGGCGGGTTTTTGTTGCCGAAACACCGGCACTTCAGATCCTTCTTCCTGTGACCCAGTGTTCAGCAGGCAGCAGTCTCACTCACTCACTTACTTACTTACTCACACACACTCACACACACACACACACACTACGTGCCCCCTAACCTCACACTCCCTCCCACTACCTTCAGTGATGCACGCGCCCGCCTCTCAAACAACAACACACTAGATCGCGGGGTTTTCAAACTTAGCTAGCTGACTGATATTGCGGTTTCATGACACTCTCTGGGTCAGCGGCAGCGCCAACACAGATTGCGAACTTGCGATATGATTTTGTCAAAGGTTTAATAGACAGACGAAATGGAATAAGATCGTGTGGGTGTTTGAATCGAGATCACAGTTTTTTAAAGATGAATTGTGCAGCTCTATAACGACACATTTCATCCTGAAACGTTTTTGAAACAAAAGTGGCTAACTTCTGTCAACCTCATCTATAAGCAAGGGCAAAAATTAAGCAATTTAATTTGAATTAATATCTATAACGGTAATATTCTGTAATAAAAAAAAAAAAAAAAAAAGATTTTAAAATCGTAAAAAAAAATTGCCATACCTAGGTGAATCGATTTTTTTTCTCCCAGCCCTTATATGCATGTTTCATGTTGCCATTTGAAATAATTGAAATGTTAAAGTGGGTTATTTTTTATGTCCATATATCCACTCAATGTTTTTATGTTACTGAATGCTTCCAAGCGACTTTTATTGACAATAAACAGACTCATTGATAGCCTTGATCGCATTATTTTCCGTAACATAAACTTATGTAAATTAATAGTCTGACTGAGGTACAGCCTACTTTTACGTTCATTTGATTGAATATTGTTTCTAAAATCTGCCTGGGAGAAGATCATGCAGCTCTCGCGCTCCTCCGCTGGGCGGCGCGCTAAGGCTGCACTTCCTTCTAAAGCCTGCCGCACCACCTCAGCACTGCACGGCCGCGCTTACACCGCCGCTGGACAGGCTGCAGCTGCGTTGCATACAATGGCCACGCTACAAGTTTTCCAAGCCAACCTTCTCTGCAAACTTGACGAGGAAGGACTGGAAGCTGTAAGCGTCTCGGATTTAACCCTCTGGGCTTCTTCGTATAATAGTCACACTTAGCTTCCTCCCGCCCGAAAACGGGCGAAGCCTTAAAATCTTACTTTACTTTTTCCCAGGATAACCAATCAAATATATTTTTGTTCTATAATGTTTTCTGATTATTATTTAGAATTTTTAGAATTTTTTATGATAGTTTGCATTAATTATATAATTTTTATTAGCTATTTTTTCCATTAGAATTAATATATATATTTTTATTTTATTTATTTTATTTTATTTTTCAATAAATGCAACATTTCACATCAAATTAGAGTGCAGGCCTAAAAAATAAAATGTTTCAAGTGAGAAGAGCGCCACCTAGTGGCTTCAAAATTTATAAATTTGTGTCATGTCCTATAACCGCCTATAGGCGGCCTATAGCTTTTTTATTTATTTATTTGATTTATTCCCATTCGGAAAGAAAACAATTTATTACTAATCAACCACTGAATGGAACAACACAAATTATATATCATTTTAAAGCTTAGGATCTCAGCTTTTTAATGCATCTAATTACATTTATTAATTCCTAACGAGTGCTGAGTTTTTATTATTATTTTTTATTAAACCTTTATTTAACCAGGGAAATAATCACATTGAGATAAATATCTCATTTACAAGTGAGCCCTGGCCAAGGTAGCAGCACACAATATACATAACTACATAAAACAAATTACACAACACACACATATACAGCAATAAAACAAGACTAAACGTTAAGAGCAAGTGCAGACTGATTTGAATGTTTGGTTGAGATATAACTTGAACTCATTAATTGAAATAAGTACATCAAGTTTCAATGATCTTTGGATCTCATTCCAAGCAGCTGATGCGCTATAAATAAAAGCAGTTTTTCCAAACTCTGTCTTCATTAAAGGAACATTTAAAAGAATATATCTACTTGAACGTAGATTATACCCTTGACTATTAAAAGTTATTAAACTATTCATATATTGAGGAAGCTGGCCGACTAATGCCTTGTACACAAGTATGAGCCAATGCTTGTACCTTCTTATGTGAAGTGAAGGCCAACCTACCATTTCATACAGTGCACAATGATGAGTGTGATATTTTGTGCAAGTTATAAATCTTAGAGCAGAGTGATAAACAGAGTCTAATGATTGTAAGAGAGCTTTAGTGGTATTTCTGTAAAAAACATCTCCATAATCTAAGATAGGTAAGAAGGTAGATTCCACCAACTTTCTCTTGGCTGACTGTGAAAAACATGCACTATTTCGAAAATAAAACCCCAGCTGTAGCCTTAACTTAGACAACAGTTGTTTAACATGTAACTTGAATGATAAGTCCTCTTCCAACACAAACCCTAAATACTTGTAAGAGGAGACCAGTTCTATAAAATTACCTTGCAGAGTGTAAAGAGGTGGTGGAGAAGAATCAGGCTTGTGTTTCCTAGAAAATACCATGTATTTTGTTTTCTTATCATTCAGGACTAATTTTAGAGAAAATAGGTTACGCTGAACTAAATCAAATGCTTTCTGCAACTTTAAAATGCAATTATCAATAGAGATGCAAAACAATAAATAATGGTATCGTCGGCATATAAATGAATACTTGCGTCTGATAGATTATCACCAAGATTGTTAATATATAATGTAAACAACAGGGGACCCAAAATGGACCCCTGTGGCACACCAGATTCAATGGTGAGCTTATCAGAAATAGACCCCTTAATTTGCACTCTTTGACACCTATTCTTTAAATAGTTCCTAATCCAACCTAATGCGGTTTCAGAAAGACCAATACAATGTAAACGCGACAACAGAATACCATGATTGACCGTATCAAAAGCTTTAGTCAAATCAATAAACATTGCAGCACATGATCTTCCAGTATCTAAGGCGCAGGTAATGTCATTTAAAACTTTCATTGTGGCAGTTACTGTACTATGATTTTTTCTGAAACCGGACTGAAACCTAGATAAAATGCTATTGTTAATTAAAAATTCCTTTAGCTGTTCGGTAACAATAGATTCAAAAATTTTAGCCACAGCTGATAGCTTCGAAATCGGTCTATAATTATTTAACCCTCTGGGCTTCTTCGTATAATAGTCACACTTAGCTTCCTCCCGCCCGAAAACGGGCGAAGCCTTAAAATCTTACTTTACTTTTTCCCAGGATAACCAATCAAATATATTTTTGTTCTATAATGTTTTCTGATTATTATTTAGAATTTTTAGAATTTTTTATGATAGTTTGCATTAATTATATAATTTTTATTAGCTATTTTTTCCATTAGAATTAATATATATATTTTTATTTTATTTATTTTATTTTATTTTTCAATAAATGCAACATTTCACATCAAATTAGAGTGCAGGCCTAAAAAAAAAAAAATTTCAAGTGAGAAGAGCGCCACCTAGTGGCCTCAAAATTTATAAATTTGTGTCATGTCCTATAACCGCCTATAGGCGGCCTATAGCTTTTTTATTTATTTATTTGATTTATTCCCATTCGGAAAGAAAACAATTTATTACTAATCAACCACTGAATGGAACAACACAAATTATATATCATTTTAAAGCTTAGGATCTCAGCTTTTTAATGCATCTAATTACATTTATTAATTCCTAACGAGTGCTGAGTAATCCCTCTAAAACCAAGTGTACCGCCAGCAGGCGCCACCTAGCTGCGAAAATATTCATTACCATATTTTTCAAAAATCTTGCCTTGATTAACACAAAGTTGATGTCATTTGAAAGCTTAGAGGCTGAACTTTACAGTGAATGTATCCACTTTGAAAAACTCTTAAGTATTGCTGAGTAATTTGCTGATAAATAGAATTTCTTTTTTTTCATAATCTATAAAATAATGTACTGCAATGTGTCAAAAACATCATACAGCTCATGAAACATTCTCAGATAATTGAAAATGGCACTTCATTTTTTACAGCATATTATTACAATTAAAATGAGCCCAAAATTAACATAATCTATTGCTTTTATGACAAGATATTCTTCATGGAGAAAAAATTGCCCATGAGGGGGTGTCAAAGACTGTACAAAAAGGCTGTCTCTTTTCCAAATGCTGTATCTTTTGATTCCTTTATCCAAAAATTATAAATTTTTTATCCAGATGCAGCTAACATGTAGGGGGACTTCACTAAAAAAGAATTTTCCTCCTACCTTATTTCCTTCCTGAGTTATTCCATGACAAATAAGAAAGATATGCAAAATCATAATAAAAATTATATATATATATTGTCTTTTATCCGCCGTTTCTTGGCAGGACAATGTCCAAATGTAATGTAATTTATATTTTCAAAAAATTTAAAAAGAGTTCTTTCAAACGATACCTACCTTTTGACTCTCCTTGCTATAGTTTTGGAGTTATTATGATTATATAATTTTTATATAGTTTGGGGCAAAATGTGCTGTTTCAGTCTTACCAGTTCATTTCTCTCTGTGTGTGTGTGTGTTTGTGTGTGTGTGTGGGGGGGAGGGTGTCTTTTTTGCACTCTTGATGTTTTAGAGTGTCACCCCTTCATTGCTGAACACTTTTTTTCAGCACAGTGGCTGATCTGTAGCTTGTACCACCAAAAGTTTCTCTGAGTTTTCCTATTTTTTCGTATTTCCCATTCATTTCCTATGTCGCCCGTTTTCGGGCGGGAGGAAGCTAAGTGTGACTTTTTTTTTTACGACCCTTTAACATATCAGAATCATCTCCTTGATTTTTTGGTGTGTTCATATAGGTAAGAAAAGAAAAGTCACCAAGTTTCACCCCCATCCGATGAAGCAAAAAAATTCAACAATTCGAAACGTTCAAGTTTTCGCCCGTTTTCGGGCGAAGAAGCCCAGAGGGTTAATATGGTTGGATCACCGCCTTTCAACAGGGGTACAACCAAAGCAGATTTCCAAACATCAGGAACAATATTCTGTTCCAATGATAAATTAAAAATATAAGCTAATGGGCCAGCAATGATCTCGGCAGCTAATTTCAGAAAATATGGCTCAATTTCATCAGGCCCTGCAGACTTCTTGATGTCTAAATTTTTTAAACCTTTTAAAACCTCACTTCTTGAAATTGGAGAAAAATTAAAAGTCGGACTATCTTCTCTCAGAAGAGATGGATTTGGTATAACGCTCACAGGAATTTCTTTATAAATAGAACTTGAAGAAATAAAGTGTTTATTGAAAATATTTACCATATCCGTCTTATTATTAATGAGACTATCTTTTACTAAAATTTGGTCAGGAAAATCATTAGATAACGTGGAAGGTGAAAGTGATTTGATGGTTTTCCAAAATTTTATAGGATTATTCAGATTTTGTGAGGTTTCTTTTAGATAGTATTCAGATTTAGATCTGCGTACAAGAGCTGTGCATTTGTTTCTCAATACTCTAAATGCTACCCAGTCTCTTTCTGTATCTGAATTCCTCGCAGTGGCCCAAGCCAAATTTCTTTCATGAAGGAGTTCAGATAATTCATTTGAGAACCATGGATTATCGCGGCCTTTTACTCTAAAAATCTTAACAGGTGCATGTCTATTCACAATCTTCATGAATAAAGTGTGAAAATACTGCCATGCAATGGATACATCAGGTAATAAAAACAGTCTGTCCCAGTCAGATGTAAACAACTCATGCAGAAACCCCTGAATATCAAACAATTTAAAGTTCCTTTTTATAATAATTCTAGGTTTTACTTTGGGAATTTTACAATTTCTTATAACCGCTATAGTGCAATGATCACTGACATCATCAGGGAAAACCCCTGAATAAGTATATTTATGGGGTTTATTTGTTAGTATAAGATCTATTAAAGTGGACTTGCTTAAGTTCTTATGATTTGGCCGTGTTGGTGATTCAATGAGTTGAGTGAAATTCACAGAATCACAATATGCTTTGAACTGATCTGAATTTGAAGTCAGCCAGTTCCAATTCAAATCACCCAATAATACAAGATCTTTAGAAAGTAGGTCAGTTAGGACATCTGACAATGAGGTGAGAGCATCACTAATAGCTGCTGGTGGTCTATAACAACCTACTATACATAGATGACAATCCTTTCCATATTCCAGGTCGATGGCCAATAAGTCAAACTGTTTAGGGAAAGAGACTGATTTAAGAACAGTTGCATGATAGTTTGATTTAATGTACATTGCAACTCCACCCCCTTTACTTTTACGATCAGCTCGAAACACATTATACCCTTCTAATGCAATATCATGGCTTGAGATTGATTTTTTAAGCCACGTCTCAGAGATAACCAAAACATCTGCTTTAGTCGTCTTGGCCCATATTTGTATCTGATCTAATTTTGGCAACAGGCTACGAACATTTAGATGTACAATGCCAAGGCCTGATCTATTTGAAAAATCTAAAGGAGTTGAAACAATTCCCGCTGGACCAGGATTTGGATTAATACCGGCCAACAAAAGCAGCAACATTATCAGATATCGCTGCCTTACATTTTTTGATGTTATACTACATTGATCATTTCTAGAGTCCGATAGAGAGATCTTAGGGATGAGAGTAAAGATGATTGAGTTTTTTGTCCTTGTGTCCATTAACGCGGAATTACTGACAGCCCGGAATATAAAAATAATGTCCGTACATTTGGATGGAAGAAGCATATGGAGACGCGACAAATGAATCGCTTTTTCTTCCGTTTTTATTGGTGTGTCCCATAGTCCAAGCATGAAGATTACCGTGCAAAAAAGCAACACCTTCATATTACCAGCGTTTGAAGTCAAAATCGTTCAGACTAAATCCGAGACAAATTAAGCTCGCTCGGACAGCTCCACGACCCCGACAAAAGGGCAACGAGCAGAGCAATATTGTGGAAGATATGAGTCTTGTTTATGGGCTCATCAGCAGCTGGAGAGTTTAGATAAGGCAAGAAACATCACCGACCTTGACTGCTATAATCCCCACCGCCAAGATGATCTATGAATCCGGGGGGGTAATGAGTAATCCCTCTAAAACCAAGTGTACCGCCAGCAGGCGCCACCTAGCTGCGAAAATATTCATTACCATATTTTTCAAAAATCTTGCCTTGATTAACACAAAGTTGATGTCATTTGAAACTTAGAGTCTGAACTTTACAGTGAATGTATCCACTTTGAAAAACTCTTAAGTATTGCTGAGTAATTTGCTGATAAATAGAATTTCTTTTTTTTCATAATCTATAAAATAATGTACTGCAATGTGTCAAAAACATCATACAGCTCATGAAACATTCTCAGAAAATTGAAAATGGCACTTCATTTTTTACAGCATATTATTACAATTAAAATGAGCCCAAAATTAACATAATCTATTGCTTTTATGACAAGATATTCTTCATGGAGAAAAAATTGCCCATGAGGGGGTGTCAAAGACTGTACAAAAAGGCTGTCTCTTTTCCAAATGCTGTAACTTTTGATTCCTTTATCCAAAAATTATAAATTTTTTATCCAGATGCAGCTAACATGTAGGGGGACTTCACTAAAAAAGAATTTTCCTTCTACCTTATTTCCTTCCTGAGTTATTCCATGACAAATAAGAAAGATATGCAAAATCATAATAAAAATTATATATATATATTGTCTTTTATCCGCCGTTTCTTGGCAGGACAATGTCCAAATGTAATGTAATTTATATTTTCAAAAAATTTAAAAAGAGTTCTTTCAAACGATACCTACCTTTTGACTCTCCTTGCTATAGTTTTGGAGTTATTATGATTATATAATTTTTATATAGTTTGGGGCAAAATGTGCTGTTTCAGTCTTACCAGTTCATTTCTCTCTGTGTGTGTGTGTGTTTGTGTGTGTGTGTGGGGGGGAGGGTGTCTTTTTTGCACTCTTGATGTTTTAGAGTGTCACCCCTTCATTGCTGAACTCTTTTTTTCAGCACAGTGGCTGATCTGTAGCTTGTACCACCAAAAGTTTCTCTGAGTTTTCCTATTTTTTCGTATTTCCCATTCATTTCCTATGTCGCCCGTTTTCGGGCGGGAGGAAGCTAAGTGTGACTTTTTTTTTCACGACCCTTTAACATATCAGAATCATCTCCTTGATTTTTTTGTGTGTTCATATAGGTAATAAAAGAAAAGTCACCAAGTTTCACCCCCATCCGATGAAGCAAAAAAATTAAACAATTCGAAACGTTCAAGTTTTCGCCCGTTTTCGGGCGAAGAAGCCCAGAGGGTTAAGAAGCGCCACAGACCTCGCTCTTCGTGCTACAAAATCTGCTGCACAGGCCGTGGGGCAAATTATGGCCTCTCTCACCGTTGCTGAGAGACATTTGTGGCTAACACTGTCTGAGATGCCGGACTCGGAGCGCGCCGCGTTCCTCGACACTCCCATCTCATCTGCTGGGCTCTTTGGATCGTCCGTCAAGGATTTTGCGGACAGATTCGCTGAGGTACAGAAGACATCGCAGGCCATGAAACATTTCCTGCCTAGCTCCGCGACAGGTCGCTCTAAACAGCCGTCTGCTCGAAGCTCACAGCCGCAGCCACCGCCCGCCGCCGCCTCACAGCGGCAACAGGCCCGAAGCTCGAGACCGCGCTCTCGCTCTGCTGCTCGCCGCCCTCAACGTGGTCCCCCGGCCAAAGATTGACATCAAGCCCGAGGCCTCGAAGTCGTCCTAGCCCTTCTAGGAAAATGACGGTGTTCAAGTCCCGCTGCGGCCAGACTTCCACCAAAACTACCAGATCGCTCAGTTCCAGAAAATGTGACTGTTCCAGCTTATTTAGCAGTAAATAAGTCGGTAACACGGCCCGCTTGCCTGCTTACAAACGCCGTTGTCACGGCGACCCAGATATATCCCTCAAAGAGTGTAATTTCTGGTATTCCGGCCACGGCCGATGGTGTTACGAGTGTAGAAAAAATGCCCACTATAACGTGCTCATTCCTAGACACAAACACAGCTCTTCACACAGAGCGCGCGCTCATAAAATCAACTCAGGTCGATTGCGCGTTAAATGTAGTGGATGTGCCCACAGCTCCTTTGTTTGTTCCCCTATTTAGCCTCCTTGTGCTTGTAGTCTTGTGCTGGTTCGTTTGTCCAAGTTACTTGTTCCTTGTGTTTCCTTCCTGCTTGCTCACAGTGCTTTTTGAGTTTGTACCTTATCTACCTGTCACTAATAAGTTTCCTCTGCATTTGAATCCTCGTCTCAGTTCTGACTATCCCGTGACACAAGGGTGAATTGTTATAATGAACTTACTTTACTTTTCCTTATTTCCCAGTTTCCTAGAAGAGGAAACGAAAGACAAAATTGAAGAGCTGTTGCTTGCAGCAGAGGAGCTGCCAGCAATTTCACAAGCCTTGCAGGACCTGGGACAATATGCCAGGGACAGAATATCAACTGTGGCCTTGACAGAGGCACAGATCACCTCTGTCAGGGACACATTCCAGTGCGTCATATGCAGAGGTAAGCTGCATGTTAACTCTCTCACATAAATCCTGTTTGCAAATACACTTTTTCATGTTTTAAGGCTGGTAACAGAACAAACAACTCCCTGGTTCTGCACATAAAAGACAAAAGCCACAGCATGCATGTCTTCTCCAACATCCATGCCATGGCGTTGGAAGTGACAGTGTGTAGCTGGAGATAGAGCTGTGCAATTTATCCAATTTTAATGACAATTTCTATTTTGTCTTCCAACGATTATAAAAACAAGTTAACCGAGATAAAACAATTAGTGCGGCGCATGCTATTTCGCAGTAACACTAATTTTGTATTGTGTTGTAAATCCAGTGCACCATTTCCTTTACAGTGGCATTCCCCACTCCTCCCTAAAAGCCCAAACTCCATCTCATCCAGGCGGAGATGTTTACTTCAGCTGGAGCCAACCCAGCAAACAATATGACGTTCTGACGACGTCACGTGCTGGTCATTTTTAGTCACGCTTACATTAGCGTATGACGTCGCCACAACTGTCAAAGTGAAACACCAAAAGAGGCCGCTACGACCGATGTCGTGACAACGTCTTCAGTACGTTAAGTTAAGCGTTAGTTCATTTTGATTTGATGAATACAATGACTCAACACATGCAAGTATGTGTTGTATAATAAAAATGCTGATATGCAAAAGATATTGAACACCAATTTAAGGCTACTCCTAAGCAAATTATTACTCAATCATCATCCTAAGCATAGCTTTGTGCATATGTGTTATATTGAAATATGATTTTCATATCTCAATGTTCATACCAAATCAGTTTCCACACCTTACTTGCAAGAACAAAGTACAATATCTTACAATATTAATTGTTGCAAAGCCAGGTTTGATAAAACTTTAATTTTGTGTTTTCTGTATGAGGACAGCACAGTGATCACATTGTTCTTCTGTTATTATGAATCTTGCAGATGCCATGAGGAACCCTGTGGCGACCCCATGCTGCCGCAGTGTTATTGGATGCTAACGCTGCATTCAACAATGGCTAGTTAATGAGTCCAGCTGCCCGAAATGTAGGGACGGGAGTTTTGCCGAGGTTCATTTTGAAGTGACAAGGATGGGAGATGTCATTAACATTTTAAGGGACACAATTCGGGAGTAAGTTGGTTTTGTTCATACTTAGAAATTGGTAACCTGTTTTAAGTAATGTTCAGCTATTTGTAAGTATTTCTACCAGTTTTGGAGTGGGGAATGATTTGATTAAAAATTTTGTGATGAAAAGTACTGGATTGAATTTGTTCATGTTTATTTGGTTTGTTGTATAGGTGTTCATTGTTAAAATGTGACTGTTCACATAAACGACCCAAAAAAGTGTTTGTCTACTTTTGGTCCTTGAGAAAAAAGTTTGTTTATTACAGATGGCAGCAGGCTTTTAATGGTATACCTCTCTGTATGTTGCAATGGTACATAATATAGCTGCTTAAGAACACTGAAACACAAAAGGATTAAAAAATGGTTTCAGTTTGATAAGGCTGTTTTTGTAGATGATCAAGATTGGCTGCGATGTCAAGATTGCAGTGCTGGAATATGTTGTGTGTGTGTGTGTGTGTGTGTGTGTGTGTGTGTGTGTGTGTGTGATCAGATGTCAGTGCAGGGCCGGCCCGAGGCATAAGCGAACTAAGCGGCTGCTTGGGGCCCCCTCGCCACCAGGGGGCCCCCAAGCGAGTTTTTTTTTTTTTTTTTTTTTACATATTAATTAAATTAAACAAGTGACATAAATTAATGAATAGATTTATAATTCAAGACAAGAAAATTCTGATTTCATGATCAATATACCTGCCTACAACTGTGGCTGCCAGTGTTTGAGTCATATGCGCATAACCTCGCGTGCATAGAAAATTCGTGCGCAAAGTCACGGTAATGTTAAGCCATTTCACACAAATTTGATTTGATCAATGATTTATCCTTTAAATTTAATGATATTCAGAACAGAACAAGAATAAAAAAATAACTATAAACAAGCCAAAACGAAATAATTTAAAGCGAAAGTGAAAGCGGATCTCTCTCATTAGAATCAAACTGTTTCAGCATTCGCGATGGATTTGGATGGTAAACTATTCTTTATTATAGGCTTCTTTGTACTTCACCCACGTTCCAATATCGAGGGAAAAAATCATCCTCTTCACAAGCGCAAAAATGTGCTTGAAATCCAATATCGAGGGAAAAAATCATTCTCTTCACATGCATAAAAATGTGCTTGGAAACATCACAGTGGAGCGGTGCTTAGGCTACGCAGCGCTGAATGGTACGAATTGTAGGCTACTACTGACTATTTAAACAGAGCAGTGTAATTTTTATATGTTAGTTTGACTATTTTATTATTATATTTTATTACGGCTATAACGAACAGGCTGCGATGTCAAGATTGCAGTGCTGGAATATGTTGTGTGTGTGTGTGTGTGTGTGTGTGTGTGTGTGTGTGTGTGTGTGTGTGTGTGTGAGGCGCAGGCGCGATCGAACAGTGGAAACATAAACACATACTCCGTCATGTTCATATAAGACATCATTCAACGTGCAAAGGGTTGCAAAACGGTGGAGGATATTTTGCAAATAATTTTTTTTTTATATATGTTTTTTGACAGTTTGTTTTCAGAAGTTTCAAAGAGTTAGTAAAAGAGTAAAGAAAAAGTTAAAACATTTTTATTTAAGTATCTATTTTTTATTAAGTAGGCTATTTATTTTGTATTAATACATAACCTCATTGTATTAATTTATAATGTAACATTATAGAGTGACATTGTGTCAATAATCGTCAAGCACAGGTGACTCCGCGTGGTGGGAGGGGGCCCCCAAATCAAATTCTGCTTAGGGCCCCCAAAAGGCTCGGGCCGGCACTGTGTCAGTGATTTAGTTGACCTGTGTGGTTATCCCATTGGTTACACATTGTCTAATCTTGATTTCTTTTTTCTTTTTTTTTTACAGTGTTGATGAAGTCAAAATCTTTAACATACATAAAATATATACAAGTACACATACATGCGTACATGTACTCATGTACACAGTGTGATGGAGCATAGTGCAAAGGATGTTGGAATAAGTATTATGTGCAAGTGTTATGTACTTGAGGTAGGTGGGTTTGGTATACAGTATAAACAATATAACAATCTGAACAGCTCTGAAATAGAAAATGATGAATACATAAGTAGTAAACAGGTGGCTAATTAGAGACAGAGTTACTGGGTTATAGCACAGGAATTGTTCCTGACACTGTGAGTCAGAGTCAGCTGTTCATCAGAGTGATGGCTTGTGGGAAGAAACTGTTCCTGAGTCTGTTGGTTTTGACGTACAGTGCTCTGTAGCACCTACCAGAGGGGAGAAGCTGAAACAGGTTGTGTCCGGGGTGAGATGGATCTGCAGTGATGCTTCCTGCCCGTTTCCTCAGTAGCAGTTTGGAAATGTATAAGTCCTGAATGGAGGGCAGGTTGGCACCAATGATTTTTCTGTAGTCCTGACTGTCCTCTTTGGTGGCAGATCCAAACCAGACAGGGATGGAGGTGCAGAGAACAGACTGGATGATGGCTGTGTAGAAGTGGATCAGCAGCTCCTTAGGCAGGTTGAGCTTCCTGAGCTGGCACAGGAAGTACATCCTCTGCTGGGCCTTCTTGATGATGGTGTCTGTGTTGGGCTCCCACTTGTCCTGGGATATAGTGGAACCCAGAAACCTGAAGGATTCCACAGCAGACACAAGGCTGTTGAGTATGGTGATGGGGGGCAGAGTGGGGGGGCTCCTCCTGAAGTCCACGGTCATCGCCACAGTTTTGAGCGTGTTAAGCTACAGGTTGTTCTGACCGCACCAGAGAGCCGGCAGCTGATCAACCTCTCGTCTGTAGGCCGACTCGTCACCGTCCTGGATGAGGCCGATGAGCGTTGTGTCGTCAGCGAACTTCAGGAGTTTGACAGATGTGTCTCCTGAGGTGCAGTCGTTGGTGTAGAGTGAGAAGGGGGTGCCAGTGCTGATAGTCCTGGTGCTGGATGTGATGTTTCCCAGCCTCATCTGCTGACTCCTGTCAGCAGGGCTTAATTTGAGCCGGAACACGCCGGAACATGTTCCGTCACCTCCGACGTCGGATCCGGATCCTTTTTTATTGGATCCGGCACCTCCTGTGTCACTATGGAAAATTAATTGCCTAAATTAAAAAAATAAAATTAGCCTACTGTTTGTGTAGTGTTCAATGTTGTTATTTGTCTGGTTAGTCTTTATTCCCCATTGAAGTTCTACAAAAATCTTGTGTTTTGAGATTGCTGTTAGCCTCGATGTCAAAAATTACGTCAAATGTCGATGAAATGTCAAAAAGACAGCAAAGTTTGCTTAACTTTTTCAAATACTCTGGCTAGTCAGATCCCAAACAAGCAAAAATCTTTTCCGCTTATCAACAATGTGATGGTAATGTAAGGTGGACACAGCAGTAGTGTCGACATAATATCTCGTTATTTCGACATAATAAGGGAACATTCTCTGCATTAAGCCACATTAAGCGTTCTTATAATGATTTTCTTTTCATATTTCTACAAATATGTTACAAAACTAAAATGTGAATTAAAAAAACTACCTGCTACCCTAAGCTACATATAAAATTAGTTCACTTGTCTTAATCTGAAGTTACAGGTCACCAATGGTCTTACAAATGTTTAATTCTCCCTAACAGCCAGAGTTATTATTTTATTATTTTTAATTTTTATTTCAGTTAACTAAAGTGTTTTTTTTCACACCCAGTGCTACTTTAGTTGTACTAAAAAACGTTATTAGTTCAGTTTTAGTCTACAATCACCTCGCTAACTATTGTTACTTTTATTTTGAAAGTGTTACCGGTTACTTTTACGCTTCCAAAAAAGGAATAGACCACGTGACTTCCGTTTTTGGTTTATAAACGAAAAACGAATTGACTTAAGTTCAAAGACTCTCTTCATTCTTTGTTCAAAAAGGAATAACGATAAAATGATCGCCAAAACCGAAAAACGGGCCGTTTTAATTGGTTTTTCGTTTTTTTTTTTATTCTGACACCAAAAACGGTTATTTGGTTTTTCGTTTTGAAACAAAAAACAGAAAAACGGTATTTTCGTTTTATAATTACAAGCGAATTACGGATTTTCCAGCATAGACCAATCAGGGTATCTTCTGTCCATTTCATTTCCTATTTGAAATGAAATAAGCAGAAACGAGAAACGGCGCCTTTATTCGTTTTTTCCAAAAAACGAAAAAACGAGATTTCGGCTTGATTTTTCGTTTTTAGTTCACAGGCAAAAAAACGAATAAATGACTTCAAAATTCGTTTTGCACATGTGGACGGTCATGAGGCGCCACTGTCAGCCGATTGGTCAAGAAAATCTGAGCATGTGACGTCATCGGTAGTTCCCCAGGTTTATTCAACAAAATAATAGTCCTATGGCTCTGCGTACCGCATATTAAACTGTTCAGGGCAGGTCCTGGCTTACTTATATTAAATATTAAATATTAATCTGCACCCAGACGGTTTTATTAGCCTAAATCTGTCTGGTGCTGCGCTAGGCAGTGCAGCGGGTTAAGCAATGTTCAGTCAAGTGCATGCAGCAGTCATAACTCTTCTTTTAGACAATACGCTCAGTTTTGGACAAGGGGTGGTTATTGCAAATACTGTAATGCAAAACTGCTGATGGTGGTGGGTACCGCGATGATGGTAAATAAAATTGTACTGTAACTATAGCCGCGAGAGTGAGACAGCGAGATGATTGACAGGACAATAAGACATAGGATAGCGGAGGAAAAAGCGCAAGATTTTGTTAGTAAAAAAATATTTATTTGTTTAATATAAGTGAGTTTGTCTTTGAAAACAACAACAAAAAGCTGAAATAACAGTGTGATCACAAAACGTACTCGGTTACTAACGTAACCTCGGTTCTCTCTAGCAGAGGGAACGAGTACTGCGTCTTAGCTAAGACGCTGCGGGAAAAGTCTCTTTTCACGAATATTGAAGCAAAAAATTATCCTTAATTTTAATATTTGTAAAACGCATTTGCAGCAGTATGCAGCCATAGGCAAGACGGCTCGTTTGCTCATTGGCTGTTCTACTAGCAAATGCATAAGCCTATCGAGCGCAGGCTGATGCAACATCAGACCAATGAGGCCACTTCCCGCCGACGCGGGCGTGGCCTAGCCCTATAAAGGTAGCTCGAAAAGGCTGACTCACTTGATTTATTTCATCGAAGAAGCGAACCAAAGTGAATCGTACGCACGGCAAGGAACGCAGTACTCGTTCCCTCTACTAGAGAGAACCGAGGTTACGTTAGTAACCGAGTACGTTCTCTTACGAGAGTTCTCTCGTACTGCGTCTTAGCTAAGACGCTGCGGGAACCCAATGTAAGACGCCGTGCGTGCAGGGATTAACAACCATAAACCTGGAGGCGAACCCAGGATTTACAGTGCACAATCACCAGAGGGACTCACAGAGAGTCCTAGAACAGGAGGAGGAACTCTCCGTTCTGATATGTGGCTGCGTCCGCAGACGCAATATATGACATCACTTAGACAAGACACCCTTGACTAAAGTGGGAATATGGGTCTTACGTAATACTGCCCGTAAGATAGTAGTAACGCACTGCGCTTGTATTCTCAGTGTTCAATTACACCGATAACAGCTTAGCCTGCAAAGCGGGAACCTCAAGGTTATAAAACCTGATAAATGTAGACGGCGAGGCCCAGCCTGCCGCCATACAAATATCCTGTAAAGATATCCCACTGCGCTCTGACACCCAGTGGGCACTGAAGACCTCTGGAGGTGTATGCTAACGCTATGGCGTCAACTATCCATCTGGATAGGCTTTGTTTCGAAACAGCCATTCCCTTGGAACGTCCACTGAACGAGACAAATAGTTGCTCAGTCTGTCTAAAGACAGCAGAGCGAGACACATAGGCTCTTAAAGCCCTGACAGGGCAGAGAGAGCTCAAGTCTCCTTCCTCTTCTAACACCGGCAGGGCGGACAGGGATATAACCTGAGCCCGAAACGGCGTGTTGAGGGATTTCGGCACATAGCCGTGCCTAGGTTTGAGTATGACTCTCGAGTCACTAGGCCCAAACTCCAGACACGACGGGCTCACCGAGAGCGCGTGCAGGTCCCCTATGCGCTTCACTGAAGCAAGGGCCAGCAAAAACACTGTCTTAAATGACAGATGTTTGAGACTAATCGTCTGGATGGGCTCGAAAGGGGAACCTTTCATGGCCTCCAGAACCGTAGAGAGGTCCCAAACAGGAACCGATGGGGGTCTGGGAGGGTTCAGTCTCCTAGCTCCCCTGAGGAAGCGGATGACCAAATCGTTCCTTCCTATCGACTGACCGAGCGTTGTCTCAGCGAATGCTGCGATAGCCGCCACATATACTTTGAGCGTGGATGGGGCTCTGCCCTTATCCAACAGCTCTTGAAGGAAGGAGAGAACCTCCGTTACCTCACAGTCGAGGGGTGAGCATCCCCGAGCCACACACCAACTGGAGAATACCGACCACTTTGAGGCATAGAGCTGTCGAGTCGACAGTGCTCTAGCCTGAGTGATAGAATTTAGCACTCCTACTGAGAAATCAGCGGGTAACCGTTGAGAGCCCACACGTGTAGGGCCCACAACTTTGGTTGAGGGTGCCAAATCGAGCCCCTGGCCTGCGAGAGAAGGTCCCTTCTCAATGGCACCGGCCATGGGGCAGTGTCTGCTAACTGCATCAGCTCTGGAAACCAAGGTTGGTTCCTCCAGAGTGGTGCTACAAGCAGCACTGAGCATTTCGTTTCCCTCACTCATTCTATCACCTCTGGAAGGAGGGAGACGGGGGGAAAGGCATAGAGCGGGCAGCGCGGCCACCTCTGGGACAGCGCGCTTTCGCTCTTGGAAAAGAACACGGGGCAGTGAGCGTTTTCGCTGGACGCGAAGAGGTCCACTTCCGCTCTGCCAAATCTCTCCCACAGCAGCTGGACTGTTTGTGGGTGTAGAGACCATTCGCCCGCGGGAATGTTGTTCCTGGACAGCCTGTCTGGACCCACATTCTGTATCCCAGGCACATGAGCTGCTTTCAGCGAGTGCAAGTTGTGCTGAGCCCATACCAGGAGGCGTTCCGCCAACCTGTACAGATCTCGGGATCTGAGACCGCCCTGGCGATTTATGTAGGACACCACAGACATGTTGTCCGAACGGACTAAGACGTGATGGCCCTTGATATGGGGACGAAAACGTATCAGCGCGTTTTCTACTGGCAGCATTTCCAGACAGTTGATGTGTCGGAGCTTCTCCCGTTCTGACCACAGGCCATATAACGGTCTGCCCTCGAGCAGCGCTCCCCATCCCGAGGTGGAGGCGTCCGTAGACACCACTCTCACTCTCGAGGAAGTCCCCAGGCTTGCACCTGTTTGGTACCAGCCGTTCACTGTCCAAGGTTCTAGAGCTGTAACACAGCTCTGGTTGACCTTGAGGCGCAGTCGACCAGAAGTCCACGCTCTGCGTGGTACCCGCGCTTTCAGCCAGAACTGTAGGGGGCGCATGCGGAGCAGGCCCAGCTGAAGAACTGGCGATGCTGAGGCCATGAGACCTAGCATCTTCTGAAACGTCTTGAGCGGGAAGGACGCGTCGCAGCGGAGAGATCTCGCTGCGCGCTGAATGCCGAGCGCGCGCTGTGACGACAGCCGCGCCGTCATAGACTGTGAGTCAAGAACTATGCCCAAAAACGAAATCGTTTGACTGGGGTTCAGTGAACTCTTCGTCCAATTGACTCTGAGACCGAGTTTCTCGAGGTGATCGAGTAACATGGTCCTGTGCTCCACGAGCTCTGATCGTGAATGAGCCAGAATCAGCCAGTCGTCCAAATAGTTCAGCACTCGCATGCCTCTGAGTCTGAGAGGGGCGAGCGCTGCGTCCATGCACTTCGTAAATGTGCGAGGTGCCAGGGACAGACCGAATGGCAGGACTGTATACTGGTATGTCTGACCGTCGAAGGCGAATCTCAAGTATTGCCTGTGACGTGACGCTATCTGTATTTGAAAATACGCGTCCTTCAGATCTATTGACATGAACCAGTCTCCTTCGCGAATATGCGCGAGGATTTTCCTGGTCGTAAGCATTCTGAAATTCACTACTTTTGGCGCGTTGTCTGTCTGAGCAGAACGAACGTGCATGGGTTTCGTTTTTACAGAAACTGTCAGATGTGCGTGACATAGTGTTCGTGTGCACTGAGGAGTGGGCACGTCTACTATGCAGTGCGCGCGATCAACTTGAGTCGATTTTATGGGCGCGAGCCCTGTATGAAGGGCTGTGCTTGTGTGTACGGATGGGCACTGAATAGTGGGCATCAGCGTTACATTTATAGCACCATCGGCCGTGGCCGGGACACCAGAAAATACACTCTTTATGGGATATATCTGGGTAGCCGTGAAAACGGCTTTTGTGTGCAGGCAAGCTGGCAACTGTACAGGCTTGCGCGTTGCATAAGACGCTGAGACAGGCGCAATTCCTGGAACTGAAACAGCGGCGCGCTTGGGTGGGAGCCCGGCCGCAGCGGGACTCGTACACCGGCGCTTTCCTAGGCGTGCTAGGATGTGTTCGGGGCTTCCGGTTACACCACAATCCTCTGCCGTGGACCACGCGGTGCGGGGCGACGGCTGGTAGAGCGAGGTCTCGCGCTGCGTTGCTGTCGTGATGACGCAGCAGGAGGAGGGGGCTGTGGCTGAGAGCTCCGCTGGGTCAGCTTAGCACGACTCGCTGCAGAACTGGAGCGCTTCGGCAGGAAGTGCTTAAAGGCTTGCGACGCTTTCTGGTCCTCTGCGAATCTCTCTATGAACTCATTGACAGAGGATCCGAAGAGGCCAGTGGGATTCAGCGGGGCGTCGAGGAACGCGGTGCGCTCAGACTCGGCCATGTCTGAAAACGTCAGCCAAAGATGTCTTTCAGCCACAGTGGCGGAAGCCATAACACGTCCCATAGCTTGAGCAGCAGACTTAGTAGCGCGAAGGGTGAGATCCGAAGCGCTTCTCAAATCCGCGAGGCAGATTGCATCAGGTCCCATCTCGTCCAGTTTACGGAGGAGATCTCCCTGGAAAATCTGCAGCGTGGCCATGGTGTGTAGTGCAGACGCAGCCTACCCAGCAGCGGAAAAGATTCGCGTGAGCAGCGATGACGTTTTGCGGCAGGCTTTGGATGGCAACACTGGTTTCGTCCGCCGTCCAGCAGAGGGCGGGCAAAGGTGCGTCGCTATCGCCTGTTCCACCGGCGGAAGTGACTGGTAGCCTCTGTTTTTAGCATCGTCCAGGGTGGAGAATGCTGGAGAAACAGACGAACGAGTTCGTGCTGAGAAGGGAGCGTTCCAGGCCTTTGCCACTTCTTCATGAAGCTCAGGAAGAAAGGGGGCGGGCTTAGACTCAGGAGAAGCATGCTCACCGGGCAGGAAGCTACCATCCAGCCGGGTACGAGAGGGAGGTGCTGGTGCAGACCACTCGAGGCCGAGACTCGTCGCGGCCAGCGAGAGCACTCGCATCAACTCCTTCTCGATGTTAGCTCGTCTGCTAGGCTTACGAGCAGCGAGCGCGAGATCCTCAGAGCTCGACCAATCGCTGCTGCCCGAAGCTAACAGAGAGCACGTGTCCTCATCCCCCGACGCGGCTTTGAAATCGACTTCCTCTGATGAAGCGGCGGCAGACTGCGGGCGCTGAGCATCAGGAAGTGATTCAGGCGAGGCCGGCGAAGCGAGCGGGCGCTCCGGCGAGCTCGGTCGGGCTGTAGAGAGCACCGGAATCCGCTGGGAGCGGCGCTTTTTACGGCGCGGCAACGCGGCGGGGAGTGCAGGCTCGGAGAATACTGCCAGGCGAGTCCTCAGAGTCACCATAGGCATAAGCTCGCAGTGAGGGCAGCCGCCGTCAGCGAGCGCGAGCGCTGCATGATCTTCACCCAGGCAGGAGACACAGATGACATGACGGTCTCCCTCGCTGAGTGGGGCTCGGCACGAGCCGCAGGAAGGCATCTTTAAAAAGACGCGAGCTCTTTTACGAGTGTGTGTCGCGGGGCGAACACACACACACACAGAGGAACAGAAAAGGATATGAGCGCCGGAAAGCGCAGCAGGTACGGCAGTGGAAGGCGGCGAAGGCCAGCGACTTCAGATGGCTCGTCCCGCTGATGTGCTTGCACTCAGACGACGCTTGCTTCTATCCGAGATCCAGCGATGTGAGAGGTTCGCTGAAGAGATGAAAAATCAAGTGAGTCAGCCTTTTCGAGCTACCTTTATAGGGCTAGGCCACGCCCGCGTCGGCGGGAAGTGGCCTCATTGGTCTGATGTTGCATCAGCCTGCGCTCGATAGGCTTATGCATTTGCTAGTAGAACAGCCAATGAGCAAACGAGCCGTCTTGCCTATGGCTGCATACTGCTGCAAATGCGTTTTACAAATATTAAAATTAAGGATAATTTTTTGCTTCAATATTCGTGAAAAGAGACTTTTCCCGCAGCGTCTTAGCTAAGACGCAGTACGAGAGAACTCTCGTAAGAGAACTGAGCGTTCGTTTTAAAGGGAAAATTTTCAAATATATTTTATTTATTTGTTAGCCTATGCTGTTGTTATTCCGTCTTAATCGTTTTGTTAATTCAAGTTTAATACTATGCAGGAGTTTTTTTTTTTTTTTTTTTTTTTTTTATTGTAGCCTACTATTTTATTGTTGTTGTGTTTTCATTAAAAAATAACAAGAACCGCATTCGTTTGAAAGGTTAATCCATAGGTCTTTCATTTAGCCTACTTGTGTTATCTCATCCATCTTATTAGCTTTGTTAATAACGAATAGGCTAATGTTAATTAAAATTGTTCAAAGAGTGGAGGAAGATGTTGTCAAACATTAAAACAATCTCAAATAAGCGCCATATGCTGAACGTACCCTCGTGCACTGTTCGATTTCTGTGTAGGCTAGCCTACTTACGGAGCGGGTCAAATTGACAAATTGGTCAAATTGTTTTTTTTTAACCATTTTTAAAACCGTTTTCTTTTTATAAACAGTATAGGCCTACTGACTTTTTTTGCATTATTTTTTTTACGTTTTAATTTTTTCTTATGCATTTTATGCTTATAACATCATAACTGAACAATTAAATGTAGCTGTATAATGAAAATAATGTTTACTTTTCCTAACTTTCCCTTTAGTTTCCTATAGACATAGTTCCCTAGTTTCCCTAGTTTCATTCATTTTCTGTATCTTCAACAACATTTCCCTCAATCTCTGAAGCATCCTCTAACTCGGAAACATCTTCTTATCAGTATCATCAAAAACCTGTGAAATTACTTATTTAAATGACAATCTTTGAGAGCTCATTTTTCCTGCTGTCTATGCCAAAGTCTTGTGCCACACTAAGCAAAATAGTGGGAAAGTTCATTATTCACTCATATGGGAGTGAGAAACAAAACATACATCAAATAAATGTTGTTGTTTTTTTTGTTTTTTTTTTGGCTCTGTAAAGCTGCCTTTGAAAATCATAAAAAGGTTAAAAGCTAGGTATTTCAGATATCTTGAATATAGAAATGAGAGCTTATTTGTTATCAAGCATGTTATCATCAGCAACTTTGCATGCATGATCATGATGATCAATGAAAAAAAGTCACAAAATACCAACAAACAAAGGTTTAATATTATTTCAGGTAGATTAAAACAATAAATGATGGCTCATTTTTACCATCTGTGGCTGACAAAATATTTTTCTGTATTAAAATAAGTGGAAAAGCAAATTTTAGCTTCATAAGGTTGTAAAAAAAACAAAATAACAAAATATAACCAAGCAATTTTATTATTTTGGGTCAGTAGCCTACAGTTGCATTAGAGCGTTAAAATGTTTGGGTCAAATTGACCCGTGAACATCAGGAACGTAACCTACTATAGCCTAGTAATTTTGTTTGTATAGGCTATGTCAAAACACATCAGCATGTTGAAACTTTGCACGTTCGTCATGATAAATGAGAAAAAGTCACAAAATATCAAGAAAAAAACCATAGGTTAACAGTATTTCCAACAACTAGAAAGGGTTCTTTCACACCTACTTCATTTAGTTCTGTTGAATCGCACTAGAGTTCGTTTTCCCCCTTGGTGCGGTTCGTTTGGGCAGGTGTGAATGCAGCAATCGCACTCGGGTGCGCGCACCAAAAGTGGACCAAACAAGCGTACGCTTTCAAACGAACTCAGGAGCAGTTCGTTTGTGGTGAGAAAGTGATCCGACCTCGAACAGACCCAATTGCCAAAGGACGGCGCATTTTTGGACTAAACCAGCTGCCCGCACGTTAATTCTGACAATCGAATTGCAGAAATATGTTCACGACCCATCTGGCCAACGAGTGATGTGGATGTTGTCACGTGACTGCATTTTGGTTCGTTTCATCAACTGATTCGGACCAGAGCAATCAGTGTGGTGTGAAAAGGAAACCAAAACGCCTGAAAAATGCTATTTATAATTATAATTTTCTCCCTTGGTCCGGAATGAACGGAACTACAGATGTGAAAGCACCCTAAACGGTTCAAATTGACCCGCAACATAAGGGTTAGGGGTGCTGACGGGGGACTTCTGGCGTGGAGTCCGGAAGAAAAAAAAATATGGGTGGTAATAAAAATCAAGTTTAAACAAACTCGTGTTGTGTTTTGGCTATGCATAGCCTAGGCCTACGTGTGTTTGTGGTTGTATTTTACGCTGTAGCCAGGCTACAATTACACTGGGTCACCAGCCCAGCACAGTTTTAACTCCCGCATCCGCATAGTATTAAACTTGTAGCATAAAACAACAGCATTAGGCTAACAAATAAATAAAATATATTTGGAAATTTCCCTTTAAAAACGAACGCTCCGTTTTGTGATCACACTGTTATTTCACCGTTTTGTTGTTGTTTTCAAAGACAAACTCACTTTTATATTAAACAAATAAATATTTATTTACTAACAAAATCTTGCGCTTTTTCCTCCGCTATCGTCCTGTCAATCATCTCGCTGTCTCACTCTCGCGGCTACAGTAACAGTACAATTTTATTTACCATCATCGCGGTACCCACCACCATCAGCAGTTTTGCATTACAGTATTTGCAATAGCCACCCCTTGTCCAAAACTGAGCGTATTTTCTAAAGAAGAGTTATGACTGCTGCATAGGCCTATATGCTACACTTGACTGAACATTGTGCTTCAGCACAGCTAATAAAACCGTCTGGGTGCAGATTAATATTTAATATTTCTGATATATAAATATTTCTCTGAAACACATTAAGTTGCACATAAGTAAGCCCAGGACCTGCCCTGAACAGTTTAATATGCGGTACGCAGAGCCATAGGACTATTATTTTGTTGAATAAACCTGGGGAACTACCGATGACGTCACATGCTCAGATTTTCTTGACCAATCGGCTGACAGGGGCGCCTCATGACCGTCCACATGTGCAAAACGAATTTTGAAGTCATTTATTCGTTTTTTGCCTGTGAACTAAAAAAAAACGAAAAATCAAGCCGAAATCTTGTTTTTTCGTTTTTTGGAAAAAATGAAAAAATGAATAAAGGCGCCGTTTCTCGTTTCTGCTTATTTCATTTCAAACAGGAAATGAAATGGACGGAAGATACCCTGATTATAGACCACGTGACCTTCCGTTTTTGGTTTATAAACGAAAAACGAATTGACTGAATTTCAAAGACTCTATTCTTTGTTCAAAAAGGAATAACGAAAAAATGATCGCCAAAAACGAAAAACGGGCCGTTTTTAATTGTTTTTTTTTTTTTGATTCTGATACCAAAAACGGTTATTTGGTTTTTCGTTTTGAAACAAAAAACATAAAAACGGTATTTTCGTTTTATAATTACAAACGAATTACGGATTATCCAGAGATCCCCTGACCGCCGACCTGTCTGTGTCCAACTGGTAAGACAGTAATTCATATGTGATAAGATCATAGCATTAATGTATAACTTTGAGGCCTCTGTAGTTAAATTATTCCTAATTTGTCTGAAATTTGCCAAGTTAAATTGAATTCTGTTTATGACCTTTTTGGTGTTTTTTAAATGAAAGACGTGAATCTATTATTATTCCCAGATATTTGAGCTCTTGGACCACTGGAAGTCTTTTCCCTGCTACTAAAACATCTGGGTCTAGATCTCTATTTGCGGATTTCGAAAAAAACATACACGCTGTTTTATCATTATTAAGGTGCAGACACGAGTTTGCTATAGCCAAATGGAGATATTGATCATTGTAGCTGATAACTCTTCTGCAGCTTGCCTCTTGTTTGTAGCATGTAGATATATGACAGTGTCATCAGCATACATCTGGCAGGTGACAGTAGGTGGACAGACCTCAGGTAGATCAGTGATATATGAACTGAATAACAGGGGACCCAAAATGGAACCTTGGGGTACACCCAAATTAATGTCAGTTATTTGGGCGATGTTATTATCCACATGAACACATTGTTTTCTGTCTGATTTTATCCATTTAATGACATCTGATGAAAAATTTAATTTTGATAACTTATTAATTAGAACCTCATGAACTGCCTTTTTTCAGAAACTTAATTTTTTTTTTTTCAATAACCTTGCATAAACATTACACTGTAAAAAAGAATACATTGATTTTATTGATATCTAATTAATAAAAATGAGGCAACAGATTACAAGCAATATTATTAATTAAATTTAACAAATTAGAATTGAGTAATAATTAATCAAATTAATTCCTTTAAAGTTAACCATTTAAAATGAGTAAAATTTACAAAATATATTTTATTGCCAACATTGAAGACACCTGGTGTTAACAAGCAGAATCACTGAAGGAGAAAACCATAATTAAAGTCACCATTGTGGAGATCAGTGTGTGTTTTAGTTGGGCTCTTGACCTTAAATTATTAACTTTAAGTTTTGTTAACTTTAACTATTTTTTCCCCCAGTTGCCAAAGTATAAATGTAACACAATACAGTAACACAATTTTGTAGTTAAACTACAGTTGAAGTAATGATACAGCAATTTTTATTTTTGTTACATTATTACATTTGTGATTTTTTTCACAAGTGAAGATCAGAGACCTAAAAATTAATTACGTGTTAATTACGTCAACATTCCCTTGTGTGTTTGTCTTGTATTATAAATGTAGATGCTTCACCAACACGACATAATTCAACTCTGTTTCTTGTTTGTCCATTTCCAAAAAGTTGTTTTATATTTGCTAGGTTGATCGTTTTGATTGCAGGTTTTGACAAGCTACAGATTTTTGTCCTGGCAATATTCTTAATGTAGGTTTACATGTTTTGAAATAACATTTTATTGACAATCCTCTCCCTTCAACATCTTCTCATTATCAGTGATTGATGATTGTAATGATTGTAATTTCTCTTTATTGCATCTATGTATATGTACTATGGCATCCCCAGTATATGCTGATTATCTGATCAATTGTTAAATATTTAATGTTAATATCTGTCATCCATGGGTAATTTATCTAATTTCACAACCATTATATTGGCTGGTTACATTGATATTGGGAATATTAAGTATTTATGTTTCTTTGTTTTGATCTTGTTGTTTGTTGCAATCATAGTAGCAAATCAATTAATTATTGGAATAATATGCAAGGAGAAGTCCTTGCATGAACCTATGTATGTTTTTTTATGCAGTTTGTCTATAAATGAACTGTATGGCTGCATTGCTTTATTCCCATCCCTTTTAAGTAATATGCTACTGTCAAAGATCCCTGAAGTTTCACTCACCCTTTGTCATGCTCAAATATTTGCTTTATACACTTATGGATCAGTAGAATTCTGTAATTTAGCAATCATGTCTTATGACAGGTATGTAGCCATCTGTTACTCGTTGGAATATCACAGAATCATGTCTCCTGCCAGGACAGTTACATTGATCGCTCTGGGGTGGTCAATATCTATTATCAAATTCTCCATTACTTTATCAGTGAATGTACAGCTAAAGTTGTGTGGAAATGTACTGGACAAAGTATGGTGTGACAACTACATGCTTGTGAAACTGGCATGCTCGGACACCACAGCAAACAACATCTCAGGCATAATCGTGACCACTGTGACCATTGTTGCTCCTCTGGCATTAATTTTGTCCTCGTATACAAATTTTTTTAGAGTTTGCCTAAAGTCCACAAGAGAAAAGACCCAAAAGGCTTTAAGCACATGTACTCCTCACCTTATCTCACTACTGAATTACTCTGTTGGCTGTTCATTTGAAATAATTCAAAGCAGATTTGATAAGGTTCCTATGCCTCCTGTACTACGTGTGATTCTTTCAATTTATTTTCTGATGTGTCCGCCACTCATCAATCCTATCATGTATGGTATGAGACTTTCTAAAATAAAAACGGCACTTAAAAAATGTATATACCCCAGGAACCACATAAAACATGTGTCACAATAGTGTCTAAGACAATTGTTTATTGTCACCTATAAGGTAGAAAAATAACTTAATACTGTCATGCGCTTTAAGTCATGTGCTTAAAAAAAAAAAAAAAAAAAAAAGGTTTTGCATGTGTACAAAAACGGTTGTTTGTATTTGTCCAAATAAGAAAATTTTATAAGATAACATTATTAAGAATATGTTATAATGATTGATGATTTCGTAATGTAGAAATACTGTTTAATATCTGTTAAAAAAAGGCAAATTAGTTAATTTATAGTGCTTTTAAAAATGGTTCTTATCTTGCATCTCTGAATTTATAAAAAAAAAAAATGTTCTTTTTGCTTCTCATTGTGTTTCACTAATGCTTTTATTAATCACTAATTTTATAGACCACAGTACAACTTTTTGTTTTTGTACAAAAACATTATACAAATGCTAGTCTTTAGAGGTGCATTGTGTAATATTTAGGAGGATCTGTTGACAGAAATGCAATATCATATACATAACTATGTTTTCAGTGGTGTGTAAAGACCTTACAAGATGAACCGTTATGTTTTTATTAGCTTAGAATGAGCCATTTCTATCTACATACAGTACAGTACTGTACACCGCAGGACATTGCAATGCGTCGACATGTTTCAGTGACAGTGGCCCTGAATGGACAAACGCGTTTCGTCACTATGTTGTTCTTCATGCAAAGAAGCTAGCCCCCACATAGCAACATTTTGACGTCCCAGATCCAGCACCACATCTGGCACACATAGAAAGATGATCTGGCCCACATGCAGCGTGGAATGACGGCCCTTGGGTGGCTCACTCCTGTTTGCCAGATCTGGGCCACAATCAGGCCATAGCAATGCCACATGTCAGCCAAGAGCAAAGAAATAAACCAGAACTGGACCTTATCTGAGCCACAAAATCTGTGTATTTAAATATGGGTTAATCTCAGCCTTAATAATTCTGTATGTGGCAAGGCGGGCTAGATTCCGCCCTGTGATTTGTGTTGAGTGACGGGGGTGACAGCCTATCGGCAGCCACCCCTGGCGTACTTAAGGCGGAGTTCAGGCCACCTGGGCATACGTCATCGTCACGGACGTTGTTGTGGGTGCGTGCGCAGTTCCGTGGGAGCCAGGTTACTGTTCAAATCAATGCGACGTTGCTTTTGGGTGCAGGCTGTCCCTATCCGAGCGCGGCTAATGTGTTTGAGCAGATGCAACATCTCTGTACACTTGCGGGTTGCCTATTGTGAACGAGACTGCGTTGCATTAAACCACTTGTGAGCGGTTCATCACTGTGGACCGGGGGCAAAATGCTCCATTGACAACGTCGCTAAGACGGCACTGTTTTGTTCTGCTGCCATTTAGTATCACTGTGACCAGCGTGATTCATTAATTATTTTCATTAGTTTATATGGTGTCGGTAGCATTATATGGTTGTAAACGCTGGTGGTACTAGTGTGAGGCTAGCTTCCGAGCTGTCCGTCCATGCATTACGTAGTTATATGTGATGGCATAATCTAGCCCCACTTAATGTATATCACCACCAGTCGTTTGGTTATCCTTGAGCTCTTCGCTCTGTGCGTTCCTCAAAGACTGTGAAGGGAGCAGCATTTTCTTTTTGTTCTTGTAATCCTGGATTTGATTTTTGTGATTTAATGTTTAATTGTATTTTTTTTTGGTTTATTTCACTCTTGTTCATAGCCTTTGGCGGCTGTAACGTGGCCATATTGTGAACCTTCTAGGTCACCACCAGCCAGGTTAACTATTGTGCCTAGTAACTTGCAGAGTGTCGATTTCTTTGTTGAATTTGTTTTATTATAATTTCATACGTTTGCAGCCAACTGTGAAAGTATATTATATTGTTTTTTTTTGCTTCTTTCAGGAGCTGAAGGCCCGCCCTGTGCAGGGAAGCTAGCTGTCTGTCCTCTTTTGGTGGTGGTTCCTTCACAGAGTGTTTTGCCGTGGGCACCTGTGTGTCTTTCACCTAGTGAGTGTGAGTGTTGTGTGGAGTGGAATTTGATGAGTGGTGTGATCTTAGAACACTCACTGTCCAGCTAGCTCCCTGCTGGCAAGCCTCAGCCCAAAAGTGTTTTTTTTGTGTTCTTTATTTTTGTTTTCTTTTCTTTATTTCTGGCCTGGTGCACACTTAACAGTGCAAAACTTTTGTCCACCTCAAAGTTTTTATATATTAAATTATTGTTGATAAATAAAAAAAGTATTTTTGTATTCTGATCCACGTCTCTTGTCGTCTGTGGTCACGAACCAGCGTGTCTTGTATAAATTTCCCCGTTTAGTGAAACGGGGTGGCGTAGTCTGCTCTCCATTTAGTTACACTTTTCCTCATAAGTGTAACCGTAATTTACCCGATCCATCACCTCGCCACATGTACACAAATAGAATAACTGAAGGAAAGAAGAGAACAGAAAAAGAGACTAGCAGAAACACAAGAACTACAACTGACTTCAGCCGCAGTCTAAGATGAAATCAACTGAAGATAAAAGAAGACATTAAATATCTCAAGATCTCAGCAGAGGAGGATTAAACAACTCCATAAACATAAACATAAGCTTCACTTATTACTAACCAGTTTGACTTTATTTCTGTCAGGCGTCTACAGAAGTAGTTATTGAGAATTAACAGGGATTTAACTCTAATGTGTTTAATTTGATGTCACCATAACAGTGATTAGCGTTTCCATTAGTTGGGCTCCTAACTCTTATTATGTTGTCTTGTTTGGCTGCTGTGATGGTGTTTGTTAAACACATTTGCAGTAACAAAGAAAGCTACAAAGAAATGACATCTGGTGATGATGGTTTTAAAATCATTGTGAAATAGCCTAATACACTGATGTCATTTTAATCTAACAACTGTCTCCTGCCATGAATTGAGCGTCAGCGTCAGTTCTGGCAGGCCATGTAGTCAAGACGCTGCTAATGCTATTTGCTAACAACACTGTCCCGTCAGCTGATCTGCTCCAGCTGAGCTGCATTAGCTTATTAACTCCCCTCGCTGCTCAATGACCAAAGCTCAAACAAGGCGCCCTATTTAAAGCACATTCAGTTTGCTCATACATGCTGCTGCTCACTCCTGCTGATCTGGAGGCCTAAGCTGGTAAAATCACTCATGTTGTTAAACACAAAAGTACTGTTTCTACTCACCCTATGGTCGGCTATGACTTCCGCCACTGTCGAGGAAGATTGGCAAGACTCTTCTGAGGAAACCCGACCATCACCATTCCAATCGGACCAGGGGCAGGATGCCTGCCTGGAAGATAACGCTACCGTTCGTAGGAGTTCTCGGCGGTTGGCGAATAAATCCTCGTCCCAACCATGCATCGGCGATTGGCCCGTGGCAAAAATACTGGAAACCCTATTTACAAATGACATTCAGCCTCCGCGTGGCACCTCTCACGAGGACCTATTTGTCCTCCTCTGCGATTCTCTAATTATCCCAGTTGTTGGATCTCCTCCAGTGCCTCCTCTCCAGTCCTCCAGAAAAAAGCACACCTCGAAGCACAAAAATCCTGAGATGACCAGCAAAGCCCCAGCACAAAAACGGGCCAGCTGCTCTGTTTGTCCGGGTCCAAGTGCTTTTTCATCAGATGATCCAGTGCTTATGGCACTTTCTGATATCCAATCTTCTCTCCTCGACATGTCCGCTAGGATATCAACACTGGAAGACGGCTCAATTTCCAGACCTTCCTCGACCCCCGTCTCTGCTCAGTTGACATCCACCCCGGCTTCAACCGCCGCTGCTGTCTCCGACCCGCATCACCATCCGCGCCAGCCTCAATGTGATGACGTCACCATGGAATTTATACCTAAAAGGACCCTAGCAACCGCCGTACCTCTTTCCACTGGCTCACCTTTTTTCCCACCAGCTGCTGCCATCTCTCATCAGCTGAGGGGACAGACATTGGCAGGTAATGACATTAACCTCGTTAAACTCTTGCTGGGCTCCGAGTTGTGTGAACGGCGTATAGTAGACTGTGGTGACGTACATGTCGAGCTAAAAGACGGGGACTCTAGACTTTCAAAAATTCTAACTTTTCCCGAGTTCTGTACCGCATTTGGAGTTTATAGGGATGTTATTTGTGAGGTCCAGCCAGCGCGCAGAGCCGAACTAGATACCTATCTGGCCATAATTTCTGACCTAGCTCTCTCTTACGGTGGGGTTCTGTTCTACGAGTATCACAAGTCTTTTTCTGCAAAGGCAGCTATGTTCATTCAACGCTTCAATCAGAGACTGGTCCGTGGTCGATCTCGCGCTCATAAGCAGACACTTCACAGGTCATCAAATCCTCTCCTGCTCCGTTTGCGGCTCTCTCTCGCATTCCACTAATTTATGCTCTAAATCTAAGCCGATTTCTTCCATGTCACATCCTGGCCCGAGCCAGGTTAATAACTTTGGTACTCCTATTTGCTTTAATTTCAATGAAAATGCATAATTGTAAATATTTTCATGTTTTTAGCTACTGCGGGAACGCCCACCCAAAGTCTGTGTGCCCGAGGAGAACCCGCTTCATAAAAATGGAGCGAAAGAAATAAAGCCATCAACTCCCATAAACGTCCCCAAACTGGGACAGGCGTTGAGAAAGCATCCTGACCGCTGTTTTGTGGATTATTTACTGAATGGTCTTGTTCAGGTTTTTTTTTGCTGGCCTGCTGCATTTTCCTGCTGTATCTTTTCATTGCCATAACTTATTGTCCGCGTCTCAGGAGCCGGAAACTGTGGATACCTTGCTCGAGAAAGAGGTTAAGAAAGGATTCATGATAGGCCCATTTGATAATTCTCCTTTCCCGATTTTTAGGATAAGTCCTATAGGGGTAGCCACTCGGAAATATTCGGCTAAAAAACGTTTAATTATCGACCTTTCTGCTCCCCACAATGGTTTGGCTGACAGCATCAATAGCCTTATTCCTTTAGCCCCATTTTCTCTGTTTTACAACACTGTCGATGATGCCATCAATTTCATTAAAAAGGCAGGACGTGGAGCTCGCAAAGGCCGATATTTCCGATGCTTTCAAAGTTATGCCATTGCATCCCTCACAGTGGCATTTGTTCGGCGTCCAGTGGAGGAAAAAAGCAGTCCAAAAATATTTCGATACTGTTGGATTACATTTTTATTACAAGTTTAATTTAGTTTTTCCACTGCAATAGTATATAAACTGATAAAGTTTAGTAGACTGATTTCAGATGATTATTGAGTCTCCAGCAAAGAGTCTCCTTTCCTCCCAGACCTGTTTTCTCTATTGTGTTTTAAATAAGTCAGATCACTTTATTCTCACCTTTCGGAGCCCAGACGTTGAGTCGTTAGGTTGATTGACTTTCACCTATTGTCTTTAATGGGTCTGGGATGGCTATTGGAATTGGAGTTCCTGGCCAGTATCAGCATGTGATTAGTTATGCTGATTCAATTGGACTCAGAGTAGGGTGTGTTCCTACTTCATTTGCAGGCTTTGTTCAGAGTCTCCACCTCTATGTAATCCCTCCCCCTTGGAATGTATATAACTACAATGCAAACTGTATATACTTTAGACTGATTTGGGAAGAACTGCAGCCGCGTCAACGCAAAGTCCTCAATAAAGAATAACTTTGTTTGAACGTGATCCCCAACGTCTCCTGGTCTCTTGCTTCGACGAAGAAAAAGGTTTTCAACAATTTGGTGCCGTGACCCGGATGGAGAAAAAGGAAACTTAACTCAAAGATCTCAACAAAGCCTGACTAAGTTCCAGACTGAATCTTCTGAATCCAGATTGAAAACTTCAAGCTCCAAAAAGATCTCAAAGACTGAATTTTTTCCAGACGGAATCTTTCTCTACAAACGAAAGACTTGGTGAGTTTCACTCCATTTCAAAGAACCTTTGCAGACCAGTACAAAAATTGTTTTCCTCTGCGCCGTTCAGAGAAGTAGTTAACAAACAGCTGTAGAGTTTGGTTGACTAAAGATAAGCCTCTAAAGTTTGCTTTTAGAGATGAAATTTACCCTCTGTTGTTGGCAGGGAAGTTTAACAGTTACATGTTAATATTGTGTGTATCCTCTTGCTAAGAGAAGACCTATCCTCTGTAAGCTAGAGAAGAGTTAGCGTCATGTGGTAATAAGATTGTACCCTCTGTTTTGTAAGACAGTAGAGAAGTTTTAGTGTTTTGTGATTGTTAAGTAACAAAGGAAGTCACAAAATGGTTAGAAGGAATGCTAGGCTGATACCTACAACAGAGAAAGGTGGATTAGCTAGCCCGTTATGGACAGACAATGAGTTTAAGTCTTTGTTAAGAGAGCACATGGACTCCATCGTGACTGAGCCAGTCAGATTGAATTTAACAAAGAAATTTGGCATTGATCCAGAAAAAGTGTGGTCAATTGAAGATTGTAAGAAGGTACTAGGAGAAAGTATTCGCAAGAAAAATGTCAAAGGCATTATCTTCTGTCACAGAGAATTTAGCTTATCCATTGCAAAAGAACAAGCTTGTTGTATTGATAAGTTGAAAGATCAGATCAAACAATTGCAGACTCACATGTCCTGTCTCAAGACAAACGTGGGCCATAACAAAGCCTCAACCAAATGTGATTTAGAAGACCAACAGTCAGATGAAAGCTATCCTGATTTACAGTCTTTTGATAGTATAGAGGACAAGGTCAATGCAGATGTAAATGCAGATGTAAATGCAGTTGAAGTGTGCGTAGCTAGACAAAAGCCTCAGGGAAAAGGTATTGATACAGTTCCATTTGCAAACCCCATATTGCAGCCACAAGCAGTCAAAACATCTTTAGTTCCTAAAGATATTGAGAGAATTGCTGAAAGTTTGCCATCAGTGCAAAGAAATTTTTCTGAGTTTAGGAGAGAGTTGTCCAAAAAGATGCGGCTCTATGATATGACTCTAGCTGAAGTCACTCAGCTAATATCACAGATCTTGACTGAGTCAGAATTCAATGATTTTGAAAGTGCTGTAAACAATTCTGAACTGCAACAAGCCAGTAAAGATGAATTGAGAGAGGAAGTTCTGACAATTTTAAAGAACATTGTTGGACCGAACGTGGACTGGTCAAAAATAACCAATTGTGTACAGAAGAAGAGTGAGACTGTTTGTGAGTACACAGAACGATTCTGTCAGATCGCTGCCGTTTACAGCGGAATTGCCGACACTCCAGAAAAGGTGTTAGGTCATAATGGTCCTTTGGTTCGCACATGGTTTCATTGTCTTTTGCCAGAACACAGAAAGGCGTTGCCTTACTTAAACATCACATGGTGTACGAGAACTCTGCAAGACAACTTGGACAGTTTAGCTATTTGGGAAAGAGATTCTGATGTCAAAGAGAGAGTAAGAATTGCTGCAGTTTCTGTTATGGTCAACTCAGAGAAGCCAAAGAAACGCAAAAGTCCTAGAGAAGCCAGTTGTTCTTACTGTGGCAAGCATGGACATTTTGGAAAAGAATGTAGAAAAAACAAAAATAACTTAAGACAAGTTAACAAGGTTAATCAGCTTCTGCTTAGCCTGCTTGATATTCTGAAGCAGCCCCTCCCCTCCTCGTTAAACTCGTGGGGAAACTTGATAAGGTGTTAACCATTTGGGCTGTGAGTGCTTAATTTCACCAGTAACTCACAACAAAGATGAAAGACTTATTTTTGTTTAATAGAACAAAAGGAAAGTGACTGTCACAGCCTTTGTTTGGGAGACATTAAGTAAGACTCACAGCCTTAAAATGTTATACCACAGAATATTGCAGTTAGACAACCATCCTCTGTTAATGATGTTTATTAGGACTGATGTTTCACTGGAGAATGGAAATGTGCCAATTTTCTCACACACTCTACAGTGTGCACACAACACAGGGACAGGATAGGACACGGACAAGTGGGGTGCCCTGGGAGGATCTGGACGCAACATGCGTTCGGGGGTGAACCCAGGGTGAAGACACTACCTCATAGGCCTTTCCCGATTTAGTCCATCCTTACCTCACTGGTCCATAGGTGTCAAATCAATTAAGAAATAGGGAAAGCATGAAACGACAACAGTAGACTCTGAAAACGATAGAACCATAGTGTTTAAACTGCTACAACCGTAGTGTTTTGAAGAAATACTGCTCTCTGTTTTTCTGTTTTCTGTCTTACAGTGTGCAGATAAAACTTGATGGTTTTTTTCAAGATCCATATGCAACGACCGTCTCATCTGCGTATGAAGCCCCAACCTCAAGAAGACAACCAGACCTACTGCTGAACGAACTATCACCAAAGAAAAAGAAAAAAATACACAACGCAGAAAATTCACGGACCCTAGTTGCATGTTATGTTTCTGTGTCAGCATGCAATTACAGATGAACAACACAGATCATGTTTGTGCCTGTAACTTTTTCAAGTTACAAGAATGAACTTTTAAGTGTACTTTGATAAAAGTTAGACTTAAAACCACTATACGATCAAATGACTTATGGAAGGATGAAGTCTATGCATGAATATTGCTGTTCTGCTGTTTCTTTGTTTTCTTGTGTTACTCGAATGTGTTGATGTCTTCGCAAGCAGAAACCTGGTGTAAAGCATCACCTCAGATTTCCATGAACAAGCCTCATGAGGGACGAGTCATCAGAGCGACTCTACGTAGGAAATGGACGCTACAGGAAACAGACTTCACAGCTATTCAGGCCATGGACTTTCAAGAATTCCACTGTTATGCTACATGGTTTTCTGTGTAATCATGTAGTTTATATGACATTTTACACCCTGCGTCGCAGGTGTCAACAGTTATGGTTTTGAGAAGAACTATGACACTCATGTAAATCAAGGACACAACACAGAATAAGTTATACGTACCTGTAATTTACACAAGTTACAAGAATTAACTTTTAAGTGTATAAATTTGTATTTTTGTGAGAGTTATTAGAACTCTCAAAGGGGGAAGTGTTGGATTACATTTTTATTAAAAGTTTAATTTAGTTTTTCCACTGCAATAGTATATAAACTGATAAAGTTTAGTAGACTGATTTCAGATGATTATTGAGTCTCCAGCAAAGAGTCTCCTTTCCTCCCAGACCTGTTTTCTCTATTGTGTTTTAAATAAGTCAGATCACTTTATTCTCACCTTTCGGAGCCCAGACGTTGAGTCGTTAGGTTGATTGACTTTCACCTATTGTCTTTAATGGGTCTGGGATGGCTATTGGAATTGGAGTTCCTGGCCAGTATCAGCATGTGATTAGTTATGCTGATTCAATTGGACTCAGAGTAGGGTGTGTTCCTACTTCATTTGCAGGCTTTGTTCAGAGTCTCCACCTCTATGTAATCCCTCCCCCTTGGAATGTATATAACTACAATGCAAACTGTATATACTTTAGACTGATTTGGGAAGAACTGCAGCCGCGTCAACGCAAAGTCCTCAATAAAGAATAACTTTGTTTGAACGTGATCCCCAACGTCTCCTGGTCTCTTGCTTCGACGAAGAAAAAGGTTTTCAACAATACCTTGTCTGAGGCTTTGTGCTGGATTCTTCTTAATAACGAGAAATTATCATTCGTCCTTCATCTTTTAGATGATTTTCTCCTGGTAGATTTTCCTTCCGAAAAATCTGACTTTTCTATCTCGACTCTCAAACGCACTTTTTCTGAATTAGGCGTTCCTCTCTCGGAGGAAAAGACCGTGGGTCCAGTCAAAGTCATCGAATTCTTAGGCATTTCTCTCGATTCAAATCGCATGCAAGCTTCACTCCCCCTCGAGAAATTATCCCGAATAAGACAAGTCATGAAAGTCGCAAAAAATTCAATCTTTTTCAAAAAGGGACTTGCTCTCTCTTTTGGGGCACCTTAACTTCGCGATGAGAGTAATTCCTCAAGGCAGATCATTTATTTCCAGACTTCTTGACCTTTCTAAATCTGCAAAAGCTCTCAGTGATATAGTTGCTTTAGACGCAGGATGTAGATCTGAGCTAAAATTTTGGTCTCTGCTTCTAGATAAATGGAATGGCATTGCTTTTTTCTTAATGATTTCATGGAATCATCTTTAGCTCTTAATCTGTATACTGATGCTGCACCTTCCGTAGGGTTCGGGGGGATTTTCAAAAACGAATGGTTTGCGTCTGCCTGGCCGGAAGAATTTCATTCCTTACCTGCCGGTGATTCCTCGACAGCCCTATTAGAATTGTATCCGATCGTCATTGCATGCATTCTGTGGGGTAAACACTGGGCTAGGAAACAAATTCTGTTTTTCTGCGACAACGAAGCTGCAGTTCATATAATTAATAAGAGACATTCATCCGTTCCATTTATCAACAGGTTCATGAGACGTCTTACATGGCTGTCAGTTCTGGGGAACTATCATTTTCGTGCAGAACATATTCCCGGTTTGAATAACCAAGTGGCCGATTCTTTGTCTCGTTTCAATTTTCAGAAATTTCATCTCCTGTGTCCAGCTGCAGCACAATCAAGCCTGGAATGCCCGCCTTTCAGCCAAACCATTCTAGATTGAATAACCCTCTTCAATCCTATATGCATTCTGCTGCGCAGTACATGCGGGGGGGTTTGGCTAGTTCTACATTAAAATCGTATGACTCTGCATGGTCTTAATTCATCAGTTTTTGTGCTTCTTTATCTGTAGCTGCTCTGCCTGTTAATATATCATATATTAGTGCGTTTATAGTCCATTGCTTTGAGGATCGAAAACTGCAGCCTTCTTCCATCAAAAATGCGGTCGCTGGCATTCAATTCCATATGCGCTGCTTGGATCCATCTGCCTCCAGTATTTTGGAAAATCCTTCCATTTGCCTTTTGCTGAACGGGATCAAAAGACAATCTCCACAAGGGAATGATAAACGTCTTCCTTTTACTCTACCTTTGGTTAAACAAATTATATCAAAATTACGGGATGGGTGGTTTGGGCCGTACACCGATCAGTTGTTAGAAACAGTCATTCTCACAGCCTTTTTTGGTTTTCTAAGGGGTGGTGAGATTTCTTCACGCACTTGTTCATTTGACCCAAATCTCAATCTAACAATTTCTGATGTCTCAATTCATGATCACCATTTCACATTATTTTTAAAACATTCCAAAACTGATAAAAATTGTAAAGGCGTAATCGTGTACATCTCTGAGTCTAACACTGTGTTTTGTCCTCTGATTTCCATGCTGTCCTATTTGAGGTACCGCCCCAGTGCTGATCCCCAGGAGCCGCTGTTTGTCACGCAGGCAGGAAAAACAATGTCCAGAACCTGGTTTTCTTGTCACTTACGCCTCCTTTGCCAATTCTGTGGACTGCCCCCGGACCGCTATACTGCTCATTCTCTGCGCATCGGCGCAGCAACAACAGCGGCAGCATCCGCTCCGGTTTTAACCCTTAAAACTATGGGGCGATGGTCTTCTGCTGCTTACGAACGATACCTCCGTCCCGACGTTCGGGCTATTCTTGACGCCCAGAAAGCCATGAGCTCAAGTCTCTGATTTGTTTCGCTAATAAAAACATTCAATCATTATTTGCTCGCGCTCTGCTCCGTATAACGCCCAGAGATGCGCTACCAGCTGTTTAATTCCTTCATCTAGCTCGTTTCTCAGAAGGTGGCTTAGTCATCTTTTCATAGCACTTACACTGTAGACCGTCAAAGCAGTTCAAGACAGATAATTCTAGGTAACAGCATGTTTCAGCTTTGCGGTCTCGAATGGTCTTTCAGTATTAATAATTAAAAATTTTACCATAATATAAATCGCTAAATTCGGGCGGCTCAGACGCCACCGTTCGAGACACTCAGTTTCTGTTTTGGGGGGGATAGCTCATCTAGTCAAATAACGTGAGCGCCCTATTGCTGCTAGTGCATCCCCTCATGCTGATAATGCTGTCCCTATATGCGGCTGCTATCTCCTCATACTGCTGCTGTCCCCTGACTTCTGCTAATTCATGGATAGTCAGGGGAGTCATCTGATCAGAACATATTACAAATTATCCGTGTATATATTCGTAGGTTACTAAGCATATAAATTGTAAATCATCCTCTGTATCTCAGAGGATTGCCAGGTGTGGTTTTGTTTGGGGGGATATTTTAGCTCTCACAGTCCTAAACTGTGTGAGCGTTCCCTAATGCTGCAGCTGCTATTTCATGGTGCTCATGAAAGGTCAGAGGACTCCCTGAACAGAGCCATACCACCAAATTTCAATTCAGGAACATCAACTTGTTTGCAGTCTATTCAATAAAAATTCTTAAATTATTTTTATTGTCTGTACGTGTGTTCTTGACTTAATGGACCTGACAGAAATACATTTACATCACAAACCCTGTGTTACTGCAGCATGAAATCCAGCAGTATTATAACAATCAGTTAAACTTTTAATAAACATGGGCACAAAAAGTTATTCTAAGATGACACACACAGACATCAACAATCAGCACATGAATCTCAACAATGGTGACAACAAAATATTCAGATAAACTCTGAACATCACAAAAAAAAGCAACTAAATGTCACAACAAAAACAACAGCGAAAAATAAAAGCATATATTTATAACAAAATAATAGGACAATTCAGCTGCATAATTTATTCATGCTGCAATGCATGCTGGGAGTTTTGTGTTATGCTGGTACCCAACATGCATTGCAGCAAGGCACTTTTAGAAACTTTAGACACAGTTGCTCCTTTACCCTTTAGTTTTTTTTTTTTGCTACATGCCATGGGATTAATCAATGCATGCTGATGAATAATGTATAATAATAATAATTAATCTGCATACCCTAGTTTTGCACTGATGTAAAAAGACTGACAGTGACACAATAAGACCTCATGTTAGCAAAATGTTTTAATCTTTTAACTCTTAAAAAAAATAATAAACTCTTCACATATGGATGGGAATTGATAAGATTTTATCAATAATAATGCCACTGACGATTCTGATTATCGATCCAATTCTTTATCGATTCTCTTATCGATTCTTGATAGCACTGTGTGGAAAAATGTAGTCATATGCTTCTTTTTTTTAAAAAAACAAGTGGTTTTCTTTATTTTGAAGTTTAAGCTTGAGTTAGCAAACTGTACTTTTTTATATAATTTATGTAATAAATATAACCTTATTGTAAAGTGTTACTGATTAGTTACACCGATTCAGACGTCACCTGAGTTGACTGTTGGAAAGATTAGTTGTTTTAACCATTCATTAAAATGAATCGGTTCAAAGGAGTCATTAGTTCGCGAATTGGACGTGTCGTGCGCGTTGTGTGATTATGCCAGCAGTTAGGACACTGACATCCAAGATTTGTGTCAACATAAAAACATTTCATCACTGTAGGCTATAGTTTTATTTCGTTTAATTAAAGTGTTGTTTAAGTCAGCTGAATGTCCAGAACGCTTTTCAGAGAAGAGGAAACTTATTTAGCAAAATTCACACCCAGCAGTAATTCAGAAAAAAAAGGTCTTTCGACCTTTTACCACCGTGTCGATTTATTTTTGATTAATATGTGCGTGCAAGGGAGAGAGAGAGAGCAACACAGCGCCTAGTTTGGAGACGGTGAAGTCGTTTACACAGAGAGTGCGCGCGCGCGACCGCCTCTCTCTCTCTCTCTCTCTCTCTGCTCGTTCTTTCAGTTAACATACACCCTGTCACAAACGCAGCCGTTCATCTACATTACTCACCGATCAAATAAGACTTTGGCAGGACAAAAAATCATTTTGGTGGGCGCTAAAATGCAGTAAAATTCATGCGCGAGTTTCCATTAGACTCGCACGGTAGCCAGGCGTCTCATCAAATGGCGAGCTCAGCTCAGTTGACGCTGTGTGCTTCAAGATTCTGACGCAAGTCCTAAGATTCCAATTGGCCAAGAGAAAAAGTGCTAAGATTCCGATTGGCCCAGAGAAATGTCAATTATAAGAATTATCCAAGCCTGCATGGCAGTTACTGTGAGAAACAATATACCCCCCCCGTCCCCCACCCCCCACCCACACACACACACACACACACACACACACACACCTCACCAACACCAGAGAATGTCTAATATGGCAAGAAGTTTCACTCTCACTACACTTCCGGCTTCTGAACTGGTTGCAGTTCCACTCTGATTCCATATGAGGGCGCTCACAGGACGAGTGCAGAATGAATGGAGGTCAATGGCGGTATACCCCTCAAAATCCACTTTTCTCAGGATATAATTTTTTGTCTAGTAATTTGAATGTTGTATTCGAAAGATAGATGCAAAGAAATTACACATTGCTGGGTGTTAGATTTTTTAGAGTCACTTATTTGCTTTAAAAAAGTCTTTCAAAATGTCAATGACGTCAGAATGCTGACGTCATTAGCAGAATGCTAGCGTGTTATGGGCAACAACAACTCAACCTGTAAGAAATCAAAACGACATAAGTACTCGTTCATTCAACTTTCGACCTAAAACCCATGTTGAACTTGCAAAACCTACAATCAAATCTGAGATTTCTCAACGGCAATCGGGTGAAAGAGACAAATTTAGCCGTCTAGCCCCACTGACTCCCATTCGTTTTGCACTCATGGCGAGCGCCCCCCAGTGGAACTCTGGTGGTACTACAACCAAAATTCGGTACAATAGGGCTTAATAGGGAGTGGACAGGCTCTCCGTAGACGGGCTCTGCCAACACCAATGCAAAAGAACAAAGGAAGGAAGTGAGGCCTACTTATAGACCTTAACCAGGGGGTGTATGGGTAATGTAGTGTACTCAATTTAGTAGTGTAATTTACTTGGGATTGTGGGATATGTAGTACACAGTATATAAAGGAAAAATAAAGAAAGAAATAAAATTAAAGAAAAGGGCCAAATTCACAACACTCGCCGTTGTACTATTCTTTGAAACGATAGGGGGCGACTCGAGTAATTGTGCTCTAAACCATCAGGAATCAGCAGTGAGAAGAAGAAAGCTATACACACGTGACAATGTTTATTTTAGTACACCACCACCAATACCACACTACAAAAAGAATCGTGTAAAACCCAGTAAACCCTGAGATTATTATAAAAAATATATATGGATATGAGAATGTGTATACAACATAACTAAATTAACGATCTCTTACATATTTTCTAATTTCATTAAATATTTCATTAAAGGGTTAGTTCACCCAAAAATGAAAATTCTGTCAGTAATTACTCACCCTCATGTTGTTCCAACCATGTAAGTCTTTCGTTCATCTTCGGATCACAAATTAAGATATTTTTGATGAAATCCGACAGTTGTCTCACTCCTCCATAGGCTTTCAGAGGGACCGAAACTCGTCGTCCCAGAATAGTTATTAAAAACATCGTTAAAATGGTCCAAGTGACTACAGTGGCTATACACAGGGGCGGACTTTACCATTAGGCAAAGGTCGGCAATTGCCTTGGGCCCCGAGCTACCTAGGGGCCCCCAAATGCCCCATTAACGTATGCTTAAAGTTTTTTTGTTTTTTTTTACTTGCAAATTATATATTTCTAAAACTCCATTTGCGAAAAATGGCATCAAATCATCAGTGTCAAGGCTGTAATGCACCAAAAAACTGACGGAGAAGAAGTGATTGACAGTGATAGACAGAGTGTACAGAGAGAGTGTTGACAGTAAAAATGAAGCGAAGCTACCCAAGCGGTGCTGAAAAAAGGAGGAAGCGGGAGGAAAGCAAGAAGTTTTTAGCAAAATTGCCGAAGGTAACAAACTTTTTTGTGACGCCCGGCCCCGCTGACAATGACAACAACAACGCTAACACCATCACAACCGTTAGCACTGCTGCTAGCGAGGAGGAGCTACCTGTTGCTGCCGACAGTGCCAGCCCAGGTTGCTCAAGCGATATTACTGCTAACGTTACATGCAAGGCAATTTTACAGGATGAGGAGGATCCTTCAACTGCAGGTAACAAAACTTCTGCGTTCACTTTCAGTGACAGTGATAATAATGATGACGATGTCTATGACGAAAAAGACGACAATTCCAATGAACAACTAATGAGTACCAGGAGTCATTCTGACCAATGTGTTACACTTGAACTTGAAGATGACCCAGCACTCTGGCCAAAACATCTCACTGACAAAGAGCGCTGCTCAATAGTGCAGAGAGGCCCAGTTCAGAGCAAGGACAGAATTTATCCTAAAAATCAAGAGGGCCGAAGATTTACAAACAGCAATTATTACCTGCAAATGAAGAATGGAGAAAAAATAAAGAGGTCCTGGCTCGTGTACAGTGAAAAAAAATTACTGTGTTATGTGCTTTTGTTGCCGCTTGTTTGGTAACCGAGAAAAGGCCACTCAGCTAAGTGCGGATGGGTTCAATTACTGGAAAAATCTTTCTGCACACTTGAGACAGCATGAGAGGTCTGCAGAACACATCACAAACATGGATGCTTGGCGCAGTCTTTCACAGAAACTACAAACCAAGATCTAATTGCTCTTGAAGTAAATCGCTGGAAAGAGATTTTAAGACGACTTATTGCAATTGTAAACCATCTGGCAGAGCACAATCTTGCATTTCGTGGCCACTCAGACAAATTGTTTGAGTCTGGTAATGGAAATTTTCTTGGACAAGTGCAATTGATGGCTCAGTTTGACCCAGTGATGCGAGAGCATCTGAGGAGAATTCAGGCAAAACAGCTAAGTGACACCTATTTAAGCAAGAATATCCAAAATGAACTTATTTCCCTTGTGGCAAAATGTACAACTGATGCAATTGTAGGGAGAGTGAAAACAGCCAAATACTATGCAGAAATTATGGACTGCACTCCAGACCTCAGTCACAATGAGCAGCTCTCAGTGGTGCTACGAATTGTTAATTGTGAATTATCAAAGGGTGTCTCCATCCATGAGCACTTTGTTGGATTTCTTCAGGCACTTGACACAACAGGAAAAGGCTTATGTGAGACATTTTTAGGCCAACTAGAAACACTAGGATTGGATCTTTGCAATTGTCGAGGCCAGTCTTACGATAACGGGAGCAACATGCAGGGTAAAAAGCAGGGAGTTCAAAAGAGAGTGCTGGATTTAAGGGCCCGAGTGTGCTCGTTGTACCACGGCGTTGGACTATTTTCTTTAATCTTCTTTAAGCGCAACGGAGCAACTGTGTCTAAAGTGCTGGAAAAGAGAGAGTTAAAAGTTTTTGTTGCAATATCTAGTTCTTCTAAGCTATCTGGGATGCTGAGATGATGAAACTGATTAGGAAGATTATTAATAAAGCAATCTTTAGTAGCAGAAGTGATAGGTCTCACATATTTGAAACACGGAGTCGGCTTTGCAGCCTTGGCTAAATGCAAATTACACGAGACTAGATAATGATCTGAGATGTCATCACTCTGCTGCAGAATTTCAACGGCATCAACATCTATTCCGTGTGATAATATTAGATCTAGAGTATGATTACGAAGATGAGTAGGTCCTGACACGTGTTGTCTAACTCCAATTGAATTTACAATGTCTTTAAATGCCAATCCCAATGCATCTTTTTCATTATCGATGTGTATATTAAAATCACCAACAATTAGTACTTTATCTGCAGTCAATATTAATTCTGATAGAAAGTCCGCAAATTCTTTGATAAAGTCTGTATGGTGCCCTGGTGGCCTGTATACAGTAGCCAGCACAAATCTCAAACGTTTATCGTTTACACTATATATTTTTACATTAAGCACCAATGCTTCAAAAGAATTATATTTAAAACTTGATTTCTTAGTGGTTTTGAAACTATTACTATAAATTACAGCAACACCACCCCCTTTGCGTTTCAGACGAGGCTCATGTTTATAACAGTAATCTTGCGGGGTTGATTCATTTAAAGTAATGTAATCGTTTGGTTTTAGCCAGGTTTCTGTCAAACACAGCACATCTAGGTTATTATCTGAAATCATATCGTTAACAACGAGTGCTTTAGAAGTAAGCGATCGAATATTCAGCAGCCCAAGCTTTAGCATTTGCTCATCTGTAATATAGCTGTTTTTTATTTGTTGAACATCAATTAAATTTTTAACCTTAGATGGGTTTAAACGTTTTTTTGGATTTCCAAATTCGGAGAACAGACACAGTCTCTATATGACAATAGTTAGGTGAAAGAGGCTCTATGTGATAGGATTTATCTGACCTGGGTAACGCGAGGCCGCTAGCAGACAGTCGGTTAAGCCAGTCTGTCTGCTTCCTGACCTGAGCCCCAGATTGTCATGTTTGAGCTCTAAGACTATGAGCCATATTACTAGAGAGAAGAGCAGCACCATCCCAGGAGGGATGAATACCATCTCTTTTCAACAGGTCAGGTTTGCCCCAAAAACTTTTCCAATTGTCTATGAATTCTATATTATTAAGCGGACACCACCTAGACAGCCAACCGTTAAGCGAACACAATCTACTAACTATCTCATCACTCCTGCGAACAGGAAGGGGGCCAGAGCAAATTACAGTCCTTGACATCATACTTGCAAGTTCACACACCTATTTAATATTAATTTTGGTGATCTCCGACTGGCGGAGTCGAACATCATTAGTGCCGACATGAATAATGATCTTAGAGAATTTACGATTAGCATTAGCCAGCACTTTTAAATTTGCTTTGATGTCAGGCGCTCTGGCTCCCGGCAAACATGTGACTATGGTGGTTGGTGTCTCTATTTTCACGTTCCGTGTAATAGAATCGCCAATAACTAGGGCACAATCATTCTCAGTGGGTGTTCCACTGAGCGGGGCAAATCGATTTGTTATGGTAATCGGAACGGAAGAGTGTTTTTTTTTATCCGCGACTAGAGCGATCCCTCACTGTCACCCATTTGCCCGGCTGCACAGGCTCTACTTCAGCCGGAACCGACTCATGTAAAGTGTTCACTATGCTATGCGCATCCAAAACATCTGAAGCTCTAGCACTCTTACTATCCTCAATTAAAGTTTGGATGCGTGTTTCTAATTCTGAAATCTTCTCTGTCAACCTAACTGTCTCCTTACATTTATCACATATAAATCCTATATTGCAGACAGAGAATGCTATACTAAACATGTGACATGAAGTGCAGGTGACAATAACAGGACAAGACATTACTCACCGTGTTTGTTGACTGATTCTTACTCACCTGAGCTTTTTATGAACTCAAAGGCGCGGATGCGCGAGAAAAAAATAAAATAATAAAAATAGCTGAGCGCACGGGTGGCGCGTTAACAGGCTAGCGAATTACTAGCGTTTTGTGCTAGTAGTACTAATAACAAAAGCTAGTGATGTCAGGTTAATCTGAGATGTTGGGTAAAATGTAGTAGTATAAACAACTAGAAATGGTAGTAAAATGATGGTTCAAAACAAAGAAATATAAGGCTAAGACGGAGCTTACAGCACCGAAGCAAACAAACACACTCACAGCAGGCAGCGAGGCAGACAGGAGCATGTCTTTGATAGCAAGCAATAATCATATGAACTTGTTTAAAAATAACATGATTTACATGCAAACGGGACAGTTATCAGCAGTGTAACTGATCTGATTATGGCAAAATAATCAAATATATGATGTCATGTGACAAGTCAGATAAGCTTTTCCACTCTTGCAAACAGAGGTAGGTTATGAGGTGTGGAGAGACATCATGTATCATTGGAACATAAACAGACAAGGACCAATTTGTATAATTTTAATAAATACAGTGCAATTAATATAAACTTTCTGACAGTGTGTGGGACATCCGACTAGTTTCCAAGAAGGGGCGCAACTGATTTACAAATATCGCGATAAATATGTACAGGAATTGAGGCAGTAGCCAATGACAGCACTAGGAGTAAAAGCTGCAGGATTGTGTACGAGTATACAAATATGTACGAGTATTGTATGAATTTGACAACTTGTTAAATCTTGTGAATTATTAAGAATTATTATTATTATTTGAGACTATATACACAATGATGAAGTGATGTTTCACTCATAGTTACCGCAGGCAGAAAACAAAATATTAATAAGTATCATCAGCAAAAATTGAAATGGCTCAGCGATTTACTGCAGAGCAAGTACTGAACATAATCAAATAATAATGTCACTGTCTCTTGATGGTGGATCTGGTGGAGAAGCTGTCAGTGATTAAAATATTGATATTTGAAGACGTTGAAAATGATAGTTTTGAGATTATGTTTCAGTTTGCAAATATGAGCCAGATGCTGAATATATTGTGAAATTAGTTCTATAGAGCACAATGATGATGATAAAAAATCTGCTTAAACTGAACCCTTCCAAGCTCTAATCTCCTGATTGAGTTTTATATTATCCCGACAGGTAGAGCTCCATCTGTGTTAGATATAGATCTGGGATGCTAAAGACCCGAATATGTAATAATGATTGGCAAAATCTTCATGCATTTAAAGGGATAGTTAACAGAAAATTTTAAATTCTGTCATCATTTACTCACCCTCAAGTTGTTCCAAACATTTTTTTTGTTCTGCTGAACACAAAGGAAGATGTTTTGAAGGAAGTTTGTAACCAAGCCATTTTGGGGCAACATTGACTTCCAATACTAAAAATGTCAATGGTGCCCCAAAATTGTAAAAATAAATAAATTAAAATGATGTATCTTGCACTCAAGCAGCCATTACTAATTTGAAAGCACAACTTTAGAACTATTAATGCGGCTTGGGACATTATTATAGAAACATGTACTTGTTATAGGTCTTTGTCAGCCCTGTTTGCATCCCCAATTTGATTATATGGCAGTGAGTGGGAGAATGACCATATGGAAGGCAAAGAAATGCAAAAGCATGTGATCTAGGTGTTACACTATTGTGGTATTCAAAATATTTTCTAAATGATGACAGGTCTGAGTTTTTCAAAACACGTGGTCAAAACACATACATACAGTTTTTGAACAGCACTTTATATGAATGTTTTATTTTACATGAGTGCACCTGAATGCAAGAAAAGTTCACCCCAAAATATATATTTTTTTTGTTCTTCCAAACACAGTTGTGTTGACTGTGCAGCACAGAGATTTCATAGTGGCTAAGGGGGTTTAAATCCATCTACTCCATTTCATGGTAAAACTTTAGAATAACGGTCCATCATAATAAGTAATGCAAGACTAATGAATAATATTACATTAACACTTCAGCTACTATGATTAACTAATACAGAAACAAGCTTATAAGATCACTTAGAAAGTATAAGCAGATGATTAATATTTAAATGTACATATAGCTGGTTATAAACAGAAAAGTAGACAGTACAGACAGTAGAATAAAACACTTAATTAAAACTATACATACAAACAAGCAATAGAAAGTAAACATAAGACAGGAGACAGCTACATACTATATCACTTTCACACAAAGGGCCAAGCCACTTCAGACTGCACCCCATGCTACATCTAATAAATAGGTTTTTAACAACGACTTAAAGACAGCCAACGACTTTGCTGATCTGACAGAGTGCGGGAGGCTATTCCAGTGTAGGACCGACTCGAGAAAACGCTCTGTCACCTTTACGTTTAAAAGTGTTAGTATTCTAGCATTTAATCACTTTAATTATTATTATTTCTATTGAAAAAAGATACAACTACACCAAATATCATGATTTGTAATTATTTGATTTAAAGTATGTTGACAGCTATTGTTTGAAGTTCCCAAAACTGATTGCCAGGTTCAGTGTAATGCTTTGCATTCAGAATAACACAATGTCAATTATTTTATTTTTAAACAATACAATTATAAAGAATTAGTTACACTAATAGTATGTCATTTTTAAAAGATTTAATTGAAGCTCATATTCTATATACTGTATAAAGTTATTAATCCAAGCTCATATGATTGATGGCTTCTTTTTTCAGTCAATTCTGTTTCTAAATCCCTAAAAAAAATTTCACACAAATGTACAGTATTTACTGAGGAGGTAATTTAAAATCTGTATATAATTCAGAAGGGTGAAAACTATCACATTTAGCAATCACTCACAACTAGAAGGTTTAAATTATCTTTAAATTTCTTCAAACTTGATTTTCTGTGTTACAGTATTACAACAGAAACAAAGCAGGCTATTTGGAGGCTTTTATAAGATGCCTAATTTTTTTGCGAATATCAGGAAAGTTTAGACCATAAACAATAGGGTTTACAAAGGGTGGTATAATAATAAATTCAAGTGAAATGACAACACTCAGCGCTATAGGAAGTTCCCCATTCACAAATCGACTCAAAGTGAGCTCACAAAAAAGTGCAACTGAGAAATTTAAAAGGATCACCATGTGTGGAATACAAGTTTTATATGCTTTGCTCCTGAACTCTTGTGTGCTTCTTTGACAAATTATAATAATTCTGGCATAGGTATAAAATATAAAACTCAAAGGGATAAAAATTGTTGTGATCGTTACAATCAGACCATAAATATTATTAATATTACTGTTCACACATGAGAGTTTGACAATTTCATAGTTGTGGCAGTACACCTTTAGCAATTTGTTACCACAGATTGTCAGCCTTGCAGTTAAAAGACCACTAATACCAACAAAAGTAATTGGATAAAACCATGCTATAACTATTAGAAAAGTTAGAAACCGTGTGGTAATTATGTTGTTGTAATGCAAAGGTTTACTGATTGCAACAAACCTATCAAATGCCATTAACATCAATATTGTAAGTTCAAAAGCTGCATATGAGTAAATGACAAAACTCTGTATGAGACATGCTTCATAGGAGATTATATGTGCATCATAGAGCAGGTCTGTCAATAACCTTGGGAAAAAGCCAGCTGTACCATATACAGAGTTGACGGACAAGCATGAAATCAAAATGTACATGGGCTGGTGCAATTTCTTCTCCAGAATTATGACAAGAATAATAAGAACATTAAAGTATATGACAGCACAGTAAAAAATAACCCCCAAAGTGAAGAAAGCATATCTTATGCACCCAAGATTTTCAAACAACATGAAGTAAAAATATGTTCCATTTTCCATTTTCCTTACACAATGAAAACTTTCATTGACCTGAGGAAGAGAGCAAACAAAGTCCATATGTTTTTAGACCATAAATAAATAAACACACAAACATTTAGCTTAGAATGTTAAGCCACATTGTCTTATACCATGTAATGTGACCCCAACTGTAACATATTGTTTGATTAGTAATATAATAATTAATTCAGTTATATGAATGGTTAGCGCAGCAATAATTCATCAAAGTCTAAGAAAAAATATTGTTGTTGTTGTTTTTAACATTACAAACATTATTAGAAATACCTTCTGCTATATACTCTGAAATGCCCATCATTGCATCTTCATTAATATTGCAGGTAATGAACTCTATTTGTGTTCTGATTTAGTTGGACTGTGGAGTCACCAGTGCATGCTAGTGTTGTTATACTATCTAACAAATCTCAGGGGCCTGTTATGGCCTCTCAAGTCCTCTGAAGTTTGATCTCACTAAAAACATATATTAATAGCATATATGTAAAACATAAATAAATAGAGCATATACATTAATCATAATTCTGCTTTCCAAACTTTCCACTGCAGATAATAATTATTAACTCTTTCCTCAATAGCATTTTTTTTTTTTAAATTTAATTTATCACAAAACATTCATGGCCCCCAGAGTATGTTGTAGTATGAATGTCTGAACATGCAATATATCAAAAGAAAAAAACAGAGCTTCTGCTTAAACACCTTTTAATTCTAGCTTTATGATATATTGGATTCAGAACAATATTCAAAACATAGATGGAGTAGATTGAGTCCATAAACACCCCTACAGCTTCACAGTCCTATAACTCGCCCTAGGTCAACATTTCATTCGGTAATGTTAGGCCATTTTTATTTATATACTGATTGATGTTTGATGTTCACGTTATTTTTCATGTGAATTAGCAATGCTTCTATCTCTTGTGGATGACAAACAGCAGATAGACCCAAGGGCAGAAGAATAACTCGCAGGCTTAGATGACTGATCAAAAGGTGCTTTTACTGAAGAGTCCAAGTTTAAAAGTACAACAAAAGGGAGCTTCCACAGAAAAAATACAATCAACAAAACATGAGCAAAAGGTAAATCCAAAAATACAACACTTAGCTTTCTTGGCAAGAAAATTCAAGCATAGTTCAAGCAAGCTCAAGACTAAACACAACTGAAAGAAAGAGGCATGCTTATATGGGCCAACAAGTAAAGTCAAGTCATCTTCATTTATATAGCGCTTTTAACAATGTAGATTGCTTCAAAGCAGCTTTACAGAGATAAGCGTATAATTTAAGGTAACAGAGATTGTTTTGGCTTTATAGCAGAGTTAAGTTATTTCCATCTAAAGTTAGTTTTGATTGATTTGCTTCCGTCGCAACGATCATTTGTTATTAAATTAGGGGCCGCTAAGACGACACCATTCCCTCTACACAGACTTTAAATGCGAACCTGTGAGAAACGCTGATGGCGTTCACATGCGCATTTAGAATGGGTTCTATAGTTATGTGTGTTTGAATATACGCAGGTTTGGAATTCCCTACAAGCCAAGCCTAAACAAAGTACTTGTCTTTCCTTATAAATTTTGAAAAGAATTTTATTTTATTTTGTTGCTTTGGGGTAGGAACGCGAAACGGATTTTCCCGACAACGCCTTATCTGTATAGTGGTAGTTGGATCCTCCATAGGGAGAGACTAGTTGGCACTTCAGCACTGCGTTGTCATCAGTCCAGGCGAAGGTCCTTCGTCTGGCAGGCTGCAGGAAAACCTCGGGATAAACACAGACAAACAAAATTAGCGTAGATGCCATTCTTCTCATGATGTAACGAGTACATCAGGATTTTTGGGAAGAGTTCCCGGTTCCGGCTGACCTAATATATGCAGCCTAACATTAAATTATAGAAGTCTATAATGTATTATGTGAAAGCTAGGTCAAAGAGATGTGTCTTTAATCTGGCTTTGAACTGACAGAGTGTGTCTGCTTCCCGGACAATGGTAGGAAGACTGTTCCAGAGTTTTGGTGCTAAATAGGAAAAAGATCTACCACCAGCAGTCGATTTTGATATTCTAGGTATTAGTAACTGGCCGTAATTTTGAGATCGCAATAGACGTGACGGACTATAATGCGTTAAGAGCTCGCTCAAGTACTGCGGAGCTAAACCATTTAGTGCTTTGTAAGTGATCAGCAATATTTTAAAATGTATGCGATGTTTAATAGGGAGCCAATGCAGTTTTGACAGAACTGGGCTAATATGGTCATACTTCCTGGTTCTGGTAAGAACTCGAGCTGCTGCATTTTGGACCAGCTGTAGTTTGTTTATTAAGCGTGCAGGGCAACCACCCAGTAGGGCATTACAATAATCTAGCCTTGAGGTCATGAACGCATGAACTAATTGTTCCGCATTTGTCAATGAGAGCATATGGCGTAATTTAGATATATTTTTAAGATGGAAAAATGCAGTTTTACAGATACTAGACACGTGACTTTCAAATGAAAGATTAGTATCAAAGAGCGCACCCAGGTTCCTAACCGACGACGAAGACTTAACAGAGCAGCCATCAAGTGTTAGACAGTATTCTAGGTTATTACGTGAGGAAGTTTTTTGTCCAATAATTAGAATCTCTGTTTTTTCAGAATTTAGAAGTAGGAAATTACGAGTCATCCAATTTTTTATATCCGCTATGCATTCCGTTAATTTTGTGAATTGATACGTTTCGTTAGGTTTTGAAGAAATATAGAGCTGAGTATCGTCAGCATAACAGTGAAAGCTAATTTCATGTTTCCTAATGATATCTCCTAATGGTAACATGTACAGAGTGAACAGCAGCGGTCCTAGTACTGAGCATTGTGGTACGCCATACTGAACTTGTGATCGATGAGACATCTCATCATTTACTGCTACAAACTGATAACGGTCAGATAAGTATGATTTAAACCATGCTAGTGCATTTCCCGTAATGCCAACATAATGTTCTAATCTATTTAAAAGAACGTTGTGGTCAATGGTGTCAAATGCAGCACTAAGATCGAGTAACACTAATAGAGAGACACAACCACGATCGGATGATAAGAGCAAATCATTTGTGACTCTAACGAGAGCAGTCTCAGTACTATGGTACGGTCTAAATCCGGACTGGAAATCTTCGCAGATATAATTTCTTTCAAGAAAGGAACACAGTTGTGAGGATACTGCCTTTTCTAATATCTTTGACAGAAAAGGTAGATTCGAGATCGGCCTGTAATTGACTAATTCTGTCGGATCAAGTTGCGTTTTTTTAACAAGCGGTTTAATCATAGCCAGCTTAAAGGTTTTTGGTACGTATCCTAGAGACAAAGATGAATTAATGATATAAAGAAGAGGATCTAGGACCTCTGGAAGCATCTCTTTCAGTAGCTTAGTTGGTATAGGGTCAAACATACATGTTGTAGATTTAGATGATTTAACGAGTTTAGTAAATTCTTCCTCTCCTATAGCAACGAATGAATCAAATTTTTCCTCAGGGAGACTACAATGCACTGCCTTATGCGATACTGTAGTAGACGGTTGCATAGTTATAATTTTGTCCCTGATATTATCAATCTTATAAGTGAAGAAATTCATAAAATCATTACTGCTGTGTTGCTTGGAAACTTCGGTGCTTGAAGCTTTATTTTTCGTTAGTTTAGCCACCGTTTCAAATAAATACCTAGGATTATGTTTATTTTCTTCTAATAGGGTTGAAAAATAAGCAGATCTAGCAGCTTTTAAAGCCACTCTGTAAGTAATTGAGCTCTCCTTCCATGAAATGCGAAATACCTCTAGTTTTGTTTTCTTCCAGTTGCGCTCCATTTTTCTGGCTGCTCTCTTAAGCATATAAGAATGGAGATTGTTCATTCCTTGTAACAGTTTTGTGTTTGTGTGTATGTGTATGTGTGTTTGTGTTGGTGAGAGAGAGAGAGAGTGTGTGTGTGTGTGTGTGTGTGTGTGTGTGTGTGTGTGTGTGTGTGTGTGTGTGAGAGAGAGAGAGAGAGAGAGAGAGAGAGAGAGAGAGAGAGAGAGAGGGCTGGCTAAGTCACAGTCGATGACAGGGTTAAATTGTAAATTTTGTAATTGATTGAAGTGCTCACACTTCAGATCTATCTGTTTTTATGATATTTCTGTTATTAGTGGTAAGTTGAGAAATCAGGGGCCCTCTGATTTTCCAACCACCTTAATAACAATCAGAAAGTTTGATGCTTGTTTCAGTTCAGCCTTCAGTCCGCTGCATGTGCAATGCTCATTGCTTTCTCTCATTACAGCCAGATCTGTGGGTTGTCTGGTCACCATTTGCTGTTTATGGTGTCGTTTACACATTTTAGTTAGTGCAGATATTTTTTGACCTGCAAAAAACTGTGGTACTTCTGTCTGCTGTTTAGCATTTCACACCCTCCTTGTAAATTTACTTCTCTGATTAGATTACATTTTAGTTGTTGCACAATTTGGTTTGCTATTACCTGTGCCACAATTCTAGCCGTGTTTTCTAACGGTGAAAAATAAAAGCATACCCCTCCGCTTTTGGCACTGGGTAGCACACAAATGAAATTCTGTTTCAGAAATTCATTTTTAATGACGAAAGTCACACTTCTCCAATTATTGTCCTGCTCGGCGAGTGTAATATAATGTTTATTATAATTCAAGTTATAATATAATTATATTCTTTAACAATACAAGTCAAATTATATTGTTTTCAGTCTCTGAAGAGTCTCTGAAACAACTTAACGCATGGTCAAATCTCAGCTTGTTCTCATGTCAATACATTTGAATATGAAAAGGCTTTTGGCTCAGGACTGATAAGATGTACATTGGCTGTTTCTCTTTTCTCTTAGCTAGGTTTCAAATACCTTTTCTTCTCATTTAGTCTTTTTAAATGGTCGTTTTAACGTTTGATTATTCTATTTGCTCTTACTTTATATTTTCTTTTTATAGATCAGGAAACTATATCGCTTTGCAGTCCTTCTCCTAAGGATGCACGACACAATCTCGCCAGTCTGGCTTACCAAAACAGAGGTAATTGGCTAAATATCTGGAATCTGCCGTATTCACACGTACAAAATAACAGACACTTAAATAGCCCCCTTGAATGCCACCTCAGGAACTTTGTAACTGCCTCACATTTTTTAGTTAAATTAGTTACTGTTTTTTGATTCCTACCTGAGAATAATAGGGGATTGTATAGGCGGAACTAATTAGCGCCGATCTTGTTTTCCGCACGTAATTAGAAGCAACACAATCCCTGAAGTGAAGCGCTAAAAACATAGCATGGCAAGAGCTCTCCAAGTTAAGTAAATATTAAGAATATAAACATATCTGGATGTATGTTATCTAAGAAGAAAGAAGACAAGGAAGAAGACTTTAAGTTTAGCCCCTCTTAAGTAGAAAGCGGAATTACAGTAATGAGAAAAAAAAGGTAGAAACTAAAAGTGCATACTGTAATTCAACAAACAATTGAGGGGCTAATACTGCCTCTCTCTAGCATCAGGCCACAGGTTTTCATCAACATCAGTTCCCATCAAAACCCGTCTTCCTTGTTCCATTTCCAAAATTAGTCTTTCTGAGCTCTATATCTATATCTATATCTATATATATCTATATATATATCTATATATATATATATATATATATATATATATATATATATATATGTGTGTGTGTGTTCACTAACAAGTCTAAAACAAGACACCTGCTTAGCCTTTCAGCTGAAATTGCAATAAGCAGTGTTTGAAAGGCACAAGGCTGAAATCTATTCTGTTTCGAATGTGTGGTTCACAGTTTTGACAGCAGTGTGTTAAGCATTTGAACAAAGTGCTGGAGCTACTAGTGATCTAGACTATTATTTTAAAGTGTCTTTTTTTTTTTTTTACTTTAATATAATGGTCCAGGGGCCGTATTCACAAAGCATTTTATCTTACCACTAGGAGTACTCCTAAATCGCACTAAAAGATTTTAGCTAGGAGTTTTCTCTTAAAAGTTATTCACAACGCCTTTCAGACCTACTCTTAGTAAAGAAAAATGACAACTCCTAAACTAAGAGTGAGTCTTTGTTGCTATGGATGACGTCATTACTCATGCACGAGCTTGACTGAAGTGACCACCTTGATTGGCTGATGATTGTAACGCGGGAATGATTCCAAACCCCTCCCCTACGATGATGATTGACAGGTGACAGGTCTGAGAATGCGTGCGCTACACAAGTAGTGCGAAGGACGGAAGATGATGAATAACTGAATAAAGAGTAAGGAAAAACAAATAGCCTAGTAGCCTAATGAAACATATGGATTGATGCAATATCTTTGCAACATTATTGAATTAATCTGTCACTATATGCCTCTGCCTATACGTTTGCAAAGAGAAGAACATTTTAATTTGATTCACAATAGCCGCGTTTCCACTGTCGGGCCAGGGCCGGGCCGTGCTAGTGCGTGCCAGGGCCAGTCGCGTTTCCACTGTCACTTCCGGGGCTTGATCGGGGCTTACTCGGGGCCAACGGCCAGGATTTCTGGCCCGTCGAATACCTTGGGCCAAAGCAGGCCAGCTCGGGCTAGAGGAGTGGTTACCAACAGAGGAGGAGTTTACCGTTGGGAGACGGCAGCGCCGGATGATTCTGTCAGCATTAAATACTTAAAAATAAAATAATTTAAATCGCGTTCATGTTTGAATGCCTTCTGTTTGTGATGCAAAAGACGATGCGCGCTAGCCGTTACCATAGTAAACATAGTAAACGCTTGAAGATACGCATAGTAAAAAAAAAAACATAGCGAACGCTTGAAGAAATCAGACCAATCTTAAAGGCTATCACAGTCATGTTTTTATTTTATCTGTCATAGCCTACGTCTCGTCTCTTTAAACCGGACTATCAAAAAATAAAGTAACTTTTTTTTTTCGGGAGCTTCCTCTGTTTCTCTGACTGAAAATATCTGTATGGGAGTCGAGAGAGTGCTAAAGCTCCTCGGTCGTATGGCATATATTTGTAGAAATTATCATTTTTTCTAAATGTGATGTAAATATGTCCTGTAACTAAGTTACCAGATAAAGAAACAGACGCGACTGAAAAAGTAAGTGTGTCCTCTTTCTTTTGTGAAATAGACCTAACGGTAATTTATTTCTGAGTGACTAATGTGCCATTTTTACATAAATTAATTCATTATGATCAATGTATCACTTTTTATTGTAAACCTGTGGTAAAACATCGATGCTTGGGTTTTAAATATTCAAGTAGCTGCTAAACAAACAAACAAACAAAAAAGCTAGCAAACGGCCGCTTTTATCGTGTTTGTTTCCAACGCTGTTTCCAGTGATTTCTGATTAGTTTTCTTATAAAACTTCCATTTGTTGGTGAAATGATGGGTTAGTGTGACGTTGTCTCAGAGAGGCGTGTTACGGGCGTGTTTTAGTGAAGCGCTGTGGAGCTTCTGGCCCGACAGTGGAAACGCATGCCCGGTGCTATTGGCCTGAGGCTATTAGCCCGGCACGGCCCGTTTAAAGCCCTGGCCCGGCCCTGGCCCGACAGTGGAAACGCGGCTAATCAAACGTTACAATTAGTTTACATGCAATGAGTAGCCTAGTTTTGGTTGTTGTTGGTGGCGTTATTGCATCCCTAGTTATGGCTACAATGCAAAATTGTTCCCTCGCGACTGGAAGCTCCTGTAGCCGCCGCATACGCATTTCAAAACATCGCAACGTGAAATGTCACTAAAAGCGGTTTGTAAATAGGTCTTAGTGAGTTAGGAGTCCTCTCGACTTCTTTTAAGCTGTCCCAGGCTTAGGTGCTACTTTTAGGGCTAAAATGCTTTGTGAATTACTCTTAGTCAAAAAAATTAGGAGTCCTAAAGTTACGAGAGACACGCCCATTATTTTTAGGAGTTGCTCCTAAATTCGCCAGTTAGGAGCTACTTTTAGCCTTAAAATTATTTGTGAATACGGCCCCAGATCACTAGTAGTTCCTGCCTGGTGACTAGGTAACACTTGAGTAATTAGTGATGCATTTTATAACCATGTTGAGAGTAAAAACAGACAAGTGCTAACGTCTCAGACACTATAATGTTGTGATTAGGAATTAATTTGTAATTCTTAATAATTTGTCAAAATTACCTATTAGTTCTTAATGATGCCAATCTCATTAAGTAATTATTAATTACCTAATAAGGGACTACCTTAGTCCTAAATTCGATATTACTTACTGATTAGTTAAGCTTGTTTCTATATTAGTTAATAATAGTAGCTGAAGTGTTAATGTAGTACTACTCATTAATCCTGCATTACTTTCTGCATAGTTACTTATTAATGACGGACCATTATTGTAAAGTGTTACCCATTTCATACCTAAAAATACCCTTAATCATGGTGAAATAACGTGCAACCTCTTGTGACTTATTGTCTCATTATTTTCTCAATAATAAAAGAATGTCCATTAAACAAATATTCTAAATATTTAAAATATTCTTAAATATACACACTCATTCTAAAACACATAAAGCATAAGGTCTTTTAACTTGATAAAATATTCACTTAGATATTCCCACTTGTTTCTTGAAAAACATTGTCATAACTTGCTGGCGTACTGTTGTCAGATTTAGTCCATAAATAAGTGGATTTAAAATAGGTGGTACAAGTAAGAATTCCAGGGCCATGAAATTACGCACACCTTGAGGCACATTCTTTGAGCCATAACGACTGTACATTACATCAAACAGCAAAGCAACAGTCACATTGATCAATGAAAGCAGATGTGGCACACATGTTTGCATGAATTTGTGCCTGCCCTCTATTGACTTTTTGCACTTTCTAATCAGGTGAATGTATGAGAAAAATATGAATACTGCATGTCCAAAATATGTAAGAATAATAATGTACCCAAACACATTATTTACAGTTGTAGAAAAACAAGAAAGTTTTGCAACTGCCCAAATCTCACAGAATAACTTTTCAATAGTAGAACCACACAAGGTGAGTCTAGATATTAAAATAATTTGAATAGACATGCAAAAAAATGGAGCCAGCCAGCAGTAAAGGATATATTTAAAAACCATCTGATTGGTCATTATTGAATGATACTCAAGTGGTCTACATATTGCCAAATACCTGTCATATGCCATCACTGTCAATGTTGAAAAGTCACACAAAGCAGATGAATAAATTACAAATATTTGAATCAGACATCCAGTATAAAAAATCACATGATCGTGTGCTAATAAATCGTACATGAATTTAGGATAGAATCCAGAAGTGCCAAAAAGTCCATTTATGCAGAGATTACATATAAATACATACATCGGCTCATGAAGCTTCTTATGTAGTATGATGGTGAAAATTACAGTTAAATTACAAAACACCATAAGGGGATAAAACAGTGCAGTGAAAGAAAAAACCCCAAATCTGTTTTCCATTGTTTCATTCAGACCAGAGAGTGTAAATACTAAGACACTGGACTCATTCTCCAGTGGTGGCTGCATCTGGAAGGATATGCAGTTATTATGTAGATTTTCTTTATATTATATTTAAGTCATTGGTAAGCTAATTAGACATAGAAAGTTATTTTTATGAATTTAAGACAATTTGAATTGTCTTTAGCTAGGCTGTCTGTAGATGGAAAAAAGGCAACTATTACATTTTCTAACAGTAGCACATTGCCAGTTTAGTGACAAGACCTTACCATCTCCTCTGTTGTCATGTTTCCCATTGTGTTCCCCAAAAGTTTGATTTGGTTTGCTATTTATGGACACTGGTCTCATGCCAATTGCCTTGACCACAAACATTAAAAGCAGTGTTAACAAGCTCTCTAAAGGCTTTTTGACCCTTAGTTTGAAACAACTGCTAAACTATACCCGCAAATAGATTTGCAAGCTGTTGTGTCCTCTCTATCTATTGATTTGCTATAGTATCATGTCCACTAGGTGGCACTGATGTGTTTACATGTTCAACTGAAGTAAGAGCTGTGGAGAAAAAAAATAAGTAAAGAAATGCTAAGCTACTGCTCGTGTCTGTCTGCGTTTTATCCATTCCTACTCCAACTTAACAAGTGGCGACGAGGATGTTAAGATGGCCCTGCTCTCTCTACAACCCCCAGTTGCGTTCCTGGAATGCCCAGGTGAACCGAAACTGTCCTTTGATGCGTGGGAAAAGTTATTTCAGAACTACCTGCTTGCGATCGGCGGAGAAGAGTTTTCTGCCGAGAGAAAGAGAGCACTGCTCATACACTGCTTAGGAACAGAAGGGCAACGAATCTACAATACATTGCCTCTTACTGCTGATACATACGATGGATCGTTACAAGCACTGAAACAGTTCTTTTCTCCTAAGCTGAATGTGGTTTCAGAGAGATATCGCTTTAGACAATGTGCTCAAGCCGTGGGTGAGTCCACTGATCATTACGTTGCAGCGCTGCGCGAACTAGTGAAAACATGCGCTTTTGGAAATATTGAGCATGAAATGATCCGTGATCAGATTGTGGAAAAAACGTCCATGCCTCGAATTCGTGAAAGACTGTTACTAGAGCCAGATTTAACCCTTGAAAAGACGATAGCTATTGCAAGACAAATTGAATCGGCAGTAGCAGACGCCAAAGTCATAGCTGACGGGGAATCAAAACAAGTAGCAGCGATTCAGAGGCAAGAAAAGACGCGAATGCAAAAAAATAAAACAAGGATTAAGTCGAAGGAGGATAAACGGGTGAAGGGACAGCAGCAGTGTTACCGTTGTGGTTCTGCTAACCACCTCGCAAATGATAGGTCATGCCCTGCTAAAGACTGCAAATGTAGAACATGTGGAAAATTTGGACATTTCTCAAAGGTGTGTAAGACAGCATCAAAGTCAGTTAATGAAGTATGCTTGCCTGAAGTGACAGTACTGTGTGTGAATGACTGCCATACAGATGATGGAGCTCCAGTGGGTACTTTTACCATAGCCATGCCCACATCTCCTATACAGACTTGTACCATTAGGATGATGGTGGATACAGGGTCTGGTGCATCAATTCTACCGCAACACATATTCAAAGAATATTTCAGCTCACGTGTTCTGTCACCACCGAAAGTGCAGCTTTTGACTTACTCAAAGGAAAACATACCTGTGTGTGGCTCCCTGAGACTGAATGTGACATATTACGGAAAGACTGTTGCTGGTGAGCTTAACATTGTCAAATCAGGAACTCCTCTCATTGGACGTGACTTATGTAAAGCACTGGGCATTGAGATTAAGGGTGGTCGCTTGATTGAACCTGCTACTTACTGTGCAATTCTTCAACCATCCAGCATTTCACTTGTTTCTGCTGATAGTCCTGTTTCCGTATCAACTGGCGCTGGATTTGGATGCGCTAAAAATTTCACACACAAAGTGAAGATCCGCCCTGGAGTTAAGCCTATACAACAAAAACTTTGTCACTTACCTCTATCAGTGCGAGCAGCAGTGTCAGACGAACTCAAGATGCTAGAGGAGAATAACATAATTGAGAAGATTGATTCATCTGAGTGGGTTTCTCCTATTGTGGTCACAAAACGAAAGAACAACACAATCCGTATGTGTGTTGATTTACGAGAACCTAACAAGGCGGTGGTACAAGACAGTCACCCCCTACCACTGATCGAAGACATACTGTCTGAGTTGCATGGATCAGTGATGTTCTCTACTCTTGACCTCAAAAATGCATACCACCAAGTACAATTACACGAGGAGAGTAGAGGACTTACTGCTTTCATTACCCATGAAGGTTTATATCAGTTTTGTAGAGTACCATATAAACTGTGTTCGGCACCATCTGCTTTTCAGCGAATGATGACCATGATCTTAAAAGGCCTTGATGGTGTACAGTGTTACTTGGATGATGTGATTGTCCATGGTGCGTCCGAAGCCATTCACAATGCAAATCTCAAAGCTGTTCTGCACAGGATCAGTGAAGCTGGGTTGAAACTGAATACAGAAAAGTGTAAGTTCAACTTGACAACACTTAGTTTTCTTGGATACAGACTCTCAGCTGATGGTCTGCATGCAGATGATGCTCATGTTACTGCAATTATAAATGCGCCCCCTCCTACTGATGCAGCTACACTACGGTCGTTTCTGGGTCTTAGTGCCTGGTACAGTAAGTTCGTGCCTGCCTATGCTACTCTGGTTGAGCCAATGAGAGCCTTACTCCGTAAAGACTGTGAATTCCACTGGAATACTGCAGCACAAGAAAGTTTTGATAGAGTCAAACAGGCAATAGTGGATAGCCCTGCTCTTTCCTTATTCAATCCCAATCACAGTACAATCCTCTCCTGTGACGCCTCAGACTATGGTGTGGGTGCTGTATTGACTCAGCTGGATGACACGGGAACAGAAAGAACCATTGCTTTTGCTTCACGCTCCTTGTCTGATGCTGAACGAAAATACTCCATCGTCGAGAAGGAAGCACTGTCATGTGTTTGGGCTGCAGAGAAATGGCGTACATGGCTGTGGGGAAGGAAATTCTTACTACGCACTGACCATCAAGCTCTGACTACTCTTCTCATGAGTAAAGGAAATAGTCGAGCTGGGTTACGTGTGGCTAGATGGTCAGCACGTTTAATGGAGTTTGACTACAATGTTGAATACAGACCTGGTCCATTGAACAGTGTTGCTGATTGCTTATCAAGATTGCCTCTTGTTAACAATGGATAGGACTTTGCGGAAACCATTGAGTCTGTTGCTATGATTTCCTTTGCTTCCAGCGCAATCACCAAGGAAGATTTCCAGTCTGCATGCAATAACTGCCCAGTGTTCGCTAAATTGCGTACATATCAACAGACACATTGGCCAAAACACAAGAAGGATGTTGATCCGGACTAACAGGGATACTTTACTGTCCGACATGAGCTCGCTGACGTGGATGGATGTATTGTCAGAGGAACATACCGTCTCTTGGTACCTGAGTCACTACAGAAGAAACTCATAGAACTGGCACATGAATCACATCAAGGGATGGTCCGGACAAAGCAAAGACTTAGGCAACTGTACTGGTGGCCAAAGATGGACAATCAGACGGAAGCTCTGATACGTAACTGTCAGACGTGCAACCAAAATGACAAATCTGCGGTGATACATAATGCTCCTCTCAACCCTGTTGAATTGCCTTCTGCTGCATGGGAAAAGGTCTCCATAGACATTGTCGGACCATTCGAAACGGCACCATCAGACTGCAGATACGCAATAACGCTCGTGGACTACTTCAGCAAATGGCCGGAAGTCGCTTTCGCGTCCAGGGTTGACACATCTACTGTTAAACAGTTCAGTACTGTTTTTTCTAGAGAAGGAAATCCAAAGGAGTTGGTCTCAGACAATGGACCTCAGTTTATCTCTGCTGAGTTTTCTGAGTTTCTGAGAGAGAGAAACATAAGTCATTTCAGATCTGCTGTCTATTATCCACGTGCAAATGGAGAAGTTGAGAGGTTCAACAGAGTTCTGAAAGACTGTCTACAAACTGCTTCAATTCAAGGAGAACCTTGGAAGACGTTCACTCAAACATTCTTGATGGACTATCGAAGTACTCCTCATGCTACTACAGGAGTTACACCATCTGAGTTACTCCATGGTCGATGTATGAGAACCAAGTTACAAATCATGGATTTTCCAGTAAAAGAAGCTGACAGAAACTTGATACGAGAACACGTAAAAGTGAAACAAGACAAGGTTAAACGGTACACTGATGCCAGGAGAAATGCAAAGCCCTCAAGATTCCAACCTGGTGATCTAGTTCGAGTTAAGAAACCTTGGATGGTAAAGAAGGGTGATCAGAAGTTCACACATCCAAAAGCTGTTGTACAGAAGAAAGGTGAAGATTCTTACCTGCTTGATGATGGTAAGGTGTGGAATGCCTCACGTCTTGCTGAAATGCCGGGAAATCAAGTGGAAGTGTTACTCCTACTGAGGTACAACATGGAACAACAAGTCTGTTAAATAGGTCTGTTAGAGTTAGACAAAAACCCGTCTGGACCAAGGACTATGTTTTAGATATGTAAGGAAATGCAGAACTTGACATAGTGGAGTTAATTTTTGAATGAAAAATTAACACGAAAAGTAAAATTTATTTTGTTGTTTCAAAATACTTTTATTCTTGATTTTGTTATTTCTGTTGTGATATACATACAGTTGTATTCTTTCTGAAAAGGGGAAGATGTTGTGTCCTCTCTATCTATTGATTTGCTATAGTATCATGTCCACTAGGTGGCACTGATGTGTTTACATGTTCAACTGAAGTAAGAGCTGTGGAGAAAAAAGATAAGTAAAGAAATGCTAAGCTACTGCTCGTGTCTGTCTGCGTTTTATCCATTCCTACTCCAACTTAACACAAGCATTACCTGTCTTTTAAATTTGCCAACCATATTCCTGTCAATACATCAGTTCCAACAGTACATAAAATATTAAACTTGTAATATATAATACAATTCTTTACAAAATTATTTAAAAATGATTGATTGATGATTAAAAATGATGTTGTTAGCCAGCACTTACTTCAGAAATTGACTGACAATGCAATGAACAAATATTTTTATTAGTAAAAATAAGGCAATACGTGAGAACATTTACATTTTCTATGATGGGCCTTAATCGTGATGTTCTATACAACTGGAATTAACTAACCCCAACTCAAACACAATACATATAAAAAAAATATATATATTAGTTACACTTTATAATAACTGCACGCTATTAATCATTAGTTAAGCATAAGTAAACAGTTAATTCTGTTCAGTTGTAGGTACAACGATAACCTTTCTAATGGAGGATGATATGACAGCCAGCCATAACTTCTGATAACCTTTATTTTTCTGAACACAAGTACTGTAACACACACTATATATTTTTTCATCACATTTTCAATGCATTCTAATGCTACCATACATAACCTAATACATCCTCCTTTCCAAATAAGGCTCCTTCTCTTTTCATCCTTTAGGGGAGCAAAATAAACTTGCAATGAATGCTTAGCCAATTACCATTCTTACGCAATGTAGTCTAAATAACAATTTTGTAAAATTTGAACAAAACCACAATGCTTTTTTTCTTCATACAAACAAATGACAGCAAGACATGTTCTGTATTATTATTATTTTTTCTCTAGACTAGAAGGATGGGGTAGACTACCCAAAACCTTCAACTGAGTGTGGGGGTTATTCTGCCCCATTGACCACTCAGTATTTATCCGGGGTATCTCTAACTACATTCAAAGTCCTTTAGATACCCAGGAGGAGCTCTAATCCTGGAAGGATATCGTCTTGAACATTGTGAAGTCTGTTGGCATACATTCTGAATGTCTGGCATGACAGTTGAACTTGCAGAGAGTGGAGATGCAGGAATATCTGTCAGGTCTGGAAGATCAGAAGATGTCACATGAGTTTTTGGAGTTGGTGAGAGGTGAAATCTCTTTCTCCTCAATGTACCTCTGGGTGTTTCTACAAGGTAAGATCTGGGTGTGCCAGCACTAGATACAACAGTACCCCTTTCCTTAGTGTCTTTGACCCATACATGTTCACCTGGTTGCAAATGCATCATGTCATGTGCTTTTTGTCTTTGGTTGATTTATTTAATTTTTTTCTGTTTACGTCTGTATGTCTGTTCTTTCTTTTTCAGTATTTCCAAATCTGCACACTTTGGACTGAGCTGAGACGGAATCACAGGAACTAGTGTCCTTATTTTCCTTCCCATGAGGAGCTCGGCAGGACTGTATCCATTGGCAAGAGGAGATGCTCGGTTTCCCCGTCAATATCCAACTGTTCACAGATGCAGCTTCCACAGTCAGCTTTGGGGGATTTGATCAAGATCGCTGATTTGCTTCTTCATGCCCCTCATGTGATCAATTTATCATAACATAAACCACATTTTCTGTTTTAGAAATTCAGCCAGCTGGCTCTGGAGGTAGACCAATACCCAACTCCATTACCTCATTATTGAGAGCTAATTTTATAAGATAGCATGCAATTTATGCAAGCGGAAATAAAGATGATACCTACAGTGAGGAAAATAAGTATTTGAACACCATGCTATTTTGCAAGTTCTCCCACTTAGAAATCATGGAGGGGTCTGAAATTGTCATCGTAGGTGCATGTCCACTGTGAGAGACATAATCTAAAAAAAAAAATACAGAAATCACAATGTATGATTTTTTAACTATTTATTTGTATGATACAGCTGCAAATAAGTATTTGAACACCTGATAAAATCAATGTTAATATTTGGTACAGTAACCTTTGTTTGCAATTACAGAGGTCAAACGTTTCCTGTAGTTTTTCACCAGGTTTGCACACACTGCAGGAGGGATTTTGGCCCACTCCTCCACACAGATCTTCTCTAGATCAGTCAGGTTTTCGCTGAGAAACACAGAGTTTGAGCTCCCTCCAAAGATTCTCTATTGGGTTTAGGTCTGGAGACTGGCTAGGCCACGCCAGAACCTTGATATGCTTCTTACAGAGCCACTCCTTGGTTATCCTGGCTGTGTGCTTCGGGTCATTGTCATGTTGGAAGACCCAGCCTCGACCCATCTTCAATGCTCTAACTGAGGGAAGGAGGTTGTTCCCCAAAATCTCGCAATACATGGCCCCGGTCATCCTCTCCTTAATACAGTGCAGTCGCCCTGTCCCATGTGCAGAAAAACACCCCCAAAGCATGATGCTACCACCCCCATACTTCACAGTAGGGATGGTGTTCTTGGGATGGTACTCATCATTCTTCTTCCTCCAAACACGTTTAGTGGAATTATGACCAAAAAGTTATATTTTGGTCTCATCTGACCACATGACTTTCTCCCATGACTCCTCTAGATCATCCAAATGGTCATTGGCAAACTTAAGACGGGCCTTGACATGTGCTGGTTTAAGCAGGGGAACCTTCCGTGCCATGCATGATTTCAAACCATGACGTCTTAGTGTATTACCAACAGTAACCTTGGAAACGGTGGTCCCAGCTCTTTTCAGGTCATTGACCAGCTCCTCCCGTGTAGTTCTGGGCTGATTTCTCACCTTTCTTAGGATCATTGAGACCCCACGAGGTGAGATCTTGCATGGAGCCCCAGTCCGAGGGAGATTGACAGTCATGTTTAGCTTCTTCCATTTTCTAATGATTGCTCCAACAGTGGACCTTTTTTCACCAAGCTGCTTGGCAATTTCCCTGTAGCCCTTTCCAGCCTTGTGGAGGTGTACAATTTTGTCTCTAGTGTCTTTGGACAGCTCTTTGGTCTTGGCCATGTTAGTAGTTGGATTCTTACTGATTGTATGGGGTGGACAGGTGTCTTTATGCAACTAACGACCTCAAACAGGTGCATCTAATTTAGGATAATAAATGGAGTGGAGGTGGACATTTTAAAGGCAGACTAACAGGTCTTTGAGGGTCAGAATTCTAGCTGATAGTGTTGAAGATTTTATTATTTAGAAAATAAGTAATTTAACTATACAATGTACACTATTATTTCCTCTGTGTGTGTCTTTGGGTGACTTTGGAACCTGAGAGCTGTGTTGTTACAGCAGAGAATTCTATTTCAGTAAAGTCACATGGTACAAACTATTTCTTAAAATACCTATAGAATGTATTACCATCTTTGGGACAAGGAGAGGGTATATACGTTTGCTGGACAATCTTTCTGGAGGTGTCTTTCTGCAGGAGGGTCTTTCTGCAGGGGCCATACATTGTGTCATAAAAAAAAAATCATACATTGTGATTTCTGGATTTTTTTTTTCTTTTTAGATTATGTCTCTCACAGTGGACATGCACCTACGATGACAATTTCAGACCCCTCCATGAAAATAGCAGGGTGTTCAAATACTTATTTTCCTCACTGTATTTGGTCAGAACTACTCTAGGGATTGGACAAACATCTGAGTTTAAAAACTAAAGACACAAACAAAGCATTGGGTTAAGGCCGGTAAAATTGGTTAAGACTGGTAAAATAGGTTAAGACGGAGGTTGAGACCAAACAGCATCATGCAAGCCACCTAACTACTCTCGTCTCACTTATTTTTATTTTCCTTCTTTATTTAGTTTATTTGATTTCCGTTGAGAGTCTCGCTTTCTAAGTTAACCCTCTGGGGACCAAAAACGCGCCCGCCGTTTTGCTCGTTTTTTTTTTTAGCAATGAAAATAAACACTAAATGCTCTGTTAATTTTGATCTTTCATTTTCGTGTAATACATCAATCGATCCTGTTCAGTTTCTATTTTTTTTCTGTATACTCACAATAAAAATAAAGTGTTTTGCTTTTTGACAAATAAAGAAATATTAACATGATGCGATTTCTGCCTTCTCTCTGTCAGTAAACTCCCATTTGAAACGCGAACACTCAGCTTTTAAATGAAGTAATTTATATAAAAAACAAATATTCTCAGCTTCTGTAATCTGTACAAAAAGAGAGCGACTCCAGTCGAGCTCATTACGAGCCATTCAAAAGTAATTTGACCACTCCCCGGAGAGCGCGTGCTATTCAAATGCAAATTCTGAGAACCATTTCAGTCTGAACGCCCACATCAACTGTAAACAAAGCGCGTCGATGAGGAGCAATATCTCCTGATATGAGGAGCAGATCCCGCTGAGGAGTGAGGTAGGCTGTTTTCTTTTCTCAAGTGTGGAATAACGTTATGGAATAACGTTAGTGTAGGCCTATGCAAACCGCAAAAAGATGAATCGCATTTCTATAATATGACTCGCCTTTCTGTGAGATGAATGAAGGGTAGATATTTGTAACGACTGTTTAGCCTAAATATGAATCGCGCGTCTGTGTGTGAAAGAATAAACTGCTTTGCTATAGCCTACCGAGATGAGTAAAAATCGACTGGAATATGTTGAAATAAAATGTATTTGTATAAGCAACGTATTAAACTGCAAATTAGCATTTATATGCCCTAATATTTCATAAAAACAACGTTACAGTCAGTCACTTGTTGACTAGATTCGGGTACAGTTTTTAGGCTACTGTAGAATATACTGCCACATCAAATAATCTTTTGTTTAGCAATTTCTGCACATATCTAACGTTATATACATACATACATACATATATATATATATATATATATATATATATATATATATTTGCTATATTCAAACTAATGAATACATATGATAAAATGTAGGCCTATAATCTTTTTTCTTTTTCTTTTTTACAAAGAAAGAGTACACTTGAAATATTGTTGAAATTGTAATTATTGTTGTAATTGTAACATTTTTAATAAAATAGCAAAACATATTTACAAGATAGATGTAAGCGAAATCTTAAATGGTCAATATAAGTCTTCTTCTAAATACATCTTTTGTCCTTGCATTGTGGCTCAGTCAGTGTCACACCTGAATGAATGGTTAATTATGCAGAGTCATTATGCAGAGTGGGTGGGACATTGTAATCTAAGGTGTAAACTACTCCTCCCCCTCGCATATTGGCTTTCCAAGCAAAACCTGTTTTACACCATTTAAATCAATGTATTTTTTTTTTGTGAACGATAAAGCAAGACTATTTTCACATAATTTTGAAGCTAGAACTCGAAGAGACAACATCCATTAGTCAAAAGTCTTGTGGACACATATTTAATATGTGTTTTGTGGTCTTAATTCAGCAACTTACAATTACAACAATAATTACAATTTCAGCAATATTTCTGCAAAAAAGTACTCTTTCTTTGTAAAAAAAAAAAAAAAAAAGATTATAGGCCTACATTTTATCATATGTATTCATTAGTTTGAATATAGCCAACATTGGAACATCTTTAGTCTTTTATATATATATATATATGAGCAGAAAAGCTTATTTGATGTGACAGTATATTCTACAGTAAAAACTGTACCCAAATCTAGTCAACAAAATGTTGTCTTTCATACTTCGCCTGACTGTAACGTTGTTTTTATGAAATATTAGGGCATAGCCTATAAATGTTAATTTGCAGTTTAATACGTTGCTTATACAAATACATTTTATTTCAACATATTTCAGTCGATTTTTACTCATCTCAGTAGGCTATAGCAAAGCAGTTTATTCTTTCACACACAGACGCGCGATTCATATTTAGGCTAAACAGTCTTTACAAATATGTACCCTTCATTCATCTCACAGAAACACGATTCATATTTAGGCTAAACAGTCTTTACAAATATTTACCCTTCATTCATCTCACAGAAACGCGATTCATATTATAGAAACGCGATTCATCTTTTTGTTTACATAGGCCTACACTAACGTTATTCCATAACGTTATTCCACATTAACACTTGAGAAAGGATAACTGATGGTGCGTTCAAGTCATCTCGTATAGATCGTATTTACGAGTTGAACGCACTTGAACGCCACCACAATGTCGTAAATACCAGTGGGGAGCTCGGGATTTTCTCTAAGCTCCGATCTTTACGAGTTGGGGGCGTGTCAGTGATTAACATGGCGGAATACACAATACGTAAAGGTATTTAGCTGTGATATTGTCAGGCTTTTCTATTAACAGCTAATCGCCAACACAGAATATGATAGTATTATAATATAACAATGCAACATGTAACGATGTGTTGGCAGTGGCTTCATAAATTAATTAAAAACATAAAAATACAAAGTACACCTGATGCACATTTCTTTGTTCTTCATTTTCTAGAACAAGAGTTTAAGAACCTTACTGTATTTTTGTGTAATTAATTAAGAGAAAGTACTCCGCCATTTTGCTCCGACGAAAGTGACTTGAACGCACATGCCGTTATAAGCACGACTTCCCACCTCGTACGTACGAACTTCCCAGGAGGACTTGAACGCACCATGAGCCTACCTCACTCCTCAGCGGGATCTGCTCCTCATATTGCTCCTCATATCAGCACGGAAACTTTTCTCCATAAGGTAGGCTATATTATGCCTCTTTGTTTACAGCTGATGTGGGGGCGTTTCACAGACTGAAATGGTTCTCAGAATTTGCGTTTGAATAGCACGCGCTCTCCGGGGCGTGGTCAAATTACTTTTGAATGGCTCGTAATGAGCTTGACTGGAGTCGCTCTCTTTTTATACAGATTACAGAAGCTGATAATATTTGTTTTTTTATATAAATTACTTCATTTAAAAGCTGCGATCTCAAGCTTTATGCCCGTGGGTCTGTTTGCCTGTTTGACTGAATTTTCGTGGAGTTATAGATCATTTTCGAACGCGTTTCAAATGGGAGTTTACTGACAGAGAGAAGGCAGAAATCGCATCATGTTAATTTTTCTTTATTTGTCAAAAAGCAAAACACTTTATTTTTATTGTGAGTATACAGAAAAAAAATAGAAACTGAACAGGATCGATTGATGTATTACACGAAAATGAAAGATCAAAATTAACAGAGCATTTTGTGTTTATTTTTCATTGCTAAAAAAAAAACGAGCAAAACGCGCGGGCGTGTTTTTGGTCCCCAGAGGGTTAAGTCTTGTTAGAAAACAAACAACAAAAAACTATTCTTGGAACTTTTAAATGCGAATTCTTTAAAAAATATATATATTATGAAATAGAAAGCTCCTGCAGCAGGTGCATTAGCACAACAAGTAGCCTCAAGCTACATGACACAATTTCATTTATTAATATTAGACTTTTACGTAAAACTCACTTTAAAACACCATCGAGTATTTATATCATATTCCGGTTGCGGTTTAAAATGGTTTCAAGTTAAAAAAAGATTTTGAAATATACAATACAATACAATACAAACTTTATTTCTAAAGCACATTTTAAAACAACCATGTTGACCAAAGTGCTGTACATTGACAAGAAACAGTAAATAGACAGGATACAACACCAGACAATACAACAACTCTCATGCCGGATTAAAAGCCAAGGAATAAAAATGTGTTTTAAGTCGTGATTTAAAAACCGGAAGGCTGGGGGCCAATCTAACATGAGGAGGCAATTCATTCCACAGTCTCTGGGCTGCGACTGAGAAAGCTCGATCCCCTCTGCTCTTTAGCCGTGTTTTAGGGACAACAAGAAGAGACTGGTTTACAGACCTTAAAGACCTTGAAGGAGCATGTGGCTTCAACAGAGCAGTGATATAGACAGGAGCTAGTCTATGAAGGGCTTTAAAAACAAACAACAGAATCTTAAAATCAATCAAATTAACAGGGAGCCATGAAGAGAGGCAAGGACAGGGGTGATATGATCACGCTTACGAGTTCCAGTAAGGAGACGAGCGGCAGCAATTTGAACCAGTTGTAGACGAGAAAGGGAGGCCTGGCTAACACCATTACAATAATCAAGGCGTGTTGTGATAAATGCATGTATAACCCTCTCAAAGTCTGTGAAAGATAAAAAGGGCTTAAGCTTAGTACGAAGCCTAAGTTGAAAGAAACTGGCTTTCACAACAGAATTGATCTGCTTCTCCATTTTAAAATCACATATGTTATATTTAGCATTTTATATGAAGCTATGGGCTATGCTTACCTTTACCTTTATTCTTTATTCATATAAAAATACCCCAAATCGCACGAAAATAACACACAAAACACATATACTTAAATCGTGCATTTATTAGCTTCTTGTTTCGGTGAAGAAATGTCACTTTCGCTTTGTTATCACGGATGTCCAGTATGAGGACGTGTACACAGGACGCGTCATGCAGAAGAGGTCACGTTGAACCACATGAGATGATTGATAGCTGTACAGCAAATGATAGAGCACTGAGGTCAAATCTGACGCAAATCAGGAAGAGGAGACACACATCTTGCTCCGTTCGCTGTTTGAGCTCTTCAGATCGCATAATTCAGTGGTAAATGAATAGAAATGTTATTCTGTATGACGAAATATTTTACTAACATGTGATAATTAAGTGTGCTTGCTGAAAGATTTGTATGCATGAATTGTGCATTTCCAGTTCTCAAAGCAGTTAATAACAAAAAACAAACTTATTATACAAAAATTATTATACAAAATACATCATGCTCTTCTTCGCTAACCGAACAAACAATTCATTGTCTGTGGCTGTGTTTGTGCGCACGGGAAATATGCTGCGCATAACAATAGAAAACAAGGAGAAATGCGCAGTCACATGCTCAAAAAATCAACAACGTCGCTCTAGAGGTGCGTTCCATTTGACTGTAAGTGGACTGCGAAGTGGATTTCACAGGGTTTTCCGCCATCTTAAGTTAGATTCTAATCCGAAGGGAGCGAACATGTTCAGTTCGAAGGGCACTGCGCACGGCATAGGGAATAAGGGAACATCGATACATCACTTCACAGGAAGTGGAGAGCGATGATCACCCAACTGTCATTTCGCGCACCACGTCATCACCAGTCAGAACGGTCATAACTAACGATGGAGGAGTTTACGTATGTGTGTAAGTATTCATTTCGCCATTGTTATACAAATGACAGTATTTTTAACGGTTAAGTTTTATGAATATTACATATAATATTTTTGATGATTATAATTTACCTCAGTGAATGCAGCCAGCTTAGCTAGTTTGTGAAGTAAAGTGATTTTATTTTAGGTAGTTGTAAAATAGTGCAATATAATTGTAAATATATAATATAATAAAAATTTAAATATGAATGTAGACCTATATATATTTATGTTATATCATAATCTGCGCGACTCCGTCGTTGACTTTCTTTGATGACATTTGCAGGGCGTTTCAAATGAGCAGTTATTGTCAGTGAAGTCCACTTCAACTGATATACCATGCTCAGGGAGTAGGGGAGCAGTGAACACTGCATATGGACCCTGTCGAATGGAACGCACATTAGATGTGTAAAAACAAGTGGAAAGCGCGAGCGCGCCGCTGTCTCCTTTCCAAGCAAGCAAGTGTTTTTATTATCTTTTTAATAAAAAAGGACCTGGATCCAACAGACCTAAGCAATGCCTGCCATGCTTTCATGCTCCAAAAAGGGAGACTGCAAAACGGCAAACCTACCATCACCACGCCGTCCAACGATCAACTCCTTGCCTTCTCGGCACTTCAGGAGGCCGCACCATCCAGCGTGCACTCAGCAGGCCAGGACATGCAAGCTCCGACCCACAACAGCGTCGGAACCACACGATGGCAACTTGCACCATGACTTTTGACCCACACGGATCCACCAACGGACTCATTTTTCAACCACTTCAAGAATTGTCCACGATTGCAACTGACCATGCAAGTATTTAATGAGGTGCTCTGAAAATGATCAGCTGATGGTTCTTTTCATACTGAAATAGATATTTTCCATAGTTCTATTACCTGCTTCCGGTTCCATAACACTCACCACTTTACCTATGCATGTATGTATGGATGAATGTATGTATGTATGTTTGTTTGTTTGTTTAGTTTAGTTATGTTTGTGATTTAGTTAATAAAACTTGTGCACAATTATGAATTTGGTTTCTGATCCTCTGTTTGCATACAAAGTCCCTTTTACGATCTTGATCTTGTTACATGCTCTAATTGCTGTACATGATAAGGAATAATTATTTTTCAGTGACCATGAAAGATAAACTTTCCTTAGAATAAATGAATAATCAAAGAGTTCGTTGGAACTGATTAATTGATTGTAATATTAATTTCGCTTACCTCAAAGTTAATCTAATTAACTGACCCAAATATTAATAATTAATCATAATTGGTAATTATGGATTATTATTCATATTTCCCCCTTGAGCTAATATCGTTACACATGTCAAAGCAATAACTAAATCAGCATACTATCATCTGAAAAATATTGCAAGAATTAGATGCTTTGTTTCCAGACAAGACTTAGAGAAACTTTTTCATGCTTTCATCACCAGCAGGGTGGATTACTGTAATGGACTCCTCACTGGCCTTCCCAAAAAGACAGTTGCAGCTCATACAGAACGCAGCTGCCAGGATTCTGAGCAGAACCAGAAAATATGAACATATCACACCAGTCCTCAGGTCTTTACACTGGCTCCCAGTTAAATTTAGGATTGATTTTAAAGTATTATTACTGGTATATAAATCATTCAATGGCCTAGGACCTCAATACATTGTAGATATGCTCACTGAATATAAACCCAACAGATCACTCAGATCATTAGGATCATATCAGCTAGAAATACCAAGGGTTCACTCTAAGCATGGCGAGTCCGCTTTTAGCTATTATGCCAGCCGCAGCTGGAACCAGCTTCCAGAAGAGATCAGATGTGCTCCTACAGTAGTCACTTTTAAATCCAGACTCAAAACCCTTCTGTTTAGCTGTGCATTTAATGAATGAGCACTGTGCCACTGTTCGTCCAACTGTTTGTACTGTACTGTATTTTATTTAATCTTTCTAAACTGTTTTAATTATTCTTATTTCTTTTTATTATTTAAATGTATTCTATGTAAAGCACTTTGAATTGTCATTGTGTATGAAATGTGCTATATAAATAAACTTGCCTTGCCTATATTTATACTCTATATATAGGACAATTGTACAGGTGTTTAGTTTTTTCTGACATTTTTTCCTAGCACACACTATAGATCTATCAGCAATCACAATGCAGTTGATGGGAGGTTCCTGGGGAAGCACGACCTGATTGTCAGGTTCCTGAGGGGAAACTCCGTCTGTTACGGAGGCCAGCAGAATGGAAATGCTGTCTCCAAGCAGAGGTTGGCCCACTGGATAGTGGATGCCATCGTCTTGGCGTATCAATCCCAAGACACATCATGCCCCCCGGGTTGCGAGCCCACTCCACTCGGAGTGTAGCTTCTTCCTGGGCGCTGGCACAGGGTGCCTTGCTGACAAATATTTGTAGAGTTGCGGGCTGGGCAACACCAAACACGTTTGCTAGATTCTATAGCCTACGTGTCGAGCCGGTAGCTTCCCGTGTGCTCTCTTCGCATAGATGCCAGTCAACACCGTAAGCCTTGCTCGAAGTGTCGGCTTGCTGCGCCATTCCCCTCCTATGGACTGGATACGTGCGCCATTCTTGCTCCAGTAGAGTTCCTCTTTAGCCGAACCCTGTTGAGTTCCTCCACACCCCTCGGCAACGGACGTGGCGGAGCATCTGTTGCCAGGCCTATCACTCGTATGCACTTGTGGTACCTGTGCTAGGCTGGGTCCCATGTGTTGCGATCCCTACAGCGATCCCATATGTGTATTCTTCCACGAAGATGGGGCTTTCGCAGCGTCTCCCTTTCCACCGAAAGGGCACGCTTTCCCAGTGTTATCCAAGTCTGTCTAAATGGGTCATGTGGAACAGCAGTGGACTTCCTGGCCTAAGCCCTGTCCCATCTCCACCTCAATAAATGCGGGGGGATCAGGAGGCTTCCGCTAGGTACTGGAAGGTGGCAGCACTAGGTGGCGTTTTAATAATTAAACTACATAAGTAACCAAGACGTTTTTCAAAACACATTGTTGTCAAAACACATACACAAACATAGACAGTTTTTGAACAGCACTTTATATGAATGTTTTATTTTACATGAACAAACATTGACTGAGTGCACCTGAATGCAAGAAAAGTTCACCCCAAAATAAAAATTATAATCTTTTTTTGTTCTTCCAAACACAGGTGTGTTGTCAAGGCTGTGCAGTAGAGAGATTTTATAGTGGTTAACCCTCTGGGGACCAAGGTGTTTTTGGAGCCCTTGAGATGTTCTGACATGCCTTGAAATTTGTGCTTTTTTCAGTTATTTATAAACATGTTAATGGCAAAGGTGTAAATTCACTCTATATAGCACAAACAGGGCTACCAAAATATGCGGGCAACGTGTATGTAGATGTTTGTATTTTTAAGAGAATAATGTTTATGCGTGGTTATTGGAAAAAATAAAAATGAAAGTGGCTGAATTAAGACCACAAAACACATATTAAATATGTGTCCACAAGACTTTTGTCTAGTTGATGTTGTACCTTTGAGTACTGGCTTCAAAATTATGTGAAAATAGTCTTGCTTTATCGTTCACAAAAAAAAATACATTGATTTAAATGGTGTAAAACAGGTTTTGCTTGGAAAGCCAATATGCGAGGGGGAGGAGTAGTTTACACCTTAGATTACAATGTCCCACCCACTCTGCATAATGACTCTGCATAGCCTAATTAGCCATTCATTCAGGTGTGACACTGACTGAGCCACAATGCAAGGACAATGTATTTAGAAGAATACTTATATTGACCATTTAAGATTTCGCTTACATCTATCTTGTAAATATGTTTAGCTATTTTATTAAAAATGTTACAATTACAACAATAATTAAAATTTCAACAATATTTCAAGTGTACTCTTTCTTTGTAAAAAAAAAAAAAGAATGAAAAAAAAGATTATAGGCCTACATTTTATCATGTGTATTCATTAGTTTGAATATAGCCAACATTGGAACATCTAACATCTTAGTCTATGACTTTATTTTTGACAAAAATAGTGTGACTAACGCCTGACTAACGTTGTTTTATTGAAATATCAGGGCATATAAATGTTAATTTACGTTGCTTATACAAATACATTTTATTTCAACATATTCCAGTCGATTTTTACTCATCTCAGTAGGCTATGGCAAAGCAGTTTATTCTTTCACACACAGACACGCGATTCAAATTTAGGCTAAACACTCTTTACAAATATGTACCCTTCATTCATCTCACAGAAACGCGAGTCATATTATAGAAACGCGATTCATCTTTTTGCGGTTTACAGGCCTACACTAACGTTATTCCATAACGTTATTCCACACTTGAGAAAAGAAAACAGCCTACCTCACTCCTCAGCGCGATCTGCTGCTCATATCAGGAGATATTTCTCCTCATCAGCACTGTGGAAACTTTTCTCCATAAAGGCTATAATGTCTCACTCGCGACGCGCTTTGTTTACAGTTGATGTGGGCGTTTCACAGCTCTGAAATGGTTCTCAGAATTTGCATTTGAATAGCGCGCGCTCTCCGGGGAGTGGTCAAATTACTGTGAATCATCTCGTAATGAGCTCGACTGGAGTCGCTCTCTTTGTATACAGATTACAGAAACTAAGAATATTTGTTTTTTATATAAATGACTTCAATTAAAAGATGCGATCTCAAGCTTTATGCCCGTGGGTCTGTTTGCCTGTTTGACTGAATTTTCGCGGAGTTATAGATCATTTTCGAACGCGTTTCAAACGGGAGTTTACTGACAGAGAGAAGGCAGAAATCGCATCATCTTAATTTTTCTTTATTTGTCAAAAAGCAAAACACTTTATTTTTATTGTGAGTATACAGAAAAAAAAATAGAAACTGAACAGGATCGATTGATGTATTACACGAAAATGAAAGATCAAAATTAACAGAGCATTTAGTGTTTATTTTCATTGCTAAAAAAAAAAACCGAGCAAAACGCGCGGGCGCGTTTTTGGTCCCCAGAGGGTTAAGGGGGTTTAAATCCATCTACTCCATTTCATGGTAACACTTTATAACAGTCCATGTAAAAAACTGCTGTAAAAGAAACGGCCACAATTTACAGTTACATGCTGTTTTCCATTAAAACAGCAATATACCATAGAAAAAAATGCATTCTGGGTGATATTTGTCGTTTTCGAGAAAGTAGCCTACAGGAATATACTGTGAATTAAAAGCGCTCAAAGTCGACACTCAGAGGCTGTTTTCCAAATCACACCCTATACCCTCATTCACTATTCCCTACATTAGTTCACTAATATAGTCCAGTGAGTGAACAATTTCATAGTTATTTAAGTTAATTTTCTAAGTTAATTCAGACACTGATTAACACCTGCTGTTAACAAGCAGAATCACTGAAGGAAAGAGGAGCAAGAAGAACAGAAAAAAAGATTAAAACATCTGAAGATAAAATACATTAAATCTCTGAAGATCTAAGCAGAGGAGGATACAACATTACCAGCTTCACTTATTACTAACCAGTTTTACTTTATTTCTGTCAGATGTCTACAGAAGGTCTTATTAAAAGGTGACAGAGGTTTAGATGTCATTTTATTTTCATTTAATGTTACCATGATGGTGATCAGTGATTGCTTTAGTTGGGTTCTTGACCCTTGACTTTTGAACAAATTTTTTTTTTCTTTGGCTGCGTTAGCTGTGTCTTTAAAATAGATTTGCTATGGCAAAAAAGCTGAAATAAATCAGTATCAGATGACAGTGGTTGTTTTTTGATGGTCACGAACATCATTTAGTGGTCCGATTCACTTATCTCATTTATTGTCGAATGTTTTTATTTGGATGGTGTTTTATTATTATTGTGTCACTGCGATTTGACATCCAGAAAATATGAATGATTTTAAAAATTTTATTCTAAGAACATTTTGAACTTCTAGATCAGCCACACACACACAGATATCAAGAATAGACATATGAATCTCAACAATGGTGACAATCATAAGTTTCATGTTGCAATGCAAGTTGGGTACCAGCATAGTACAAAACAATTGTCCATGACTCCCAGAATCTACTGCGGCATGAAAAAATTCTGCAGATGAATTGTCTGGTTATTTTCTGTAATTTTTACTTTTTGCTGTTGGTTTTGTGTTGACTTTTAGTAGCGTATTTTGTGATGGTCAGATTTGATGTTATCTTTTTTGTTGATTGTCACCATTGTTGAGATTCCATCATAATCAGCAACCTGAACACCAGCATCTCATTTTTGTTGGCTTTGTTTCTGCCACAACAAGTGTGTCTAAAAAACAGTTACAACAGCCAAAGAAAAACTAATGTTAAAGTCAAGGGTCAAGAGCCCAACTAAAGCAAACACTGATCACCATAATGGTAACATCAAATGAAACAAAACAACATCTAAACGTCTTTAATTCTCAATAGGAATTTCTGTAGACGTATGAAAAAAAAAATCAAAGTCAATCTGGTTAGTAATAAGTGAAGCTGGTAATGCTATTTTTTGGAGTTGTTTAATCCTCCTCTGCTGAGATCTTGAGAGCTTTAATGTCTTCTGTGGCTGAAGTCAGTTGTAGTTCTTGTGTTTCGCTTTTTTATCTTCTTGTTGTTCCTCTATCCTTCAGTGATTATGCTTTTTAACATCAGGTGTTCATCTTAATGCTCAATCATCAGTTAATTAATCACTGAATTATATCATTAACTTCAACACTGCTTCAATGTTACTCCTACACTCTGTAGTGTGGGCATACGTGTCTGTTTAAAACTGAAGATTTTGCAGTGGGGTTAAAAGGGTTAGAAGTGTTAAATAAATTAAAAAAACAGAGTGAAGCATAATTTAACAGCAATCAACTGTAAATTAATTTACGACATAAAACTGTAGAAAAACAGCAATTTACTGGTAACCCAGCTGCCAGTAGATTACCGTAAAATCAAGGAAAAACAGTAATATACTGTGAAATGTAACAGTCAGATTTATTAAACGAAAGAAGTTAATTTCACTGAAATATTAGTAAAAGTTCCTAGAAAAAAGTTATGTGAAGTCAATAACTGATAAGGAGAGTAAATACTGAACTGAAGTGTTTTATGTGTTTTTGCAAAAGATGATATAGGAGAGATCTGTTAGTTTAATTAATTAGTTTTGTGGGTCACCATTGTGCTGGAGAGTAGAGCCTGTGCTTCAGTCAGTGATGAGCAGAGAAACACTGATGTTATGCCGCCTGTTGCTTTATTTAAAAGCAGTAACTGTGTAGTTGCTGATGCAGTGACAACCTCCTTGCTAAGTACTTTAGCACATGCATGCTATTGTTCGCTACATACGAACTGCAAAGATTTTAGTTAAAGTCATGTTTTTAATGGATTCACTATTACACATTAGGTGTTTGCAATTTTATATTAAGAGATATTAATTTTCAGTGGACTCAAATTAAGTAAGTTCACAGTACTATCAGTATAAATACTAGTTTTTGAACTCGAACTGTTTGAAGCAATCGGTTTCCCAAATGATACGAGTTACCTTCCATGGCATTTTTACGGTAACATACTGTAAAAATGGAGAGCTGTAAATTAATGGTAAAGGGCTGTGAATTAACAGTACATTGCTGGCAACCACAGCTGCCAGTAGAGTACCGTTATTTTACAGCGACCTTTACCGATTTTTTACAGTGTATGTAGAAAGTAATACAATACTAATGAGTTTAATTGCATTAACACTTCAGCTACAACGACTAACTAATATAGAAACAAGCTTAACTAATCAGTAAGTAATATTAAATTTAGGAGATAGTTCCTTATTAGGTAACCAACAATTACTTTAATGAGATTAGCCTCATTAATAACTGTTAACTAACTAACAAATTATAAAGAACATTACATTTACATTTACATTTATTCATTTAGCTGACGCTTTTATCCAAAGCGACTTACAATTGCTATATATGTCAGAGGTCGCACGCCTCTGGAGCAACTAGGGGTTAAGTGTCTTGCTCAGGGACACATTGGTGTCTCACAGTGGATTCGAACCCGGGTCTCTCACACCAAAGGCATGTGTCTTATCCATTGCGCCACACCACCCCTACATTATTGTGTGTCTGAGACGTAATCAGTCATCATTTTTACTCTAAATATATAGTCATAAGATGCATCACTAATTCCTCAAGTGTTATGCACTATGCAGGAACTACTATTGATCTAGACCATTATTTTAAAGTGAAAAACATCTTTTTTGACTTTAAAATAATGGTCCAGATTACTAGTAGTCATTGAAAGTAATTAGTGATGCATTTTATGACCATGTTCTGAGTAAACAAAAAGACAATCTTAAAAAACTACTAGTGATTTGGACTAGGTAACACTTGAGTAACACTTGAGGTGATAGTGATGCATTTTATGACCATGTGCTGAGTAAAATAAAGACAATCTTAAAAAACTACTAGTGATCTGGACCAATATTTTAAAGTGAAAAATATGTTTTTAGGGATGCATTTTATAACCATATTGAGAATAAAAACAGACAATTGCTAACGTCTCAGACGCTATAACGTTGTGATTAGTAATTAATTAGTAATTATTTAGTAATTCTTTCTAATTTGTCACAATTACATATTCGTTCTTAATGATGCCAATCTCATTCAGTAATTATTAATTACATAATAAGGGACTATCTTAGTCCTAAATTCGATATTACTTACTGATTAGTTAAGCTTGTTTCTATATTAGTTAATAGTAGTAGCTGAAGTGTTAATGTAGTACTACTCATTAATCCTGCATTACTTTCTGCATAGTTACTTATTAATGATGGATTATTCTAAAGTGTTACCCATTTCATACCTAAAATACCCCTTAATCATGGTGAAATCATTATAACGTGCAACCTCTTGTGACTTATTGTCTCATTACGTTCTCAATAATAAATGAACAATATCCATTAAATAAATCTTTTAAATATTTCAGATATTCTTTAAAAAAAGTGTCACACTCATTCTAAAACACATAAAGCATTAGGTCTTTTAACTTAATAAAATATTCACTCAGATATTCCCACTTGTTTCTTGAAAAACATTCTCATAACTTGCTGGCGTACTGTTGTCAGATTTAGTCCATAAATAAGTGGATTTAAAATAGGTGGTACAAGTAAGAATTCCAGGGCCATGAAATTACGCACACCTTGAGGCACATTCTTTGAGCCATAACGACTGTACATTACATCAAACAGAAAAGCAACAGTCACATTGATCAATGAAACCAGATGTGGCACACATGTTTGCATGAATTTGTGCCTGCTCTCTATTGACTTTATGCACTTTCTAACCAGGTGAATGTATGAGCAAAATATGAATACTGCATGTCCAACATTTGTAAGAATAACAATGTACCCAAACACATTATTTACAGTTGTAGAAAAACAAGAAAGTTTTGCAACTGCCCAAATCTCACAGAATAACTTTTCAATAGTAGAGCCACACAAGGTGAGTCTAGATGTTAAAATAATTACAATAGATATGCAAAAAAATGGAGCCAGCCAGCAGTAAAGGATACATTTAAAAACCATCTGATTGGTCATTATTGAATGATACTCAAGTGGTCTACATATTGCCAAATACCTGTCATATGCCATCACTGTTAATGTTGAAAAGTCACACGCAACAGATGAATAAATTACAAATATTTGAATCAGACATCCAGTATAAGAAATCACATGATCGTGTGCTAATAAATCATACAGGAATTTAGGATAGAATCCAGAAGTGCCAAAAAGTCCATTTACGCAGAGATTACATACAAACACAAACATCGGCTCATGAAACTTCTTATGTAGTATGATGGTGAAAATTACAGTTAAATTACAAAACACCATAAGGGGATAAAACAGTGCAGTAAAAGAAAAAAACACAAATCTGTTTTCCATTGTTACATTCAGACCAGAGAGTGTAAATACTAAGACACTGGACTCATTCTCCAGTGGTGGCTGCATCTGGAAGGATATGCAGTTATTATGTAGATTTTCTTTATATTATATTTAAGTCATTGGTAAGCTAATTAGACATAGAAAGTTATTTGTATGAATTTAAGACAATTTGAATTGTCTTTAGCTAGTCTGTCTGTATGGAAAAAAAAGGGGCAAATATTAAATTTTCTAACTGTAGCACATTGGCAGTTTAGTGACAAGACCTTACCATCTCCTCTGTTGTCATGTTTCTCATTGTGCTCCCTAAAAGTTTGATTTGGTTTGCTATTTATGGACACTGGTCTCATGCCAATTGCCTTGACCACAAACATTAAAAGCAGTGTTAACAAGCTCTCTAAAGGCTTTTAGACCCTTAATTTGAAATAACTGCCAATCTATACCCGCAAATAGATTCGCAAGCATTACCTGTCTTTTAAATTTGCCAACCATATTCCTGTCAATACATCAGTTCCAACAGTACATAACATATACTTGTAATATATAATACAATTCTTTACAAAATTCTCTAAAAATGTTCTATTATGTTGTTAGCCAGCACTTACTTCACAAATTGACTAACAATGCAATGAACAAATATTTTTATTAGTAAAAATAAGGCAATACGTGAGAACATTTACATTTGCCTTGGGGAAATGGGCCTTAATAGTGATGTTCTATACAACTGGAATTAACTAACCCAGTAACACTTTATAATAACTGCATGCTATTAATCATTAGTTAAGCATTACTAAACAGTTAATTCATCATTTATAAAACATTAATAGACATTAATAAGTAGTTTATAAATACAGTTATAAATGCTTTATTCTTGATTTATAAGCATATCTATAATGTGTTTAATAATTGTATTTTCATACTTTATTAATGATCAATTTATCATTTCTAAATGAAGTATTGCATTATTGACTGATGTATCAGAGTTGATGCTCGATTGCAATGTCAAGGTCAGTGTGTTTTGCAGAGCTTTGTTCCTGAGAGAGATCCTTGCTCTTCGGCCATCTCCAACGCTGTGGTCAGCCCCGCTTTCAATCCAGAATCCATGCAGGTGGGCAGAAGTTGGCTTTTCTGGGAGGAGAAGGATCATTGAAGGACATGGGGATTATGTTTATATTGTTCATCACAATTGTCATGCACCACTGGACTCTGGAGCTGAAGGGAATTTTCTGGACATCACTCTGGATCATCAACTCAAGGTTACTGTTATTTCTCTCACCCATCCTATTTCTGTCAATGTCCTCAATGGTCAAGCACTTGTGGTCATCTGTCACTCATTCCACCGGGCCGGTGAGTCTCACCACTTCAGGCAATCACACTAAATAGATCCATTTTATGTTAATTAACTCCCCCCTCGCTCCAGTAGTTCTTGGACATCCTTGGTTTGCGATTCATAACCCACACATCAACTGGCGTCAGAGCAGTGTTTTGTCTTGGAGTGATCATTGTCATGCTTCTTGTTTGGTGTCTGCATTTTCGTCTGTGTCTCGTTCTGTGTTACAGGATGAACCTGCGTACATTCACCTAAATGAAGTGTTCAGTAAGTCTCGAGCAGCTCCTCTCCCTCCTCATCATCCCTATGATTGTGCCATAGACTTACCACTAGGTAACTAATCTCAGCACCCTAACGGGGCATAGGAGGTTATCACTGTCCCCGCTATCGGATGCTGGCAGAGCCGAAAGGGGGATGATTTGCGCCCTAAAGGGGGTACCAATCGCTTTAGGGATGTAACCGTGTCTCAGTCTGAGAATGACTTTAGAGTCATTAGGTCCGAACTCGAGACATGCGGGGCTAACAGATAGTGCGTGCAGATCCCCCACGCGTTTTACTGAAGACAGAGCTATCAGAAAAACGGTTTTGAGCGAAAGGTATTTCAGATCCACGGATTCAAGCGGTTCAAAGGGAAAAGCCTTCAGGGCCTCCAGGACCAAGGACAGATCCCAGATAGGAACCGAGGGGGGCCGCGGGGGATTCATCCATCTGGCTCCTCTGAGGAAACGGATGACAAGCTCATTTCTTCCTATTGCACGGCTGCGCGTCGTCTCAGTGAACGCTGCAATAGCCGCCACATACACTTTGAGCGTGGAAGGGGACCTGCCCTTGTCCAACAGCTCATGAAGGAAGGAGAGCACCCGCGGAACCTCACATGTGCGTGGATCAACGCTCTTAGTAGCGCACCATTTAGCGAACACAGACCATTTAGACCCGTGGAGCCGTCTCGTAGAGGGAGCTCTAGACTGCGTGATCGTGTTTACGACCCCTTCTGGTAGCTCAACGGGTATCCGTTGATTATCCACGCATGCAGAGACCAGCGCTCTGGATGGGGATGCCAGATCGATCCACCGGCTTGAGATAGGAGATCCTTTCTCACCGGGATCGGCCATGGGGGTAAGTGCGACAGCCTCACCAGCTCTGGGTACCAGATTTGGTTCTCCCAACGCGGGGCTATGAGAAGCACTGGGTGGTGCGTTTCCCTGATTCTCGTAATGACCTGTGGTAACAGGGAGACCGGGGGGAAAGCGTACAGCGGGAGGCTGGGCCAGGTCCGGGCCAGCGCGTCCTCGCTCCTCGAAAAAAATATCGGGCAGTGAGCGTTGTCTTTCGACGCAAAGAGGTCGACATCCGCTCTGCCGAATAGGCGCCAGAGTAACTGGACTGTCTGGGGGTGCAGGGAACATTCTCCTGGGGGAATGATGTCCCTGGACAGTCTGTCTGGGCCGACATTCAGGTGGCCCGGCACGTGCGCGGCTCTCAGCGAGCGCAACGAGCGATGAGCCCATACGAGAAGGCGTTCTGTCAGTTTGCACAGGTCTGACATCGCCCTGTCGGTTCACATAGGACACCACGGACATGTTGTCCGAGCGGACTAGCACATGGTGATCCCGTATGAGTGGGAGGAAGCGCTTGAGCGCGTTCTCGGCCGCCATCATCTCCAAACAATTTATGTGGAGGGATTTCTCCTGGTCTGACCAGAGGCCAAAGACCGGTTTGCCTTCGAACAGAGCGCCCCAGCCTGAGGTGGAAGCGTCCGTCAAGATAACTTTGCGGTGCGAGACGGCCCCCATTGTCACTCCCCGCTGGTACCAGTCGGCCGCTAACCAGGGCTTCAGTGCTGAAACGCAGCTCTGAGTCACTCTGATCTGGATGCGGCCGGAAGCCCATGCTCTGTGAGGCACTCGGGCGTTCAACCAGCGTTGTAGCAGGCGCATAAGCAATAGACCCAGCTGAAGCACTGCTGCAGCTGAAGCCATACAACCCAGCATCCTCTGAAATGTCTTGAGAGGTGTGGTGCTGCCCAGCTGGAAAGACGCGGCCAGGCGTTGAATACAGCGCGGGAGCCGGCGGTTGAGCGGCCGAAAGGGGGGGCGGAGAGGGCGAAAGAGAAGCTCGAGGGAGGGGCTCCGGCGAGCTTCTAAACGCCTCATCGGTCTCCGGTGGTCTCTGAGAGCGGCGCTTCTTCCTGCGCGGCGTAGCAGAGACAGGCGGAGAGACAGCTTGGTCGAAAACTTCAAGTCGAGCCCGCAGGGTCGACATTGGAAGTTCCTCGCACTCTGGGCAGCCGCCTGTAGAGAGTGCGGTGGCGGCGTGGTCGCGGCCCAGGCAGAGAGAACAGAAGAGGTGGCGGTCTCCGTTGCTGAGCGGGGCGCGGCACGAACCGCAGGAAAAACGAGCCATTTTGAGAAAAACGCCTCGTGCTCTTTTAGAATGAGAGAGTGTGTGTCGCAGTAGGCGAACACACACAGCAGTAAAAGGATATGTCGCCGGATAGCGTAGCAGGCACGGATGGCTGAAGGTGGCGAAGGCGGCCGGCCTCTTCAGGCACTGTCCTAGGCTTGCTGGTCGCTGGTTTCAACGGCGGTGGCTCTCAAGATCCAGCGATGCGAAGAGCTTCACTGAAGACAAGAAAATCAGAATTTCAGCCTACGAGCCCTGCTTATATACACACTGGCCACACTCACCTTGACGTTTAAAAGGTAGGGTGATAGGGTGTGACGTCATTCAGGGCTCACTGGTAGGCTTAAGCAGTTGCCGCCGGGTAGCCAATGAGCACGCTCTTATAGCCTGCCGTGGTCTGCCTGCTGCTGCACTGCGTTGACAATGAATACAAAATTAAGGATAATTTTTTGGCTTCAGATCTCGAAGAAAGACAACTTTCCCGTAGCGTAAGCAACTTACGCAATACGAGAGAACCTCTCGTAAGAGAACAGAAAAACAGAGAGCAGTATTTCTTCAAAACACTACGGTTGTAGCAGTTTAAACACTATGGTTCTATCGTTTTCAGAGTCTACTGTTGTCGTTTCATTCTTTCCCTATTTCTTAATTGATTTGACACCTATGGACCAGTGAGGTGGGGATAAGAGGGGGGATGAGGAAATCTTCACCACAAGGTTTTGCCCCCGAGGCCTGTTGCACTTCGGTTCTTCCCTGGGCTCCGCACTGGTCTGTGTGTCCTATTCTGTCCCTGTTGTGTGCACACTGTACAGTGTGTGAGAAAATTGGCACATTTCCATTCTCCAGTGAAACATCAGTCTTAATATACATCATAATACTAGAGCATGGGGGTCTGACTGGAATATTTCTGTAGTATAACATTTAAGGCTATGAGTCTTACTTAACCCTCTGGGGTCTGAGGTGTTTTTGGGGTCCTTGAGATGTTCTGACATGCCCTGACATTTGTGCTTTTTTCAGTTGCTTATAAACATAGTAATGGCAAAAAAAAATTACACACTATTTAGCACAAACAGGGCTACCATAATATGTGAGCAACAAGAATGTACATGTCTGCATTTTTGAGAGAATAATGTTTATGCGTGGTTATTGAAAAAACTAAAAACTAAAGTTTCTGAAATAAGACCACAAAACACACACTAAATATGTGCCAATAAGACTTTTGTCTAATGGATGTCATCGCCTAGTGTTTTTTCTTCAAAATTATGTGAAAATCACCCTGCCTAATCCTTCACATAACACAATACATTGATTTGAATTTTGCAAAGCACTTTCTGTTTGGAAAGGCCATATGCGGAGTGGGCGTCACAGATCATGCATATTTAGTGGTTCACACCTTAGGAGACAATGGGGCCTGCATACTTAATGAGCCATTCATTCAGGTGAGTCACTGAGCCACAAGAATGCAAGAGCAACAGTTGGAAGCATCTCAATTCTTTTTTTATTTTTCCACATATTGTGCTTGCAATTTGGCCTATAATAGCCAAGGAAAACATGTAATTGTGCAGTTAATTCTCATACTGTATTTTCAGTTTTGGAATATTTATCTTCTCCCCAAATTTGTCACTAATAAAACACAATAAAAATTATTTAAAGAAAAGGCTTATATTTACCTTTTAATAGTTTGTTTACATCTACCTTGTAAATATTTAAATAAACAACAATTCAAGTGTAATCTTTCTTTGTACAAACTAAAGTATACATTTTATCATACATATTTCAAAGTTAAGGATTTGATTGATTATTTGATTATTTTTGACAAAAAAATTGGCAAATAAAAGCTTATTTGAGGTGGCAGATATTTTACAGTAAAAATGTATAATCTATCCAAAACTAATCAACGAAATGTTGTCTTTCATATGTCTGTAACATAGGTCTTTCATTTTTATTATAAGGAATATAAATGCTAAAATGCTAAAAGGAATATAAACGAGAAAACACAGCCCCTCACAGGTTTGCGCCGTGGATTCCCGCGAGTCAGACGCGGATACTGTGTTTGTTTTAGGCTTGCGCAGTCTTCACTCGGACGCGCGCTTCAATCCGTTGTGGAGACTCTCTTTTCGTTCCAGTGAAATTACAAAACAAAATACACACACACACATGTCTCTGCCTGATATACAACCACTGATAAACATAATCTGATTTGACAAAAAAAAAAAAAAACTATATGAGTGCAGATTCGAACTCAGAACCTCTGACACGCTAGGCAAATGTTCTACCACTAGACCACTTGAGTTCACGTATTTACTCACGTGAAAACTCGGTGTTTACTCGGCGTGATCAATTCGCTCTTGAACATGCTGCCGTTCGTCTGAGTTACAATCTTCCTCTGAGGAAAAGCCAAGGTGAGTTATTCCTCGCTGTCCAGGATCATCTGAAGACCGTCTTTACCGGAGAAACGCGCCATCCTCTCTAAACGCGATGAACTATCAGTGAATCTGATCTGATGAAACTTCGTGTTTTCAAGGCATTGATCGGGGGGCGGGTGCGAAGCATAGATCACCTAAACTATTTACCATGTCAATAGCGCCGGGGGCGGGGCGGCCTCAGTTCATTATAGAGATAATTAGGCAGAAGGAAAAAATGGTACCTCTCCTTGCTTTCAAACGGATTACATGAGTTGAAAACATTTGTTTTTTTTATTAATTACTTCATTTAAAAGAAGAGATTTCAAGCTTCATAAAGACATATATCACGTGCCTGTGTGATAAGTATTCGCTGAGTTATGATTCATTTTCGGACGCGTTTCAGAATGGACTACACGGACAGAGAGAAGGCAGAACTCGCTCCGTGATTATTTTTCTTAATTTGGCGAAAAGCACAACACTTTGTTTTTATTGTGAGTATACAGAAAAATAATACACATTTAACAGAATCGATTGATGTATGAAACTCCTATGGAAAATCAAAGTCAACAGAGTATTTATGAGTTTCTTTTACACTGATAAAAAAAAAGCGAGCTGGTATCGCCGGCGATACCGCCGACCTCAGGGGGTTAACCAGGGTCCCCTAAAAGAAGGCTGAAACAGTCACTTTCCTTTTGTTCTATTAAACAAAAATCAGTCTTTCATCTTTGTTGTTGTTTCTGGGGAAATTAAGCACTCACAGCCCAAATGGTTAACACCTTATCAAGTTTCCCCATGAGTTTAACGAGGAGGGGAGGGGCTGCTTCAGAGTATCAAGCAAGCTGAGCAGAAGCTGAGTAACTTTGTTAACTTCTTTAAAGTACTTTTTGTTTTTTCTACATTCTTTTCCAAAATGTCCGTGCTTGCCACAGTAAGAACAACTGGCTTCTCTAGGACTTTTGCGTTTCTTTTGCTTCTCTGAGTTGACCATAACAGACACTGCTGCAATTCTTACTCTCTTTTTTACATCAGAATCTCTTTCCCAAATAGCTAAACTGTCCAAGTTGTCTTGCAGGGCTCTCATACACCATGTGATGTTTAAGTAAGGCAACGCCTTTCTGTGTTCTGGCAAAAGACAATGAAACCATGTGCGAACCAAAGGGCCATTATCACCTAACACCTTTTCTGGAGTGTCTGCAATTCCACTGTACACTGCAGCTGACTGACAGAATCGTTCTGTGTACTCACAAACAGTTTCACCCTTCTTCTGTACACAATTGGTAATTTTCGAACAATCGATTTTGGGTCCTAAGATATTCTTTAGGATTTTCAAAACACCTTCTCTCAAATCGCCTTTACTGACATGTTGCAGTTCGGAAGTAACAGCAGACTCAAAATTGTTGAATTCAGATTCAGTTAGAATTTGTGACATCAGCTGTGTGACTTCCGGCAACGACATGTCGTAAAGATGCATTTTACTGATCAATGTTCTTCTAAATTCAGAAAAATTAGTTTGCACTGATGGCAAACTTTCAGCAATTCTCTCAATATCTTTAGGACCTAAAGATGTTTTGACTGCTTGTGGCTGCAATATGGGGGTTGCAAATGAAACTGTATCAACACCTTTTCCCTGAGGCTTTTGTCTAGCTACGCACACTTCAACTGCATTTACATCTGCATTGACATTGTTCTCTATTCTATCAAAAGACTGTAAATCAGGATAGCTTTCATCTGACTGTTGGTCTTCTAAATCACATTTGGTTGAGGCTTTGTTATGGCCCACCTTTGTCTTGAGACAGGACATGTGAGTCTGCAATTGTTTGTTCTGATCGTTTAACTTAGCAATACACTGAGCTTGTTCTTGTGCAATGGATAAGCTAAATTCTCTGTGACAACAGCTAATGCCTTTCACATTTTTCTTCCTGATACATGCACCCAACACTTTCTTGCAATCTTCAATTGACCATACTTTGTCTGCATCAATGCCAAATTTATCTGTTAAATTCAATCTGACTTCCTCAGTCACGATTGAGTCCATGTGCTCTGATAACAAATACTTGAATTCCCTATCTGACCATAAATGTGTAATCAGTCTAGTACTTTTCCTAAACATTTTGTGAATTTCTATGTTACCAAACAAACAAACACTAAAACTTCTCTCTACTGTCTTCAACAGAGGGTACAATCTTATTAGCACATGACGCTAATCGTCTCTAGCTTACAGAGGATAGGTCTTCTCTAGCAAGAGAATAAACACAATATTAACATGTAACTGTTAATCTTCCCTGCCTGAACAACAGAGGATAAATTTCATCTCTAAAAGAAAACTTTTTTAGAGGATAACTTAGTTAACCAAACCCTGCAGCTGTTTGTTAACTTCTTCTCTGTCGGCGCAGAGGAAAACAAATTTGTACTGGTCTGCCTCGGTTCTTTGAATAGAGTGAAACTCACCGAATCGTTGGTTGTACAGAAAACATTCGTCTGGAACTCAGTCAGCTTTGTTGAGCTCTTTGAGCTTGAAGTTTCAAGATTCAGTCTGGAACTCAGTCAGGCTTTGAGATATTTTTGGATCTTGAAGTTTTCAATCTGGAGGAAGCTGGAAAGATTCAGTCTGGCAATCTTTGTCAGATCTTTGAGCTTGAAGTTTCAAGATTCCGTCTGGAAAATTTCATTTTTTTTTGAGTTTCAGTTTCTCCATCCGGGTCATGGCACCATCTGTTGTAAAGTTTTTCTTTCTTCAAAGCAGACCAGGAGACATTGGGGATCACGTTCAAACAGAAGTATTCTTTATTGAGCGCGGCTGCGGTTCGTCCCAAATAATCTGACTAAGGGAATTTTACATGGTATTTTATAGGCCTTCAGTGGGCTGTCCCTAACGGTGCTGAACTTACACACAGCCTTTAGGGATGACTACTGCTAAAGACAATAGAGGCAATTACCCCCAACTGAGATAATGGTACCCCCCCCCCCCCCCAACTCTTAGTAGAAAGATCAAAAACTAACAAAACCCCTTCAAAGGAAACTGTTAAATCTAATCAATAAATGGATGCCCTCATGTTCACCTTGAATGCCCAATACAGTATAGTTCACCTTAGTTTTTTATGTGATGTTATGTAAGGAAGTAGGATCAGCAGGTCTAAAACATTCTTAAATTTGTAACCCTTGCAAATCTATTTGTAGGGTATAGATTGGCAGTTATTTCAAATTAAGGGTTAAAAAGCCTTTAGAGAGCTTGTTAACACTGCTTTTAATGTTTGTGGTCAAGGCAATTGGCATGAGACCAGTGTCCATAAATAGCAAACCAAATCAAACTGTTAGGGAGCACAATGAGAAACATGACAACAGAGGAGATGGTAAGGTCTTGTCACTGAAATGGCAATGTGCTACTGTTAGAGAATTTAATATTAATCTACATAATAACTGCATATCCTTCCAGATGCAGCCACCACTGGAGAATGAGTCCAGTGTCTTAGTATTTACACTCTCTGGTCTGAATGAAACAATGGAAAACAGATTTGTGTTTTTTTCTTTCACTGCACTGTTTTATCCCCTTATGGTGTTTTGTAATTTAACTGTAATTTTCACCATCATACTACATAAGAAGCTTCATGAGCCGATGTATGTATTTATATGTAATCTCTGCATAAATGGACTTTTTGGCACTTCTGGATTCTATCCTAAATTCATGTATGATTTATTAGCACACGATCATGTGATTTCTTATACTGGATGTCTGATTCAAATATTTGTAATTTATTCATCTGCTTTGTGTGACTTTTCAACATTAACAGTGATGGCATATGACAGGTATTTGGCAATATGTAGACCACTTGAGTATCATTCAATAATGACCAATCAAATGGTTTTTAAATGTATCCTTTTCTGCTGGCTGGCTCCATTTTTTTGCATGTCTATTCTAATTATTTTAATATCTAGACTCACCTTGTGTGGCTCTACTATTGAAAAGTTATTCTGTGAGATTTGGGCAGTTGCAAAACTTTCTTGTTTTTCTACAACTGTAAATAATGTGTTTGGGTACATTGTTATTCTTACATATTTTGGACATGCAGTATTCATATTTTGCTCATACATTCACCTGATTAGAAAGTGCATAAAGTCAATAGAGGGCAGGCACAAATTCATGCAAACATGTGTGCCACATCTGGTTTCATTGATCAATGTGACTCTTGCTTTGCTATTTGATGTGCTGTACAGTCGTTATGGCTCAAAGAATGTGCCTCAAGGTGTGCGTAATTTCATGGCCCTGGAATTCTTACTTGTACCACCTATTTTAAATCCACTTATTTATGGACTAAATCTCACAACAGTACGCCAGCAAGTTATGAGAATGTTTTTCAAGAAACAAGTGGGAATATCTGAGTGAATATTTTATCATGTTAAAAGACCTTATGCTTTATGTGTTTTAGCATGAGTGTGACACTTTTTTTAAGAATTTTTGACATATTTAGAAGTGGACATTGTTCTTTTATTATTGAGAAAATAATGAGATAATAAGTCACAAGAGGTTGCACGTTATAATGATTTCACCATGATTAAGGGTATTTTTAGGTATGAAATGGGTAACACTTTAGAATATTGGTCCGTCATGTATAAGTAACTATGCAGGAAGTAATGCAGGATTAATGAGTAGTACTACATTAACACTTCAGCTACTACTATTAACTAATATAGAAACAAGCTTAACTAATCAGTAAGTAATATCAAATTTAGGAGATAGTTCCTTATTAGGTAACCGACAATTACTTCGTGCAATAAGCCTCATTAATAATACTCATTAGTCTTGTATTACTTTCTGCATTGTTACTTATTAATAACGGACCATTATTTTAAAGTGTTACCATGAAATGGAGTAGATGGATTTAAACCCCCCTAGCCACTATACAATCTCTGTATTGCACAGCCATGACAACACAACTGTGTTTGGAAGAACAAAAAAAGATTCAAATTTTTATTTTGGGGTGAACTTTTCTTGCATTCAGGTGCACTCAGTCAATGTTTGTTCATGTAAAATAAAACATTCATATAAATTGCTGTTCAAAAACTGTCTATGGGCCCTATTTTAACGATCTGAAACGCAAGTGTCAAAGCGCAAAGCGCAAGTAACTTTGTGGGCGGGTCTTGGCGCTGTTGCTATTTTCCCGGCGGGATAAATGACTCTTGCGCCGGGCGCAAATCTAAAAGGGGTTGGTCTGAAGTAGCTTCATTATTCATAGGTGTGGTTTGGGCGTAACGTGAAATAAACCAATCAGAGCATCATCTCACATTCCCTTTAAGAGCAGACGCACTTTTTCCTTGGCGTATTGCTATTATAACGGCGGATTTGCCAGGCGCGCGTCAAGAGCGGTTCACAGCCGAGGAGAGCAACGCTCTCTTCACGGCCGTAAAAGAGAGAGAAGTGACATTGGGGATGGGAGAAACACACCCAAATTAGCTTCGGCTAAACAGGCATATAATAATGTGGGTAAATGTGTAAGCTAGATGTATGCTTTTATAATAAATTATTATATTTATAATAAATTATCTATCTATCTATCTATCTATCTATCTATCTATCTATCTATCTATCTATCTATCGTTTGTAATAATATGATTTGCAAAAATGAAAACTGCTGCTTCTGTGTAGATTAGAGAATCACAGTGTATGAGCGTTTGTGCACTCTATACATTATGGTCAAGCATGCGCCCTTAAAATAGCATAATGAACAACGCGCAACGCGCCACTGACTTTAGACTAGGTTTTTTCTGGCCAGTGGCGCAATTGTTTTATGGAACAGTAAAATAGCACCAGGGAACGTTTGCGCCAAAACACGCCTCCTTTTTTGCGCTGAACCGCCCAGAGAGCGCAAGTTCATTCCCTAGTTTAGCGACGTGCTTCTGTGGAGGGAAAAGCGCGCTTTGCGCGGGTGCAAAATAGGAATGAAACATGCGTCGGTGTACAAAGTCAATTGCGCTGGGTGCAAGATAGGGCCCTGTGTGTGTATATGTGTTTTAACCAAAATGTGTTTTGATAAACTCAGACCTGTCATCATTTAGAAAATATTTTGAATACCGTTATAATAGTATAACGCCTAGATCACATGCTTTTGCATTTCTTTGCCTTGCATACGGTCATTCTCCCACTCACTGCCATATCATCAAATTGGGGATGTAAGTGATGCAAACAGGGCTGACAAAAACCTATAGCAAGTATATGTTTCAATAGTAATGTCCCAAGTCGCATTAATAGTTCTAAAGTTGTGCTTTCAAATTAGTAATGGCCGCTTGAGTGCAAGATACATAATTTTTAAAATGCATAAAGTCTGTATTAGGGTTATAGTATTTAACGCTTAAAGGGATGGTTCACTATGTTCATAATTCATTAAATAATTAATTATGTTAACAAACGTCTCGGTTACGGATGTAACCCTCGTTCCCTGAGTAGGGAACAGAGACGTTACGTCGGATGACGACGATTGGGGGTTTCGCTTAGAAAGCCTATCACCTTCGAGTATATAAAACGAGCCAATGGCAATGAAATGCCATGGGTCTGCGGAATTTGCATAGCGTATCTCCGCCCACCGCAGGGGGTATATAAGGAAGGACGTTGGCAACATGCAGATATGTCTTCGCTGAGGAGTCGAGACTGGAACCAGGCGTTTTTCAGCGATACAGCGGAAGTGGCAGGAAGACGTAACGTCTCCGTTCCTTACTCAGGGAACGAGGGTTACATCCGTAACCGAGACGTTCCCTTTCGTGGTCACTCCGAGTTACGTCGGATGACGACGATTGGGGTTCCAGTCTAATCACGCCACCTCGGCTGTCATCCAGTGCCCTGCGTAAGTCTGAGCTCCCTGTTGTGAGACTAGCACGAACGAAGGAGTCCTACCTAACACAGGAATACCAAGGTACACTGGGAAGCATATCTCAGGAGAAATATGCAATTACGCCCAACCATTAAGGGGGGGACTTGAGAGACACATATGCCAGAGGGATGCATATGGGGTATCACTGGGGTGTCCAGCCGCAGGTGGAATATTTAAACCCCAGGGGTGGCAAGGTGGCTTGCCAAGGGAAAGACACACGCTCAAAAGAGACTTACAGTGGAATACACATGTGGGGGTCGCCCAGAGGGGGGACCATGCACATGGAGGCACCTAGTCAAGCGCAAAAGCTGCGTTATGGCTGATTGGCATAACTCAGGCGTTGACGTAACCAGTGCTGGAGGAAACTCAGAGCTTATCAGACTCACCTGAGAAGATAATAGCACGTATCCCGTCCATGGAGAGGAATGGCAAGCAAGCGAAGACACCTGAGCAGAATCTAGTACCGGCTGGTTGAAGCGAGTACATGGGAAGAAACTGGCTCTACTCTGAGATTATAGAATCTTGCGAATGTGTTGGGTGTCACCCAGCCTGCAGCTCTACAAATGTCTGTTAGCGAGGCGCCAAGCGCTAGAGCCCAAGAGGAAGCCACACTACGAGTGGAGTGGGCTTTAACACCAAGGGGGCATTGACGACCTTGCTGCTGGTATGCCAAAGCAATGGTATCCACTATCCAGTGAGATAACCTTTGCTTTGAGAGAGCCTTTCCCTTCAGCTTCCCACCATAACAGATAAAGAGCTGGTCTGAGGTCCTGAAACACCGCGTTCTGTCTACGTAAGCACGAAGGGCGCGTACTGGGCAGAGCAGTGCCAAGGCTGGGTCTGCCTCCTCCAAGGGCAGCGCTTGCAGGTTCACTGCTTGGTCTCGAAAGGGTGTGGTAGGAACCTTGGGCACATATCCAGGGCGGGGTCTCAGGATCACGTGAGAGTTAGCCGGCCCGAATTCCAGGCACGCTTCGTCAACCGAAAATGCCTGCAGGTCCCCTACCCTCTTGATGGAGGCCAATGCAACCAGGAGTGCTGTCTTCATATACAGGAACTTAAGCTCTACTGATTGCAAAGGCTCAAATGGAGCACTCTGCAGGGCAGTTAAAACCACTGAGAGGTACGGGGGGTACGAGGGGAGGACGAGGAGGATTCAGTCTCCTCGCTCCCCTCAGGAACCTGATGATCAGGTCGTGCTTTCCCAGAGACTTACCATCAACTGCGTCGTGATGTGCGGCAATGGCGGCAACATACACTTTCAGGGTGGAGGGAGACAGCCTTCGCTCCAACCCTTCTTGCAGGAAGGAAAGCACGACACTGATCGGGCATTTCGTGGGTTCTTGATGTTTAGAAGAACACCAGTTGGCGAAGAGGTTCCACTTCAACGCATAGAGATGTCTCGTGGACGATGCACTAGCGGAAGTGATGGTAGCCACCACCGCAGGTGGTAGGGTACTCAAACCTGCCTCGTCCCGTCCAGGAGCCACATGTGGAGGCTCCAAAGATCAGGACGAGGGTGCCAAAGGGTGCCCCATCCCTGAGAAAGGAGGTCCTTCCTCAGAGGAATTGGCCAGGGAGGTGCTGTCGCGAGGAGTACTAGTTCGGAGAACCAGGTCCGGTTGTGCCAATACGGGGCAACCAAAATGACCTGCTCCTCGTCCTCCCTGATCTTGCGCAAAGTCTGCACAAGAAGGCTCACTGGGGGAAACGCATACTTGCGTAGGCCCTGCGGCCAGCTGTGCGCCAGTGCATCCGTGCCGAGCGTGCCCTTCGGTCAGGGAATAATACAGGTCGCAATGGGACGAGTCGTGGGAGGCAAACAGGTCTACCTGTGCGTCCCCGAACTGATCCCAAATCAGCTGGACCGACTGGGGATAGAGTCTCCATTCTCCAGCGAGAGGCCGAAACCGAGACAGCTCGTCGGCTGCCTGGTTCAGGTCTCCCGGGATATAAATGTCTCGAAGCGACCTCAGATGCTTCTAACTCCATATGAGGAGGTGGCGGGCGAGTTGCGACATACGGCGGGAGCGTAGACCACCTTGACGGTTGATGTATGCTACTGTCGCGGTATTGTCTGATCGGACTAGTACGTGCTGACCCTTGAGCAGCGCATGGAAGCGGTGCAGGGCGAGACGCACAGCCAGCAACTCGAGGCAATTGACATGCCAAAGGCGCTGGGGTCCTGTCCAGGAGCCCGCGGCAGCATGTCCATTGCACATGGCGCCCCAGCCCGTGGTGGAGACATCTGTTGATACAACAACATGCCGGGAAACTCGTTCTAGGGGCACTCCGGCCCGTAGAAACTTGAGGTTCGTCCATGGGGTGAAGGTCTGACGGCAGGCTGGAGTCACTTGGACTCTGAGCGTGCCGTGTAGCAATGCCCACCTCGGGACTCGATCGCGAAGCCAAAGCTGAAGCGGTCTCATATGAAGCAATCCCAGCGGCGTTACTGCGGCTGCGGATGCCATATGCCCCAGGAGCCTCTGAAAAAGTTTCAGTGGAACCGCACTCTTGCCCTCGAACTGACGAAGACAAGTCAGCAGTGACTGCGCGCGCTCGCTTGTAAGCTGAGCGCACATGGCGACCGAGTCGATCTCCATACCGAGAAAAGAGATCCTCTGCGCGGGGCAGAGTTTGCTCTTCTCCCAGTTGACCCGAAGGCCCAGACGAGCTAGGTGCCGGAGCACTAGGTCCCTGTGTTCGCAAACCTGGTCTCGAGAGTGAGCTAGGATCAGCCAGTCGGCGAGATAGTTCAGGATGCGAACCCCGTGTTCCCGGAGGGGAACAAGGGCTGCCTCGACGACCTTTGTAAAGACGCGAGGAGACAGGGCTAGCCCGAAAGGGAGAACCGCTTACTGGTATGCCCGTCGGAAGCAAACCGAAGAAACGATCTGTGTCGAGGTAAAATTGAGACATGGAAGTAGGCGTCCTTCAGGTCGATCGCTGCAAACCAATCCTGCGGCCGCACACACTGGAGGATGTGTTTGGCCGTTAGCATCTTGAACCTGTGAAGGGAGCGGTTCAAGACGCGCAGGTCGAGGATTGGCCGTAACCCACCGGACTTCTTGGGTACAATGAAGTAAGGGCTGTAGAAGCCGGACTTCATCTCGGCTGGAGGGACAATCTCGATCGCACCCTTCGCCAGTAGGTTGGCGACCTCCGCTCTCATGACAGGGGCATTGCCACCGACCATAGTGAAGCGGACTCCCCTGAAGCGGGGAGGAGATATCGCGAACTGAATCGCGTAGCCGAATCTGATGGTTCTCGCGACCCAGCGGGACAGTCTGGGAAGCTCTAGCCAGGCCTCCAGCAAGTGCACCAGCGGGGTCATACGAACCACAGACGTACCGTCGGTGGGGCAGTGAGGCGGAATGACCGGCACCGGCGAGGGTGGCATTGCGGCCCTGTGCGGGGGCACGGTCATTAACCGCGTCCTGCCAGAGGAGGCCAGGGGAGGGCGCGCGTCCCACGGGGGCGTGCTCTGGCAGGGGTCTGGCGACAGAGGGGGATAAGAGGAGCGTGGCCCGTGGGTGGCGCGTGCTGTCATCCCGCACCTCTGGACAGAGGAGGGCGGTAGTGGCGGGACCCGAGGGTGACGCGCACTGCTGCCCTCGGACTCTGTCGGCTCAGGATTGGGGGATTCAATTCTGTCTTTAACCACATTAGGGTACTGCTCGTCGTTGGACGAGCAGCAGGGAGTGGAGAACAAAAGATTCTCCCCCGGCCCTCCACCGGGGGAAGGAGTGGCCTTACTACCAGCTCCTGAACAGAATTGAGCGCCAATCCTGAGCAGCCCGTCTCAGGGGCGCCGCTTGGCCTGGCGTTTAGCGGGCCGCGGGGCCGGAGAGGGCTGTGGCGCCTTCGTGCGGCTTCCTCCACGCCCAGATGAAGGCTGCTGCTGGGGCCGTGCGGGAGGGGCGGGAGCCGCAGGAGGGCGCCCTCGGCGGCGAGCAGGCTGAGGATTCTGGCCAGGTTCAGCCAGAGATGTCGCTCCTGGACCACAGCTGTGGACATCACCAGACCCAGGGAGCGCGCGGTCACCTTCGTCGCTCGGAGAGCGAGGTCGGTGGCGGCGCGTAGCTCATCGAAGAGCCTTGGGTCTGTCCTACCCTCGTGCATGTCACGGAGCATCTTGGCCTGGTAGACCTGCAAGATGGCCATGGCATGCAAAGAGGCAGCTGCCTGTCCCGCCGATCTGTAAGACTTCGCCACCATAGTAGACGAAAATCTACAGGCTTTGGATGGGTGCTTAGGATCACCACGCGATGAAGCGCTCGTCGGACACAGCTGCATCGCGACAGAACGTTCGACCGGGGGAATCCCAGTGTACCCACAAGCATCAGCCTTATCGAGGGGAGGAAAGGCGGAGAAAGCCGACGAACGATCACGGGAAGACATGGGGGCCTTCCAGGACCGCGTGACTTCCTCATGCACTTCCGGGAAGAATGGTATTGGGGTTGGGCGGCGACGAGTGTCAGCGGCCGCTCCCAAAAACAAATCATCCAGCCGCGAGCGCACTGGATCGGGTGGCGGGGACCACTCGAGCCCAATGGCCGCGGCTGCCCGCATGGCAGTGCCCGCATGGCGAAAGCATGGCAGTCAGCTCGGGATCAGACTCGGGCAATGCTGGCACGCCCGAGGGCGGCAACACAGCCGAATCCTCACTTCCCGAGGACTCATGCCCACCTTGTGATGCAGTGATCTACATTGCATCCTCTTCTGGAGCTCCAAACGAAACACGCGGGGCCTCCGTAGAGGGACCAGCGGTCTCAGTTTGAACACTCGCGGGTACCGATGCTGAAGAGGGGCGTGTGGACCGTGGACGTATCGGCGGTGTGCTCCACACAGTCACCCTCAGATCACCCCGGCCACCAGCCAAAGTACTAGCTCTCGGGGAGTCAGTAGATCGGGGTGTGGGTAGGGGGACTCTCGCTCTGGTGAGCTCATTGAGTCTCGACCGCAGCATGGAGATGGTCATGTTCCCGCAGTGAGAACATGAGTCATCCACAAACGCTGCTTTAGCGTGATCAATGCCCAAACACGCTAAGAAGAGATTGTGCCCATCAGGAGAAAATACATCGCGACCACAACCAGAAGTGCACGGGCGAGGCATCTTTAAAAAGACGTGCCACGTGCAATGCTCTTTTTGTGAGAGGAAAAACTCTGCGGATGTTGAAGCGAACAGGGAGAAATCACACTATCTGTCAGATCACTGACCAGATCAGCAGGGTAGTGTGCACTCGCTGAAATCGCCGTCACACCAACACCGGAGAGTTCGCTCGTCTCGAAGGGATTAAGAATAACTCAGGATTTTTGGCTTGCGTGGAGTGGAGAAGTTCTCGGCTCCGAAGCGAAAACATATCTGCATGTTGCCAGCGTACTTCCTTATATACCCCCTGCGGTGGGCGGAGATACGCTATGCAAATTCCGCAGACCTATGGCATTTCATTGCCATTGGCTCGTTTTATATACTCGAAGGTGATAGGCTTTCTAAGCGAAACCCCAATCGTCGTCATCCGACGTAACTCGGAGTGACCACGAAAGGGAATGTAACTTTATTGTTCTCAAGTTAATAATGCAAACTGTTGTTTTAAAAATCATAGAAACATTGTGTACTTTCTTCTTCAGGTCAATGAAGTAACTCTGCCTGATGCAAAATGGAAAATGGGACATATTTTTACTTGATGTTGTTTGAAAATCTCGGATACATAAGATATGCTTTCTTCAGTTTAGGATTTATTCTGTACTGTGCTATCATATTATTTAATGTCCTTATTATGCTTGCTATATTTATGGAAAGGACTTTACACCAGCCAATGTACATTCTGATTTCATGTTTGTCTTTCAACTCTGTGTTTGGAACAGCTGGCTTTTTCCCAAGAGCACTGACAGACTTCCCAGATTTGTTTCGGCCCACATCTGGCACTTGTGGAATGCGGATCTGGCCCACATGCAGCGTGGAATGATGGCACTTGGGCGGACCGCTCCAGTTTGCCAGATCTGGGCCACAAGCAGGCCATAGCAATGCCACATGTCAGCCAAGAGCAATTAAATAAACCAGAACTGGACCTTATCTGAGCCACAAAATCTGTGTATATTAAATATGGAGTCATTTCAGCCTTAATAAGCCTGTTAACAAGCAGAATCAGAGATTCAGAGAATCTTTTAATGAAACAACAAAATCCACAATGTCATTTGTGGATGTTAACTGAATCTGTAAGTCAGCTATGCTGTTAACTTCTGAATATTATATTTCATTCTGGTGCGCTTAACGTTATCGCTACAGTGTAATAGTAGCCTATGCCCGGGCTACTCAATTGGCGGCCCGTGGGCCAAATGCGGCCCGCCAATCATCTCCATCCGGCCCGACGGCACCAACCTCCCTCCTCCTCTTTTCCTGGCGGTGCGGCTAATTTAGTTTGAGACTCGCTCCGATTGACCTGAGAAACGTTTTACGTGCAAATATTTCAGCAGTTATTATATGTGTCCAGAATTTATGTCGACTGAACCAGAGATAGCCTACCAATCATTCGTGAATGAATCATTCTTGGTTCGATTCTTTCTAAACGCGCTTGCATGTGCATTCACACCGCCGCCGGCAAGAGCGTCAAAGTGGCCGGTCAGTAACGGTCTAAAACTATTCGGATTCATTCGGACTGTTCCGTCGCTGAATAATCTGAAGCGGTTTCTCGGTCAGTACAGTAACAACAAATAGTTCCGTTTACTCCCGGTCCCGAACACTATTATTAAATAGCGTTGCGACAACCAGTGGGAAGCGTTTCAGTTCGACAGAAACCTCTCTGTTACAAACCACAAATCACTCGATGATTTAACTAGTATTAAATCGGATGAAAAAGCCTCAACATTCCCAACAAGACTGATGAGGAAAGCAGGAGAAACATTGTGGCATGAACAAAATTAGAAGACTTTAAATCCCCTAATCACCCTTACAAACATTTACCATGAATGCACTGTAGTAATTTACTATGGGTTGGGCAAATTTATATTGAATACTATGTAGTAATAAATAAATAAATATAGTGATTTATATTGCATTAGATTTATTAGGTGGGTAGAGGAATATATAATTAATGTTTGTTATGAAATTATGTCAGTTTCTTTGTAAAGGTGCGTATAGTTTTTAACTTGTGTTTAGGCATTTTTTATACAGTGGGAGTGAGTAGCCTGTGGTTATCAAGTCTCACTGTCAGAATATTTTCATTTAAGCATAACATTTATAAATAAAATTATTATTATTTCTCACCAACAGCTACGAGTTTGTATAATTAATTAATTTGTTCCAAGAAAAATAGTTGTACACAGCTGTAAATTATCACGTTTTTATTTATTATGGTTTTATATATCTGCATACTGTTGGGTATCACATTTACTTAGTAAATACCATACTTTTTTAGGGTTACTTTAACTTATTTATTGAAACTGTTATGTTTCAATAAATAAGCTAAACGCCCAAACCAACCCACTGGCCCACCTCAACTTTTCGATTTGATAATCCGGCCCTTGAATGAAGCTAATTGAATAGCCCTGGCCTATGCTATTCACCAACTAAACATATCCTATTCAATGCGTTCACTGGCATCATTTGTAGTAGCCTATTCACATGTTTTTGCTCAAGCGTGGCGTTTTCTCTGAGTTCACTGTGTGCTTTCTACCATGCACAAATTTTGGGATCGTTGGATCGCTGATCGATTGCTCCTGTCTGCCTCGCTGCCTGCTGTGAGTGTGTTTGCTTCGGTGCTGTAAGCTCCGTCTTAGCCTCGTATTTCTTTGTTTTGAACCATCATTTACTACAATTTGTAGTTGTTTATACTAAATACAGCTTACCCAACATCTCAGATTGACATCGCTAGCTTCCATTACTACTAGCACAACACGCTAATTCGCTACTGCTAGCCTGTTAACGCGCCACCCGTGCACTCAGCTGTTTTATTTATTTATTTTTCTCTCGCGCGCTCGCGCCTTTGAGTTAATAAAAGCTCAGGTAAGTAATAATCAGTCAACAAACACGGTGAGTAATGTCTTGTCCTGTTATTGTCACCTGCACTTCATGTCACATGTTTAGCATAGACTTCTCTGTTGGCAATGTAGGATTTATATGTGATAAATGTAAGGAGACAGTTAGGCTGACAGAGAAGATTTCAGAATTAGAGACACGCATCCAAACTTTAATTGAGGATAGTAAGAGTGCTAGAGCTTTAGATACTATTTTGGATGCGCCTAGCATAGTGAACTCTTTACATGATTCGGTTCCAGCTGAAGTAGAGCCTGTGCAGTCGCTCTAGTCGCGGATCAAAAAACCACTCTTCCGTTCCGATTACCACAACAAATCGATTTGCCCCGCTCAGTGAAACACCCACTGAGAATTCTGTTGATTGTGCCCTAGTAATTGGTGATTCGATCACACGGAACGTGAAAATAGAGACACCAGCGAACATAGTCACATGTTTGCCGGGAGCCAGAGCGCCTGACATCAAAGCAAATTTAAAAGTGCTGGCTAATGCTAATCGTAAATTCTCTAAGATCATTATTCATGTGGGCACTAATGATGTTCGACTCCGCCAGTTGGAGATCACCAAAATTAATATTAAAGAGGTGTGTGAACTTGCAAGTACGATGTCAGGCACTGTAATTTGCTCTGGCCCCCTTCCTGTTCGCAGGAGTGATGAGATAGTTAGTAGATTGTGTTCACTGAATCGCTGGCTGTCTGAGTGGTGTCCGTGTAATAATATAGAATTCATAGACAATTGGAAAAGTTTTTGGGGCAAACCTGACCTGTTGAAAAGAGATGGTATTCATCCCTCCTGGGATGGTGCTGCTCTTCTATCTAGTAATATGGCTCATAGTCTTAGAGCTCAAACATGACAAATTGGGCACCAGGTCAGGAAGCAGACAGACTGGCTAAACCAACCGTCTGCTAGCGGCCTCGCGTCACCCAGGTCAGATAAATCCCATCACATAGAGCCTCTTTCACCTAGCTATCATCATATAGAGACTGTGTCTGTTCCCCAATTTTGGAAATCCAAAAAATGTTTAAACCTATCTAAGGTTAAAAATTTAATTGATGTTCAACAAATAAAAAACAGCTATAATACAGATGAGCAAATGCTAAAGCTTGGGTTGCTGAATATTCGATCGCTTACTTCAAAAGCACTCATTGTTAATGATATGATATCAGATAATAACATAGATGTGCTGTGTTTGACAGAAACCTGGCTAAAACCAAGCGATTACATTACTTTAAATGAGTCCACCCCGCAAAACTACTGTTATAAACATGAGCCTCGTCTTAAACGCAAAGGGGGTGGTGTTGCTGTAATTTATAGTAATATTTTCAAAACCACTAAGAAATCAAGTTTCGAATATAATTCTTTTGAAGTGTTAGTGCTTAATGTAAAAATATATAGTATAAATGATAAATCACGTTTGAGATTTGTGCTGGCTACTGTATACAGGCCACCAGGGCACCATACAGACTTTATCAAAGAATTTGCGGACTTTCTATCAGAGTTAGTATTGGCTGCAGATAAAGTACTAATTGTTGGTGATTTTAATATACACATCGATAATGAAAAAGATGCATTGGGTTTGGCATTTAAAGACATTGTAAACTCAATTGGAGTTAGACAACACGTGTCAGGACCTACTCATCGTCGTAATCATACTCTAGATCTAATATTATCACATGGAATAGATGTTGATGCCGTTGAAATTCTGCAGCAGAGCGATGACATCTCAGATCATTATCTAGTCTTGTGTAAATTACATTTAGCCAAGGCTGCAAAGCCGACTCCGTGTTACAAATATGTTAGACCTATCACTTCTGCTACTAAAGATTGCTTTATTAATAATCTTCCTGATCAGTTTCATCATTTTAGCATCCCGGATAGCTTAGAAAAACTTGATATTGCAACAGAAACTTTTAACTCTCTCTTTTCCAGCACTTTAGACACAGTTGCTCCTTTGCGCTTAAAGAAGATTAAAGAAAATAATCCAACGCCGTGGTACAACGAGCACACTCGGGCCCTTAAGAGAGCAGCCAGAAAAATGGAGCGCAACTGGAAGAAAACAAAATTAGAGGTATTTCGCATTTCATGGAAAGAGAGCTCGATTGCTTACAGAGAGGCTTTAAAAGCTGCTAGATCTGCTTATTTTTCAAACCTATTAGAAGAAAATAAACATAATCCTAGGTATTTATTTGAAACAGTGGCTAAACTAACGAAAAAGAAAGCTTCAAACACATAAGGTTCCAAGCAGCACAGCAGTAATGACTTTATGAACTTCTTCACTTATAAGATTGATAATATCAGGGATAAAATTATAACTATGCAACCGTCTACTACAGTATCGCATCAGGCAGTGCATTGTAGTCTCCCTGAGGAAAAATTTGATTCATTCATTGCTATAGGAGAGGAAGAATTTACTAAACTCGTTAAATCATCTAAATCTACAACATGTATGTTAGACCCTATACCGACTAAGCTAATGAAAGAGATGCTTCCAGAGGTCATAGATCCTCTTCTTAATATCATTAATTCATCTTTGTCTCTAGGATACGTACCAAAAAACTTTAAGCTGGCTATGATTAAACCGCTTGTTAAAAAAATGCAACTTGATCCTTCAGAATTAGTCAATTACAGGCCGATCTCGAATCTACCTTTTCTGTCAAAGATACTAGAAAAGGCAGTATCTTCACAACTATGTTCCTTTCTAGAAAGAAATGATATCTGCGAGGATTTTCAGTCCGGATTTAGACCATACCATAGTACTGAGACTGCTCTCGTTAGAGTAACAAATGATTTGCTCTTATCATCCGATCGTGGTTGTGTCTCTCTATTAGTGTTACTCGATCTTAGTGCTGCGTTTGACACCATTGACCACAACATTCTTTTAAATAGACTATAAAACTATGTTGGCATTAGTGGAATTGCACTAGCATGGTTTAAATCATACTTATCTGACCGTTATCAGTTTGTAGCAGTAAATGAAGAGATGTCTTATCAATCACAAGTTCAGTATGGCGTACCACAGGGCTCAGTACTAGGACCGCTGCTGTTCACTCTGCACATGCTACCATTAGGAGATATCATTAGGAAACATGGAATTAGCTTCCACTGTTATGCCGACGATACTCAGCTCTATATTTCTTCAAAACCTAACGAAACTTACCAATTCACTAAATTAACAGAATGCATAGCTGATATAAAAAATTGGATGACTCGTAATTTCCTACTTCTAAATTCTGAAAAAACAGAGATTCTAATTATTGGACAAAAAACTTCCTCACGTAATAACCTAGAATACTGTCTAACACTTGATGGCTGCTCTGTTAAGTCTTCGTCGTCGGTTAGGAACCTGGGTGTGCTCTTTGATACCAATCTTTCATTTGAAAGTCACGTGTCTAGTATCTGTAAAACGTCTCGGTTACGTATGTAACCCTCGTTCCCTGAGTAGGGAACGGAGACGTTACGTCGGATGACGACGAATTCTAAGTTTCGCTTAGAAATCCTATCATCTTCGAGTATTAAAACACGAGCCAATGGCAATGAAATGCCATGGGTCTGCGGAATTTGCATAGCGTAACTCCGCCCCACGCAGGGGGTATATAAGGAAGTGCGCGAGCAACATGCAGACTATGTCTTCGCTGAGGAGCCGAGACTGAACTCAGGCGTTCCAGCGGTACAGCGGAAGTGGCAGGGAGACGTAACGTCTCCGTTCCCTACTCAGGGAACGAGGGTTACATACGTAACCGAGACGTTCCCTTTCGTTGTCACTCCGAGTTACGTCGGATGACGACGAATGGGGTTCCCAGTGTAATCACGCCACCTCTCGACTGTCTTCCAGTGCCCTGCGTAAGTCTGAGCTCCCTGTCGTGAGACTGGCACGGACGAAGGACTCCTACTTAACACAGGAATACCAAGGTACACTGGGAAGCATATCTCAGTGGAAATATGCAATCATGCCCAACCCGAAGGGGGGGACTTGGAAAACACATATGACGCCGAAGGGCTGCATACGGAGTCACTGGGGTGTCCAGCCGCAGGTGGAATATTTAAACCCCAGGGTGGCAAGGTGGCTTGCCAAGGGAAAGACACATGCTCAAAGAGGCTTACAGTGGAATACACATGTGGGGGTCGCCCGGAGGGGGAACCATGCACATGGAGGCACCTAGCCAAGCGCGAAAGCTGCCGGTGGCATAACTCTGGCGTTGACGTCAACAGTGCTGGAGGAGACTCAGGGCTTATGAGGCTCACCTGAGGAAATATCGCACGTATCCCGTCCGTGGAGAGGAATGGCGAGCAAGCGAAGACACCTGAGCAGAATCTAGCACCGGCTAGTTGAAGCGAGTACATGAGAAGAAACTGGCTCAACTCGGAGATTGTAGAATCTCACGAAGTATTAGGTGTCGCCCAGCCTGCAGCTCTGCAGATGTCTGTTAGCGAGGCGCCATGCGCTAGAACCCAAGAGGATGCCACACTCCGGGTGGAGTGGGCCGTCACACCAAGGGGGCACGGTCGACCTTGCTGCTGGTAAGCCAAAGCAATGGCGTCCACTATCCAGTGAGACAACCTTTGCTTCGAGAGAGCCTTTCCCTTCAGCTTCCCACCATGACAGACAAAGAGCTGGTCTGAGGTCCTGAAACACTGCGTTCTGTCTACGTAAGCACGGAGGGCGCGTACTGGACAGAGCAGTGCCAAGGCTGGGTCTGCCTCCTCCAAGGGCAGCGCTTGCAGGTTCACCACCTGGCGAAAGGGTGTGGTGGGAACCTTGGGCACATATCCAGGCCGGGGTCTCAGGATCACGTGAGAGATAGCCGGCCCGAATTCCAGGCACGCTTCGTCAACCGAGAATGCCTGCAGGTCCCCTACCCTCTTGATGGAGGCCAATGCAACCAGGAGCGCTGTCTTCATAGACAGGAACTTAAGCTCCACTGATTGCAGAGGCTCAAAGGGAGCACTCTGCAGGGCAGTTAGAACCACTGAGAGGTCCCAAGAGGGAACGAGAGGACAGCGAGGAGGATTTAGTCTCCTCTCAGGAACCTGATGATCAGGTCGTGCTTCCCCAGAGACTTACCTTCAACTGCATCGTGATGTGTGGCAATAGCGGCAACATACACTTTCAGGGTGGAGGGAGACAGCCTTCGCTCCAACCCTTCTTGCAGGAAGGAAAGCACGACACTGATCGGGCATTTCGTGGGTTCTTGCTGTTTAGAAGAACACCAGTTGACGAAGAGGTTCCACTTCAACGCATAGGCATGTCTCGTGGACGATGCTCTAGCGGAATTGATGGTAGCCACCACCGCTGGTGGTAGGGTACTCAAACCTACCTCCTCCCGTCCAGGAGCCACACGTGGAGGTTCCAAAGATCGTGGGAGGCAAACAGATCTACCTGTGCGTCTCCGAACTGATCCCAATCAGCTGGACCGACTGGGGATGGAGTCGCCATTCTCCAGCGAGAGGCCGAACTCGAGACAGCTCGTCGGCCGCCTGGTTCAGGTGTCCCGGGATATAAATGGCTCGAAGCGACCTCAGATGCTTCTGACTCCATATGAGGAGGTGGCGGGCGAGTTGCGACATACGGCGGGAGCGTAGACCACCTTGATGGTTGATGTACGCTACTGTGGCGGTATTGTCTGATCGGACTAGTATGTGTTGACCCTTGAGCAACGCTCGGAAGCGGTGCAGGGCAAGGCGTACGGCCAGCAACTCGAGGCAATTGACATGCAAAAAGGCGCTGAGGACCTGTCCAGGAACCTGCAGCAGCATGTCCATTGCACATGGCACCCCAGCCCGTGGTGGAGGCATCTGTGGAGACAACAACATGCCTGGAAGCTCGTTCTAAGGGCACTCTAGCCCGTAGAAAATTGAGGTTCGACCACGGGGTGAAGGTCTGACGGCAGGTCGGAGTCACTGGGACTCGGAACGTGCCGTGTTGCCATGCCCACCTCGGGACTTGATCGTGAAGCCAAAGCTGAAGCGGTCTCATATGAAGCAATCCGAGCGGCGTTACTGCGGCTGCGGATGCCATATGCCCCAGGAGCCTCTGAAATAGTTTCAGTGGAACCGCATTCTTGCCCTTGAATTGGCGAAGACAAGTCAGCAGTGACTACGCGCGCTCGCTCGTAAGCTGCGCGCACATGGCGACCGAGTCGATCTCCATACCGAGAAAAGAGATCCTCTGCACGGGGCAGAGTTTGCTCTTCTCCCAGTTGACCCGAAGGCCCAGACGAGCTAGGTGCCGGAGCACAAGGTCCCTGTGTTCGCAAACCTGGTCTCGAGAGTGAGCTAGGATCAGCCAGTCGTCGATATAAATCAGGATGCGAACCCCGTGTTCACGTAGGGGAACAAGGGCTGCCTCGACGACCTTCGTGAAGACGTGAGGAGACAGGGCTAGCCCCAAAGGGAAAACCGCATACTGTATGCCTGTCCCTCGAAAGCAAACCGTAGAAACGGTCTGTGTCGAGGAAAAATGGAGACATGGGAGTAGGCGTCCTTCAGGTCGATCGCTGCAAACCAATCCTGCGGCCGCACGCATTCGAAAATGCGTTTGGCTGTGAGCATCTTGAACGGCATCCTCTTTTTTGAAGGGAGCGGTTCAGGACGCGCAGGTCCAGGATTGGTCGAAACCCACCGGATTTCTTCGGTACAATAAAGTAGAGGCTGTAAAACCCAGACTTCATTTCGGCTGGAGGGACAGTCTCGATCGCACCCTTCGCCAGTAGGGTAGCGACCTCCGCTCTCATGACAGGGGCATTGCCACCGGCCATAGTGAGCGGATTCCCCTGAGGCGGGGAGGAGACCGCGCGAACTGAATCACGGAGCCGAGCCTGATGGTTCTCGCGACCCGGCGGGACAGTCCGGAAAAGCTCTAGCCAGGCCTCCAGAAACTGCGCCAGCGGGGTTATTCGAACCACAGACGTACCGTCGGGGGTGCAGCGAGGCGGAATGACCAGCCCAGGCGAGGGTGGCATAGCGGCCCTGTGCGGGGGCACGGTCATAACCGCGTCCTGCCAGAGGAGGCCGGGGGAGGACCAGCGTCCCACGGGGGCGTGCTCTGGCAGGGGTCTGGCGACAGAGGGGGATGAGAGGAGCGTGGCCCGTGGGCGGCGCGTGCTGTCATCCATAGCCTCTTGGGGCTCAGAGAAAGAGCATCAGTTCTTTTGTAGAGATTCTGCCCCGACCTTCCAGCGGGGGAAGGAGTGGTCCTGCTACCAGCTCCTGAAGAACTGAGCCCTAACTCCAAGCTGCCTGTCTCAGGTTTGTGCTGCTCAGCCAGGTGTTAGCCGGCTAAGGGGCAGAGACAGGCGGTGCCAGCCTCCAGCGACCTCCTTGTGCTCAGGCCAGTGAAGGCTCGAGGGGAGGAGCCGCAAGGAGGCGGCGTCGGCGGAAAGCAGACTAAGCAGACCACACCGACGGATGACCGTCAGTGCAGAAGCCTCAGTCTGCTTCTGGATTGATCGAAGACTGTTGGGCGCAGTCTTCAACCAGCCCGCTGACCAGGCTGCCCGCCTCAAGGTGCTGCTTAGGCTGGCGTGGCAGTCTAAGGGGCGGAGACGGGCAGCGCCGCCCTCCTGCGGCTTCCTCCTGCTCAGGTCCGTTTTTTGCAGGCCCGAGGGGAGCAGCCGCATGGAGGGGGGCTTGGCGGGAAGCAGACTGAGGAGGCCGCACGGATGGATGACCATCGGTGCCGGACCCGAGTCTGCTTCAGGTGGTCGAAGCCACACCGCCAAAGAGCCCAGCCCGGGACATGGGGAATTTGAGAAAATTCATTCTCAGACCGCCCCACATCAACCTGGCTAAACCCATGTCTGGACCACATTAGTGGGCATCACCTGACCCAGGATCACGCAGGTACCGATGTCGCCTGAGCGAGGTCAGTAGTGTGCGTGGCGGAACAACCAGGCCCGGCATGGGAGGCATAGCGTCCCAGGATGGGGGCGTGGTTAGAGTTTCCGCGTTCTGTCAGGGTTGGCCAGGGAAGGACTAGCGTTCCACTGCGGCCGGTTCGACAGAACTCCCGGGACAGCACTGCATCGAAGGCGCAGGCGACACACAGCACTGCATGACCGTGCCACTATAGTGACAGGGAACATACAGACCATGATCGCCGTGCGATCGAAAGCAGCGAAGGCGGAGGACACCCGCGGGCCGCGAAAGTCACGTGGAGTCTCGCGCAGCACAGGCGTCCTGATGCACGTCCGGGAGAAGCTTACAGCGCTCGGGGGGAGGGCGGGGCCACTCCAGCCGATGCTTTCAGCTGCCCGGGAAAGCATGGCTGACAGCTCTGGATCGGTCCCGGCAACGATGGCACTCCCGTGGGAGGCAACGCAGTCGAAACTTCATTTCCAGAGGAATCAAGCCCGCCTTGTGATGCTGTGAGTGCATGGTCTGCGATGTGGAGGGGGGTGTGGCCCGAGGAATTGAATCGTCGGTTGTTGTGCCACACCAAACCCTCAGATCACCCTGGCCACCAGCCAAAGTATCCCTTCTCGAGGAAGAGATAAATTGGGGTGTGGCAGAGGGGACTCTACTCACATGGAGATCATTGAGTCTTGATCTATAAACATCGCGATGGTCATGTTCCCGCAATGAAAACATGACTCATCAACGAGCGCTGCCAAGCGTGATAAAGCCCAACACGCAAAACAGCGCTCGCGACCGTTAGGCAGATGACTGACGCACACACATCCAGAAAATACACGGGCGAACCGTCTTGAAAAAGACGTGCCGCGTGCAGCTCTTTTTAGAGAGTGGAAAAGCTCAGCAGAGTGCTGAAGCACCCAGGGAGAAACACACTCACTGTCGGCAGATTACTGCACAAATCAGCAGCAGGAAATGCGATCTCGCTGGAAGCGCCGTCACACCAACACACTGAAGAGCCGCTCGTCTCGAAGAGATTTGAGATGACACTCAAAAGGCTTGTGGAGTGAAGTATTGAACTTGGCTCCGAAGCGAAAACATAGTCTGCATGTTGCTCGCGCACTTCCTTATATACCCCCTGCGTGGGGCGGAGTTACGCTATGCAAATTCCGCAGACCCATGGCATTTCATTGCCATTGGCTCGTGTTTTAATACTCGAAGATGATAGGATTTCTAAGCGAAACCCCATTCGTCGTCATCCGACGTAACTCGGAGTGACAACGAAAGGGAACCGCGTTTTTCCATCTTAAAAATATATCTAAATTACGTCATATGCTCTCATTGACAAATGCGGAACAATTAGTCCATGCGTTCATGACCTCAAGGCTAGATTATTGTAATGCTCTACTGGGTGGTTGCCCTGCATGCTTAATAAACAAACTACAGCTAGTTCAAAACGCAGCAGCTCGAGTTCTTACCAGAACCAGGAAGTATGACCATATTAGCCCGGTTCTGTCAAAACTGCACTGGCTCCCTATTAAACATCGCATCAATTTTAAAATATTGCTGATTACTTACAAAGCACTAAATGGTTTAGCTCCGCAGTACTTGAGCGAGCTCTTAACGCATACTCCTTCACGTCTATTGCGATCTCAAAATTCCGGCCAGTTGATAATACCTAGAATATCTAAATCGACTGCTGGCGGTAGATCCTTTTCCTATTTAGCACCAAAACTTTGGAACAGCCTTCCTACCATTGTCCGGGAAGCAGACACACTCTGTCAGTTCAAATCTAGATTAAAGACACATCTCTTTGACATAGCGTTCACATAATACATTATAGACTTCTATAATTCAATATTAGGCTGCATAGATTAGGTCAGCTGGAACCGGGAACACTTCCCATAAATCCTGATGTACTTGTTACATCATGAGAAGAATGGCATCTACGCTAATTTTTGTGTCTTTGTTTATCCCAAGGTTTTCCCGCAGCCTGCCGGATCCAGGCCGTTTCCAGATCTGATGAAAGACCTTCGCCTGGACCCGATGTCAACGCAGTGCTGAAGTGCCAACTAGTCTCTCCCTATGGAGGATCCCTTTCCCACTCTACAGATAACGCGTCGTCGGGAAAACTCAATTTGCGCATCTCCCCCGAATTGATAAAATAAAATAAAATTCTGAATCAAAACTATAAGGAAACACCAGTAATTTGTTTAGGCTTGGTTTGCAGGGAATTCCAAACCTGCACACATATATTCAAACGCACATAACTATAGAACCCGTTCTTAATGCGCATCTGAACGCCATCAGCGTTTCTCACAGGTTCGCGTTTAAAGTCTGTGTAGAGAGAATGGTGTCGTCTTGGCGGCCCTAATTTAAAAACAAATGATCGTTGCGACGGAAGCGAATCAATCAAAACTAACTTTAGCTGGAAAATAACTTTATTAAAGAACCGCTATAAAGCCAAAACAATCTTACGTTAAATTATACATTTATCTCTGTAAAGCTGCTTTGAGACAATCTACATTGTTAAAAGCGCTATATAAATGAAAATGACTTGACTTGACTTGACAAATAAAAATGTCACTGAACTTTTGCTGTGTAATTTTAACAATGAGCACTCAAACACACCAAACCAACAATTACTAAAAACACACACAAAAACTGATTTTGCACGGGCATTTTGCACTAGCAAATTAAATTTTACAATATATTTCACAATCACAATATTACTGTTTTTACTTTTTGATCAAATAAATGCAGTCTTCTTGGTGAACATTAGAGACTTATTTCAAAGAGTATAATCTTATGGACCCCTAACTTTTATTTTGGTGGTAAATTATGTTATGATGGCTTATGTTCTTCTCCCTTAAATGATACTGTAGCATATGTAGTCTATTCCATATAGACAGTGTCTGTTCTCCGAGCAGTGAGGACAAATAATAAATTTACTAAGGGATCTAAAAAAAATCTGATTGTAATTTTATACCACATAAACCTAAGTAAGCAAAAATAGTATATATAGTATAATAATATACTGCACATATGGTGCAAAATAAGCACTTGTTCATGCTCTGCTGACATTTGTGATGTGAAACTGGTGTAATAGACCTAATTAAAGCATTGTCATTTAAGAATAAGATCGCGTAGGTGTGTGAATCAAGATCGTAATTTTTTAATGATTAATTGTGTAGCTTTCCAGCTATGCTAATCTTTCTTCTTTTGATTTCCTGTTTTTATCTCGGTATGCCCATCCCAAGGTTATTAGATATTATGCCAGTTCCAGTTTGGATTCAGCCTCACTTGTGAAGACTTCCGATGACACCAACACTAGATGGACATACAAAACTGCCAGATACTAACCCTATATAATATAATCATTGCATTTAGGGTAAGGTCAAAGATTTGTATCTCTCTTTGTACTGTTACAATGTTCAGTCCCTCCAGGATTTCAAGATTTTTTTGTGTGATTTTTGCGATCAAAATGACTGATTTTGTGGTGGTAATTTGCAGAATTTTTTGAAAGAATTTGAGATTTTTATATTTTATAATTAGGACATCACATTTACCATAATAGTATTATGTCAGATGCACAATAGTCATACATGACACAAATCACAAACAATTCATAAAGCTTGTTTATTTTGGTCTAATCAAATTCTCATCAAATTAACTTTTAAAACAACCTATCGGCAATTTTTCTACCTGACCTATGTAAATATTAACAGCAGGTGTAGAAATTTATACTGTAGAATAGTTCCCTGAGAGTAGGGAACGAGTATTGGGTAGCCGGCCGCACTATAGTAACCTGGCAAGTTGTCGCTTAAGTCGTTAAACCTGCTAAAAATGGCGTTTTTCGGGGACTAATATCATAGACAGTAAAATAATAATATAGGCTAATGCCGCGCCCCATTGGCAGGCTCTGACGCACCCGCGCCATTGGATGTGCAGTTGCCGCAGCACAGCCAATGAGTGAGCCAGACACTCACTGTGCTAGCTGTGCAGCTGCAAAATGCGTTTTACATTATAGGCTTCAGTAAATTGAGGAAAAGGAGTTTCCCCTTTTCCCGCAACATCTGTATCCACGTAAAAATGCATTGAAACTTTAATTAAACTAGAGATATTTCAATTGGGTGATTCTAATTAAAAAAATTGTGATTATTTTGCGGTTAAAAAATAACCGCTAAAATATTGATTTTGCGTTGTATTCAGCGATCGCGGAATCGCGAAAAACTGGAGGGACTGAATGTTGGTAATTAAATGCATACATTAAATGTGTTGTACTAAATGTGTTAAACTTATGTTTTAGGCAAATGGATTTGTTTGTGAAGGAAAGACTACATAATTACATGGTAAGCTATTTTAGTGATACAGACTATTTTTTACATAAAAACTTTAAAAAAATATACCTCTGATGTCTCATTCAAGACCATCATACACTCACCTAAAGGATTATTAGGAACACCATACTAATACTGTGTTTGACCCCCTTTCGCCTTCAGAACTGCCTTAATTCTACGTGGCATTGATTCAACAAGGTGCTGAAAGCATTCTTTAGAAATGTTGGCCCATATTGATAGGATAGCATCTTGCAGTTGATGGAGATTTGTGGGATGCACATCCAGGGCACAAAGCTCCCGTTCCACTACATCCCAAAGATGCTCTATTGGGTTGAGATCTGGTGACTGTGGGGGTCATTTTAGTACAGCGAACTCATTGTCATGTTCAAGAAACCAATTTGAAATGATTCAAGCTTTGTGACATGGTGCATTATCCTGCTGGAAGTAGCCATCAGAGGATGGGTACATGGTGGTCATAAAGGGATGGACATGGTCAGAAACAATGCTCAGGTAGGCCGTGGCATTTAAACGATGCCCAATTGGCACTAAGGGGCCTAAAGTGTGCCAAGAAAACATCCACCACACCATTACACCACCACCACCAGCCTGCACAGTGGTAACAAGGCATGATGGATCCATGTTCTCATTCTGTTTACGCCAAATTCTGACTCTACCATCTGAATGTCTCAACAGAAATCGAGACTCATCAGACCAGGCAACATTTTTCCAGTCTTCAACTGTCCAATTTTGGTGAGCTCGTGCAAATTGTAGCCTCTTTTTCCTATTTGTAGTGGAGATGAGTGGTACCCGGTGGGGTCTTCTGCTGTTGTAGCCCATCCTCCTCAAGGTTGTGCGTGTTGTGGCTTCACAAATGCTTTGCTGCATACCTCGTTTGTAACGAGTGGTTATTTCAGTCAAAGTTGCTCTTCTATCAGCTTGAATCAGTCGGCCCATTCTCCTCTGACCTCTAGCATCAACAAGGCATTTTCGCCCACAGGACTGCCGCATACTGGATGTTTTTCCCTTTTCACACCATTCTTTGTAAACCCTAGAAATGGTTGTGCGTGAAAATCCCAGTAACTGAGCAGATTGTGAAATACTCAGACCGGCCCGTCTGGCACCAACAACCATGCCACGCTCAAAATTGCTTAAATCACCTTTCTTTCCCATTCTGACATTCAGTTTGGAGTTCAGGAGATTGTCTTGACCAGGACCACACCCCTAAATGCATTGAAGCAACTGCCATGTGATTGGTTGATTAGATAATTGCATTAATGAGACATTGAACAGGTGTTCCTAATAATCCTTTAGGTAAGTGTACACTCTTCCTAGAGTTGTTCCTTCATATACATTTAAAGCTGAAACTTTACAGAAACACCCTTTATCTGAGCCTGTCACATAAACAACTATAATGATAATAATTTACTTAATGTTTGTGATGCAGCTGCTTTCCGATTCAATACAGTTGCTGCTTTATCTTTTAACAACAGTTTCTTTGTGAAATTTCCATTACACTGTGCCTCATTTACAAAACAAAATGCTCTGAATAAACATATAATCCTCCAAGGCTCTCTGGGATGCCAATAAAATAAATGATCAACTTGTTTCTGATGCTGTTGTCAGAAACAATGGAGCGTAGTATGTCTGAAGCTATCTAACCAGAACCACCTCAAGTAACCACTGACAAACATTCTTTCTGGTTTCCTTTTACAGATGTTGCCATAAATCGGCATGAGAAGGCAACTATTGTACAGTTGGGCCAGGCCATGAATTCTAATTAGTCAGAACTGAGGTTCCAAAATAAGAGGGTATGCACTAGAGGTCTGCATTCCCGCGGCTGTCCCGCGGGACCCGACCAGATATTTTGCGCCGCGGGATTAAATTTCCGACTAAAAAACGGTAGCGGTCGGTTACTCTGGTTTAATTTGAACGGGAGCGGTCGGTCATTCAATATCACGTTCCCGACGCCGACGTTTTTTCAGAACAGCATATCTTCGCTTTACCTAATCTTAATCTTATCGACCACCCGGTATAGGCTACAGCCTGCCCTGCACTCAGGACCGTTATGCATGCGCTGCACGCACGGACCAGTAACGGTTCTTTCTGTCATGCATTGATTGTATTTGCTGGATCTGTGCGCGCGCGCAGCATGTGCATAACGGTCCGACTCCTCAGGGCAGACTGTATGTGATAAACGGCCCTCAAAAGAAAAAAATGGCTGAACAAAGTGTGGAGCAAAGTGTGGATGCGCTGTCCTTGAAGGATGTTCAACTTGGACTGGACAATGGTCAGTTTACTGCTAAGAAACCCACGTCGGGCAAGTCTAATGTATGGTAGTCTTTTTCATGCATCATAGATGCAGATGGGAAAAAAATACCCTTTGCGCATTGTGATAAATGCCTAAAAGTGTTCCCGTTCAGCAGTCACAAGACTGGAACCTCGGGTTTAAGGCAGCACTCATGCATCATCACAAAGGGTCAAACTAAACTGGCATTTACAAAGTCTAGGCTGCTGCCAGAGCAGTTTAAAAAAGAGACCACAGAAAAATGTGTTGACTTTGTTTGCCAAGACATTCGACCGTATGATACTGTGTCCGGAAAAGGTTTTAATCAGCTGGCCCAACATTTGGTCGACACAGCAGCAAAAATTGGAAAGTTTAATGTCCAACAACATTGTCAAGAAAGGTTGAAAATAGGGCTCAGAGTCTGCGTACACATGTTGTTGATGCAATCACTGCAGTAATACACAAATTCGGATGTGCAATTACAACAGACATATGGACAGAAACTTATCGCAAAACGTCATTTTTGTCGGCAACCATCCATTATGTTAATGAGCAATCTGAGCTACATTCTAGAGTGCTTTTTGCTGTCCCCTTTGACCCAAGCACCTCAAAGACGGGTGAAAATATTCGAATCCACCTGCTGCAGAATCTCAGAATATTTGGCATTGATGCGACAGAAATGGGCAGAAAGATCGTTTTTGTGACAGATCGTGGAGCTAACATGATCAGTGCCTTACGAGGATACACGAGACTAAACTGCACAGTGCACATACTAAACGTGACTCTGTCCAGTGCGTTTGGTCCTGCCATAATGGAAATGTCTCCAGAGATCGCTGGGCTTCAAACTGATGTTAAAAAATTGGTCACATTTTTCAAACACTCAGGACAGCAGGCCAAGCTAAAAATGTCACTGAAACAATCCGTAGAGACACGGTGGAACTCAAATTTTGACATGCTGAATTCCGTTTTGGAACAGTACGAAGACATCGCATCTGTGCTGACTGAGAGCAAAAATCATGACAAGATCTTACGCATCAACGCCAGCACGCTCAAGTTACTAGTATCATTCCTAAAACCCTTTAAAGAGGCAACTGACGACTTGGAAACCGACAACACAACTCCAAGTGCCTCACTAGTTCTTCCGTGGTCTGTGCGATTAATTGAGCACTGTACATCAGCCACAAAAGACCCTCTGCTCTCTGAAATCGCAACAGTCTGTGTGAAACGGCTGAAAGAACTACTGTCAACAGACACCACTTTGCCAAATTCAGTTCACATGCTTTAAAGAATGACATTCTTTTCTTGCATGGATATTTAAAATAGTCTGGAAAAAGCAGATTTTTCCAAGTAAGTAAACGGCTTTCGTTCATTTCATATATTGCCTACAATTTTGAGATGTTCATTTATTATTAGTTATTGTTGAATTTAATTTATGTTTTGTTTGTAGGAGAGACGTTGAAACCGATGTCGGCACATTCCCAGGGATGTTAAATTGTTTAAAAGTGGTTTAATTTTGCGATGGAAGGCCTACAATTTGTGAGTTGTTAATTTATTATTAGTTATTGTTGAATTTATTTCATTTGTAGGGGAGACGTTGAAATCGATGTCGGCATATTCTTTTCTTAAATTGTTTGGTTAAAAAGTGATTTAATTTCGCGATGGAAGGCCTGGGCGATGGAAGGCCTATGTAAAATCATATCCTGGGGCATATATTGTATTGGCAACTCATCAATTAAATATTTACCATCTAATATTCTGGATAACTGTAAAGTTCCTGTCAGTTCTTATTAACCCGATTCCTGGGCATATGCCAATGTCCATTGACCACAGTCTTTTTGGTAAGTTGTATAAGTGTCGAGTCCAACTGCATTTAACAGTTTGTGTTGCTTGTTTTCCTCCTGTTTTTGTAATGTCCCTTATTAAAGCCAGCAGTGATGCTTAAGGATGTTTTGCCTCTCCGACTGAGGGGACGTGTCCCAGCAGGAAAGTAGCCTGAGTGCATACCCTCTAATATAAACAAGGTCATATTAAAGCTTTGTCTTATTATCAAAGTCTATATTTTTATTTATTTATTATTACATTTTTTGCTATACTTATAATCATTTTGTTATTGTGCAGTTTATTTTTTTTATATGCTGTGTATTAGGGGTGGAACGGTACACAGAAATCACGGTTCGGTTCATACCTTGGTTCAGACATCACGGTTCGGTACGAGTTCGGTACAATGGAGGGAAAAGCAAACAAAAATGCAGAAGGCTTTTTTTTTTGTTTTTTTTTTTGTGCATGTCTCAGGCTGTACCACCAAAGGAAAATAAATGTCTTAAGCCTTGTATTTTTTAAATAAGTTTTATTAATAAAGTAAAGGCATAGAACCAGTTTATTTGTTGTGCATTGACAATAGTTTTATATAATTAGTTTATTAATTAAATTAATAAAAAGACAAAAAGACCTTGATATATGTTTGGTAATTGTACCTGAATGAATTTAAAATTAATTTGCTATATTTCAGATCAATATATTTGTTTTCCTTAAAATTTGAATTAACACTAACTTTATTCTCATCTTAATTATAAATAATTTATTTCTGTATAAAATAATACTACCATTAAAAACACATTTGATTTTCTTTTTTAATCAATGTAGAATGTGTAACTTAAAAATAACACAGACTGTTTTTAAATGGGGTTGGATAAATATTTTTTTGCTTTTAAAAAGTGTGTGTGTGTGTGTGTGTGTGAGAGAGAGAGAGAGAGATCATTTCCTCATTACTTTCAGTCTACAACTCGCTACCCCGGCACCACCAACCCCACCACCAGTCACCATCAGGCGAAACCTGCGCTCACTTTCCCCCTCCCATCTTTCCTCTGCCATGTCATCTTCTCTTCCCCCACCCTCACAATTCTCATCTCTGGATGTGAATACTGCAACAGATACCTTATGCTCCACTCTAACCTCTTCTCTAGACAATATCTGCCCTCTCTCCTCCAGGCCAGCACGCGCTACTCCTTCTAACCCCTGGTTATCTGAGGTTCTTCGTGAACACCGGACCGAACTCAGGGCAGCAGAGAGGAAATGGCGCAAATCAAAAGACTCATCTGACCTGAGTATGTATAAATCTCTCCTCTCGTCCTTTTCTGTTGATGTTCATGCTGCAAAATCTTCATACTTCCACAACAAGATCAACAGCTCCCCCAACACACGATTACTCTTCAAGACATTCAACTCTCTACTCTGTCCACCTCCACCACCACCCACCTCCTCTTTAACTGCCGACGATTTTGCGAACTTCTTCACCAACAAAACAACAACTATCAGCAGTCAATTCTCAGCTCCACACACACAGGAACCCAGACTGACCCCTTCCACAGCCAATAACCATCTGTCCTCCTTTTCTCCGCTAACCGAGGAAGAAGTATCTACACTTCTCCTCTCCAGTCATCCTACCACCTGCCCTCTAGACCCCATCCCCTCACACCTTCTACAAGCCATCTCTCCCACACTTCTACCAGCACTCACACACATCATCAACTCATCCTTCCATACTGGCACCTTCCCTACAGCATTCAAGCAGGCTCGGGTCACTCCACTGCTTAAAAAACCAACACTAAACACATCATTTGTAGAGAATTACAGACCCATCTCTCTCCTACCATTCATTGCGAAAACACTTGAAAGAGCTGTTTTCAACCAAGTAACATCCTTCTTGTCTCTAAACAACCATCTGGATGTCAACCAATCTGGCTTCAAGAAAGGGCATTCAACTGAGACTGCATTATTGTCGGTCACAGAAGCCCTACGGATTGCAAAAGCTGCTTCCAAATCTTCACTCCTCATTCTCCTGGATCTGTCTGCTGCCTTCGACACTGTAAACCATCAGATCCTTATGTCCAGCCTCTCATCACTGGGCATCACAGGAACTTCACTCGACTGGTTTGAGTCCTATCTCACAGGTAGGTCCTTCAAGGTCGCATGGAGAGGCGAGGTATCCAGAGCACATCAACTGACCACAGGGGTTCCCCAGGGTTCAGTTCTTGGTCCCCTCCTCTTCTCCATCTACACTACATCACTGGGACACATCATACAGGCACACGGTTTTTCCTACCACTGCTATGCTGATGACACACAGCTCTTCCTCTCATTTCAACCAGATGATCCCACAGTAGCTGCACGGGTCTCAAGCTGTCTGGCAGACATCTCCACATGGATGAAGGAACATCACCTTCAGTTCAACCTGGCAAAGACTGAGCTTCTCGTCCTCCCCAATCCATCTCTACAGCACGACTTCACCATCCAGCTTGATTCATCATCGATCCCCCCATCAAGGTCGGTGAGAAATCTGGGAGTAACGGTTGATGACCAGCTGACCTTCACAGATCACATTTCAAAGACAGCTCGATCATGCAGGTTTGCGCTTCACAACATCAGGAAGATCAGGCCTTTCCTAACTGAGCACGCAACACAACTCCTCGTCCAGGCCCTGGTCATTTCTAGGCTTGACTACTGCAATGCTCTTCTGGCCGGACTTCCAGCATGTACAACCAAACCTCTACAGATGATCCAGAATGCTGCAGCTCGTCTTGTCTTCAACGAGCCCAAGAGGGCCCACGTCACTCCTCTGTTCATCTCTCTGCACCTGCTACCTATCGCTGCTCGCATCAAGTTCAAGGCATTGACGCTTGCTTACAGATTTATCACAGGCTCAGCTCCCTCCTACTTTCACTCACTCCTACGAGCCTACATCCCTACCAGACACCTACGATCGATCAACGAGCGACGTCTCGTGGTTCCATCACAGAAAGCCACAAAATCACTCTCCAGAACATTCTCATTCACAGTTCCATGCTGGTGGAACACTCTCCCCACCCTTATCCGGAATGCAGAATCCCTGACAAAATTAAAAAAACAGCTGAAAACCCATCTCTTCCGTGAGCACTTACCTTCATAAAAAAAATAAAAAAAAAAACCTTTCCCTTTAAAACCTCACTTATCGTGCTTATGCTACTCTGAATAATGCCTGAACCTCGTATTTTGAGCACTTCTTGCGTTGTTGTTGTTTTTTGCCTCTTCATGATGACTCGCTTAATTTTAGTCCTTATTTGTACGTCGCTTTGGATAAAAGCGTCTGCTAAATGACTAAATGTAAATGTAAATGTAAATGTAGAGAGAGAGAGAGAGAGATTTTGGTTGAGTGACAGTTGTAGGTTACAGTTTGACAAAAGCACAATGTTGTGTTTTATTGCGAGTGTACACAAATATAAGTAAACACTTTGCAGTTTGAATGATGTCCTGTATGAACAAAATGACGGAGTATGTTTTTATGTTTCCACTGTTCGATCGCGCCCGCGCCTCTCTCACGCACGCACACACACACACACACACACACACACACACACACACACACACACACACACACACACACACACACACACACACACACACACACACACACACACACACACACACACACACACACACACACACACACACACACACACACACACACACACACACACAACATATTCCAGCATTGCAATCTTGACATTGCAGCCTGTTCATTATAGCCACGGAGCTTCAGAGCTAAGGCGGAGCTACAGATTTGGTGTCCCTAAAGAACCCGCGAATCTAACAGTAGTTCGGCATTACATTTAATTAATTTGCACACAAGTTTTATTTATTTTTATACCTTGTATTCTCCGTGTATATTCATGCACCGAACCGTGACGCCCGTACCATTTTGGTTAAATACGAATACATGTACCGTTCCACCCCTACTGTGTACTTTTACTTTTTGTTAACATAAATAAAAATTCCACATTATTGTTGTGTTGTAGTGTTCTCTGTAACCCCTTAAAGTCTGCGTGAACCGGAAGTTGCAAACGACTTTTCTCCAGTGTTGTGACATATTTCCAAGTGAAATGGAATATTGAACAGAGGGCAGGGTTTCACTTTTGTGCTCCTCCTCTCCATCTCTGCTCATAGCAGACTAACGGTTTGAGGGGAGTGGTTAAGCGTTTTCAACCCAAGCCGTCAAGCCTACTTCATCAGAGAAGGAACGCCATTCCAGACCGGAAGTAACTTTTCAGATTTTGATTAAAGATTACCATGGCAAACAAATTTTTTTCTGTGTATTAACTTGCACGGATTAATTGTTAACAACAAGACTAGTAATATGCGCTAACAAAGTACACAGGGTCAATTTTGATTTCAGGTGGACTTTAATGCATTGCCCAATAACAAGCACATTTTGATTATGTCCATTGGGTCAACATCTTTGTATTCTCTGGAAAATGGCATTTTGACTGTTTGATTTACAGGGGAGGGTAAAATTTGATATATATAAATATATATATATATGAAAATATTTACGTGTGGACCCCTATGGGGCATTACTTAAATATTTGAATACATTTTAAAATATATTTACATATACAGATAACAAATGTAATAACATATATTTTAAATTAAATATATGCACATATATGGAAAATGTATGTATTTACAAAGATGGATATCTAAACATACTGACATATTAAGGAAATAAATATATTTAAATATTTGCAATAAAAATATATTTACATATGCTTAATATATGTGTAAAATATTTAAAAAGGGCCAAAATCAAATATTTAAATATATTTTTAACATATATTTCAAAATATATTTACATACATGTAAAATATCTATTTTCTTCTATTTAGAATAAATAGATTTAAATACATGGAAATGTATTTATTACTAATATATATTTCAATATATGTGACTTCCGTATGGGAACAATAGATATAAATATCATGATTTGTAATTATTCAATATAAAGTATGTTGACAGCTATTGTTTGAACCTCTCAAAACTTATATAAGCCAGGTTCAGTCTGACAATGTAATGTTTTGCATGCAGAATAACAAAATGTAAAAAAATTATGTATCTGTATTACAACAGAAACAAAGCAGGCTATTTGGAGAATTTTATAAGATGCCTAATTTGTTTGCGGATATCAGGAAAGTTTAGACCATAAACAATAGGGTTTACAAAGGGTGGAATAGCAATAAATTCAAGTGAAATGACAACACTCAGCGCTATAGGAAGTTCCCCATTCATAAATCGACTCAAAGTGAGCTCACAAAAAATAGCAACTGAGAAATTTAAAAGGATCACCATGTGTGGAATACAAGTTTTATATGCTTTGCTCCTGAACTCTCGTGTGCTTCTTTGACAGATTATAATAATTCTGGCATAGGTATACAAAATGAAACCCAAAGGGATCAAAACTGTTGTGATCATTACAATCAGGCCATAAATATTAATAATATTATTGTTCACACATGAGAGTTTGACAATTTCATAGTTGTGGCAGTACACCTTTATCAATTTGTTACCACAGATTGTCAACCTTGCAGTCAAAAGAGCAGCAATACCAACAAAAGTAATTGGATAAACCCATGCTATAACTATTAGAAAAGTTAGAAACCGTGTGGTAATTATGTTGTTGTAATGCAAAGGTTTACTGATTGCAACAAACCTATCAAATGCCATTAACATCAATATTGTAAGTTCAAAAGCTGCATATGAGTAAATGACAAAACTCTGTATGATACATGCTTCAAAGGAGATTATATGTGCATCATAAAGCAGGTCTGTCAATAACCTTGGGAAAAAGCCAGCTGTGCCATATACAGAGTTGATGGACAAGCATGACATCAAAATGTACATGGGCTTGTGCAATGTCTTCTCCAGAATTATAACAAGAATAATAAGAACATTAAAGAATATGACAGCACAGTAAAAAAAAAACCCCAAAGTGAAGAATGCATATCTTATGCACCCAAGATTTTCAAACAACATGAAGTAAAAATATGTTCCATTTTCCATTTTCCTTACAGAAGGAAAAGCTTTCTTTGACCTGAGGAAGAGAGCAAACAAAGTTCACATGTTTTTACACCACAAATAAATAAATGAATAAACATTAATCTCAGAATGTTTAGCCACAGTGTCTTATACATGTAATGTGACCCTAACTGTAAAGTCTTAAGTGTGATCAGTAATATAATAATCATTCAATTAAATTAATGGTTAGCACAGTAATAATTCAACACAGTCTAATACAAACTGTTGTTGTTGTTGTTTTTAACTTTACAAACATTATTAGAAATACCTTATGTTATATACTCTGAAATGACCACCATTGCATCTTCATCAAAATTGCAGGTAAGGAACTTTAATTAGAATGAAATGAACACTGATATAGTTGGACTGTAGAGTCACCAGTGCATGCTAGTGTTTTTATAGTATCTAACACGTCTCAGGAGGCCTCTCAAGTCATCTCATGTTTGATTTCACTGCAAACATAAATTAATAGCATAAATGTAAAACATAAATAAATAGAGCATATCAATTTTGCATAATCCTGCCTCTAGTGCTTTCCAAACTTTCCACTGCAAATAATAATGATCAACTCTTTCCTCATCAGGCTTATTTTTCTTTTCTTTTTTTAAATCAATATCACAAAACATTCTTGGGCCCAAAATTATTTTGGTATGTATATTTGAACATGCAATATATCAAAAGAAAGAACATGCTTCTGCTAAAAAAAACTTTGGTTCCGTATGTAATGTCCTGGTTGCGTATGCAAAAATACTCTCAAAAAAGCAAACATGTACATAGACTCACCTAAAGGATTATTAGGAACACCATACTAATACTGTGTTTGACCCCCTTTCGCCTTCAGAACTGCCTTAATTCTACGTGGCATTGATTCAACAAGGTGCTGAAAGCATTCTTTAGAAATGTTGGCCCATATTGATAGGATAGCATCTTGCAGTTGATGGAGAGTTGAGGGATGCACATCCAGGGCACGAAGCTCCCGTTCCACCACATCCCAAAGATGCTCTATTGGGTTGAGATCTGGTGACCGTGGGGGCCATTTTAGTACAGTGAACTCATTGTCATGTTCAAGAAACCAATTTGAAATGATTAGAGCTTTGTGACATGGTGCATTATCCTGCTGGAAGTAGCCATCAGAGGATGGGTACATGGTGGTCATAAAGGGATGGACATGGTCAGAAACAATGCTCAGGTAGGCCGTGGCATTTAAACGATGCCCAGTTGGCACTAAGGGGCCTAAAGTGTGCCAAGAAAACATCCCCCACACCATTACACCACCACCACCAGCCTGCACAGTGGTAACAAGGCATGATGGATCCATGTGCTCATTCTGTTTACGCCAAATTCTGACTCTACCATCTGAATGTCTCAACAGAAATCGAGACTCATCAGACCAGGCAACATTTTTCCAGTCTTCAACTGTCCAATTTTGGTGAGCTCGTGCAAATTGTAGCCTCTTTTTCCTATTTGTAGTGGAGATGAGTGGTACCCGGTGGGGTCTTCTGCTGTTGTAGCCCATCCTCCTCAAGGTTGTGCGTGTTGTGGCTTCACAAATGCTTTGCTGCATACCTCGTTTGTAACGAGTGGTTATTTCAGTCAAAGTTGCTCTTCTATCAGCTTGAATCAGTCGGCCCATTCTCTTCTGACCTCTAGCATCAAAAAGGCATTTTCGCCCACAGGACTGCCGCATACTAGCCTGGGTACTAGCCTGGGTGCCAGCCCGAACCCCGCCCACAAAAATTTTTGGTCGGGAAGTTCGGTCTGGACTCGCTCCGTTGAGGAGCTATTATGCCCGAACAAAAATTGTTCGGACCAATCAAATTGTCAGGGCGGGCTTTATACGATGATGGACAGATGAGCAACGGTAACGTAATCAGCCACGTCACCAAAGAGCGCTTGATTTGAATTAGTTTACAACAAAGACGACTGCTGTTGGAGAATTGAGATTTCACGAGTTCACATTTACAAATAAGTCAGATAGAATAAATGCGTATAAGTTTTCACACAAATAAGTCGATAGAATAAATGCGTATATGACGTGCTGTCCGAGGAGAGGGCTGTGGGCTCGGAGCCATACTCCCCCGTATTCCTGGTTGTGAGAGAACAAGACAAGAGTGAGGATTCGGGGTGGTGGAGGGATGGTGAAAAACTGTCAAGGAGTGTTAGGTAAGTTGACAGAGTGAATATGCTTCCTCATGCTGATAGATAGGGTAACGTTAGACATGGTATTGTTTGATGACAAGTTGATATTGGATTGATTATTTGTACGTGCTCCTCCCGAACTTTGTTTATTAAAAATCATGTGTAGATTCCGCCATCGCGTCTGTTATAGAAGATATTCACAGCGCATTCATTTTAAAAGAGGAACAGAGAGCCGCGACATTTTGTTGGTTGAAAATATGAATGAAGAACATGCGTCATTTACTCCGTTGCTCTGATTGGTTGTAGGTCTATCCAATTGAGTGCAGAGTTTTTTTTTTTCCTGGTTCGGTTGAGACACACCCCATAATCAAATCTCTATGGAGCAGTCTCAGACTCACATTCTGACTAGAATCTGAGTATGACGACGTCAGGCTAGCCGCATACTGGATGTTTTTCCCTTTTCACACCATTCTTTGTAAACCCTAGAAATGGTTGTGCGTGAAAATCCCAGTAACTGAGCAGATTGTGAAATACTCAGACTGGACCGTCTGGCACCAACAACCATGCCACGCTCAAAATTGCTTAAATCACCTTTTTTTCCCATTCTGACATTCAGTTTGAAGTTCAGGAGATTGTCTTGACCAGGACCACACCCCTAAATGCATTGAAGCAACTGCCATGTGATTGGTTGATTAGATAATTGCATTACTGAGAAATTGAACAGGTGTTCCTAATAATCCTTTAGGTGAGTGTACATGTTGCTCACATATTATGGCAGCCCTGTTTGTGCTGAATAGAGTGTAATGACAACTTAACTGATGACTGCCATTAACCCTCTGAGGTCGGCAAACGCGCCCGTGCGTTTTGCTGGATTTTCTTCACATTGTAGAACTATAAACTTAAATTACTCCGTCATTTATGGTCATACAGAAAAAAGAAATATAAAAAAAGAACCTGTGATATTTCTACTTTTGTATGTGTCCACTTACAATCAAATCAAAACATTGTGCTTTTGTAAAATAAAGAAAATAAACAGGGTGTGCGTTCTGCCTCTCCGTCGCGGTGAACTTTTTTTTCTTGAGCACGTCTATAAACTGAAACAAAACTCAGCGAATACTATTCACACATTTATGAGCCATATACCTTTATAAACATTTAAGTGTGTACTTTTAAATGATCGGATTCAAACTGAAAACAAATATTCTCTGTTTAAGTAATTTGTATAAAACCAACAAGATGTCCAGCTTCTCAAACGCTTCCTAATTACTTTTAATTTGAACACGCCCACTCGCGCAAAAGATATTCACATGCAAATCTCCACATGGAACGCGAACGCGCTCATTACCTCAAAAACAAAACACCAAAACACTTCACAAGTCTCTGCTTTTCGTCGAGTTTGAAAGACGCGCCTGAGCTTACATTGGATTTAGGCTACCTCAGAAGAAGAAGAATGCGATTTGAAGACAAGAAAAATGCGATTTGAAGACAAGAAAGATGTACAAGGTAAGAAATTCTTACATATTAGTTTGTTATTGTTGCATAAATTTCACATTGCAGTTGAACTGTTGCTAGATGGTGAATATTGTAATATTTAGACCCGTGTTTACTGTTACTACTGTGTTTGTGGATATCTGCTCAAACGTAGATATGTATATGGTAACCATAATGTTTTATATTTGAGCGCGATCGCGTTTGAATGTATCATATTTTTGATCGCGATCGCGTTTGAATGTATCATATTTTGGAAAAGCAAAACGCTCCAAACGGCTTCATGTTTTTACTATTATTTCATATTATCATAACGAATGGAAACATTTGAAGTAACATGATAATCAATATATTTTTCTCTAGCTTAGTTGTTACAGAAATCTTTTTGAAAATGTATATAGGCTGCTATATTGTTATTATTTTATGCAGCACTGCGCATAGCCTATACCTACAAGGCACAACAAACCTGGTGTTCATTATATAATATATTGTTGGAAACATTTGTGTGAGTGTGTGTGTGTATTCTGTGAATTTTAAAAAGCAATTTTAACCAGAAAAATCTAAAATGTATTCCCAAAATCGTGCAGGCCTTTCTCTTGATATCAATTGTTTTTTTTGTTTTTTTTGTTTTTTTAGGGCCCAGATGCCACTTAGTCCTGCTCACTTCAACATTCACAGTACATGTCTCTGTACATGAACATGGTAAAGTGAAAATCAAATACCTTGGAAATTAAAGGTATGTACAATGTTTTTAGGAATGGCACAAAGGTCTCTTTCTTTGGATCATTGTTATCAATAAGTGCTTTTTTGTTGTGTATCTTTGGATTATGTTGTGTTGTAAATAAATCCAAACAATTTTAAAAGCCATTCTTTTTTAAATCTCCTCATTCTTTGTGCAAGGTTGGTCAGAATGATGGGCCCTGATAAGCTCCTAATAGGGCCATTAGGGAGTGTCTTTGTCTTTCTCAGGTGTGGAAAGCTTACATATTAATGAGATGACCCGCCCCTTCGCATATTGCTTTATCACACAAAACACGTCGTAAAATTTTTAAATCAATATATTGTCTTCTCTGAATGAGCAGTCAGGGTGATTTTCACATAGTTTTAGAGCAAATGAAGAAATAATCAGTATGGGTTTCATGGCCTTATTTCAGTGAGAATTTATTTTTGTATTTTTACAAACCACGCATAAATGTCATTATCTCAAAACTACAAACTTTTACATACACGCTGCTGATATATTATTGTAGCAGAGTTTGTGCTGAATACAGTGTAATTAGACTTTAGCCATGAAAATGTCACAAGTAACAGAAATAACCACAAATGTCAGAGCATGTCAGAACACCTCCAGGGCCCAGAAAACAGCTCAGACCCCAGAGGGTTAAGCAGGGAACGCAAATATTTATTTGGATAACTTTAAATAAAATGAGACCGTAATATTGCATCCTATTGTTTTCAATGGCATTTGGATAAGGGTGTTATACGATCTTTTGAACAGCAGGAGGCGCTGTCTCGAAAAACGAGGGGTCTGAGGATGCGGGTCTCTGGGTGCTCAAACCACTCAGATGCTCCCTCCAGTGCACCAGAGTATGGATATTTACCCTTATTAGCTGATAATTCTGATTATGTTCAAGATGGACATGCACATTTCTATCATAGCCATCCCCTGAGAAAACCTCGCGATACGTTTTTTCAATCTCATCTGAAATGATCAGTGTTGGGGGTAATGCATTACAAGTAACATGCATAACCCATTCAGATTACTTTTTTTATGTTACAAGTAAAGTAATGTGTTACAAGTAACATGCATTACATAATCAGATTACTTTTTGATGTTATGAGTAAAAAAAACGCATTACAAGTACGTGCATTATGAAATCAGATTACTTTTTGATCTAACAAGTAATGCATTACAAGTGTCATATATTATGTAATCACATGACTTTTTTCGATGTCAATGAAAATTAAATTCTAATAATACAAATACATTTATTTACAGTAGAAAAAGTCAATGCATATTAAGTTTTTAAGTTTTAAGTTTCAAAAACAATATTCATATTATAATTATGAATTGTAGCTGAAATATAGCAGGAAGTGGACATGTGATTAATCAGAGTTTTCTCTCAATCTAAAATCAAAACTTGGAAAATTTTACTGTGATATGACTCATTAGATATTGCTTGATGCTGCAATATTTTTTTTACCTACAAGAGTCTCCTAGGATAGAAGGAATCGGTGGATATTCTGGAGCAACTTGGCATGTCTGACTGACCCTTGGCCATCTTGGTTTGGAGGGGGAAAAAATCGAAACACAAAGGCTTGCCACTTGGTTGCAATTTATAGGATGATGCACCAGGGTCCAATGAAGAGGCTGATGTGCAACTTTGCCATAAAAACCCATGCAAATTCAAGAAAATGCTTTTTTAATAGCTGTCCACTGTAGTGACCACTATGTGTGAAAGGGTTAATTATTTTACATGGCCCCAGCCTAAGGATTTAGACCAATAAATGTAATTTAGGAAAAAATAGGGTTGTCTGTGTTTCTAAATTTTATTTGGGTGCATAGGATGGCCTGGATGGATGTAGGATTTCCCAGCCTGAAATTGTGTCCCAGTCCGGCCCTGCCTTTACTCACTGCATATTTTACATCATAAACATAAACTTGAAGACTGTACACATGGGCAAACAAGCATTTCACAAACAGTTCAGTTCTTTATTCAACAAACACCTTTTTTCTTTTTTTTTTACCACCATTGGATTTGTCTTTGTTTGTTTGTGTGCACACTGTTTTATATACTGTATGGCCATTCAACTCAAGTTCTACCAGAAAGACTCGGGAGAATTAATACTGTGACAATGAACATTTATTTAAGAGCTCAGCAAACAATCAAATTCTTTGGCGTAGGCCCCGTCCGTAACTCGCATTCCGAGGGTACGGAATCTGCATATCCTGCCTGAAGACGAAGGCAGGGGCGCAGCTCACCCCCTGCGAGGTAAGGAAGGGGGCCATCTGGTGGTGGGGGGGTGGAAGGAGGAGAGGACATCCTGGCGTCTTCAGGGTAGAGGGGAGAGCCCGTCTGGAGGTGATGGGGAGGATGGGGGGGAGGACCCAGCATAGAAATGTTAGGGAGATGAAGGAATAGTCCCATCTTGGTGGTGGATGGGGAGGATGGAGGTGGTTGAAGCGACAGCATCTGCGAACTCAGACATGTGTAAGTACCACCCTTTTATACTGGCTATTAGGATATGATTGGATAGATGAGAAGGTAATACATGACGTGAACGATTGAGTCTTCCTGGCAGAACTTGCGCTAGGCTTCATTTCAAGTGGGAGTGCTTCCATACCTCAGTTCCAAATTCGCTGAAGGCTGAAGACTTTGGTGTTCGTGTGCGCTGTATTCTCTTTGTTTTGCACGTGCGGGTTTGTAGTCCTTTCGAAATCATTGATCAATACCAAGCAATAATCCACAAAAAATGCATCTAACGAAACTGTCATGAATGAGCATCATCCGACTTCAGATCAGCTGTCTTTTCCTGTAGTCTTCCAATTCGATCTGCTTCAGTTGATGTCGATAACGCTCATCCAGGCTCCTTCAGTCAAACTTTTTGACTTCTAATGTAGGGACGCAGATGGTTTTTATTGGTCTGTTTCTGACGCGTGCTTTTGCCTTGAATAAAATAAATTCATTGTCCATACCTTCGGAATAAATTTGAATATGCCAAATCCATTTATTGTCCATTTGGCATTGTAAACAACAAATAAAACAAACAAAAAAACTTTAAAAAAAACTTTGACTTACCACTAACAAACCAAAATATTTGCTTCAAAATAAACTGTTGGGCAATAGCACAGTTTTGCACAATACGACGCTCAACACGGCATGGTCAAAAAGTTTGTTTGAACTTCCATATGCACATCTGTAACTCATCATCACCTTATTTAAATATACTCAAAATACTCATCCGCCCTCTAGAGTCACAAACAAAAAATACAATTCAATATAATGGCTCCAACAACATCCACAAACATTGCTGTGAGCATGTAAGACATGCAGCTGCTGGACATGTAACATACATGAAATAACCCACTGTAGCAGATCTATACAGGTCGTTCTGTGGAAGATGAAGGGTTTCTGGAAGTTCTAACCGAAAGACTCGGGAGGCAAAATAACGTAACAAAGTAATTTATTAACAGCCCAGAAAGTATTGTGTTATAAAGTTATTTGGCATAGGCCCCGTCCATAGCTCGCAATCCGAGGGCATGGAATCTGAATTTCATGCCTGAAGACGAAGGCAGGGGCGCAGCCGACTCCCCTGGGAGGTATGGGAAGGTACCATCCTGGTGGTGGTGGGTAGGATGGAGCTGAATGTTGGCATCAGCATCTGCGAACTCAGACATGTGTAAGTACAAATCTTGGTAACACTTTAGAATACTGTATCTTACTTACTGCATAACTAATAAGTAATTATTGAAGAACTAATAGGTAATTATTCATTAACTACTTCTTCAATACTGTTAACTACTAAGGAAGATGTGTTAACTAATCAGTATGTAATATATTTTTATGATTGTGTTAAGTAACAGTTAGTTAATCAATAAATAATGAATTCTGTCATAACTCTTGAAGAACTACTACTAATTATCTACTAATTAAGGTTCAAGAAAAATAACTAAGAAGTAACTACTAATGAACAGTCATACAAAACTAACCTCAGATTAGTTTTTATATTTTATATAAAGTACTGTGTGTGTCTGTTTTCCTCAGCATAGAATGCCATTGAGTAAATTCATGTTTGAGGCAATGACTGAGGGAAACTGAAAATATAGGGAACTTATTTGTAATTCATAAATAATTATCAAATAATTCTGCAGGAATTACTTAGAACCTGGAACAGTATTCTAAAGTGAGAATATAGGGAACTCATTAGTAATTAATAAATAATTATCAAATAATTATCCAGGAATTAGGCTACTTATAACCTGAAACAGTATTCTAAAGTGAACATATAAGGAAATTAATTGGTAATTAACAAATATTTATTAGATAATTCTTCAGGAATTACTTGGAACCTGGAACAGTATTCTAAAGTGAGAATATAGGGAACTCATTAGTAATTAATAAATAATTATCAAATAATTATCCAGGAATTAGGCTACTTATAACCTGAAACAGTATGCTAAAGTGAACATATAAGGAAATTAATTGGTAATTAACAAATAATTATTAGATAATTCTTCAGGAATTACTTGGAACCTGGAACAGTATTCTAAAGTGAGAATATAGGAAACTCATTAGTAATTAATACAGAATTACCACATACTTCTGACTCAAATCAAACTTACTGTAAAAAACATATTATTAACGGTATTATCTAAATCTTTGTAAAATAGATAAGTTATCATATATTATGATACATTTTGCTAATTAAATAAAAAGTTTGCTTATTTGCAGATCAATATATAGCCTAGTAAATGTCTGCACTTATCTTTCTTATTAGTGCTGAAGAATGACTAAAACTGGCTAGAAAATAAAATAAAAAACATTGATCAGTGCTTTTTACTTTTCAAGTAATTACCTTTGTACATTTACTAAGGTAATTTTGAAAATGAATAGGCCAATAGTTTATCATTTTACTGGAGTAATATTTTATTGGGTTATCTGTACTTTTACTCAAGTACTTGATTTGTGTACTTCATCCACCACTCCACTGCTAAAATAAAACGGTTTATTGTAGTAACCACTGTGTATGACTGTTCATTAGTAGTTACTTCTTAGTTATTTTTCTTGCACATTAATTAATAGATAATTAATAATAGTTCTTCAAGAGTTATGACATAATTCATTAGTTATTGATTAACTAACTGAAACTTAACACAATCATACAATTCTATTACATACTAATTAGTTAACACATCTTCCTTAGTAGTTAACAGTAGTGACTTAAGTGTTAATAAATAATTATCTATTAGTTCCTCAATAATTCCTTATTAGTTATGCAGTAAGTAAGATACAGTATTCTAAAGTGTTACCCAAATCTTTTATACTACGAGTATTAAAACACGATTGGTTAGATGAGAAGGTAATAAGTGACGTAACAATTGAGTCTTCCTGGCAGAACTTACACTGAACCTATATCTATAACTAATATGTATATATCTGTACATATGAATGAGCAAACAGTTTTTTTTTTTTTTTTTAACAATAGACATACGTTGCAGGCTGATACGAGACAAAAACCCAGCAACCACCTGAGCAAATATCAATTAAATTATGTACCATTGACATAACCTTATAATATTAATGTATAAGTTTTACATACAATAGACAGCTTGCAATCAGCATGTGCCATCTATAGTATAATGCCATAACTTAATATCTAAACAGGATTTAGCATTGGAAAAGGTACCATTTGCACACTTCTTACTTTACATAAACAAGACACAACACCAAGGAAATACTGATCACAATGAGAACGTCCACATGACTTTAAGCATGAACCATATAATCATAATATTAGAAGACGTTCTTCACAGATCAACGGGAGATCAATATCACTACCTGCTGGTGAAGGCTGTGTTAAGACATACCTTTTCTCATTTAAAAGACAGTTCTATAGTACCATATTCCCACTGACACTTTACATATATGTAAAAATTTTATTTCAACCAGAATACTTTTCCAAAGACTCACAACCTCATTATTTAGTGTCTGTGTTATCAGGACATTTTGAGTTACAAGTTTTACCCATTGTGCCACATTTTTAATGTTTTTCATTAAGGAAAACTACTGGTGTGCGGTTTATGCAAATCAAGCAACCAAACCACAGCAGAGAAGTCTTCAGAGACTTGTTTTATGCTATAAAAAAAGCATGTATGGTGATTCTTAGGTCTTCGTAACAGAGCACACATAGGCTAGACCTAATTCTCTGCACATTCACACATTCTCTGAAGATAAAGTGATGGTAATGTAAGATCGTATCACAGAAGGTATTTCTGGTAATGCAATTGTATGTACATGTTGTTAAACTGACTAAATATTTAATATTCACATGATTATACAAAGCTGATAAGCATGAAAACAGTTGGTTACACTTTAAGCTTACATTTTAAGGTGTCCTTGTTACAATGCAGTGGTGCAGAGTAATATTAATTAACTAAATGCACTTACTGTAGGGTTAGGGTTAGGATTAAGAATAGGTTTAGGGTTAGTTGCATGTACTTATGCATAATTTATAGTCATTACTATATTAACTACATGTAGCATATGTAACAAGAACACTGTAAAATAAAGTGTGACCAAACAATATTTTTTTAAGGTAAAAATCACGTGACCTGTGCCTTCTTTCATCCTCAGGTCAATGAATCCATCCTTTGCTTAACGAAAAATGGAAAATGGAACATATTTTTACTTGATGTTGTTTGAAAATATTGGGTACATAAAATATACTTTCTTCAGTTTGGGAATAATTTTATACTGTGCTATTATATTCTTTAATGCCTTTATAATTATTGCAATTTGTCTGGAAAGGACTTTACACCTGCCCATGTACATTCTGATTGCATGTTTGTCCATCAACTCTGTGTTTGGAACAGCTGCTTTTTTCCCAAGGTTACTGACAGACTTGCTGTCTGATACACACTTGGTGTCCCGTGAAGCATGCCTCTTACAGGCTTTTGTCATTTATTCATATGCATCAAATGAAAATACAATATTAATGTTAATGGCATTTGACAGATATGTAGCAATCTGTAAACCTTTACAATACAACAGCATAATGACTCCCAGGATTTTATCTGTTTTAATAGCTATAGGCTGGATTTATCCAATGCTTTGTGTTGGTGTTGCTGGTATTTTTAATGCCAGACTGATTATGTGTGGTAACAAACTGTGGAAGGTTTATTGTCACAACTGGGAAATTGTAAAGCTGTCTTGTTATAATACTATTATTAATAATGTTTTTGGCTTCTTCATAGTGACCACAACTGTTATCATGCCTTTAAGTTTTATATTATATTCCTATGTTAAAATTCTTATAATTTGTACAAAAAGTTCACCAGAATTCAGGAGAAAAGCATATCAGACTTGTATTCCACACATGGTGATCCTTTTAAATTTCTCTATGGCTCTTTTTTGTGAGGTTACTTTGAGTCGGGTCACGACTTTGGATCTCCCTCTAGCCCTGTCAATTATTATTTCACTGCAGTTTCTTATTGTACCACCCATCCTGAACCCTCTTATTTATGGTTTAAATTTTCCTGAAATTCGCAAAAAAATTATATGTATTATAAAAGCATCCAAATAGATATGTTTTTGATGTAATAGATACTATACAGGATTGGATTTCTCATAAGCATCGTGGAGACCATTGCTGGCAATGGTTCTATGGTCTACTTAGACTTATGATGCTTTTGGGAAACACAACCCAGAATGTTTATGATATACAGCCAAAAAAATCATTGTTTAATCAAACGTTGTTTTATCTCTTCTCATGCTTATAATGATAGATATTACATGTAATGAGTTTTAGCCTGTAAATTTAAGACTGCCAGTGCCAGGAAATCTTTGCCACAACTATATATTTATTACATGCCTAGACATATAATGTATTATTTAGTCTGGTTAAATGAGCAAATACTGTTACTGCATTCCTGACATGGGTCAGACAGACCATCAGTCACCTCTCAGATACCAAATACAGACATTGCCTGTAACATTAATACCAGAATAAATGCACTTCATTTAAGAAAATAATATGTTTCTCTATTCCCTGGGGAATTGTAAAATCCACCCCTTCATATTTTCTCTTTCCTCACCACTGACAGAATTTCCTGTAATACAATGCTTCCCCACCATTGACTGAATTTTCCAAGAGGTCCTCGCTTAAGCTGTAATGCTGAGATAATATTTGTGTTTCTTTACACAAATTGTAATATTCTGTTATTTTAAATCAGTAGCTATATGACCAGATTTACTAAACAGGGCAAATTAGAGTAAGAGCGCAATTCCAAAACAGCATGATATACAGACGCAGCCGGATCATTTCCATAATGACTAATGCAATCTACCAAGAGTAGTTAGCATCTGGTTTAAGATATGATTTTTTGGGGGCATTAAATAATGTTATAATAATAATAATAAATAACGCAAATACCAGTAAATATACTTGCGCAACTAAGTAAATCACCTTGTCATGATCCATTTAAATACTCTACTCCCGTAACTTTTACATCTGAAAGAGATACACATACAAATGCATATGCAATAAGCTCAGACACAAAAATAACAGTCCACGCCTTTTCAGCACAAATTTTTCACTGTGTGTCTTTAGTAAATTGAGAGAGTAGTTTTTTAACACCACAAGAGGGTTTGTGTTGGCTCAAGCTGTTAGTAAATCTGGCCCATAGTATATTCACACTTTAAACAACAAAGGCGTAGTGTTTTGAATTAAAGAGTTTGGTATGTATGTTTATTAATTTTTTTTATTTTTAAATTCGTTTTAGAAAAAAAAAACTACTTTTCTACAATTTTATTTAATGAAAAAATTGGGTCTAGAAACTATTGTCGCATTCTGTTGGTGTTTATTTTCATTTCCATGGACTTTCTGTATCCTTTGTTCTATTTCCCCACCAGTCTTTAGTTACCATGGACACTCTTGCAATCAATACACCTGTTTGTCATTTTGTTCATTATGATTGTATATAAGTTCATCTTAAGTTCTCATTCTCTGTCGGTATTGGTCGTGTGTTACACACTGTCATTTTGCCTTCTCATTTTGTCCACTGATGCATGCTCATCAGTGGACAACTCAACGAATTCTCCTTGGGCCATACCCCCCTCTTCCACATTGCAACATGTGAGGTTTCCAGATGAGGTCGCTTGCCAGTCTTGTGGCGGGCCCAGCGTTTCGTTCGGCGTCCCGGCAGATGACGTCATGTCTATCGCCGCATCACAAGGTGGGCTTGAGTCATCTGGAGATGAATACTTGGCTATGCTGCCTCCTTTGGGGGTACCAGCATTGCCCGAGTCTGATCCAGAACTGACTGCCATACTTTTCCGGGCAGATGTGAGCATCGGGCTTGTGTGGAACCCTCAGGCACGTCCCGAGCACTCAAGGTTTGATGATTGTTTTGTGGCGCCCAATTCCTTTCTTCCCGGAAGTGCATGAAGAGGTCATGAGATCATGGAAGGCTCCTTTGACTTTGAGACTGCTCAGCGGCCTCTTCCACCTTCTCTGCCCTCGATGAGGCCGCAGCCAAAGGGTACACTGGGGTCCCCCCGGTGGAGCGTTCTGTGGCGATGCAACTGTGTTCCTAGAGCGCCTCCACCTGGGCGTGGCGACCCGAAGCACTCCTCCAAAGCCTCTAGGTTTTCATCTACTCTGGTGGCAAAGACAAATAGAGCTGCGGGGCAGGCTGCCTCCTCACTACATGCAATGGCCATCCTCCAGATCTACCAGACCAGGGTGCTCAGAGCCATGCACGAGGGTAGGGCTGATCCAGGGCTCATGGAAGAGCTGCGTCACCAACCAAGCTATACGGGCGACGAAGGTGACCACACGCTCCCTGGGTCAGGTGATGTCCACATGCGTGGTCCAGGAAAGACACCTCTAGCTTAACCTGGCTGATATGCAGGAGGCTGAGCAAACCCCGTTCCTCTTCGACAGCACGGTCGAGGACTTTGGCCAACAGTTCTCGGCCGCCCAGGAGCAGACTGAGGCTATTAGACACTGCTGCCTCGGCTCAGACGCCTCAGTCCGCCTGCTGCTGAGGGTGCCCTCCTGCGGCTCCTGCGGCTCCCGCCTGGCCCCATCAGCAGCCATCACCCGCCATCACCCGGGCCGGTCCATGGAGGTAGCCGCAGGAAGGCGCCCCAGCCCGTACCAGCCCCGCAGCATGCCAAACACCAGGCAAAGTGGCGCTGATAAGGGTAGCTTATAGTCCGCTATACCATGGTGGGTGGCAATGCCCCTGTCATGCGTGTGGACGTTGCCACCCTACTGGCGTCCCTCCGGCCAAAATTAAGTCCGGCTTCTATAGACCCTACTTCATTGTACCCAAGAAGAGTGGTGGGTTATGGCCAATCCTGAACCTGCACATCTTGAACCGAACCCTTCACAGGCTTTTATTCAAGATGTTGACAGGCATACCAGTACACGATACTTCCATTCTGGCTAGCCCTGTATCCTCGCGTCTTCAAGAAAGTCGTCGAGGCAGCCCTTGTGCCACTTCGGCAACACAGGGTTCGCATCCTGAACTATCTCGACGACTGGCTGTTTTTTGCGAACACAGGGACCTGGTGCTCTGGCACCTCGCCCATCTGGGCCTTCGGGTCAGCTGGGAAAAGAGCAAACTCTCCCCCGTGCAGAGGATCTCTTTTCTTGGTATGGAAATCGACTCGGTTCAGTCACTGCTGAATTGCCTGAGTCTATTCAAGGGCAAGAGTGCGGTTCAACTGAAGTCATTTCAGAGGCTCCTAGGGCATATGGCATCCGCAGCGTCAGCCACATTGCTCGGACTGCTTCATTTAGGACCGCTTCAGCACTGGCTATGCGATCGAGTCCCGAGATGGGCATGGCAACAGGACACGAGTACCATTTTACTCGGGCCTGCCATCAGACCTTCACCCGTGGTCGAACCTCTCCTTTCTACGGGCTGGAGTGCCCTTAGAATGAGCGTCCAGGCATGTTGTTGTCTCAACAGATACATCTGCCATGGCCTGGGATGCCATGTGCAATGGACATGCTCCTGGACAGGACCCTTTGGCATGTCAAATGCCTCGAGTTGCTGGCAGTACGTTTTGTTTTTCAATCTGTTTTATTGTAATTTTGTTTAAAGTTGAAAACTATTTTTATCATATATTTTACAGAGCGCACTCCGAGTTGCAGGCGGAGGTAGTGATGAAGCTACATTCCTTTTAAAAAAGTTGAAGAATATTATTACATAAATATAACTATAGTAGCATTAGTCTATAATGAATAACTGATGTAAATAATTTTGGCTCCTGTCTGCCTCGTTGCCTGCTGTGAGTGTGTTTGTTTGATTCGGTGCGATAAGCTCCGTCTTAGCCATATATTTCTTTGTTTTGAACCATCATTTTACTACCATTTCTAGTTGTTTATACTACTACATTTTACCCAACATCTCAGATTAACCTGACATCGCTAGCTTTTTTATTAGTACTACTAGCACAACACGCTAGTAATTCGCTAGCCTGTTAACGCGCCACCCGTGCGCTCAGCTATTTTATTTATTTATTTTTCTCTCGCGCGCTCGCGCCTTTGAGTTCATAAAAAGCTCAGGTGAGTAATAATCACTCAACAAACACGGTGAGTAATGTCTTGTCCTGTTATTTTCACTTGCACTTCATGTCACATGTTTAGTATAGGCTTCTCTGTCGACAATATAGGATTTATATGTGATAAATGTAAGGAGACAGTTAGGTTGACAGAGAAGATTTCAGAATTAGAAACACGCATCCAAACTTTAATTGAGGATAGTAAGAGTGCTAGTGCTTTAGATGTTTTGGATGCGCATAGCATTGTGAACATTTTACATGAGTCGGTTCTGGCTGAAGTAGAGCCCGTGCAGCCGGGCAAATGGGTGACAGTGAGGGATCGCTCTAGTCGCGGATCTAAAAACCACTCTTCCGTTCCGATTACCATAACAAATCGATTTGCCCCGCTCAGTGAAACACCCACTGAGAATGATTGTGCCCTAGTTATTGGCGATTCTATTACACGGAACGTGAAAATAGAGACACCAACCACCATAGTCACATGTTTGCCGGGAGCCAGAGCGCCTGACATCAAAGCAAATTTAAAAGTGCTGGCTAATGCTAATCGTAAATTCTCTAAGATCATTATTCATGTCGGCACTAATGATGTTCGACTCCGCCAGTCGGAGATCACCAAAATTAATATTAAAGAGGTGTGTGAACTTGCAAGTACGATGTCAAGGACTGTAATTTGCTCTGGCCCCCTTCCTGTTCGCAGGAGTGATGAGATAGTTAGTAGATTATGTTCGCTTAACGGTTGGCTGTCTCGGTGGTGTCCGCTTAATAATATAGAATTCATAGACAATTGGAAAAGTTTTTGGGGCAAACCTGACCTGTTGAAAAGAGATGGTATTCATCCCTCCTGGGATGGTGCTGCTCTTCTCTCTAGTAATATGGCTCATAGTCTTAGAGCTCAAACATGACAATCTGGGGCTCAGGTCAGGAAGCAGACAGACTGGCTTAACCGACTGTCTGCTAGCGGCCTCGCGTCACCAAGGTCAGATAAATCCTATCACATAGAGCCTCTTTCACCTAGCTATCATCATATAGAGACTGTGTCTGTTCCCCGAATTTGGAAATCCAAAAACCGTTTAAACCCAACTAAGGTTAAAAATTTAATTGATGTTCAACAAATAAAAAACAGCTATAATACAGATGAGCAAATGCTAAAGCTTGGGTTGCTGAATATTCGATCGCTTACTTCAAAAGCACTCGTTGTTAACGATATGATTTCAGATAATAACCTAGATGTGCTGTGTTTGACAGAAACCTGGCTAAAACCAAACGATTACATTACTTTAAATGAGTCCACCCCGCAAGACTACTGTTATAAACATGAGCCTCGTCTGAAACGCAAAGGGGGTGGTGTTGCTGTAATTTATAGTAATAGTTTCAAAACCACTAAGAAATCAAGTTTTAAATATAATTCTTTTGAAGCATTGGTGCTTAATGTAAAAATATATAGTGTAAACGATAAATCACGTTTGAGATTTGTGCTGGCTACTGTATACAGGCCACCAGGGCACCATACAGACTTTATCAAAGAATTTGCGGACTTTCTATCAGAATTAATATTGACTGCAGATAAAGTACTAATTGTTGGTGATTTTAATATACACATCGATAATGAAAAAGATGCATTGGGATTGGCATTTAAAGACATTGTAAATTCAATTGGAGTTAGACAACACGTGTCAGGACCTACTCATCGTCGTAATCATACTCTAGATCTAATATTATCACACGGAATAGATGTTGATGCCGTTGAAATTCTGCAGCAGAGCGATGACATCTCAGATCATTATCTAGTCTCGTGTAATTTGCATTTAGCCAAGGCTGCAAAGCCGACTCCGTGTTTCAAATATGTGAGACCTATCACTTCTGCTACTAAAGATTGCTTTATTAATAATCTTCCTAATCAGTTTCATCATCTCAGCATCTCAGATAGCTTAGAAGAACTAGATATTACAACAGAAACGTTTAACTCTCTCTTTTCCAGCACTTTAGACACAGTTGCTCCGTTGCGCTTAAAGAAGATTAAAGAAAATAGTCCAACGCCGTGGTACAACGAGCACACTCGGGCCCTTAAGAGAGCAGCCAGAAAAATGGAGCGCAACTGGAAGAAAACAAAACTAGAGGTATTTCGCATTTCATGGAAAGAGAGCTCAATTACTTACAGAGAGGCTTTAAAAGCTGCTAGATCTGCTTATTTTTCAACCCTATTAGAAGAAAATAAACATAATCCTAGGTATTTATTTGAAACGGTGGCTAAACTAACGAAAAATAAAGCTTCAAGCACCGAAGTTTCCAAGCAACACAGCAGTAATGACTTTATGAACTTCTTCACTTATAAGATTGATAATATCAGGGACAAAATTATAACTATGCAACCGTCTACTACAGTATCGCATCAGGCAGTGCATTGTAGTCTCCCTGAGGAAAAATTTGATTCATTCATTGCTATAGGAGAGGAAGAATTTACTAAACTCGTTAAATCATCTAAATCTACAACATGTATGTTAGACCCGATACCGACTAAGCTACTGAAAGAAATACTTCCAGAGGTCATAGATCCTCTTCTTAATATCATTAATTCGTCTTTGTCTCTAGGATACGTACCAAAAAACTTTAAGCTGGCTTTGATTAAACCGCTTGTTAAAAAAACGCAACTTGATCCTTCAGAATTAGTCAATTACAGGCCGATCTCGAATCTACCTTTTCTGTCAAAGATATTAGAAAAGGCAGTATCCTCACAACTGTGTTCCTTTCTTGAAAGAAATGATATCTGCGAGGATTTCCAGTCCGGATTTAGACCGTACCATAGTACCGAAACAGCTCTCGTTAGAGTCACAAATGATTTGCTCTTATCATCCGATCGTGGTTGTATCTCTCTATTAGTGTTACTCAATCTTAGTGCTGCATTTGACACCATCGACCACAACGTTCTTTTAAATAGATTAGAACATTATGTTGGCATTACGGGAAATGCACTAGCATGGTTTAAATCATACTTATCTGACCGTTATCAGTTTGTAGCAGTAAATGATGAGATGTCTCATCGATCACAAGTTCAGTATGGCGTACCACAAGGCTCAGTACTAGGACCGCTGCTGTTCACTCTGTACATGCTACCCTTAGGAGATATCATTAGGAAACATGGCATTAGCTTTCACTGTTATGCCGATGATACTCAGCTCTATATTTCTTCAAAACCTAACGAAACTTATCAATTCACAAAATTAACGGAATGCATAGCGGATATAAAAAATTGGATGACTTGTAATTTCCTACTTCTAAATTCTGAAAAAACAGAGTTTCTAATTATTGGACAAAAAACTTCCTCACGTAATAACCTAGAATACTGTCTAACACTTGATGGCTGCTCTGTTAAGTCTTCGTCGTCGGTTAGGAACCTGGGTGTGCTCTTTGATACCAATCTTTCATTTGAAAGTCACGTGTCTAGTATCTGTAAAACTGCATTTTTCCATCTTAAAAATATATCTAAATTACGTCATATGCTCTCATTGACAAATGCGGAACAATTAGTTCATGCGTTCATGACCTCAAGGCTAGATTATTGTAATGCTCTACTGGGTGGTTGCCCTGCACGCTTAATAAACAAACTACAGCTAGTTCAAAACGCAGCAGCTCGAGTTCTTACCAGAACCAGGAAGTATGACCATATTAGCCCAGTTCTGTCAAAACTGCATTGGCTCCCTATTAAACATCGCATAAATTTTAAAATATTGCTGATTACTTACAAAGCACTGAATGGTTTAGCTCCGCAGTACTTGAGCGAGCTCTTAACGCATTATAGTCCGTCACGTCTATTACGATCTCAAAATTCCGGCCAGTTGATTATACCTAGAATATCAAAATCCACTGCTGGCGGTAGATCCTTTTCCTATTTAGCACCAAAACTCTGGAACAGTCTTCCTACCATTGTCCGGGAAGCAGACACACTCTGTCAGTTCAAAGCCAGATTAAAGACACATCTCTTTGACCTAGCTTTCACATAATACATTATAGACTTCTATAATTTAATGTTATGCTGCATAGATTAGGTCAGCCGGAACCGGGAACACTTCCCAAAAATCCTGATGTACTCGTTACATCATGAGAAGAATGGCATCTACGCTAATTTTAGTGTCTGTGTTTATCCCAAGGTTTTTCCTGCAGCCTGCCGGATCCGGGCCGTATCCAGATCTGACGAAGGACCTTCACCTGGACCGATGACAACGCAGTGCTGAAGTGCCAACTAGTCTCTCCCTATGGAGGATCCCACTACCACTCTACAGATAAGGCGTTGTCGGGAAAATTCGTCTCGCGGTCCTACCCCAAAGCAACAAATAAAATAAAATTCCTTATCAAAATTTATAAGGAAAGACAAGTATTTTGTTTAGGCTTGGCTTGTAGGGAATTCCAAACCTGCGTATATTCTAACGCACATAACTATAGAACCCATTCTAAATGCGCATGTGAACGCCATCAGCGTTTCTCACAGGTTCGCGTTTAAAGTCTGTGTAGAGAGAATGGTGTCGTCTTAGCGGCCCCTAATTTAATAACAAATGATCATTGCGACGGAACCAAATCAATTAAAACTAACTTTAGATGGAAATAACTTAACTCTGCTGTAAAGCCGAAACAATCTCTGTTACCTTAAATTATACGCTTATCTCTGTAAAGCTGCTTTGAGACAATCTACATTGTTAAAAGCGCTATATAAATGAAGATGACTTGACTAGACGCGTGCAATAAGCCTATATGCGTGTCAATGGGCCATTACCGGAGAGGCACACCGCAAACATTAGCCTAACACATTTGTGCACTTCATTAACTGGGTATATTTACACATTTACACACATTTACAACTGATATTTGCGAGCATGCATCGTTAATGATAATGAGGCAGCATTTATATAGTCAAAATATAATCTAAACACCTACTAGGCCTCCTTTCTAAAATAATTTCTAAATTCTATCTTTCATACATAATGATCTAAACATATAATTTAGGCTACACATACAAATACAAATTTCCTAACCAAGGGGTGTAGCATATGTACACAAAAAAAAAAAAAAATTTTTGACGTTGAAATGGTACGATATATTAAATTCATGGTATAGATATGCACTTTCATTAGATCGTGTTGAATATAGGTAGATATCAAATGTCAATACTCTGGATGGCAAGTCCACCCAGTATAATATGTAAGCTCATGTTTTGAATAGCTTGTCAACTAATGCAAGTAAGAATAAATACTTACTCATCCGAAATTCTATCCAAGGCTGGATCAATTCGCTCTTCAAAATACAAACGGTCGTCATCAGAGTAGTCGCGCTCCTCTTCTGATGAAAATGTGGACTCTCCGTCGCTAGTATCCAGGACGAGCTGAAGGGCTTCCGCACTGGTGTACCGTGTCATCTTCCCAACGCGCAGGTGACTGAATGATGAAACTTGAAGCGTTTAAAGCATTTGCTTGGGGGCATTTACCTGTTTTGCATAGATGGCTTAGCACATTATCTTGTGAATAGCGCGCTCCGTGAGTAGGCGTGAACGAATTAAAGTCAATGAGCTCGTAATGAGCTCGACTGGAATCGCTCTCTTTTTATACAGATTACAGAAGCTGATAATATTTGTTTTTTATATAAATGACTTCATTTAAAAGCTGCGATCTCAAGCTTTATGCCCGTGGGTCTGTTTGCCTGTTTGACTGAATTCTCGCGGAGTTATAGATCATTTTCGAACGTGTTTCAAATGGGAGTTTACTGACAGAGAGAAGGCAGAAATCGCATCATGTTAATATTTCTTTATTTGTCAAAAAGCAAAACACTTTATTTTTATTGTGAGTATACAGAAAAAAAATAGAAACTGAACAGGATCGATTGATGTATAACACGAAAATTAAAGATCAAAATTAACAGAGCATTTTGTGTTTATTTTTCATTGCCTTAAAAAAAAACGAGCAAAACGCGCGGGCACGTTTTTGGTCCCCAGAGGGTTAAAGCACAGAGACAGCCGTTTTTAAAGTTTTTAAAACTGGCAGCTTCACTATTAGTAAATAGACGGTGTATAGACGCAGGTAATTCCTGAACGCATCTCTCACTACAGTGCCTGCTTTTTTTTTTTTTTTTTTTTTTATAATATTTTGTTTAGGGCTTTTTTATTTAATTTGGGTTCTAAGTAGTTGTGTGTGTGTTTGTTTTGTACTGGCAAACAGGAGCGGACCGCCCAAGTGCCATCATTCCACGCGGTATGTGGGCCAGATGAAAGTGTCAAGTGTGGGCCGGATCTGGGCCACAGCAACTTTGGTGTCTGGGCCAGATATGGACCAGTTCTGGTTCATTTGTTTTGTTTACGGCTGACATGCGGCATTGCTATGGCTTAATTGTGGCCCAAATCTGGCAAACAGGAGCGGACCGCCCAAGTGCCATCATTCCACGCGGTATGTGGGCCAGATGAAAGTGTCAAGTGTGGGCCGGATCTGGGCCACACCAATTTTGCTGTCTCTCAAATAAAGCCAGTGTCTAATTGGTCAGATCTCTTCCAGGAGGTTGGACAAACATTCGAGTTTAAAATCTTAGACACGAACAAAGCTTTGTTGGAAGAACAAAGGTAGAGAGAGAAGGGCGCGAAGAGAGAAGAGTCCAGACAGAATAGTAACCATGTAGACGAGCAGAGACGAAAGAACCCAAATTAAGATCAGAAGAACATGGGTTAACAGCTTCATTCCAGCCATCTAACCACTCTCATCTCAATTTTCTTTCTTTTCCGTTGTGAGTCTCGGTTCTAAGTTAAGTTTTGCGGCAAAGTTTCGGTCCACGATTCGACTGCAAAGCCAGCTTCAAACAAAGACTTTCCATCCATCCGCCAGCACACCACGTGATTGGCCGCCCCAGACATCTATCCAGGCACGAGGGCACCAGCCAACAAACAACCTCGGGAAACCCCTTTTATGCAACAAAAGGGAATCCCCAAAAAGGAACACAAATATGCAAGTAGCCTCCAGACTCTTAAGCTGAACTGGTGTATTGATATAGATTGAATAACCCACCTAAGAAACGATAGAAGGGTTAAATTAATGATTGATGGTTCGTTCAGGTCATGTCTTATAAGTGCATAGAATCTTGAGATTTCATCATCTCACTCTTGAAACTCATTTCTTTCCTCACTCTCTTTCTTTCTGCAACTCGTATGAATGTGTGTGCGTGTGTTTGTGTTAGATATTAGTTTTATGTGTTAGAATAATCAATAAAGTCTTGTTTGTATTTTAAAGAGAAGTGTTACTTGTGTTATGTGCTTACGAATTTAATGTCTTAAACTGCTGATCTAAGTTACCCTGCTAACAAATAGTATTTAACTATAGTTTGGATATTTATATCCGCTGCAGAGCTGTTAGTTACAGCCAGTTCATGAACCCTGGACGAGTCATTTGCTCGGTTGTAATAAGTGATTCTTTCAAATTCCCCAAAAATTAATTGATAATTCCTTTGAGCTAAATTGACCTGTCAGAATCACTCTATTAACGTTACAGCAATACTCACGTATCCTTGCTCGATGACGAATGAGACAACACAATGAGCCCAACATGCGGTTGAAATTTAAAAGGCTGATTTTCGCGTTTCAGGGCAGTGACCAGTACATATGTAGTCCAGTGGTTGTCCAGACACCCTAGGCACAACCTTAAGCAATGGCCCTGACCGGTGGTTTAATGTCAACATTATGACAACGCTCTAACAACCTTCACCACACAACGTAGTTATAGCAACCTTTTGGCCATGTTGTTAAATAGCAGTCAAACAGGAAATGAGTGCAGAAGAAGCAGAGGTCAGAACACAGTCAGTACTCAGGTGAGGGCTCCCTCTGCTGGTTTGGCATTACACACATCTGGATCGCTTCCGGTTTTCCAGTGTTGTTCAGGTGTTGTACGGTGTGGGGAGCGTGATCTTGAGTGGCTCAGTTTGGGCCTCTGAACACTCTGTGTAGATTGTCTGCTGCATGTTGGAGTTTCTCTCCTCGGTGGAAGCTGAGATGCTGTTGCCGGTGTTGATGATGTGCTTCGCTGGCTCAATCTCCTCCTCGGTGGAAGCTGAGGGGCTGTTGCCGGTGTAGATGACATGCTTGGGTCATTATAATTACTGAAATAAATGTAAAAGGAGAGAGCAATTACACAATGAAACTGGAAGCTTCTTTTTGTGTCAAAATTCATTGTAGAAAAAATAACAACTCCACTATGAACTCATGTAACCTATGAAACTCCACTGTCCACTAAAAACACATTTCACCTCTCTTGACCTGAGCTCACAGTGAAGGGGGATGTGGTAAGTCAGTCTAATGAAACAAATTTCACACCACTCTTGAACTGAGCTTACAGTGAAGGGGGGAGTATAGTACACTAAAACAAACATTTCATGTCTCAATCTCTCTCTGACAAAAAATCCAATACATACACATACTCAAGATGTATGAGAAAATAAATTATAACGATAAAGAGGTTATTTGAAGTTACATACCAGTCCTCAAATGGATCTTCCCCATCCTGGTAAAATATTTTGTCATCTGTGAAAAAGCTGTCTGCTCCGGATTTCTCCTCGTCACTGTCCAGTAATTGTTCCAGATCTTGTTCTGCCATAAATGTTTTACTGCTTGCCATCATAAACGTGCTAAAACAATACAATAATAATGCTATTTATGAAGTTATTCTGTCTCTCTCTCATATAGATCTCTGTGCGCTCTGTAATACTCTGCTCCGTTCGCTCTCTGTTTCCTTCTCCACTCGACACTGTTTGTACAAGTTTGCTTCGTGTATTTAGTTTAACTGTATTGTTAAAGAGGGTTGAGCTTTACCATTTAATTGAACTATATGCATGTATTTTAGACACTTACATTGTTCTTGCTCCGTCCATGCAATAACTGCATCCATGTTATGAGCCGAGTTTTTTTTTTTATTTACCTCAACTGATCAGTGCTCTGGTATTATCAATGGGATGACCCATTTCAGGAGTTGTCATAATTAAAATCAGAATATGAGCATAGCTCACTTAAGTTCAATGAAATATTGAATTGTTAGTGATACTGATTCAAAACACGAGCGCCAATGATAGAATGTCAAAGCCCCGCCCCCCAGCCAAACTGGAAGTTTTGAGTGGTTTTGCACCCGAGTCAGACCTGTCTGTAATTGGCTGAAGCACTTCAGATCTGTCTGTTATTGGCTGAAGCGCAGGGCTCCACCGCTGTAGTTTGAAAAGTGACTGTGAAATGCCAGCTAGCTTGCCCTATTACTCTGTCGGCACCTTTGTCAAAGTACTTTGTACTTTGTAAATATATGTAGCGAAGTTGAATACGTTATTTTTTTTATTAAACTCAAGTAAAGGTAAAAGTACCACAATTTAAATATACTCAAGAAAGTAGATTTTTTTTTTTAAATCTCCTCAAGTACTGTAACAAAAGTACTGTAACTTAAGTACTGTAAGTATTTGTAATTAGTTACTTTCCACCTCTGCACCGAGGTCAACAACGTTGCAATTGCAAACCTGCGCGAGGTTCTGAGGCAACTGCAGGTGCAAAGAGTCAGAAGAACACCATTTTGAGTAACAATATTTTTACCCACTGTGCCACGTTTTTAATGTTTTTAGTTAAGGAAAACCTCTGGTGTGCTGTTTATGCAAGTCAAGCCACAGCAGAGAGGTCTTCAGAGACTTGTTTTATGCTATATAAAAAAAGCATGTATGGTGATTCTTAGGTCTTCTAAATAGAGCACACATAGGCTAGACCTAATTCTCTGCACATTTACACATTCTCTAAAGATAAAGTGATGGTAATGTAAGATCATATCACAGAAGGTATTTCTGGTAATGCAATTTCATGTACATGTTGTTAAACTGACTAAATATTTAATATTCACATGATTATACAAAGCTGATAAGCATGAAAACAGTTGGTTACACTTTAAGCTAGTATTTTAAGGTGTCCTTGTTACAATGCAGTGGTGCAGAGTAATATTAACTAAATGTACTTACTGTAGGGTTAGAGTTAGGATTAAGAATAGGTTTAGTTGCGTGTACCTATGCATAATTTAAAGTTATTACTATATTAACTACATGTAGCATATGTAACAAGGACAATGTAAAATAAAGTGTTACCAAACTATCGTTTTTAAAGGTAAAAATCACATGAACTGTGTCTTCTTTCATCCTCAGGTCAATGAATCCATCCTTTGCTAACGAAAAATGGAAAATGGAACATATTTTTACTTGATGTTGTTTGAAAATATTGGGTACATAAGATATGCTTTCTTCAGTTTGGGAATTATTTTATACTGTGCTATTATATTATTTAATGCCTTTATAATTATTGCAATTTATCTGGAAAGGACTTTACACCTGCCCATGTACATTCTGATTTCATGTTTGTCCATCAACTCTGTGTTTGGAACAGCTGCTTTTTTCCCAAGGTTACTGACAGACTTGCTGTCTGATACACACTTGGTGTCCCGTGAAGCATGCCTCTTACAGGCTTTTGTCATTTATTCATATGCATCAAATGAAAATACAACATTAATGTTAATGGCATTTGACCGATATGTAGCAATCTGTAAACCTTTACAATACAACAGCATAATGACTCCCAGGATTGTATCTGTTTTAATAGCTATAAGCTGGATTTATCCAATGCTTTGTATTGGTATTGGTGCTATATTAAATGCCAAACTGACTATGTGTGGTAACAAACTGTGGAAAGTGTATTGTCACAACTGGGAAATTGTCAAGCTTTCTTGTGCAAACACTATTATTAATAATGTTTTTGGCTTTTTCACAATGACCACAACTGTTCTCATGCCTTTAAGTTTTATATTATATTCCTATGTTAAAATTCTTATAATTTGTACAAAAAGTTCACCAGAGTTCAGGAGAAAAGCATATCAGACTTGTATTCCACACATAGTGATCCTTTTGAATTTCTCTATGGCTCTTTTTTGTGAGGTCACTTTGAGTCGGGTCACGACTTTGGATCTCCCTCTAGGCCTGTCAATTATTCTTTCACTGCAGTTTCTTATTGTACCACCCATCCTGAACCCTCTTGTTTATGGTTTAAATTTTCCTGAAATTCGCCAAAAAATTATATGCATTATAAAAGCATCCAAATAGATGTGTTTTTGATGTAATTGAAACTATACAGGATTAGATTTATCATAAGCATCGTGAGCTAAGTTTATTGTGGAGACCGTTGGTGGCAATGGTTGTGCGGTCTACTTAGGCTTATGATGCTTTTGGGAAACACAACCCAGAATGTTTATGATATACAGCGATACAACAGTGTATCATTGTTTAATCAAACATTGTTTTATCTCCTCTCATATAGCCTCGCTCACACTGACTAGTTTTTCACTCATTTGATTTGTCTACTATTTAGTCTTTGCTCCTTTGGATTTGTTGATGTTTCCTGGACTGATTCTGTTACCAACCTTTATCAATGGGCTTTTTTCGACTACGCTCCCCTGTCTGCCATGTACAGAACCTGGTTGTGTTCATTAAATGGTCTGATCTTTGCTTTTTTATGGTTTATTTATTATACTCATTAATTTAGTATTTTTCTTTTTTTTCACAAATGTGTGACTTTTGGGAGTGCTATTTGATAAAGCCTACCATTATGCAGTTTTAATAAAGTTGAATTAACGTAACCTTCTGTCATTTTTACTCTTCAAAGTTTACACATGCAGGTGTTGATTATGATTAGGCTAATTTACTAATAGCCCCATTAAATAATAATAAGGATAAACAAAATTTAAAAAAGTATATAATTATCTAACATCTGACTAATTAAAAATTAACCTCAAAACATAAAATGCTAAATGGGGGATATCATATCTATAGGTCTATCTAGCATTATATATAAAAAAAAACAAGTAATAAAAACTCAGTGAGTGTTTTAGCGCAATTTTCTCACGTCATGGGATCACAACACTAAGAGATAGTAAATGAAAGAGAAAATAAGTTGCTCGAGAATATAACTTTCTCTTGAAATTCAAATGAACTTTCTGAAATCAAATCAGCAATGGATAATAAAAAAGGCACAATCACTTGACTAGTTGAACATAATTTTTTTTTTATTAGCTCATTATTTTTTACATCTTGTGTTCACTCAATATCCTTGATTTTCTCTGTATCAGCTTCCTTTTCTGCTTTGTCCTCTTCAGATTCTTCCTTCTTTTCTGCTTGACTATTGGCTTGTGACTTTGTAAACTCTTCTTCTGCTTTCGAGATATTTGCCAAAACATCCTCTGAAAGCCACGAGTCATCGTAGAAATCAGAGATACGCCTGATGAGGAAGCCATTGGTGTGGATGTCGCCATCTTTTGTCGCTTTGCTGAACGTTCTTCAATTTATTTTGCAACAACCTCTTGTCGTTTTCTCATATATTTTTGCTCCTTCTCCAAATCTTGATCGATACCTTCATTGATTTCTTGCCGTAATTCAGTGGAATTAATTGTGCTCATGACTCTTGTGAATACCTTCCTTACGTATTTCTGTGGAACAATAGTTTTATAGGTGAAAAGGCAATATTTTTCTTTTTCCCTTCATATAAAGTTTTAATTAATTTTTGAAGCATAAAGGAAAGATTTTTGATCAATTCTTTTTTTCTAATATTATTGTAAATTTTAGAAGCTATCGATTGCAATTTGTTTCAACTCGATAGCTATTATGGTTGCCGAGAAATTTGCAAAAAACAGATTTTGGTTGAGGAGTAGATAGAAGTGCAAGATTGGTGCGCACAGACAGAACAGAAATCATGAGTTAACAATCGCAATATTGTCCGGTGGAAAATTGTCAGAATGTCGTCTCTCAGTTGCTGAATGTCGCGCAACAACGTTGCTACAGCCCTATCGCGTCTTAGCAGAGCCGTCGCATAGACTGTGCGAACTGTTCAACCGTACAGGGCCTCGCGCCACTAGGGGGCCTCGCAATCCTGATGTTTTTTTATATATTTTTTTTGTTTTGTTTTTGTCCCCACCACTTTTTAAAACATCTCGCGGCACGAATGTAACAATTATACAAATAAACATCTCCAGTAAACTGGCAGAGCATTCATTTCGTTCGTTTTTCTATTAAATAAGAGACGATCTAGCGCTGAAATGTGTTTTTTATCAAGGGATCAAAGTGCTCGTTGCAGCGCGCTTCAGTCCGTTGCGGATACTCTAACATAATGCACACAAATGTGTCCCTGCTTGATATACAACCACTGATGAACATAATCGGTTTTAACATGGTATATGCTCTTCTTTAAATTACACTACTTTTTTAATTATATGCCCATGATCAACCACTCCTGATAAACTTTTTTTCAACATCCAATTATCTATGGAGATGTATTAAAAGAATAACAAGTCTCAATCACAATTCATATAAATAAGCCTACCCATCTTTGATTTGTCATTTTGGCTGTCAATATGGATAAGGAAATGTTTCGAACCTTGTACGAGTTTAAAAAAATCTGGAAAGGTTCCCCATGGAGTTTCTAAAATTGAAAAATATGTGCTTCTTAGAAGGGCACAGACCTTCACAATCAAGGGTGAGTGAAGTCACACTTAGTGATTTCTCTGACAGTCTCTTCATTACCAAAACTTTCAACTACTTTCAGATGAGGTTTTATACTATATACTGCAAAGAGGAGAGGGTGTACTGGCCAAAGTTTTGGACTCAACAGAGGAGGCCAAACGGGTATTTGATGAGTTCCACAGCAGTCCGATTGGTGCACACTGTGGTGTTCAGAAGACATCTGATGCCATTAGTAAAAGGTTTTATTGGCCTACCATAACCATTGATATTAAAACCTGGGTGACTGCAATTGAATGCAATTAACATTCATGCCTTAATACTTTCCTAGCTCTATCAAAATGAAATTAAACAAAAATGTTTTAGGTTATGCACTGTGCAGCATGCCAGAAAAAACAAGCTTAAATTAAGGACAAAGCTGAATATACCCATATTGAGGTAAAGTTGTGTGTTTGTTTAATGAAGAATATTCTCACTTTAAGAAAGTAATGATGTTTTTTTTTTGTCAGGTGGCTGAGCCATGGGACATTGTTGGCATGGATTTAGTGGGAAAGCTTATACCAACTAAAGAGGGCTACCAGTACATTTGTGTAATGGTAGACTATTTCACAAAGTGGTGTGAGGCTTTCCCACTAAAGACTAAGAGTGCTGAGGAGGTAACAGCCTGCACTGTCAAGCTATTTTACAGATTTTGGTGCCCCAAAAAGGTTTTTGACTGATCAAGGCAAAACATTTGTGAACAAGGTTAGAGAATTACTCCTTTAAGATTTGAATAATTGGAAAAATATTAATAATTAAAGTCTTGTGTTGGTTTGTATAGATCAATATGGCTGTCTGCCAAGTACTTGGCATTAAAATAAGTTTATGTTACCCATACCACCCGCAGAACAATGGACTGGTTGAAAGATTAAATGGCACAATTCAGGGGTATGAAAGTGACCATTCAACTGATAAAACAATACATGAATGGCAGATGAAGAATGCATCCCGCAAAACCGATACAGATTATTTGGGTCCCTACACCTTTATAAAAGTGGAGGGCAAATCCATTGATTTGGTGGGGGAACAAATTCCCAAAATCAACATTGACCATTTAATTCATTTTTTGGAGGATCCTCCACTAAAAGTTCAAAAGTTTTGCCCTCCTGCTACTGTGCCTTTAGTCTCTCACGTTCCTCCCAAGTACCCTGTTCTGCAAGCACCTCTCAGATTCATGCCTTTCCTCCACCCTGTTACCCTGCCCTATACACACCTTTCCCTGCAGCATGTACCACTACCTCTCAATGTGCCTTTTTCCATGCCCCTCCCTCACGTCGTAATGCATCTTGGAACACAGTGTTCTGTTATTTTTAATCCAACACCTGCTGGCCCACCATCTTCAAAATCCATTTCTGCTGCCTGCCTTGACCCCCCTCCTACCTCCAGTCCTGCCACCCAGTCTCCACCTTTACCTGGCCTTGACCCCCTACCTATCTCCACTCCTGCCACCCAGTCTCCACATTTACCTGGCCTTGATTCCCAGCCTACCTCCAGTCCTGCCACGCAGTCTCCACCTTTACCTGGCCTTGACCCCCAGCCTACCTCCAGTCCAGCCACCCAGTCTCCACCTTTACCTGGCCTTGACCCCCAGCCTACCTCCAGTCCTGCCACCCAGTCTCCACCTTTACCTGGCCTTAACCCCCAGCCTACCTCCAGTCATACCACCCAGTCTCCACCTTTACCTGACCTTGACCCCCAGCCTACCTCCAGTCCTGCCATCCAGTCTCCACCTTTACCTGACCTTGACCCCCAGCCTACCTCCAGTCCTGCCATCCAGTCTCCACCTTTACCTGGCCTTGACCCCCAGCCTACCTTCAGTCCTGCCACCCAGTTGGTCGTACAGCATTCCCCCCAAATACCTTGTTCTTCAGGTAAGTGTTGTATGTGTTTTCCTTCATAATTTCTCCTACATGTAAATAACATTTGTTCAAGATTTTCTTCTCTATCTCTCTATAGTTTTGCAAGACATATGGGCAAGGAAAATGGGTGGGAAACTTTGCAGTAAAGTTGGCCCGTACAAGGTCTTTACCTGGGATTTGGAACGCCTCAAACCTGGTGCTAAACTTGAAAGTGAGGTTTGTGCTGCAGTTAACATGAATGATACAATTTCCTGTCGTTCACTGTCATTTTGCTTTTAGAATAGACCATATTCTGTAGTCATACAGTTATACCTTGCAAGTCTGTCATCATTCTTTTTGACCACAGGTCATTAATGCGTACATGACCTGCCTTGTGAGGAATTATTCAGGAAGGGCATTTGTCCTGGATTCCTTTCAAACCACAAATATTTGGAAGATGAAGGCCAGTTTGATGAAAAGGGTAAAAATCAAAAAATCCTGATGCCATACAAGTAACTATCATGTTCTCAGATAATTTGGTAATCTGTTATTGGAATGCCACATTTATACCTGTATGCTGTAGATGGATCTAGAGGCATATGATGTGCTGATAGGGTCAGTTAACGAGACTGACCTCTGGACACTCCTGGTTTGTTCCTTTTTTTCTCCATCCTTCTCTGTAAACTACAAAGGCTTAAATGTGAGTCATTAATTCATGACCCCATCTTGACAGATGATATATCCCAAAGAAATAATAATTTTGTATGTAAACTCCTTTGGTGAAAGCAGAGGCAAACTGCTTCACTGCAGAATGGTTGCAAGGTAAGGACAAATGTATGAAAACACTCAAAATGTTGGTCTGTTATTTTTATTAATCTTCTTTTCTTCTACCAAAGTGAATTTATGGCCAGCAAAGGCACTCCAACCCCAAAGTGGCAATGTCAACAGCATCCAAAGGGATGGGAATTCATGTGGTGTATTTGTCTGCTAGGTACAGAATTGTTGCATATATATAATAAAAATGTTGATTTGCTTTGTCAATGCTCTTTGTAGTTTGCTGAAGCAGTTCTAAATGGGGGCAGTTTGGAGTTTCCATGCACTGATGCAGATGTTGCTCTGATGCGGCAAAACATAGGCCTGTGTGTGCTACAGCAAACAGGTGTTTTTTTGTTTGTTTGTTTTTTAAACCCAAGTTATACATGATATTGGTTGGTGATATGCATCATTACACAAATACCTCCTTGATGCCTTTGTTTCCACAGAAGACCTGCTTGTCATGTGGGGACAAATATCCTCACACACAGGACAACATTGACTTTTGGGTTTATTTTTATCTAACTTTGCTCATTTAATTTGATACATTTCATAATGTCACTGTCTCTTTCAGATTGAATGTGACAGTTGCTATGGCTGGTACCATTGGAAATGTGTGAAACGGCCAAACAAGAAACAGGTTTTTATTTGCCCTGGGTGCCAAAGCCTTTCATTTGGTACTCCCATCCACAGCATGATTTCAATGCACCGTCAGAAATTTGACAAAATAAAATAAAATCTGTGAAAACAGAAATCTGTGCCAAATAAAAATAAAACCAAATGAATAAATTTTCTAGCATTTTGCCTGTTTTGTTACAGTTAAGTACACTTACTGTGTGGTGGTCTCTTCCTTGTTTCTTTTCCTGAGTACTGTTCAATGTACAGAGCATGCCTTCAAGAATCATCTCACAGACTCCTGGAAAACATTTAACCACAAGTTCCTATATGTGAAAATGCGTATAGCTCAGTTTCAATTTAGAGCTACATTCATGGAGCAAATCCTAACCCATCATGTGATGTAGTAATTATTTGGTCACCAAATTGGCTGTTATTACATAATGAGGTCAGAAAAGGGAAATATTTCTACAGCAGAAAATGCAAATAATAAACTACTTATTGCAAAAACTAAGCATAACATTACTTTAGTTGGACCTTGCTTTGTAATATACACCAGTGTGTTTGTGTTCACTTATGAATAGGATGATGTGAATGGATGAGCTTTACTTTAGAGGTTACACATCAATACAATTGAAATATTATCACTTAATTTGACCAACATTCTAAAACATTGCAAGAGAAAACAACTGTTCATGCAACTTAAGTTAAACATTTATGATAACCTTCTAAGTACGGGGGTTGTATATAAAAATGATTTTCAGTTGATTGTAAAGCAACATTCAAAACATGCAACTCCAAGTTCTTGCGTTGTCTTGAGCAATCAGTCTATAACTTCAATAAAGACTATCTGAATATGCAAACAATTTAGGATGACAGAATAAATATTTAAATATTTATTTAAAGGAAAACTTTGACTTTTTGGGACTTTAGCTTATTCACAGTATCCCCCAGAGTTAGATAAGTCCATACATACCTTTTTCATTTCTGTGCGTTCTGTAAGTGTTATTTGACGCACCCACCGCTAGCCTACCTTAGCACAAAGACTGGATGTAAATGGATAATGGTAGCATACTAATCCCAATAAGTGACAAAATAATGGAAACATTTTCCTATTTACATGTTGTGATCTGTATAGTCACAGCGTGTACAAATAACAAGCCTATATGAGACAGAGACCATTTTTAATCGTATAAATACTGGGAACTATATTCTCACTAGGCTTAGGAGCACAGCTAACGTTACTTGGGCGGAGTGATTAGCGCAGCACACGAGACGCCCTGTTGATGGTTCCGTAAACAAAACAAACGTGACTAACTAGCTAGTAGCGAACGTGACTCGTGATCATGGCTGACTTTGAGGAATTGTCAGAGGAATTTTACTGTGTATCAAACCAAGATCCAGAACCATATAGTTTTGAGCCAGAATACACAGACGAGGAGTTACAAACTTTGGAAGCTGTTCATTAGCAAGTTGAATGTTACAGTCCTGAGAGTTACATTTAGAGCCGCTCATTTGTTATTGAGCGATACAGTGTGTTCATGACAACACAATAATAACAATAAAGGTGTAGCAACAATGACATACAGACATCTGCGTTTCAAATTAAGTGAATCATGAGGGTGTCGAACACATCTTCTTTGTCCTTAGGAAGACAGCTCTGGTTAATTATTCCCTACGGGGGTGTTGGTTTAAAAATCTTGCTTTCCCCTGTTGTTTGATTTCATGGAAACAGACACCAGTGATTTTGCCAAGAGATCTCTTATTTATTTATAAGACATATAAGACATAGGAGGAAGAGACAATGGACCAAGCGAAGGTCTTATTCAGCTTCTCAGTGATCTTCTCTACATTTCCATCTCTTCCTGATTTTCGGACAAAAGGGGTCTGGTTTTTATACTACTGACCAAGGAAAAAACTATATTACCATAGGAACACATACATTCAGCAGAAGAACATATGGTTTCCATTAACATTGAAATGTATATCCTCATGCTATGCTGGTGGAAAAACACTGCACATTCCAGTCTCTAACTCAGCACACAAAGTCCCAAAGTCTCTCTTTCTCCCACATCTTCACAAAATACAATAAGTACAAGTGATTATGAATGTATATAAAAAGTATAGTAATAATAATACTACTAAAAACAACATTAAACGATGAAATTTGAGTCTTCAGGGGTAAGTCACCAGCGCCCGTGTGGCTGGTATCCCCCCCCCCCCGCCCCCCCCCCCCCCCCCCAGTTCAGCGTGAACTCCCCATGACTTTATAGACTTGTGACATTCCAACGCACACACACAAACACTCGTGGACTTTTTGAAACAGACATTTCCACACATGTGATCCAATAGCAATGTTTTTGATATGTATTTTTATGTGTGTATAATTGGCCAGATAATGTCTGAGGTATCTATGCAACGTTATTATGATAATCAAAATCACTATGCTAGTGATTATGAGGAAATTATGTAACCCTGTATTTCTTTCATGCAAAAACGTCATTCGAGGTGTCAATGTAATGGGAAAAACTTGTCGGAGTCGAATCTTGACTGCAAAGTACAATAATATGCATTTATTCCAGGAAATACCATATTTCTTAATATGAATGCTATTTTCGATCTCTCACATGACAGTCAAAGTAGGGGTTTCTTCACAAACAGAGAAACTTTCTTCCCGCCTCAGATCAGAAGATCTGATTTGCTGTTGTCCCAAAAAGAGGGCATAAACAGATGTCTTTTAAAAAGAAGAGACCTCTTCTTCTCGCTCTCTCTCTCATCTCTCATCGCTCGCTCTCACCCCTTCCTCCTCTTCTCCCGGCAACGCTTCTCCAGGAACCTCTGGAAAGGCTTCGGCCTTCTCCTCGGACCAACACATGTTCGAGTCGTAGCTGCCGTTCTTTGCAACTAAGTTCCTACTCGCCTTTCCCCTCCACAAGGGAAATGATCTGAACTTTCTCGGTAACGTTAAACTCAAGTGAGCCTTTACATCGTCTTGCGAAACGACCCAGAAGACGAAGCTAGACGCAAACCAGCCGGACACGCGCGCCCTCTTCCAGCATCACACTGAAAGAGTACAACATCTCGCAAGTATCTCTCTCTCTAACAGCTGATTCCTGGTGTCTAGCTCGTAGGTCTGTGAATTAAGTTACCCTCTATCTCTTCTTTCTTTCTTTCTTTCTTTCTTTCTTTCTTTCTTTCTTTCTTTCTTTCTTTCTTTCTTTCTTTCTTTCTTTCTTTCTTTCCGATCACGTCATGTTTGTTTAAATGTTTGTTTGTTTTTATTGTTTGCATTTTACGTACGTTTATATTTGTAGCTTATATAATCTCTAGTGTGTGCCATTTTATTAATAAACCCATTTATACTTTTAACTGTCTCTGTGTTTGAAAACCCACCTTATAAGTCAATGAAATCAAAGATCTAAGCTACAAGCTCGATATTATAGACTACCTTGAGTAGTTTTTAATTCATAAACTCAGAAAGTTTGATGTTCGTGGCCAGAAGATAAAACTTTCTTGGAGTTTGTAAATACAGTAATACCCTGGCTGAACTGTGATAAGCTATCTTACATACATTTGCTGGACAAGTGAATGATTGATAAAAGAGACCAGGCCAGCCAAGAGGTAAATACCAAAAATTGATAAAGTAATGTATATGCGATTTATGAATTATGACCATGAGTTATGATTAGTAATATTTCCCAAATTCCCTATATTCTTGAGCTAATTCGCATTGACCCAGAGTCATTTACGTTACAAAGGGGATACACAGAGCCCCTATTCACGTAATAGTGTCACTACTAAGGTTACATTACAGCATGGCACTGTTACAGTATGGCTAATGTTAGTCATCTCAAAACATAACGGAACACGGTAACACTTTATTTTACGGTGCCCTTGATACAGAGTAATTACTTAATTAGGTACTTAGTAATAGACGTTGTAATAACATGTAACAAAATGTACTTAACATGTAACTAAGTTATGGAACAGCCTGTACTTACAGATTGTAATTACACACATGTAATAGGCAGCTACTGTTACACATGTGTAACAAGCCGAGTTGGATGAGGTTTATAGATACACATGAAGTACACTTAAGTACATTCTTGATACACTTTATTTTACGTAGCTTATACCTGTGTAATATTATGTAATTACAATGTAATAAGGAAACTACTGCATGCATTTAAGCTGTGAACTAATGAGTTAAATCAAACTAAGGCAGAGAAAGATAAGGTATGTATACACAAAGTACACTTAAGTACATTCTTGATACACTTTATTTTACGTAGCTCTTCCCTGTGTAACATTATGTAATTACAATGTAATTAGGAAACGACTGCATGCATTTAAGCTGTGAACTAGTGAGTTAAATCAAAGTAAGGCAGAGATGGATAAGGTATGTATACACAAAGTACACTTAAGTACATTCTTGATACACTTTATTTTACGTAGCTTATACCTGTGTAATATTATGTAATTACAATGTAATTAGGAAACTACTGCATGCTAGAGTTCTCAACGGGCCTGAAAATTACAACCCGACCCGACCCGGCCCGTGGTTTTTAAAGCCCGGACCCGATGTAACCCGACACATCAACTTGAATTATCTGCCCGAACCCGCGTTTTTTTTTTTTTTTTTTTTCATACACCTATTATCATGACCAGCAGACGGGAATTCAAATCAACCTTTAATGTTCACGCCTTTTAACAATACAAACAATAAACACTTTCCAGACCTCTGATTTTCCCACTCCTGTAGTAGCGACGGTGAATTCACCTGCGGCAAGTTTACTTTTCACCAACTCCATCTTCTCCAGGCTAAAGGCTTGCACGCAGCGGCGTCAGGTCTGCCCCCACCCCTCTCCATGATGCACGTTGCACGCAGCAGCCAGACTTTCTTTACGGTGAACAGCAGCGATGATTAATAAAAAATTGTTTGTTGTTGTTGTTTTTTTCACTGAGCGGAAAAGATTAAGCCCGAGGTCCGACCCGACCCGAGTCATTTGCTTATATTTCCGACCCGAACCCGGACCGAACCCGCGGGTCCCGTTGGGTTTGTCGGGCCGACCCGACCCGTTGAGAACTCTACTGCATGCATTTAAGTTGTGAACTAGTGAGTAAAATCAAACTAAGGCAGATAAAGATAGGGTATGTATACACAAAGTACACTTAAGTACATTCTTGATACACTTTATTTTACGTAGCTTATCCCTGTGTAATATTATGTAATTACAATGTAATTAGGAAACTACTGCATGCATTTAACCTGTGAACTAGTGAGTTAAATCAAAGTAAGGCAGAGATGGATAAGGTATGTATACACAAAGTACACTTAAGTACATTCTTGATACACTTTATTTTACGTAGCTTATACCTGTGTAATATTATGTAATTACAATGTAATTAGGAAACTACTGCATGCATTTATGCTGTGAACTAGTGAGTTAAATCAAACTAAGGCAGAGATGGATAAGGTATGTATACACAAAGTACACTTAAGTACATTCTTGATACACTTTATTTTACGTAGCTTATACCTGTGTAATATTTTGTAATTGCAATGTAATTAGGAAACTACTGCATGTATTTAAGCTATGAACTAGTGGTTTAATTCAGATGGATACCATTTGTAGATACACAGGAAGTGCACTTTAGTACAATCTTGATACACTTTACTTTATGTTACATACAAGTAATGTGTATGTAATATGTAACAGACTCGGCTTGTTACACATGTGTAACAGTAGCTGCCTATTACATGTGCGTAATTACAATCTGTAAGTATAGGCTGTTCCATAACTTAGTTACATGTTAAGTACATTTTGTTACATGTTATTACAAAGTCTATTACTAAGTAATTAATTAAGTAATTACTCTGTATCAAGGGCACCGTAAAATAAAGTGTTACCAGAAAGTACCCAGTGATCAGGGGTCTCATTTATAAAACTGTGCGTAGGAACCTTACTAAAAGTGTACGTGCGCCTGAAAGCCAAAAATGACGTACGCAAAAAAATATTCAGACTTATAAAACCGTTCGTACGCCAGAACCTGCGCAGAACTCACTTTATAAATCCCAGTCAGCGGAAGATTGTGTGCACATGCGTCTCCACCCCGAAATAACCATATATGGAGCTTACAACGCCTAGTTTTACTATGTATATCCTCATCTGCATATCATTTGCATATGATTATTCATCCACGTGGTAACGTTTAACGGTACAAGACACATTACATTAATAAAAATCATGTACTTGCCTTGTTCATGTACTTGTTTTTGAATACATATATCAAATAGTGTAAAATACATTTTATCTTTTCCACTGGCCGAATTGTATTTTTAATTGATTTATATTTTTAATGGAAACAGATAGGCCTTGGGCATTATTTGCACGAAACTATTTTCTCAGACAATCTTGTATTATCATGATTAGCAATTATCTCTGTGGTTAAAACATGAAAACACAGCACGCTACAGGAAAAGTGTTCAAAAACATCGCATCCACAACAAATATTTCTATTGATTGAATTTGAATATAAAAAAATGTTGTAACTTCTCAGTAATGATTTCATGTTTAAGTGTTCTCCTTTAATTTGAATGGCATATTTAATCTAAATGTTTATATCAGAAGTAAAACATAGTTTAAATCATTATTTTATTTATTTAAACTGTTATTTGCGTCAGTTTATTTCACTAAACGGCCCAACGCGCTCGCTGGCGCAGACATTTAAGAAGGGATGGATATTTGCTTCAAGTGACAGGCTTGGTGAGTGAAATTATATTTGTATTATCTTGTATTTCTTTAGATTTTCTGTCTAAAAGTGAACAAAAAGACGCTTAACTCCAGCTCACCATCGGTGTCGCCAAACTGCTCCATCTCCAAAACGTTCGTACGCATGGGTCAGAGTTAGCGTGCAGGTGCGCAAATTTTCCCATCAAGTTTGTTTTTATAAATCACAACTTATGCATCGGAAGCGGCGTACGCACATTTTCAGCCACGTTTTGTGCATACGCCACGTTTATAAATGAGACCCCAGATCTGTAATAGTTAAGGTAAACACATGCTACAAAATCGATTCATTATTTACAAAATGTGACCAGTTATAGGAGTATTTTAGTGCAAAACGTGATCTGAGGTGCTCGCTAACTATTTCTGTTCCACTCGCCTGTAGTATTGGTCACCCTTCCCACGATATGATCTCATGAATATTCATGATAGCCCCACCAACTGGAACCAAATATTTCAGAAACCAAATATATTGTAACACCGGCGACACACTGGCTGCGTGGCGTCTCAGCTGCGTGGCGTGTTTTTATGCGTGCCGTTTTTATTTCTTTTATTTCGGCTCCCATGTTAACAGGTTAGAGCTTGCACACTGCCTGCGTGACACCCAGAAATTGATTATCGGCTCATGCTAGAAATAGAACCCATACCTATTTTTCACGCGACACGCAAGCGTGTTGGAAGCGTTTCCAGGCAAAACAGAATAGGAAAAGATGTTTATATGTCATTTAGACATACATATACATATATTAATGGTGAGATAAACATCAAAGATGCTTTGCTACAAGCAGGAATTGCAAGAGCTACTTGGACAAGGTGTCTTTGTGATGGTATTCCACGGTGAAAAGTTTGGCAGAGCATCCACATTGTTGAAAACCCCTCTGCATCATCAGCAGGTGTCTCAGGTTCACTAGCGTTTCGCCCCTTAACCTGTACGCTTCACCTGAGTGGGGCAGCGAAGAGCTTCTAGCCTTTGCCTGCAGAGGGGTTCCAACTGTGGGCTCTCTTCAGCCACAACCATCTTGAACTAGTCTCAGCTGCCAGGGCTATCTCCCTGGTGGCTTTCTTCAGATGTTTTGAATCCAGACCAATCTTTTGTAGGAAATAGCGCAATGATGTTGCTGGGAAACCACGACAGCCGACTTCGATGGGAAACATGGTTGCGTGCCATCCTTTGGTAAGAACCTCATCAATCAAGTCCTGGTACTTAGCCTTCTTGATTTGATGCGAGATAGCTAGCCTGTCCTCCCATGGCACCGTAAGTTCAGCTACTAAGATGGTCTTGATGCTCCTGGAAATCAGGACCAGATCTGGACGGAGTGAGGTCGCTGCAATGTCTTGTGGGAAGACAAGCCTACTACCCAGGTCCACTTGCATCTCCCAGTCAAAAGCACGCTGTAGCATGGATGGCGGGTGCTTGGCAGTTGCCTTTACCATGGTAGTATTGTTGCATTCACGCTGGAAATTGATGAATTTTGGAGACTGTGGTGCCAGGTTGTTGTTAGCTTTGACCCTTTGCAGATCCACCCATTTGGCGACTTCTGTCAGGACCTTGTCATGTCTCCACCTGTATCGACCATCTCCCAGTGCTTTGGGGCATGCCGTCAAGATGTGATTCAGTGTGCATAGCACTGCTCCACAGTGCTTGCATGATGCATCTTCTTCCTTGCCCCAGATCTTTAAATTACTTGGGGTTGGCAAGAGGTCAGCCACAGCACGTAGCAAGAAAGACAGCTTGCCTTGGTCGGTTTCCCAGAGTTCATTCCAGGACAGTGATCGCTCGAGTGCCTGATCCCACTGCATCCACTGCCCCTGAGAGGCCAGCCCTACCGCTTTCACACGGCGATGTTCTTCTTCTGCCTCTCTGACCCTCTGCACCACAAGCTCTCTCTTGCCTTTGGTGTTGGCCTTGCTCCACCTCTTAGTGTTGTAATGTCCAAGTCCCATGCGGCCTTGACAGATCACTCCCACAATCTCCTGGTGTTTCCAGTGTGCTTCAGCTTCCGATACCGCTTCTTGGGGCTTCCACTTCCTGCCGCACCTGATGGCATTGCTAGCATGCTGGACTTTCCCATCCTTTGACAGGAGCAGCGTGCTGACTGCTCTTGCCTTAGTGGCCTTGTATTCTTCAGCTACTGATGAAACAGGTAAGCGGAGCTTGGAGGTCTTGCTGTATAGGTTCACTGAGCTGAAGGAAGGGGGAACACCCAACCATTTCCGCACAATCTTACTGCACATTCTCTCCATTGCTTCCACTTGTGTCATAGGAAAGTCATAAAGCAGGAAGGGCCATTGCAGTCTGGGTATAATCCCATACTGAAAGCACCATACCTTGAACCTCCCAAGCAACTGGCTGTTGTCAATTGCCTTAAGCCAGATGCTCAGCTGGTCTTTGGTGTCTTTGAGATTGCTGATGTCCTTCAGAGAGTGGTCATAGTTTTTCCCAAGACATCGGATCCCTTGGTCTTGAATTACTGGGATTTCCGAGCCTTGGATGCTGAAGGTGTTTCTTATCAACTTTCCTTTGTGGATACTAAGGCTCCTGGATTTCTCCGGTTTAAATTGCATCCGTGCCCATGTCGCCATCTTTTCCAGAGCACTTAGGATCCACTGTGTTCCTTGAATTGCTGGGGTCATCACAGTCACATCATCCATGAAAGCCCGGCAAGCGGGATGCCTTGTGCCGTCGTTTGCTTTAGGACCTTTACACTGCATCTCTCCTGCTTTCAGAAGAAGATTCATGGCGGCCACAAACAGGACCACTGAAATAGTGCATCCTGCCATGATTCCCTTCTCCAGCCTTTGCCATTTGGTGGTGAAGTTTCCCACTGTGAACCTCATTTTCAGTGAATCCATGTGTGTCATCACCAGCTTCACCACCTCTGTTGGTACTTGGTAGTGTTCTAAAGCCCTTTGGATCAGCTGATGAGGTACACTTGGGTAGGCTTTAGCAAGATCTAGCCAGACGACAGCGAGTGTGTTTTTATTACTCTTTGCTTCTTTGATGATCTGGCTGATCGCTGATGTATGTTCTAGGCATCCAGAATATCCTGGAACTCCTCCTTTTTGGACACTGGGGTCGATGTACTCATTGTTGAGAAGATACGATGTAAGCCTTTTAGCAACAATGGACCAGAATATTTTCCCCTCAACGTCCAATAGGGAGATCTCTCTGAACTCTTCGAGTCCTGTAGAATTCTGTCCTTTAGGAACAAAGCAGCCCTCAGCGAGTGTCCAGAGCTTAGGTTCCTGCCTTTTTTTCCAGAGTGTCCGTAAGAGCTTGGCTAACCTATTCAGTAGCAGTGGGCAGTTTTTATAGATCTTGTACGTTGTGCCTGATGGTCCTGGAGCGGATCCTGCTCGAGCTTTTCCGACAACTGACCTCACTTCATCCATGGTGAAGTCTGCCATGCTGAATGGAAAGTGTGGCATGGGCCTTGGCAGCTGGAACGGGCATAGGCCCAGTGGGATGTCTCTGCAGGGGTCACCATGTGCTGCTGCCACGCTCTTCTCCACATCCTCCTTGGAACACCTAAGTTTCCCGCTCTTAGGCTTTCCTAGAAGGTCAGCTGTAAACTGGAAGGGGTTGTTAAAAAAGGCTTTCCTCTTACGACGCTTTTCTCTCTGTTTCTTCCGGAGTGATTCTGCTTTGCAGAGAAGAATTAAGCTTTTCCGCACCTCCGCCCGTATCTGGTTTAGCGCTGATTTCTCCTCATCATTCGCTTTCTGCCATCTTTTCCTGAGTGTTCTCAGTTGCTCCCGTAATTCTTTAATCTGGCGCTGCCTCCTGCTTGGACCAGCTGGTGGTCTAATAACATTGCATTCCTTTACACCGAAGGTGTCCAGACATGCGTGAAAGACAGTTTTTACCATGGTTTTGATCTTCTTGGTTACATCTCCCTTGAGGGTATTGTCCAGGGTGATGTCTAGGTCTCTATCCAGCTGTGCCCATCTGCGGTCTGTAGCTGATGGTAAATTTAAGCGTGGTTTCCTCTCAAAGTCCTCTAGCATTTCAGATTCACCCCCTCTTCTTGTGCTCTGAGCAGGTTGAGCAGAGAGGTCCGGTGCACTGTGGTGTGCCTCCTGGCTCCGGTCCTCCTCCGACTGACAAGCAACTGTGATATACTCAGAGATGGATCTCTGGGTATTACCGGGTGCTTCGCGTTGCTGCAGCTGCTTTTTTCACTTGGTCTTACCTTGGTGAATTTTAACGCCTCGTTCGTTCTTGAATACTCTGCCACAGATGTTGCATCTTCTGTTATCCTCGTCCTCCTGTCTTACTGCATCCAATTCCGTAGTCCTTGTGCCGTTGTCCGGGTCTTTACCAGTTTGGTCCGTCCTTAATGGCAGATTATTCTCCCCCCCTCCTCGGTCTGCCTGGGGGTATTCTCTTTGTTTAGTACTTGTAGCTTATTTGTGCAGTGCTTCGGGGGGCTAGCCCTAACACTATTGCATGCCGTCTTTCCGACTGTCGTCCGTTCTCTCACGGATGTCCGTGGGTCTTCCCCCACCGCCAGTGGGCCTTTCCCCACGGTCACGACAGTAAAGGTGAGATAAACATCAAAGATGCTTTGCTACAAGCAGGAATTGCAAGAGCTACTTGGACAAGGTGTCTTTGTGATGGTATTCCACGGTGAAAAGTTTGGCAGAGCATCCACATTGTTGAAAACCCCTCTGCATCATCAGCAGGTGTCTCAGGTTCACTAGCGTTTCGCCCCTTAACCTGTACGCTTCACCTGAGTGGGGCAGCGAAGAGCTTCTAGCCTTTGCCTGCAGAGGGGTTCCAACTGTGGGCTCTCTTCAGCCACAACCATCTTGAACTAGTCTCAGCTGCCAGGGCTATCTCCCTGGTGGCTTTCTTCAGATGTTTTGAATCCAGACCAATCTTTTGTAGGAAATAGCGCAATGATGTTGCTGGGAAACCACGACAGCCGACTTCGATGGGAAACATGGTTGCGTGCCATCCTTTGGTAAGAACCTCATCAATCAAGTCCTGGTACTTAGCCTTCTTGATTTGATGCGAGATAGCTAGCCTGTCCTCCCATGGCACCGTAAGTTCAGCTACTAAGATGGTCTTGATGCTCCTGGAAATCAGGACCAGATCTGGACGGAGTGAGGTCGCTGCAATGTCTTGTGGGAAGACAAGCCTACTACCCAGGTCCACTTGCATCTCCCAGTCAAAAGCACGCTGTAGCATGGATGGCGGGTGCTTGGCAGTTGCCTTTACCATGGTAGTATTGTTGCATTCACGCTGGAAATTGATGAATTTTGGAGACTGTGGTGCCAGGTTGTTGTTAGCTTTGACCCTTTGCAGATCCACCCACCAATATATGTCATTTTGATGTTTGAAAGTCTCTAGGTTTTGACATAAATGCAAATATAAATGTAATTTAACCCTTTCATGCATGAATTATGATAACCTCAGTCAGGATTTTTTTCCTATGTGTTTTTATTGCTCTTAGGGCATGAAAAACAAGAACTGATTTTTATTTTATTTTTTTTTACAATTTTTTTAAAGAGATCTTCAGATGTCCACTTGAGTGGACAGCATGCGTTTATGGTTTAAACTTAAGATATACTATATTAAATATAAGACAATAATCAAACAGATAAAGTATGTGAATTTAACAAACTAATCAATACAATTATATCAAATCATATGAAAACTATAAAATATATACAAAAAAATAAATGCAAAATATTGCAAAGGCTTCATACAACTTCGTACAAGTTGCACTTTGCATATCTTTGATATCAGAACATGAGGACGTGATTCCATCAGAATTTTCTACAGTCTGTCAAGGTACAACTGTGGAAACCACTCAGTGCAGGGTGCTCCCTCCAGTGCACCAGAGTATGGATATTTACCCTTATTATCTGATAATTCTGATTATGTTCAAGATGGACATGCACATTTCTATCATAGCCCTCCTCTGAGAAAACCTAGCGATACGTTTTTTTCAATCTCATCTGAAATGATCAGTGTTGGGGGTAATGCATTACAAGTAACATGCATAACCCATTCAGATTACTTTTTTGATGTTACAAGTAAAGTAATGTGTTACAAGTAACACGCATTACCTAATCAGATTACTTTTTGATCTAACAAGTAATTAACTACAAGTAATGTGCATTACCTAATCAGATTACTTTTTGATGTAACGAGTAAATAAATGCATTACAAGTAACATGCACTACATAATCAGATTACTTTTTGATGTTATGAGTAAAGAAATGCATTACAATAACGCACATTACGTAATCAGATTACTTTTTGATGTTATGAGTAAGGAAACGCATTACAAGTAACATGCATTACATAATCAGATTACTTTTTGATGTTATGAGTAAAAAAACGCATTACAATAACATGCATTATGAATTCAGATTACTTTTTGACCTAACAAGTGTAGCAACAATGGGTTGTACATTAATATTAATATTAGCTCAAATGATCTATAGGGAATTTTAATAATTAATCATGAATATGATTAATATTTTGCATATTACAGTTACATTAATTTATCGCAGCTGAACTAGATTGATATATGAATGATTACCATAACGGGTTATGGTTCGTCATTAATACATCAATAGTCTTATCTCAGCTTGAAGTTATGGGATAACTTTAATGGAATTAATTTAGCTATCAAACAATCTGTTTGTCCAGCAAACATTAAACGTAAGATTAACTTAACTCTCAAGGAAAATTATCCTTCTTACAAACACAAGAAAGAGTATCTTTTCCAGGCCTTGAAAAAAAAAAAAAAACTCTCTGTGTTTGTAAAATTAGGTTACTTAAATCGTACCAAGATAAAGCATATAGCTAAGATCGAACATTTCAGTGACTTCGTAACATGGGCAATTAAAACAGAGTCAATCAAGGACATATGGAATTTAATAATTGGACTAATACATTGAACTAAGGAATACATTAAACTACACAATACACCCGGATTATATGTCTATGTACACAAAATACAGTTAAACAATACAAGATAACGAATAACAGTGAGAGAGAGAATAAAATGATCAGAATTAGAGAAAGATAGAATGACAGAAAAGGATGAGAGAGAGGATGAGAGAGAGAGAGAAGGATGAGAGATGAGATCGGAAGTGAAAGCAAAATGGCAAAAATCACAGACAGTAACCCTTGAGAGACAACAAAGAAATCACATTAAAAGTTCAATTCAATAATCGATACTTGCATATGGTTCTCTTTGTATGAGGAAGGAAGGCAGAGTCCTGCGTGTGTCTTTAAGAGCAGCGTGAGTCGTCTGAGGGGAGGCGTGCGCGTGCTGTGTCTTCCGGGCGAGCGCGAGCGCGGGAGTTTCAACGAGTCTCTTTCTATGAGGTGAAGTTGCCGGGAATGATTCAGGCTAAGTTCATTCAGCTCGTGAATGAACAGAGGTGAATAGGAAAACGAAACTAGACTATAGAAAAACATACAAAGAAATAAAAGAGAAGAGAAGAGAAGAGAAGAGAAGAGAAGAGAAGAGAAGAGAAGAGAAGAGAAGAGAAGAGAAGAGAAGAGAAGAGAAGAGAAGAGAAGCAGGCCGAAGCCGGTACGGACTTGGGTTTCCAAAGTTTTGGAGGAGGGAGAAGAGAGAGAAGGATGACTGAAGGTTTGGACTTTTATCAGTGTCCCGTGTACAGTGTCCCGCGCCCCCTTTTTCGTGGAGGACAAATCATCTTAGAGCATTCCGAGCGGGAAGATTCTCTTTGCATGTTAATGCAGCCCGACCCTCGTGTGGAATCACAAGGGGGCAAAATATGATATTATGCTCGGGGAATTAAAACGCATGGAACCATAACGTTTATCACAGTCTCTTATCAAATATCTCCTTCGTCGTGCAAAGGGGATTAAAACAATACTAAGGACGAATATTGACAAAGATAGCAACATAGAGATACATTCTTTTGTTGAACAAAGGCACTTTAAGATTACCTTATTGTAATCCATATCACACTGGTGAACATGCAAATCACCCGGAACACTCTTTATACAGTTGTAATAGTTGGTAAAATGAAATTTTACTAGTGGAAGTCCATATATGGCAATGTGTGTGTCTGTATGTATCTGTGAGGTCGGCATCGGTTGCATCTCGTGGTGCATACCACGTGAGGGGTTGGGGGTTATTTGAGAATGGCACTCAGCAAAGACAAAGGTAGTTCTGTGGCAAAGTCACTTACAGCCTGAGGCGTCGTAGAATTGATGCTGAGGGAAGCAGATAGTTCTGGAGAACTGAAAGGAGCCAGTCTTTTAATTTGCCTTCAGTACACAAAGAACAAACGTTAGACATAGAAAAAGGGGTGTTGTCGCAGCATGTGATAGTTTGAGAAACAACAGGGGCCTGTTCGTTGATTTCATTAAGTCGTGGTAAACATTAACCAGCGGTCTGCTTGCAAACTTGGAGACATGCTACCAAGCCACATTATTCAAAGCTTTCTGAATACGAACATGTATATGCTCATATGTGTTTTAGCAGGAGAGAAACAATCAGGATTCGCTAATTCAGAACATCTGGCCGGATGCCAAGTCAGTGTTGCTACACAAGTAATGCATTACAAGTGTCATACATTATGTAATCACATTATGTAATCACGACTTTTTTCGATGTCAAAGAAAATTACATTCTAATAATACAAGTACATTTATTTACAGTAAAAAAAAGTCATTGCAGATTGTTTTTAAGTTTTAAATTTCAAAAACAATATTCACATTATAATTATGAATTGTAGCTGAAATATAGCAATTGATGCATGACGTCCACTACAGTGGACATGTGATTAATCAGAGTTTTCTCTCAATCTAAAATCAAACTTGGAAAATTTTACTGTGATATGACTCATTAGATATTGCTTGATGCTGCAATATTTTTTTTTTACCTACAAGAGTCTCCTAGGATAGAAGGAATGGGTGGATATTCCGGAGCAACTTGGCATGTCTGACTGACCCTTGGCCATCTTGGTTTGGAGGGGGAAAAAATCGAAACACAAAGGCTTGCCACTTGGTTGCAATTTATAGGATGATGCACCAGGGTCCAATGAAGAGGCTGATGTGCAACTTTGCCATAAAAACCCGTGCAAATTAAAAAAAATGCTTTTTTAACCCATTTAATCCCAAATTTTTCCCAGACACAAAAATATCCAAATCATGTGTCATTAGTATCCCTTTGAAACAATCAGTCATAATTTTTTGAAATTTTCATGGAAAAGTGTGTGAAAAAGTGTGTTTTATGATCATCAACCATTGTATTGATTTAATATAGGTCTATTTGACCTATGCAGTGTGTTTGTGTGTGTGTGTGTGTGTGTGTTTTTTTTTGTGTCTGTGTGTGTGTGTGTGTGTGTGTGTGTGTGTGGGGGGGGGGGGGGGGGGGGGGGGAGATCAGACATCAGAGGAGACGTGACCATGTCTGAGTGTGTGTCTGTGTGTGTTTGTGTATGTGTGTTTGTGTGTGTGTGTGTTTCTGTGTGTGTTTCTGTGTGTGTTTGTGTGTGTGTGTGTGTGTGTGTGTGTGTGTGTGTGTGTGTGTGTGTGTGTCTGTGTGTGTGTGGAGATCAGACATCAGAGAAGACGTGACCATGTGTGTGTGTGTGTGTGTGTGTGTGTGTGTGTGTGTGTGTGTGTGTGTGTGTGTGTGTGTGTGTGTGTGTGTGTGTGTGTGTGTGTGTGTGTGTGTGTTTCTGTGTGTGTGTGTGTGTGTGTGTGTGTGTGTGTGTGTGTCTGTGTGTGTGTGTGTGTGTGGAGATCAGACATCAGAGAAGACGTGACCGTGTGTGTGTGTGTGTGTGTGTGTGTGTGTGTGTGTGTGTGTGTGTGCGTGTGTGTGTGTGTGTGTGTAAAATTAGGTAGAAAGTAAGGTAGAACAGTTAGCCTATGTGTATTAGTATGTAGATACAATGGGTTATCCCACCGGTCACTATTGTTGCCGTTGACATGTTTGTGAGTGCTATGACCACATTAAACAAAGTTGAGTAATTGCAAATGCATATATCAATACTAGACACCTTAAACATGATATGTACCAAAAATCTATGTCCTATCTTTATGTTAACATACTTTACCACCCTTTTCTTTGGGAGCTTTCTTGCTGCCATCCTTTTCTCTTGGCGCAAACAGGAAATAAACAGCTCTGGTCATGTGACAATTTACAGTAAACATGCGACACTGCACATATTTCATTGAGACCCTTTATTATTTCAATATCTGCTGGAAATGCATTGATAGATCATTCAGTAACATTTTTATAGCCTTAGAAATTAAACATTTTTTTACGGTCACTATTGTGACCGGTGGGATTAAATAGCTGTCCACTGTAGTGACCACTATGCGTGAAAGGGTTAAAAAAATATTATCGATTTTCAAATACTGCACCTGTCAATACAGAATGAAATATTCTATAGCCTATTTTGCCGTCAACACTGCCGACGTTGTCTTTGCTGCTATATATTTATGTTTAACATGAAGTATAGGCCTTCCACAACTCTATCCCCATATGTCAAATATTTCACCAATTTATTTCTTTGCTCTTGGCTGACATGGGACGTCAAAATGTTGCTATGTGGGGGCTAGCTTCTTTGCACGAAGAACAGCATAGTGACGAAACTCATTTGTCCATTCAGGGCCACTCTAGAAACAAATCGACGCATTTCAATGTCCCTCGGTGTATGTAGATAGAAATGGCTCATTCTAAGCTAATAAAAACATAACGGTTCATTTTGTAAGGTCTTTACACACCACTGAAAACATAGTTATGTATATGATATTGCATTTCTGTCAACAGATCCTCCTAAATATTACACAATGCACCTCTAAAGACTAGCATTTGTATAATGTTTTTGTACAAAAACAAAAAAGTGAAACACAATGAGAAGCAAAAAGAACATTTATTTTTTAATAAATTCAGAGAAGCAAGATAAGAACCATTTATAAAAGCACTATAAATTAATTAATTTGCCTTTTTTTTAAAGATATTAAACAGTATTTCTACATTACAAAATCATCAATCATTATAACATATTCTTAATAATCTTATCTTATAAGATTTTCTTATTTGGACAAATACAAACAGTTTTTGTACACATGCAAGGTTTTTTTTTTTTTTTTTTTTTTAAGCGCATGACAGAATGAAGTTATTTTTCTACCTTATAGGTGACAATAAACAAATTGTCTTAGACACTATTGTGATACAGGTTTTATGTGGTTCCTGGGGTAAATACATTTTTTGGATTCATTGTCTCTAGTGGCAATGTCCAGATGGATCCTGGCAAGATTCAGGCAGTTCTGAACTGGCCCCAACCAGGCTTCGTCAATGAGGTCCAACGTTTTCTAGGATTTGCCAGTTTTCTGGGATTTGTTTTTGGATAAAAGGTTGGAAATTAATGTTTATTTTTTATTAAATTTTTTATCTGATTCATCGATTAATCGAAAAAATAATCGACAGATTAATCAATTATTAAAATAATTGTTAGTTGCAACTTGCAGCCCTACATTTGACCGACTCAAGCAGCTCTTCACTTCCACACCCAATTTGACTTTTCCAGATTTGTAGTGCAGGGGGATGCTTCGGACGTTGGGGTAGGAGCGGTCTTGTCGCAGAGAGCAAGGAATGACCACAAACTTCATCACTCACCTCGACTTTCCCCAGCTGAGAGAATTACGACATTGGTAACCGGGAGCTGTTGGCAGTGAAGTTGGCACTTGAAGAATGGAGACAGTGGCTGGAGGGTGCCAAACACCCATTCCTTATCTGGACGGATCACAGGAACCTCCCCTACATCCGGCGGTTCACTTCCTGGAGGAGGGGCTCCTGTAAGGCCGCAGCTTGTAATGACTCTCCCAGCCCCTAGTTGGTGCTGACCTGTAATGATTCTCCCAGCCACTAGGTGGCCCCAGCTTCTGTAGAATTCATTGTGTTGCTACTAATTAGTCAAGTCAAGTCATCTTCATTTATATAGCGCTTTTAACAATGTAGATTGTCTCAAAGCAGCTTTACAGAGATAAGCGTATAATTTAAGGTAACAGAGATTGTTTCGGCTTTACAGCAGAGTTAAGTTATTTCCATCTAAAGTTAGTTTTAATTGATTTGGTTCCGTCGCAATGATCATTTGTTATTAAATTAGGAGCCGCTAAGACGACACCATTCTCTCTACACAGACTTTAAACGCGAACCTGTGAGAAACGCTGATGGCGGTCACATGCGCATTTAGAATGGGTTCTATAGTTATGTGCGTTAGAATATACGCAGGTTTGGAATTCCCTACAAGCCAAGCCTAAACAAAATACTTGTCTTTCCTTATAAATTTTGATAAGGAATTTTATTTTATTTGTTGCTTTGGGGTAGGACCGCAAGACGAATTTTCCCGACAACGCCTTATCTGTAGAGTGGTAGTGGGATCCTTATATCCTTATCCAAATTAGTATTTGATTTCTCCCAGCTGTGGGGCTCATTAGCTTCTTTGTGTCCGCTTAATAATATAGAATTCATAGACAATTGGAAAAGTTTTTGGGGCAAACCTGACCTGTTGAAAAGAGATGGTATTCATCCCTCCTGGGATGGTGCTGCTCTTCTCTCTAGTAATATGGCTCATAGTCTTAGAGCTCAAACATGACAATCTGGGGCTCAGGTCAGGAAGCAGACAGACTGGCTTAACCGACTGTCTGCTAGCGGCCTCGCGTTACCCAGGTCAGATAAATCCCATCACATAGAGCCTCTTTCACCTAGCTATCATCATATAGAGACTGTGTCTGTTCTCCGAATTTGGAAATCCAAAAAACGTTTAAACCCATCTAAGGTTAAAAATTTAATTGATGTTCAACAAATAAAAAACAGCTATATTACAGATGAGCAAATGCTAAAGCTTGGGTTGCTGAATATTCGATCGCTTACTTCTAAAGCACTCGTTGTTAACGATATGATTTCAGATAATAACCTAGATGTGCTGTGTTTGACAGAAACCTGGCTAAAACCAAACGATTACATTACTTTAAATTAAATCAACCCCGCAAGATTACTGTTATAAACATGAGCCTCGTCTGAAACGCAAAGGGGGTGGTGTTGCTGTAATTTATAGTAATAGTTTCAAAACCACTAAGAAATCAAGTTTTAAATATAATTCTTTTGAAGCATTGGTGCTTAATGTAAAAATATATAGTGTAAACGATAAACGTTTGAGATTTGTGCTGGCTACTGTATACAGGCCACCAGGGCACCATACAGACTTTATCAAAGAATTTGCGGACTTTCTATCAGAATTAATATTGACTGCAGATAAAGTACTAATTGTTGGTGATTTTAATATACACATCGATAATGAAAAAGATGCATTGGGATTGGCATTTAAAGACATTGTAAATTCAATTGGAGTTAGACAACACGTGTCAGGACCTACTCATCGTCGTAATCATACTCTAGATCTAATATTATCACACGGAATAGATGTTGATGCCGTTGAAATTCTGCAGCAGAGCGATGACATCTCAGATCATTATCTAGTCTCGTGTAATTTGCATTTAGCCAAGGCTGCAAAGCCGACTCCGTGTTTCAAATATGTGAGACCTATCACTTCTGCTACTAAAGATTGCTTTATTAATAATCTTCCTAATCAGTTTCATCATCTCAGCATCCCAGATAGCTTAGAAGAACTAGATATTGCAACAAAAACTTTTAACTCTCTCTTTTCCAGCACTTTAGACACAGTTGCTCCGTTGCGCTTAAAGAAGATTAAAGAAAATAGTCCAACGCCGTGGTACAACGAGCACACTCGGGCCCTTAAGAGAGCAGCCAGAAAAATGGAGTGCAACTGGAAGAAAACAAAACTAGAGGTATTTCGCATTTCATGGAAGGAGAGCTCAATTACTTACAGAGTGGCTTTAAAAGCTGCTAGATCTGCTTATTTTTCAACCCTATTAGAAGAAAATAAACATAATCCTAGGTATTTATTTGAAACGGTGGCTAAACTAACGAAAAATAAAGCTTCAAGCACCGAAGTTTCCAAGCAACACAGCAGTAATGATTTTATGAATTTCTTCACTTATAAGATTGATAATATCAGGGACAAAATTATAACTATGCAACCGTCTACTACAGTATCGCATCAGGCAGTGCATTGTAGTCTCCCTGAGGAAAAATTTGATTCATTCGTTGCTATAGGAGAGGAAGAATTTACTAAACTTGTTAAATCATCTAAATCTACAACATGTATGTTTGACCCTATACCAACTAAGCTACTGAAAGAGATGCTTCCAGAGGTCCTAGATCCTCTTCTTTATATCATTAATTCATCTTTGTCTCTAGGATACGTACCAAAAACCTTTAAGCTGGCTATGATTAAACCGCTTGTTAAAAAAACGCAACTTGATCCGACAGAATTAGTCAATTACAGGCCGATCTCGAATCTACCTTTTCTGTCAAAGATATTAGAAAAGGCAGTATCCTCACAACTGTGTTCCTTTCTTGAAAGAAATTATATCTGCGAAGATTTCCAGTCCGGATTTAGACCGTACCATAGTACTGAGACAGCTCTCGTTAGAGTCACAAATGATTTGCTCTTATCATCCGATCGTGGTTGTGTCTCGCTATTAGTGTTACTCGATCTTAGTGCTGCATTTGACACCATTGACCACAACGTTCTTTTAAATAGATTAGAACATTATGTTGGCATTACGGGAAATGCACTAGCATGGTTTAAATCATACTTATCTGACCGTTATCAGTTTGTAGCAGTAAATGATGAGATGTCTCATCGATCACAAGTTCAGTATGGCGTACCACAATGCTCAGTACTAGGACCGCTGCTGTTCACTCTGTACATGCTGCCATTAGGAGATATCATTAGGAAACATGGAATTAGCTTTCACTGTTATGCTGACGATACTCAGCTCTATATTTCTTCAAAACCTAACGAAACGTATCAATTCACAAAATTAACGGAATGCATAGCGGATATAAAAAATTGGATGACTCGTAATTTCCTACTTCTAAATTCTGAAAAAACAGAGATTCTAATTATTGGACAAAAAACTTCCTCACGTAATAACCTAGAATACTGTCTAACACTTGATGGCTGCTCTGTTAAGTCTTCGTCGTCGGTTAGGAACCTGGGTGTGCTCTTTGATACCAATCTTTCATTTGAAAGTCACGTGTCTAGTATCTGTAAAACTGCATTTTTCCATCTTAAAAATATATCTAAATTACGGCATATGCTCTCATTCACTGCGTTTACATGCAGCCAATAACCCGTTCAAAACCGGGATATTAGCAATAACCCGGTCGCGCACGGCCATGTAAACACCGGCAAAAACCCGGATATGCTCATATCCCGGTTTTTAAAAACCCGGATATTACCCCTGGGGTACCCCTTTTCTAACCCGAATATTTGGTCATGTAAACGCGTATCGGCATATCCCCATCAAAAGGAACATTGATTTGTGTTCTGCGCATGTTCTATTCGCAAGGAATCTTGTTCTTTTGAGTAGAGGAACTTCTTGTATGCGCCAGAAAAACCCGCGTGCAGGAAGTAAACAGAGGTTAACATGGCGAGACGCAGCACAGCACCACACTTTTGGAGCGAGGAGGAAACAGATTTCTTTCTTAGTGTGGTGAAAACCATGAATATCATGTCTTTTGTTGACGGCAGAAAGTACCGAGATAGTGATATTTACAAGAAGGTGACCGAAAAGTTACGCGAAGCAGGGTTTATACGGACGCCAGACCAAATTAAGTACCGCTGGAAGACGCTGAAAAAGGCGTACTACAAGGCGAAGAAACAAAACGGTACTAGCGGGTCCGACCCGTCTTCTTTCCCCCAGTTCGACATAATGGATGAGATTTTGGGGAATAGGCCCATCACTACTGCCGAAAACAGCGGGGTAGATGTCGGCTTTGAGGACGAACAGGAGCAGTTACCTGGCGACCAAGGTAGGTTAGCTCGCCTTATCTGAGCAAAATAGCTACGTAACTAAGGTCAATTGTATAATAAATAGTAATACTACTCATTAGTACCACAACTGCTGTCTAACATGCACTGTCCCTGATAAATAAGTAAAATAAACGTCAAATTAATGTAAAGTAACGTCAGTGTAAGGCAGTGTCTTGCTATTTTGCGGTCTCCTCATGATGCTGCGTAAAAAGACGTCTCTTGTTTTTTGTTAATTTTATGCACATAGTATTTATGCTATTTTGCAGAGAGTGATGCAACGTTTGACCTGACAGACGCAGTCACCCCTATGTCTACAGCAAGCAACGCAACAAGTGGAAGTGGCTCACTAGATCTTGAAGGAGAGGATGATGATAGTGTGGATGATAACACAGGTAAGTGGTTAGCTTAATAGGAGAAGTCCCTGAACAATAGCCTTCCCAACTATTCTAACATCAAGCTTTAATGTTTTGCTTATTTTTGGTGTTTTTTTTTGGCCAGATGCAGAGAATGGAGCAAGTGTACCTCCAACACAACCATCGGATGCCACTGCAGCTACTCCTGGTAGGATTTCTAAATAGTGTTACAATACTATGCTCTAACCAGTTATGCCTTAGTAATACTCTTAATTACTTAGTCAATCCTCTTCCTTGTGTAATGTCTAAAAATATACAGTTTCTTTAATGGTCACTTTGATTATAGTGATTAAGAAGAGATATTATGTAGTATACCTGATGGTGCAAGCTAAGGGCTGTCTTGTCTGCTCTAGGTGGATCAAGTCGCAGGTCCAGGCCCAGGCCCCGTGGAACTGCTTCACTTACTCAACAACAACAGTTCATGGAGAGAATGCAGCACGCACAGAACCAATGGAGTGAGCAGCAAAGGCAGTTGAGCCATGCCAGGGATGAAGCACTCATGTCTCAACTGATCGCAGAAACAACCCGTTCAACGGGTATCTTAGTAACCCAACTCCTTTCAGGGTTAGCTGCCTTATTCCAGCGGCCAACTCCTCAACCTGTCTTTACCAATTCTCAGCCCCAGCCAATGTATCAGCCATACAACAACCATTTTGACAATTACAGGCAACCCCCTGCTCCTCCACATCATGTCCCCTACTCACAAACACCTCAGCCTGAACGTGATGACAACGATGGTGACCAAGGTTTTACAAGATTCTTCCAACTGTAGTGTCCCACCTTTTAATCTATACCACTTTGATTAATGTGACAGTTTTGTTCTGTTATTGCGAAGTATGTACTTGAAAGTATTTTTGTAAAACATTTACACCTTGCACCTTTTTTTAAACAATTTTTATTTATTACAAAACATTTTCAGAGGCACTTTGTGCCACACTTGGTCCATATGTTTAAAGCTACTACAAAGTTGACCCTTATTTGAACCTCAGTTTTACCACATTTGTAAAAACAAAACAAACAAAGCTGTTACTTTATGAATTATTTTGAATAAATTATATATAAAAGTTACTTGAAAACTTGCATGTGCTGAACTTCTAGTAGAAATTGTAAACACAACTTTTAGATACCTCTTCTCTGTCTTTCATAATTAGGGAGCAACAAACTCAAGCTGGTTTCACACTCCAGAGAGCAGATAAACATTTAAAGACCTTAGAAAAAAACAATGCGATGCAAGTAACAAATCATAACCTTAGATCCGCTTCCTTCCCATCACCCCCCATTCATCTTACTCTCTCGCGCTCTCCTATAAGCGCCTACGGAGTGGGACATGTGCAGCAAGGTAATCCGTTAGTGCCTGTCTGATGGCTGTGGCTGCACTGTTATTGGCCCTATTGGCCTGTGACACAGGCTGTGGAAACTGCCTTCCTGCAGATGTTGCCTCCTCTGCCCATCTGGGATTCACATGCTCCTTCTCCATCTCACAAAAATTGTGCAGAGCACAACATGTTGCTACCATGTATGGCGTAAATGTGAAATGGAAATCACTGCGCTTCAACAGAACACGGAAACGAGATTTCAGTCGACCAAATGCTATCTCAATACTTGTTCTAGCAGAACTCAAATACACATTGAAGGATTCCTCCTGTGGTGTCAGTCTTGGAGACTGCAGATAGCCCTTCATTAGCCAGGGCATCAGAGGGTAAGCAGGATCTCCCAGCAGGAAGAAATCCACATCCTGCCCCCCGATCTGCACTGCTCTCTAAAACGGGACATTGAGATATAAATATTAGTGTCTGAAATGATGTCATAACACATTTTAATTTTGTCGCAAGTATAAAATCTAAAACTCTGGTTTAATAACATTAATAGAAAATTAATAACATACCTCTTACATTTAACAACCAAACAAGATTTCAAATGCTTTTTTCATGCATTACCTACCTTTGGGAAGGAGTGGGCATTCTGGAACAGCTGGGACTGCCTGAGTGCATTAGCGTCATGCGCAGAACCAGGCATTTTGCAGCTCACACTCCAGAAGCTATGGAAAAATTATCACAGTGAATCAAAGTGTAATTGGGGCTGCTTGATTATGGCAAACATTATAATCCCAATTCTTTCAGGTCAATAATGACATCATAATTATTTGAACATGAAGTATGTGATTTTTTTTTTTAAACTTCTATTTTTCTTTTTAACAGTGGACCTCCTTGAACTGTAATTTCAAAAACTTCGTAAAATATTCAATAAACGCTAGGGAGGGGTTCTATTATAGCTTAGTGGAGTATGTCTGTCAACATTATATACAATTATTATCATCATAAACTTTAATATAAAAGCTGGGAATGGCAAAACACTTACCAGTATTTGTCATCACAGACTCCCTGGAGGATATAGGAGGGCCATCCCTTCCTATTTATGAAGTCCCTGTAGCCATCACTTGGAGGCAAACAAGGGATGTGACTCCCATCCACACAGCCTATGATAAAAAATAAAATAAAAATACGTTTACACACTGCAGTGTAGCCTACACACATAGTACAGTTCACATTTAGCCTACTCTCAGAAAACTGCACTGAAATTATCAAGACAAAAGAGCAGGACATATTTTTACCTATGATTTGAGGAATGGAGTGGGCCCGTTCAAATCTTTCTGCGATGGCACATGCCTCCTCCAAAGTTGGTACTCTGATAAGTGTTTTGATGACAGAGTCGACCATTCCGTGGCAGAATAAATACACCATCTTCTTCACGGTGCTCTTGTGCACTCCGAATTGGTTTGCGATCACACGGTACTCTGCGCAGCTTGCTAGTTTGTATAGCACCATGGCAACACGCATCCCTATAGGCACTGGTGTGCGAATGGTTACTTCACAGGGCTCCATCACTCTCTCCATCATACGGCAAAGTTTAACAAAAGATTGACGTGACATACGAAAATTGTCACGCCAGTCCGTGTCGGTGAACTCCATCATTACAACCCGTTCCCACCAGTCCTGACTGCGCACCTTCATCCAAAGTGTCCGGGGGGCTCTGGTGGTAACGGGTACCGTGGATATGTGTGGCACAGCTCCAGCTACATTTCCCATTTCTTGCTCACCTTCTCTCCTTCTATTAATGAAGACCATGAGGCACAGTAGTGTCAAGTGCTGCTGGTGGATCAGTACCAGCGCCAAAGCGCAAACAAAGGCGATCGCTATCTGCCCCGAACTACCGGTATTCATTATCCGCGTGCTGCTGTTGTTGTTGTTGTCTTTGGATACAGGAAGCAGAATCGGAAATGACGCATATTGCGTCTTAAGGTTGCCCGTACGTCCAGACGCTAACCGTGCGTCGCCGTTTACATCGGGATATTACCAATTGATTACAAATGCCATGTATACAGGAGTAACTCTCTCTGCTCACGCATGTAAACGGGTTATTCCGAATGTTTCAGAAACCCAAATAGTGACCCTAACCCGACCATAACCCGGATATTGGCTGCATGTAAACGTAGTCATTGACAAATGCGGAACAATTAGTTCATGCGTTCATGACCTCAAGGCTAGATTATTGTAATGCCCTACTGGGTGGTTGCCCTGCACGCTTAATAAACAAACTACAGCTGGTCCAAAATGCAGCAGCTCGAGTTCTTACCAGAACCAGGAAGTATGACCATATTAGCCCAGTTCTGTCAAAACTGCATTGGCTCCCTATTAAACATCGCATAAATTTTAAAATATTGCTGATCACTTACAAAGCACTAAATGGTTTAGCTCCGCAGTACTTGAGCGAGCTCTTAACGCATTATAGTCCGTCACGTCTATTGCGATCTCAAAATTCCGGCCAGTTACTAATACCTAGAATATCAAAATCGACTGCTGGTGGTAGATCTTTTTCCTATTTAGCACCAAAACTCTGGAACAGTCTTCCTACCATTGTCCGGGAAGCAGACACACTCTGTCAGTTCAAAGCCAGATTAAAGACACATCTCTTTGACCTAGCTTTCACATAATACATTATAGACTTCTATAATTTAATGTTAGGCTGCATATATTAGGTCAGCCGGAACCGGGAACTCTTCCCAAAAATCCTGATGTACTCGTTACATCATGAGAAGAATGGCATCTACGCTAATTTTAGTGTCTGTGTTTATCCCGAGGTTTTCCTGCAGCCTGCCAGACGAAGGACCTTCGCCTGGACTGATGACAACGCAGTGATGAAGTGCCAACTAGTCTCTCCCTATGGAGGATCCAACTACCACTATACAGATAAGGCGTTGTCGGGAAAATCCGTTTCGCGTTCCTACCCCAAAGCAACAAAATAAAATAAAATTCTTTTTCAAAATTTATAAGGAAAGACAAGTACTTTGTTTAGGCTTGGCTTGTAGGGAATTCCAAACCTGCGTATATTCTAACGCACATAACTATAGAACCCATTCTAAATGCGCATGTGAACGCCATCAGCGTTTCTCACAGGTTCGCATTTAAAGTCTGTGTAGAGGGAATGGTGTCGTCTTAGCGGCCCCTAATTTAATAACAAATGATCGTTGCGACGGAAGCAAATCAATCAAAACTAACTTTAGATGGAAATAACTTAACTCTGCTATAAAGCCAAAACAATCTCTGTTACCTTAAATTATACGCTTATCTCTGTAAAGCTGCTTTGAAGCAATCTACATTGTTAAAAGCGCTATATAAATGAAGATGACTTGACTTTACTTGTTGGCCCATATAAGCATGCCTCTTTCTTTCAGTTGTGTTTAGTCTTGAGCTTGCTTGAACTATGCTTGAATTTTCTTGCCAAGAAAGCTAAGTGTTGTATTTTTGGATTTACCTTTTGCTCATGTTTTGTTGATTGTATTTTTTCTGTGAAAGCTCCCTTTTGTTGTACTTTTAAACTTGGACTCTTCAGTAAAAGCACCTTTTGATCAGTCATCTAAGCCTGCGAGTTATTCTTCTGCCCTTGGGTCTATCTGCTGTTTGTCATCCACAAGAGATAGAAGCATTGCTAATTAACATGAAAAATAACGTGAACATCAAACATCAATCAGTATATAAATAAAAATGGCCTAACATTACCGAATGAAATGTTGACCTAGGGCGAGTTATAGGACTGTGAAGCTGTAGGGGTGTTTATGGACTCGATCTACTCCATCTATGTTTTGAATATTGTTCTGAATCCAATATATCATAAAGCTAGAATTAAAAGGTGTTTTTAAGCAGAAGCTCTGTTTTTTTCTTTTGATATATTGCATGTTCAGACATTCATACTACAACATACTCTGGGGGCCATGAATGTTTTGTGATAAATTAAATTAAAAAAAAAAATGCTATTGAGGAAAGAGTTAATAATTATTATCTGCAGTGGAAAGTTTGGAAAGCAGAATTATGATTAATGTATATGCTCTATTTATTTATGTTTTACATATATGCTATTAATATATGTTTTTAGTGAGATCAAACTTCAGAGGACTTGAGAGGCCATAACAGGCCCCTGAGATTTGTTAGATAGTATAACAACACTAGCATGCACTGGTGACTCCACAGTCCAACTAAATCAGAACACAAATAGAGTTCATTACCTGCAATATTAATGAAGATGCAATGATGGGCATTTCAGAGTATATAGCAGAAGGTATTTCTAATAATGTTTGTAATGTTAAAAACAACAACAACAATATTTTTTCTTAGACTTTGATGAATTATTGCTGCGCTAACCATTCATATAACTGAATTAATTATTATATTACTAATCAAACAATATGTTACAGTTGGGGTCACATTACATGGTATAAGACAATGTGGCTAAACATTCTAAGCTAAATGTTTGTGTGTTTATTTATTTATGGTCTAAAAACATATGGACTTTGTTTGCTCTCTTCCTCAGGTCAATGAAAGTTTTCATTGTGTAAGGAAAATGGAAAATGGAACATATTTTTACTTCATGTTGTTTGAAAATCTTGGGTGCATAAGATATGCTTTCTTCACTTTGGGGGTTATTTTTTACTGTGCTGTCATATACTTTAATGTTCTTATTATTCTTGTCATAATTCTGGAGAAGAAATTGCACCAGCCCATGTACATTTTGATTTCATGCTTGTCCATCAACTCTGTATATGGTACAGCTGGCTTTTTCCCAAGGTTATTGACAGACCTGCTTTATGATGCACATATAATCTCCTTTGAAGCATGTCTCATACAGAGTTTTGTCATTTACTCATATGCAGCTTTTGAACTTACAATATTGATGTTAATGGCATTTGATAGGTTTGTTGCAATCAGTAAACCTTTGCATTACAACAACATAATTACCACACGGTTTCTAACTTTTCTAATAGTTATAGCATGGTTTTATCCAATTACTTTTGTTGGTATTAGTGGTCTTTTAACTGCAAGGCTGACAATCTGTGGTAACAAATTGCTAAAGGTGTACTGCCACAACTATGAAATTGTCAAACTCTCATGTGTGAACAGTAATATTAATAATATTTATGGTCTGATTGTAACGATCACAACAATTTTTATCCCTTTGAGTTTTATATTTTATACCTATGCCAGAATTATTATAATTTGTCAAAGAAGCACACGAGAGTTCAGGAGCAAAGCATATAAAACTTGTATTCCACACATGGTGATCCTTTTAAATTTCTCAGTTGCTATTTTTTGTGAGCTCACTTTGAGTCGATTTGTGAATGGGGAACTTCCTATAGCGCTGAGTGTTGTCATTTCACTTGAATTTATTATTATACCACCCTTTGTAAACCCTATTGTTTATGGTCTAAACTTTCCTGATATTCGCAAAAAAATTAGGCATCTTATAAAAGCCTCCAAATAGCCTGCTTTGTTTCTGTTGTAATACTGTAACACAGAAAATCAAGTTTGAAGAAATTTAAAGATAATTTAAACCTTCTAGTTGTGAGTGATTGCTAAATGTGATAGTTTTCACCCTTCTGAATTATATACAGATTTCCTTTAAATTACCTCCTCAGTAAATACTGTACATTTGTGTGAAATTTTTTTTAGGGATTTAGAAACAGAATTGACTGAAAAAAGAAGCCATCAATCATATGAGCTTGGATTAATAACTTTATACAGTATATAGAATATGAGCTTCAATTAAATCTTTTAAAAATGACATACTATTAGTGTAACTAATTCTTTATAATTGTATTGTTTAAAAATAAAATAATTGACATTGTGTTATTCTGAATGCAAAGCATTACACTGAACCTGGCAATCAGTTTTGGGAACTTCAAACAATAGCTGTCAACATACTTTAAATCAAATAATTACAAATCATGATATTTGGTGTAGTTGTATCTTTTTTCAATAGAAATAATAATAATTAAAGTGATTAAATGCTAGAATACTAACACTTTTAAACATAAAGGTGACAGAGCGTTTTCTCGAGTCGGTCCTACACTGGAATAACCTCCCGCACTCTGTCAGATCAGCAAAGTCGTTGGCTGTCTTTAAGTCGTTGTTAAAAACCTATTTATTAGATGTAGCATGGGGTGCAGTCTGAAGTGGCTTGGCCCTTTGTGTGAAAGTGATATAGTATGTAGCTGTCTCCTGTCTTATGTTTACTTTCTATTGCTTGTTTGTATGTATAGTTTTAATTAAGTGTTTTATTCTACTGTCTGTACTGTCTACTTTTCTGTTTATAACCAGCTATATGTACATTTAAATATTAATCATCTGCTTATACTTTCTAAGTGATCTTATAAGCTTGTTTCTGTATTAGTTAATCATAGTAGCTGAAGTGTTAATGTAATATTATTCATTAGTCTTGCATTACTTATTATGATGGACCGTTATTCTAAAGTTTTACCATGAAATGGAGTAGATGGATTTAAACCCCCTTAGCCACTATGAAATCTCTGTGCTGCACAGCCTTGACAACACAACTGTGTTTGGAAGAACAAAAAAAAAAATATTTTGGGGTGAACTTTTCTTGCATTCAGGTGCACTCATGTAAAATAAAACATTCATATAAAGTGCTGTTCAAAAACTGTATGTATGTGTTTTGACCACGTGTTTTGAAAAACTCAGACCTGTCATCATTTAGAAAATATTTTGAATACCACAATAGTGTAACACCTAGATCACATGCTTTTGCATTTCTTTGCCTTCCATATGGTCATTCTCCCACTCACTGCCATATAATCAAATTGGGGATGCAAACAGGGCTGACAAAGACCTATAACAAGTACATGTTTCTATAATAATGTCCCAAGCCGCATTAATAGTTCTAAAGTTGTGCTTTCAAATTAGTAATGGCTGCTTGAGTGCAAGATACATCATTTTAATTTATTTATTTTTACAATTTTGGGGCACCATTGACATTTTTAGTATTGGAAGTCAATGTTGCCCCAAAATGGCTTGGTTACAAACTTCCTTCAAAACATCTTCCTTTGTGTTCAGCAGAACAAAAAAAATGTTTGGAACAACTTGAGGGTGAGTAAATGATGACAGAATTTAAAATTTTCTGTTAACTATCCCTTTAAATGCATGAAGATTTTGCCAATCATTATTACATATTCGGGTCTTTAGCATCCCAGATCTATATCTAACACAGATGGAGCTCTACCTGTCGGGATAATATAAAACTCAATCAGGAGATTAGAGCTTGGAAGGGTTCAGTTTAAGCAGATTTTTTATATCATCATCATTGTGCTCTATAGAACTAATTTCACAATATATTCAGCATCTGGCTCAAATTTGCAAACTGAAACATAATCTCAAAACTATCATTTTCAATGTCTTCAAATATCAATATTTTAATCACTGACAGCTTCTCCACCAGATCCACCATCAAGAGACAGTGACATTATTATTTGATTATGTTCAGTACTTGCTCTGCAGTAAATCGCTGAGCCATTTCAATTTTTGCTGATGATACTTATTAATATTTTGTTTTCTGCCTGCGGTAACTATGAGTGAAACATCACTTCATCATTGTGTATATAGTCTCAAAGTCTTAATAATTCACAAGATTTAACAAGTTGTCAAATTCATACAATACTCGTACATATTTGTATACTCGTACACAATCCTGCAGCTTTTACTCCTAGTGCTGTCATTGGCTACTGCCTCAATTCCTGTACATATTTATCGCGATATTTGTAAATCAGTTGCGCCCCTTCTTGGAAACTAGTCGGATGTCCCACACACTGTCAGAAAGTTTATATTAATTGCACTGTATTTATTAAAATTATACAAATTGGTCCCTGTCTGTTTATGTTCCAATGATACATGATGTCTCTCCACACCTCATAACCTACCTCTGTTTGCAAGAGTGGAAAAGCTTATCTGACTTGTCACATGACATCATATATTTGATTATTTTGTCATAATCAGATCAGTTACACTGCTGATAACTGTCCCGTTTGCATGTAAATCATGTTATTTTTAAACAAGTTCATATGATTATTGCTTGCTATCAAAGACATGCTCCTGTCTGCCTCGTTGCCTGCTGTGAGTGTGTTTGTTTGCTTCGGTGCTGTAAGCTCCGTCTTAGCCTTATATTTCTTTGTTTTGAACCATCATTTTACTACCATTTCTAGTTGTTTATACTACTACATTTTACCCAACATCTCAGATTAACCTGACATCACTAGCTTTTGTTATTAGTACTACTAGCACAAAACGCTAGTAATTCGCTAGCCTGTTAACGCGCCACCCGTGCGCTCAGCTATTTTTTTTTTTTTTTTTTTTTTCTCGCGCATCCGCGCCTTTGAGTTCATAAAAAGCTCAGGTGAGTAAGAATCAGTCAACAAACACGGTGAGTAATGTCTTGTCCTGTTATTGTCACCTGCACTTCATGTCACATGTTTAGTATTGCCTTCTCTGTCTGCAATATAGGATTTATATGTGATAAATGTAAGGAGACAGTTAGGTTGACAGAGAAGATTTCAGAATTAGAAACACGCATCCAAACTTTAATTGAGGATAGTAAGAGTGCTAGAGCTTCAGATGTTTTGGATGCGCATAGCATAGTGAACACTTTACATGAGTCGGTTCCGGCTGAAGTAGAGCCTGTGCAGCCGGGCAAATGGGTGACAGTGAGGGATCGCTCTAGTCGCGGATAAAAAAAAACACTCTTCCGTTCCGATTCCCATAACAAATCGATTTGCCCCGCTCAGTGGAACACCCACTGAGAATGATTGTGCCCTAGTTATTGGCGATTCTATTACACGGAACGTGAAAATAGAGACACCAACCACCATAGTCACATGTTTGCCGGGAGCCAGAGCGCCTGACATCAAAGCAAATTTAAAAGTGCTGGCTAATGCTAATCGTAAATTCTCTAAGATCATTATTCATGTCGGCACTAATGATGTTCGACTCCGCCAGTCGGAGATCACCAAAATTAATATTAAAGAGGTGTGTGAACTTGCAAGTATGATGTCAAGGACTGTAATTTGCTCTGGCCCCCTTCCTGTTCGCAGGAGTGATGAGATAGTTAGTAGATTGTGTTCGCTTAACGGTTGGCTGTCTAGGTGGTGTCCGCTTAATAATATAGAATTCATAGACAATTGGAAAAGTTTTTGGGGCAAACCTGACCTGTTGAAAAGAGATGGTATTCATCCCTCCTGGGATGGTGCTGCTCTTCTCTCTAGTAATATGGCTCATAGTCTTAGAGCTCAAACATGACAATCTGGGGCTCAGGTCAGGAAGCAGACAGACTGGCTTAACCGACTACATTACATTACTTTAAATGAATCAACCCCGCAAGATTACTGTTATAAACATGAGCCTCGTCTGAAACGCAAAGGGGGTGGTGTTGCTGTAATTTATAGTAATAGTTTCAAAACCACTAAGAAATCAAGTTTTAAATATAATTCTTTTGAAGCATTGGTGCTTAATGTAAAAATATATAGTGTAAACGATAAACGTTTGAGATTTGTGCTGGCTACTGTATACAGGCCACCAGGGCACCATACAGACTTTATCAAAGAATTTGCGGACTTTCTATCAGAATTAATATTGACTGCAGATAAAGTACTAATTGTTGGTGATTTTAATATACACATCGATAATGAAAAAGATGCATTGGGATTGGCATTTAAAGACATTGTAAATTAAATTGGAGTTAGACAACACGTGTCAGGACCTACTCATCGTCGTAATCATACTCTAGATCTAATATTATCACATGGAATAGATGTTGATGCCGTTGAAATTCTGCAGCAGAGCGATGACATCTCAGATCATTATCTAGTCTCGTGTAATTTGCATTTAGCCAAGGCTGCAAAGCCGTCTCCGTGTTTCAAATATGTGAGACCTATCACTTCTGCTACTAAAGATTGCTTTATTAATAATCTTCCTAATCAGTTTCATCATCTCAGCATCCCAGATAGCTTAGAAGAACTAGATATTGCAACAAAAACTTTTAACTCTCTCTTTTCCAGCACTTTAGACACAGTTGCTCCGTTGCGCTTAAAGAAGATTAAAGAAAATAGTCCAACGCCGTGGTACAACGAGCACACTCGGGCCCTTAAGAGAGCAGCCAGAAAAATGGAGTGCAACTGGAAGAAAACAAAACTAGAGGTATTTCGCATTTCATGGAAGGAGAGCTCAATTACTTACAGAGTGGCTTTAAAAGCTGCTAGATCTGCTTATTTTTCAACCCTATTAGAAGAAAATAAACATAATCCTAGGTATTTATTTGAAACGGTGGCTAAACTAACGAAAAATAAAGCTTCAAGCACCGAAGTTTCCAAGCAACACAGCAGTAATGATTTTATGAATTTCTTCACTTATAAGATTGATAATATCAGGGACAAAATTATAACTATGCAACCGTCTACTACAGTATCGCATCAGGCAGTGCATTGTAGTCTCCCTGAGGAAAAATTTGATTCATTCGTTGCTATAGGAGAGGAAGAATTTACTAAACTCGTTAAATCATCTAAATCTACAACATGTATGTTTGACCCTATACCAACTAAGCTACTGAAAGAGATGCTTCCAGAGGTCCTAGATCCTCTTCTTTATATCATTAATTCGTCTTTGTCTCTAGGATACGTACCAAAAACCTTTAAGCTGGCTATGATTAAACCGCTTGTTAAAAAAACGCAACTTGATCCGACAGAATTAGTCAATTACAGGCCGATCTCGAATCTACCTTTTCTGTCAAAGATATTAGAAAAGGCAGTATCCTCACAACTGTGTTCCTTTCTTGAAAGAAATTATATCTGCGAAGATTTCCAGTCCGGATTTAGACCGTACCATAGTACTGAGACAGCTCTCGTTAGAGTCACAAATGATTTGCTCTTATCATCCGATCGTGGTTGTGTCTCGCTATTAGTGTTACTCGATCTTAGTGCTGCATTTGACACCATTGACCACAACGTTCTTTTAAATAGATTAGAACATTATGTTGGCATTACGGGAAATGCACTAGCATGGTTTAAATCATACTTATCTGACCGTTATCAGTTTGTAGCAGTAAATGATGAGATGTCTCATCGATCACAAGTTCAGTATGGCGTACCACAATGCTCAGTACTAGGACCGCTGCTGTTCACTCTGTACATGCTGCCATTAGGAGATATCATTAGGAAACATGGAATTAGCTTTCACTGTTATGCTGACGATACTCAGCTCTATATTTCTTCAAAACCTAACGAAACGTATCAATTCACAAAATTAACGGAATGCATAGCGGATATAAAAAATTGGATGACTCGTAATTTCCTACTTCTAAATTCTGAAAAAACAGAGATTCTAATTATTGGACAAAAAACTTCCTCACGTAATAACCTAGAATACTGTCTAACACTTGATGGCTGCTCTGTTAAGTCTTCGTCGTCGGTTAGGAACCTGGGTGTGCTCTTTGATACCAATCTTTCATTTGAAAGTCACGTGTCTAGTATCTGTAAAACTGCATTTTTCCATCTTAAAAATATATCTAAATTACGGCATATGCTCTCATTCACTGCGTTTACATGCAGCCAATAACCCGTTCAAAACCGGGATATTAGCAATAACCCGGTCGCGCACGGCCATGTAAACACCGGCAAAAACCCGGATATGCTCATATCCCGGTTTTTAAAAACCCGGATATTACCCCTGGGGTACCCCTTTTCTAACCCGAATATTTGGTCATGTAAACGCGTATCGGCATATCCCCATCAAAAGGAACATTGATTTGTGTTCTGCGCATGTTCTATTCGCAAGGAATCTTGTTCTTTTGAGTAGAGGAACTTCTTGTATGCGCCAGAAAAACCCGCGTGCAGGAAGTAAACAGAGGTTAACATGGCGAGACGCAGCACAGCACCACACTTTTGGAGCGAGGAGGAAACAGATTTCTTTCTTAGTGTGGTGAAAACCATGAATATCATGTCTTTTGTTGACGGCAGAAAGTACCGAGATAGTGATATTTACAAGAAGGTGACCGAAAAGTTACGCGAAGCAGGGTTTATACGGACGCCAGACCAAATTAAGTACCGCTGGAAGACGCTGAAAAAGGCGTACTACAAGGCGAAGAAACAAAACGGTACTAGCGGGTCCGACCCGTCTTCTTTCCCCCAGTTCGACATAATGGATGAGATTTTGGGGAATAGGCCCATCACTACTGCCGAAAACAGCGGGGTAGATGTCGGCTTTGAGGACGAACAGGAGCAGTTACCTGGCGACCAAGGTAGGTTAGCTCGCCTTATCTGAGCAAAATAGCTACGTAACTAAGGTCAATTGTATAATAAATAGTAATACTACTCATTAGTACCACAACTGCTGTCTAACATGCACTGTCCCTGATAAATAAGTAAAATAAACGTCAAATTAATGTAAAGTAACGTCAGTGTAAGGCAGTGTCTTGCTATTTTGCGGTCTCCTCATGATGCTGCGTAAAAAGACGTCTCTTGTTTTTTGTTAATTTTATGCACATAGTATTTATGCTATTTTGCAGAGAGTGATGCAACGTTTGACCTGACAGACGCAGTCACCCCTATGTCTACAGCAAGCAACGCAACAAGTGGAAGTGGCTCACTAGATCTTGAAGGAGAGGATGATGATAGTGTGGATGATAACACAGGTAAGTGGTTAGCTTAATAGGAGAAGTCCCTGAACAATAGCCTTCCCAACTATTCTAACATCAAGCTTTAATGTTTTGCTTATTTTTGGTGTTTTTTTTTGGCCAGATGCAGAGAATGGAGCAAGTGTACCTCCAACACAACCATCGGATGCCACTGCAGCTACTCCTGGTAGGATTTCTAAATAGTGTTACAATACTATGCTCTAACCAGTTATGCCTTAGTAATACTCTTAATTACTTAGTCAATCCTCTTCCTTGTGTAATGTCTAAAAATATACAGTTTCTTTAATGGTCACTTTGATTATAGTGATTAAGAAGAGATATTATGTAGTATACCTGATGGTGCAAGCTAAGGGCTGTCTTGTCTGCTCTAGGTGGATCAAGTCGCAGGTCCAGGCCCAGGCCCCGTGGAACTGCTTCACTTACTCAACAACAACAGTTCATGGAGAGAATGCAGCACGCACAGAACCAATGGAGTGAGCAGCAAAGGCAGTTGAGCCATGCCAGGGATGAAGCACTCATGTCTCAACTGATCGCAGAAACAACCCGTTCAACGGGTATCTTAGTAACCCAACTCCTTTCAGGGTTAGCTGCCTTATTCCAGCGGCCAACTCCTCAACCTGTCTTTACCAATTCTCAGCCCCAGCCAATGTATCAGCCATACAACAACCATTTTGACAATTACAGGCAACCCCCTGCTCCTCCACATCATGTCCCCTACTCACAAACACCTCAGCCTGAACGTGATGACAACGATGGTGACCAAGGTTTTACAAGATTCTTCCAACTGTAGTGTCCCACCTTTTAATCTATACCACTTTGATTAATGTGACAGTTTTGTTCTGTTATTGCGAAGTATGTACTTGAAAGTATTTTTGTAAAACATTTACACCTTGCACCTTTTTTTAAACAATTTTTATTTATTACAAAACATTTTCAGAGGCACTTTGTGCCACACTTGGTCCATATGTTTAAAGCTACTACAAAGTTGACCCTTATTTGAACCTCAGTTTTACCACATTTGTAAAAACAAAACAAACAAAGCTGTTACTTTATGAATTATTTTGAATAAATTATATATAAAAGTTACTTGAAAACTTGCATGTGCTGAACTTCTAGTAGAAATTGTAAACACAACTTTTAGATACCTCTTCTCTGTCTTTCATAATTAGGGAGCAACAAACTCAAGCTGGTTTCACACTCCAGAGAGCAGATAAACATTTAAAGACCTTAGAAAAAAACAATGCGATGCAAGTAACAAATCATAACCTTAGATCCGCTTCCTTCCCATCACCCCCCATTCATCTTACTCTCTCGCGCTCTCCTATAAGCGCCTACGGAGTGGGACATGTGCAGCAAGGTAATCCGTTAGTGCCTGTCTGATGGCTGTGGCTGCACTGTTATTGGCCCTATTGGCCTGTGACACAGGCTGTGGAAACTGCCTTCCTGCAGATGTTGCCTCCTCTGCCCATCTGGGATTCACATGCTCCTTCTCCATCTCACAAAAATTGTGCAGAGCACAACATGTTGCTACCATGTATGGCGTAAATGTGAAATGGAAATCACTGCGCTTCAACAGAACACGGAAACGAGATTTCAGTCGACCAAATGCTATCTCAATACTTGTTCTAGCAGAACTCAAATACACATTGAAGGATTCCTCCTGTGGTGTCAGTCTTGGAGACTGCAGATAGCCCTTCATTAGCCAGGGCATCAGAGGGTAAGCAGGATCTCCCAGCAGGAAGAAATCCACATCCTGCCCCCCGATCTGCACTGCTCTCTAAAACGGGACATTGAGATATAAATATTAGTGTCTGAAATGATGTCATAACACATTTTAATTTTGTCGCAAGTATAAAATCTAAAACTCTGGTTTAATAACATTAATAGAAAATTAATAACATACCTCTTACATTTAACAACCAAACAAGATTTCAAATGCTTTTTTCATGCATTACCTACCTTTGGGAAGGAGTGGGCATTCTGGAACAGCTGGGACTGCCTGAGTGCATTAGCGTCATGCGCAGAACCAGGCATTTTGCAGCTCACACTCCAGAAGCTATGGAAAAATTATCACAGTGAATCAAAGTGTAATTGGGGCTGCTTGATTATGGCAAACATTATAATCCCAATTCTTTCAGGTCAATAATGACATCATAATTATTTGAACATGAAGTATGTGATTTTTTTTTTTAAACTTCTATTTTTCTTTTTAACAGTGGACCTCCTTGAACTGTAATTTCAAAAACTTCGTAAAATATTCAATAAACGCTAGGGAGGGGTTCTATTATAGCTTAGTGGAGTATGTCTGTCAACATTATATACAATTATTATCATCATAAACTTTAATATAAAAGCTGGGAATGGCAAAACACTTACCAGTATTTGTCATCACAGACTCCCTGGAGGATATAGGAGGGCCATCCCTTCCTATTTATGAAGTCCCTGTAGCCATCACTTGGAGGCAAACAAGGGATGTGACTCCCATCCACACAGCCTATGATAAAAAATAAAATAAAAATACGTTTACACACTGCAGTGTAGCCTACACACATAGTACAGTTCACATTTAGCCTACTCTCAGAAAACTGCACTGAAATTATCAAGACAAAAGAGCAGGACATATTTTTACCTATGATTTGAGGAATGGAGTGGGCCCGTTCAAATCTTTCTGCGATGGCACATGCCTCCTCCAAAGTTGGTACTCTGATAAGTGTTTTGATGACAGAGTCGACCATTCCGTGGCAGAATAAATACACCATCTTCTTCACGGTGCTCTTGTGCACTCCGAATTGGTTTGCGATCACACGGTACTCTGCGCAGCTTGCTAGTTTGTATAGCACCATGGCAACACGCATCCCTATAGGCACTGGTGTGCGAATGGTTACTTCACAGGGCTCCATCACTCTCTCCATCATACGGCAAAGTTTAACAAAAGATTGACGTGACATACGAAAATTGTCACGCCAGTCCGTGTCGGTGAACTCCATCATTACAACCCGTTCCCACCAGTCCTGACTGCGCACCTTCATCCAAAGTGTCCGGGGGGCTCTGGTGGTAACGGGTACCGTGGATATGTGTGGCACAGCTCCAGCTACATTTCCCATTTCTTGCTCACCTTCTCTCCTTCTATTAATGAAGACCATGAGGCACAGTAGTGTCAAGTGCTGCTGGTGGATCAGTACCAGCGCCAAAGCGCAAACAAAGGCGATCGCTATCTGCCCCGAACTACCGGTATTCATTATCCGCGTGCTGCTGTTGTTGTTGTTGTCTTTGGATACAGGAAGCAGAATCGGAAATGACGCATATTGCGTCTTAAGGTTGCCCGTACGTCCAGACGCTAACCGTGCGTCGCCGTTTACATCGGGATATTACCAATTGATTACAAATGCCATGTATACAGGAGTAACTCTCTCTGCTCACGCATGTAAACGGGTTATTCCGAATGTTTCAGAAACCCAAATAGTGACCCTAACCCGACCATAACCCGGATATTGGCTGCATGTAAACGTAGTCATTGACAAATGCGGAACAATTAGTTCATGCGTTCATGACCTCAAGGCTAGATTATTGTAATGCCCTACTGGGTGGTTGCCCTGCACGCTTAATAAACAAACTACAGCTGGTCCAAAATGCAGCAGCTCGAGTTCTTACCAGAACCAGGAAGTATGACCATATTAGCCCAGTTCTGTCAAAACTGCATTGGCTCCCTATTAAACATCGCATAAATTTTAAAATATTGCTGATCACTTACAAAGCACTAAATGGTTTAGCTCCGCAGTACTTGAGCGAGCTCTTAACGCATTATAGTCCGTCACGTCTATTGCGATCTCAAAATTCCGGCCAGTTACTAATACCTAGAATATCAAAATCGACTGCTGGTGGTAGATCTTTTTCCTATTTAGCACCAAAACTCTGGAACAGTCTTCCTACCATTGTCCGGGAAGCAGACACACTCTGTCAGTTCAAAGCCAGATTAAAGACACATCTCTTTGACCTAGCTTTCACATAATACATTATAGACTTCTATAATTTAATGTTAGGCTGCATATATTAGGTCAGCCGGAACCGGGAACTCTTCCCAAAAATCCTGATGTACTCGTTACATCATGAGAAGAATGGCATCTACGCTAATTTTAGTGTCTGTGTTTATCCCGAGGTTTTCCTGCAGCCTGCCAGACGAAGGACCTTCGCCTGGACTGATGACAACGCAGTGATGAAGTGCCAACTAGTCTCTCCCTATGGAGGATCCAACTACCACTATACAGATAAGGCGTTGTCGGGAAAATCCGTTTCGCGTTCCTACCCCAAAGCAACAAAATAAAATAAAATTCTTTTTCAAAATTTATAAGGAAAGACAAGTACTTTGTTTAGGCTTGGCTTGTAGGGAATTCCAAACCTGCGTATATTCTAACGCACATAACTATAGAACCCATTCTAAATGCGCATGTGAACGCCATCAGCGTTTCTCACAGGTTCGCATTTAAAGTCTGTGTAGAGGGAATGGTGTCGTCTTAGCGGCCCCTAATTTAATAACAAATGATCGTTGCGACGGAAGCAAATCAATCAAAACTAACTTTAGATGGAAATAACTTAACTCTGCTATAAAGCCAAAACAATCTCTGTTACCTTAAATTATACGCTTATCTCTGTAAAGCTGCTTTGAAGCAATCTACATTGTTAAAAGCGCTATATAAATGAAGATGACTTGACTTTACTTGTTGGCCCATATAAGCATGCCTCTTTCTTTCAGTTGTGTTTAGTCTTGAGCTTGCTTGAACTATGCTTGAATTTTCTTGCCAAGAAAGCTAAGTGTTGTATTTTTGGATTTACCTTTTGCTCATGTTTTGTTGATTGTATTTTTTCTGTGAAAGCTCCCTTTTGTTGTACTTTTAAACTTGGACTCTTCAGTAAAAGCACCTTTTGATCAGTCATCTAAGCCTGCGAGTTATTCTTCTGCCCTTGGGTCTATCTGCTGTTTGTCATCCACAAGAGATAGAAGCATTGCTAATTAACATGAAAAATAACGTGAACATCAAACATCAATCAGTATATAAATAAAAATGGCCTAACATTACCGAATGAAATGTTGACCTAGGGCGAGTTATAGGACTGTGAAGCTGTAGGGGTGTTTATGGACTCGATCTACTCCATCTATGTTTTGAATATTGTTCTGAATCCAATATATCATAAAGCTAGAATTAAAAGGTGTTTTTAAGCAGAAGCTCTGTTTTTTTCTTTTGATATATTGCATGTTCAGACATTCATACTACAACATACTCTGGGGGCCATGAATGTTTTGTGATAAATTAAATTAAAAAAAAAAATGCTATTGAGGAAAGAGTTAATAATTATTATCTGCAGTGGAAAGTTTGGAAAGCAGAATTATGATTAATGTATATGCTCTATTTATTTATGTTTTACATATATGCTATTAATATATGTTTTTAGTGAGATCAAACTTCAGAGGACTTGAGAGGCCATAACAGGCCCCTGAGATTTGTTAGATAGTATAACAACACTAGCATGCACTGGTGACTCCACAGTCCAACTAAATCAGAACACAAATAGAGTTCATTACCTGCAATATTAATGAAGATGCAATGATGGGCATTTCAGAGTATATAGCAGAAGGTATTTCTAATAATGTTTGTAATGTTAAAAACAACAACAACAATATTTTTTCTTAGACTTTGATGAATTATTGCTGCGCTAACCATTCATATAACTGAATTAATTATTATATTACTAATCAAACAATATGTTACAGTTGGGGTCACATTACATGGTATAAGACAATGTGGCTAAACATTCTAAGCTAAATGTTTGTGTGTTTATTTATTTATGGTCTAAAAACATATGGACTTTGTTTGCTCTCTTCCTCAGGTCAATGAAAGTTTTCATTGTGTAAGGAAAATGGAAAATGGAACATATTTTTACTTCATGTTGTTTGAAAATCTTGGGTGCATAAGATATGCTTTCTTCACTTTGGGGGTTATTTTTTACTGTGCTGTCATATACTTTAATGTTCTTATTATTCTTGTCATAATTCTGGAGAAGAAATTGCACCAGCCCATGTACATTTTGATTTCATGCTTGTCCGTCAACTCTGTATATGGTACAGCTGGCTTTTTCCCAAGGTTATTGACAGACCTGCTTTATGATGCACATATAATCTCCTTTGAAGCATGTCTCATACAGAGTTTTGTCATTTACTCATATGCAGCTTTTGAACTTACAATATTGATGTTAATGGCATTTGATAGGTTTGTTGCAATCAGTAAACCTTTGCATTACAACAACATAATTACCACACGGTTTCTAACTTTTCTAATAGTTATAGCATGGTTTTATCCAATTACTTTTGTTGGTATTAGTGGTCTTTTAACTGCAAGGCTGACAATCTGTGGTAACAAATTGCTAAAGGTGTACTGCCACAACTATGAAATTGTCAAACTCTCATGTGTGAACAGTAATATTAATAATATTTATGGTCTGATTGTAACGATCACAACAATTTTTATCCCTTTGAGTTTTATATTTTATACCTATGCCAGAATTATTATAATTTGTCAAAGAAGCACACGAGAGTTCAGGAGCAAAGCATATAAAACTTGTATTCCACACATGGTGATCCTTTTAAATTTCTCAGTTGCTATTTTTTGTGAGCTCACTTTGAGTCGATTTGTGAATGGGGAACTTCCTATAGCGCTGAGTGTTGTCATTTCACTTGAATTTATTATTATACCACCCTTTGTAAACCCTATTGTTTATGGTCTAAACTTTCCTGATATTCGCAAAAAAATTAGGCATCTTATAAAAGCCTCCAAATAGCCTGCTTTGTTTCTGTTGTAATACTGTAACACAGAAAATCAAGTTTGAAGAAATTTAAAGATAATTTAAACCTTCTAGTTGTGAGTGATTGCTAAATGTGATAGTTTTCACCCTTCTGAATTATATACAGATTTCCTTTAAATTACCTCCTCAGTAAATACTGTACATTTGTGTGAAATTTTTTTTAGGGATTTAGAAACAGAATTGACTGAAAAAAGAAGCCATCAATCATATGAGCTTGGATTAATAACTTTATACAGTATATAGAATATGAGTGTCAGGGTTCCTGGGGTGGATGAAGAAGGAGATGAACACGGAGATCTATTACGAGGTTTTAATGCTCAATAATCACAAAATACAAAGAACAGGGAGCGAGGGCAAAGAACATAGATAGAACCTTAACATAAACATTGACCGACAAGTGCAGAGTGAAAACCAGGAACTTAAATACACACACAGATGAACACAAGACAGGTGATGCAGATGATGATGATGACGAACAGGCGGGTAATGAAGGGAGTGAGTTCAGGTGTGGAAACAAGGAGGATTCTGGGAACTGTAGTGCAGACAGGACGATGACAGACGGTGAATGTGACATTACTCCCCCCTCCCGGTAGGCGCGTCCTCGCGCCGTAGAAAGACCAAAGGGGTGGGAGGGTGGGCGCCCTGGAGGCTGACGGGGAAGACAAGGCAAGGGAGACAAGGCAGGAAGCCTCCAGGGCGGAGCAGACTGTGGGTGTGGTCACGGTGGAGCAGGCTGTGGGCGTGGCCAGGACAGAGACGACCCCTCGGGCGGCCACGGCGGTGAGGACCCTTCGGGTGGCCACGGCGGAGAGGACCCTTCGGGTGGCCAGGGCGGTGATGTCCCCTCAGGCGACCACGGCAGTGAGGACCCTTCGGGTGGCCATGGCGGTCCGGACCCTTCGGGTGGCCAAGGCGGTGCGGACCCTTCGGGTGGCCATGGCGGAGAAGACCCTTCGGGTGGCCATGGCGGAGAAGACCCTTCGGGTGGCCATGGCGGAGAAGACCCTTCAGGTGGCCACGGCGGTGAAGACCCTTCAGGTGGCCACGGCGGTGAAGACCCTTCGGGTGGCCACGGCGGAGAAGACCCTTCGGGTGGCCATGGCGGAGAAGACCCTTCAGGTGGCCACGGCGGTGAAGACCCTTCAGGTGGCCACGGCGGAGAAGACCCTTCAGGTGGCCATGGCGGAGAAGACCCTTCAGGTGGCCATGGTGGTGAAGACCCTTCAGGTGGCCATGGCGGAGAAGACCCTTCAGGTGGCCATGGCGGAGAAGACCCTTCAGGTGGCCATGGTGGTGAAGACCCTTCAGGTGGCCATGGCGGAGCCCTATGGCCCCCCCCCAAAAAATACTTGGGAAAAGTCCCGGGTACTAGAGAGGGCTCGGTGCTGGGCAGATCCAGCGACGAGGGCTCGGTGCTGGGCAGATCCAGCGATGAGGGCTCGGTGCTGGGCAGATCCAGCGACGAGGGCTTTGTGCTGGGCAGATCCAGCGATGAGGGCTTTGTGCTGGGCAGATCCAGCGATGAGGGCTTTGTGCTGGGCAGATCCAGCGATGAGGGCTTTGTGCTGGACAGGACCAGCGGCGAAGAGGGCTCTGAGCTGGGCAGGACCAGCGGCGAAGAGGGCTCTGAGCTGGGCGGAACCAGCGGCGAAGAGGGCTCTGAGCTGGGCGGAACCAGCGGCGAAGAGGGCTCTGAGCTGGGCGGGACCAGCGGCGAAGAGGGCTCTGAGCTGGGCGGGACCAGCGGCGAAGAGGGCTCTGAGCTGGGCGGGACCAGCGGCGAAGAGGGTTCTGAGCTGGGCGGGACCAGCGGCGAAGGGGGCTCTGAGCTGGGCGGGACCAGCGGCGAAGAGGGCTCTGAGCTGGGCGGGACCAGCGGCGAAGAGGGCTCTGAGCTGGGCGGAACCAGCGGCGAAGAGGGCTCTGAGCTGGGCGGAACCAGCGGCGAAGAGGGCTCTGAGCTGGGCGGAACCAGCGGCAAAGAGGGCTCTGAGCTGGGCGGAACCAGCGGTGAAGGCTTTGAGCTGGACGGAACCAGCGGTGAAGGGAGCTTCAGGGTCGACGGAATAAAAGAAAACAAAAGCTCTGCGGGCATGACGCTGTCTGTCACAGGCGCAGCAGGCATAACGCTCACAGTCTCAGGGGCGGCGGGCATGACGCATACTGCCTTGGCTTCGGCAGATCTGGCGTGAAGTGCAGGCTCGGCTGGACTGGCGTGAAGTGCAGGCTCGGCTGGACTGGCGTGAAGTGCAGGCTCGGCTGGACTGGCGTGAAGTGCAGGCTTGGCTGGACTGGCGTGAACAATGGCTTTTCTGACTGACATGAAGGCTGGGTCGAACATCTTCAAAGCCAGGTCTGCACTGTTCGACACCAGCTTACGAGCTCGGGGCCAGAAGATCCCCGCAATCAATCTCCCCATGGTTTCTTTTGGTCGGTCAATCTGTCAGGGTTCCTGGGGTGGATGAAGAAGGAGATGAACACGGAGATCTATTACGAGGTTTTAATGCTCAATAATCACAAAATACAAAGAACAGGGAGCGAGGGCAAAGAACATAGATAGAACCTTAACATAAACATTGACCGACAAGTGCAGAGTGAAAACCAGGAACTTAAATACACACACAGATGAACACAAGACAGGTGATGCAGATGATGATGATGACGAACAGGCGGGTAATGAAGGGAGTGAGTTCAGGTGTGGAAACAAGGAGGATTCTGGGAACTGTAGTGCAGACAGGACGATGACAGACGGTGAATGTGACAATGAGCTTCAATTAAATATTTTAAAAATGACATACTATTAGTGTAACTAATTCTTTATAATTGTATTGTTTAAAAATAAAATAATTGACATTGTGTTATTCTGAATGCAAAGCATTACACTGAACCTGGCAATCAGTTTTGGGAACTTCAAACAATAGCTGTCAACATACTTTAAATCAAATAATTACAAATCATGATATTTGGTGTAGTTGTATCTTTTTTCAATAGAAATAATAATAATTAAAGTGATTAAATGCTAGAATACTAACACTTTTAAACATAAAGGTGACAGAGCGTTTTCTCGAGTCGGTCCTACACTGGAATAGCCTCCCGCACTCTGTCAGATCAGCAAAGTCGTTGGCTGTCTTTAAGTCGTTGTTAAAAACCTATTTATTAGATGTAGCATGGGGTGCAGTCTGAAGTGGCTTGGCCCTTTGTGTGAAAGTGATATAGTATGTAGCTGTCTCCTGTCTTATGTTTACTTTCTATTGCTTGTTTGTATGTATAGTTTTAATTAAGTGTTTTATTCTACTGTCTGTACTGTCTACTTTTCTGTTTATAACCAGCTATATGTACATTTAAATATTAATCATCTGCTTATACTTTCTAAGTGATCTTATAAGCTTGTTTCTGTATTAGTTAATCATAGTAGCTGAAGTGTTAATGTAATATTATTCATTAGTCTTGCATTACTTATTATGATGGACCGTTATTCTAAAGTTTTACCATGAAATGGAGTAGATGGATTTAAACCCCCTTAGCCACTATGAAATCTCTGTGCTGCACAGCCTTGACAACACAACTGTGTTTGGAAGAACAAAAAAAAAAATATTTTGGGGTGAACTTTTCTTGCATTCAGGTGCACTCATGTAAAATAAAACATTCATATAAAGTGCTGTTCAAAAACTGTATGTATGTGTTTTGACCACGTGTTTTGAAAAACTCAGACCTGTCATCATTTAGAAAATATTTTGAATACCACAATAGTGTAACACCTAGATCACATGCTTTTGCATTTCTTTGCCTTCCATATGGTCATTCTCCCACTCACTGCCATATAATCAAATTGGGGATGCAAACAGGGCTGACAAAGACCTATAACAAGTACATGTTTCTATAATAATGTCCCAAGCCGCATTAATAGTTCTAAAGTTGTGCTTTCAAATTAGTAATGGCTGCTTGAGTGCAAGATACATCATTTTAATTTATTTATTTTTACAATTTTGGGGCACCATTGACATTTTTAGTATTGGAAGTCAATGTTGCCCCAAAATGGCTTGGTTACAAACTTCCTTCAAAACATCTTCCTTTGTGTTCAGCAGAACAAAAAAAATGTTTGGAACAACTTGAGGGTGAGTAAATGATGACAGAATTTAAAATTTTCTGTTAACTATCCCTTTAAATGCATGAAGATTTTGCCAATCATTATTACATATTCGGGTCTTTAGCATCCCAGATCTATATCTAACACAGATGGAGCTCTACCTGTCGGGATAATATAAAACTCAATCAGGAGATTAGAGCTTGGAAGGGTTCAGTTTAAGCAGATTTTTTATATCATCATCATTGTGCTCTATAGAACTAATTTCACAATATATTCAGCATCTGGCTCAAATTTGCAAACTGAAACATAATCTCAAAACTATCATTTTCAATGTCTTCAAATATCAATATTTTAATCACTGACAGCTTCTCCACCAGATCCACCATCAAGAGACAGTGACATTATTATTTGATTATGTTCAGTACTTGCTCTGCAGTAAATCGCTGAGCCATTTCAATTTTTGCTGATGATACTTATTAATATTTTGTTTTCTGCCTGCGGTAACTATGAGTGAAACATCACTTCATCATTGTGTATATAGTCTCAAAGTCTTAATAATTCACAAGATTTAACAAGTTGTCAAATTCATACAATACTCATACATATTTGTATACTCGTACACAATCCTGCAGCTTTTACTCCTAGTGCTGTCATTGGCTTCTGCCTCAATTCCTGTACATATTTATCGCAATATTTGTAAATCAGTTGCGCCCCTTCTTGGAAAGTAGTCGGATGTCCCACACACTGTCAGGAAGTTTATATTAATTGCACTGTATTTATTAAAATTATACAAATTGGTCCCTGTCTGTTTATGTTCCAATGATACATGATGTCTCTCCACACCTCATAACCTACCTCTGTTTGCAAGAGTGGAAAAGCTTATCTGACTTGTCACATGACATCATATATTTGATTATTTTGTCATAATCAGATCAGTTACACTGCTGATAACTGTCCCGTTTGCATGTAAATCATGTTATTTTTAAACAAGTTCATATGATTATTGCTTGCTATCAAAGACATGCTCCTGTCTGCCTCGCTGCCTGCTGTGAGTGTGTTTGTTTGCTTCGGTGCTGTAAGCTCCGTCTTAGCCTTATATTTCTTTGTTTTGAACCATCATTTTACTACCATTTCTAGTTGTTTATACTACTACATTTTACCCAACATCTCAGATTAACCTGACATCACTAGCTTTTGTTATTAGTACTACTAGCACAAAACGCTAGTAATTCGCTAGCCTGTTAACGCGCCACCCGTGCGCTCAGCTATTTTTTTTTTTTTTTTTTTTTCTCGCGCATCCGCGCCTTTGAGTTCATAAAAAGCTCAGGTGAGTAAGAATCAGTCAACAAACACGGTGAGTAATGTCTTGTCCTGTTATTGTCACCTGCACTTCATGTCACATGTTTAGTATTGCCTTCTCTGTCTGCAATATAGGATTTATATGTGATAAATGTAAGGAGACAGTTAGGTTGACAGAGAAGATTTCAGAATTAGAAACACGCATCCAAACTTTAATTGAGGATAGTAAGAGTGCTAGAGCTTCAGATGTTTTGGATGCGCATAGCATAGTGAACACTTTACATGAGTCGGTTCCGGCTGAAGTAGAGCCTGTGCAGCCGGGCAAATGGGTGACAGTGAGGGATCGCTCTAGTCGCGGATAAAAAAAAACACTCTTCCGTTCCGATTACCATAACAAATCGATTTGCCCCGCTCAGTGGAACACCCACTGAGAATGATTGTGCCCTAGTTATTGGCGATTCTATTACACGGAACGTGAAAATAGAGACACCAACCACCATAGTCACATGTTTGCCGGGAGCCAGAGCGCCTGACATCAAAGCAAATTTAAAAGTGCTGGCTAATGCTAATCGTAAATTCTCTAAGATCATTATTCATGTCGGCACTAATGATGTTCGACTCCGCCAGTCGGAGATCACCAAAATTAATATTAAAGAGGTGTGTGAACTTGCAAGTATGATGTCAAGGACTGTAATTTGCTCTGGCCCCCTTCCTGTTCGCAGGAGTGATGAGATAGTTAGTAGATTGTGTTCGCTTAACGGTTGGCTGTCTAGGTGGTGTCCGCTTAATAATATAGAATTCATAGACAATTGGAAAAGTTTTTGGGGCAAACCTGACCTGTTGAAAAGAGATGGTATTCATCCCTCCTGGGATGGTGCTGCTCTTCTCTCTAGTAATATGGCTCATAGTCTTAGAGCTCAAACATGACAATCTGGGGCTCAGGTCAGGAAGCAGACAGACTGGCTTAACCGACTACATTACATTACTTTAAATGAATCAACCCCGCAAGATTACTGTTATAAACATGAGCCTCGTCTGAAACGCAAAGGGGGTGGTGTTGCTGTAATTTATAGTAATAGTTTCAAAACCACTAAGAAATCAAGTTTTAAATATAATTCTTTTGAAGCATTGGTGCTTAATGTAAAAATATATAGTGTAAACGATAAACGTTTGAGATTTGTGCTGGCTACTGTATACAGGCCACCAGGGCACCATACAGACTTTATCAAAGAATTTGCGGACTTTCTATCAGAATTAATATTGACTGCAGATAAAGTACTAATTGTTGGTGATTTTAATATACACATCGATAATGAAAAAGATGCATTGGGATTGGCATTTAAAGACATTGTAAATTAAATTGGAGTTAGACAACACGTGTCAGGACCTACTCATCGTCGTAATCATACTCTAGATCTAATATTATCACATGGAATAGATGTTGATGCCGTTGAAATTCTGCAGCAGAGTGATGACATCTCAGATCATTATCTAGTCTCGTGTAATTTGCATTTAGCCAAGGCTGCAAAGCCGTCTCCGTGTTTCAAATATGTGAGACCTATCACTTCTGCTACTAAAGATTGCTTTATTAATAATCTTCCTGATCAGTTTCATCATCTCAGCATCCCAGATAGCTTAGAAGAACTAGATATTGCAACAGAAACTTTTAACTCTCTCTTTTCCAGCACTTTAGACACCGTTGCTCCGTTGCGCTTAAAGAAGATTAAAGAAAATAGTCCAACGCCGTGGTACAACGAGCACACTCTGGCCCTTAAGAGAGCAGCCAGAAAAATGGAGCGCAACTGGAAGAAAACAAAACTAGAGGTATTTCGCATTTCATGGAAGGAGAGCTCGATTGCATACAGAGAGGCTTTAAAAACTGCTAGATCTGCTTATTTTTCAACCCTATTAGAAGAAAATAAACATAATCCTAGGTATTTATTTGAAACGGTGGCTAAACTAACGAAAAATAAAGCTTCAAGCACCGAAGTTTCCAAGCAACACAGCAGTAATGATTTTATGAATTTCTTCACTTATAAGATTGATAATATCAGGGACAAAATTATAACTATGCAACCGTCTACTACAGTATCGCATCAGGCAGTGCATTGTAGTCTCCCTGAGGAAAAATTTGATTCATTCGTTGCTATAGGAGAGGAAGAATTTACTAAACTCGTTAAATCATCTAAATCTACAACATGTATGTTAGACCCTATACCAACTAAGCTACTGAAAGAGATGCTTCCAGAGGTCCTAGATCCTCTTCTTAATATCATTAATTCATCTTTGTCTCTAGGATACGTACCAAAAACCTTTAAGCTGGCTATGATTAAACCGCTTGTTAAAAAAACGCAACTTGATCCTACAGAATTAGTCAATTACAGGCCAATCTCGAATCTACCTTTTCTGTCAAAGATATTAGAAAAGGCAGTATCCTCACAACTGTGTTCCTTTCTTGAAAGAAATGATATCTGTGAGGATTTCCAGTCCGGATTAAGGCTCAGTACTAGGACCGCTGCTGTTCACTCTGTACATGCTACCATTAGGAGATATCATTAGGAAACATGGAATTAGCTTTCACTGTTATGCTGACGATACTCAGCTCTATATTTCTTCAAAACCTAACGAAACTTATCAATTCACAAAATTAACGAAATGCATATTAGCGGATATAAAAAATTGGATGACTCGTAATTTCCTACTTCTAAATTCTGAAAAAACTGAGTTTCTAATTATTAGACAAAAAACTTCCTCACGTAATAACCTAGAATACTGTCTAACACTTGATGGCTGCTCTGTTAAGTCTTCGTCGTCGGTTAGGAACCTGGGTGTGCTCTTTGATACCAATCTTTCATTTGAAAGTCACGTGTCTAGTATCTGTAAAACTGCATTTTTCCATCTTAAAAATATATCTAAATTACGCCATATGCTCTCATTGAAAAATGCGGAACAATTAGTTCATGCGTTCATGACCTCAAGGCTAGATTATTGTAATGCTCTACTGGGTGGTTGCCCTGCACGCTTAATAAACAAACTACAGCTGGTCCAAAACGCAGCAGCTCGAGTTCTTACCAGAACCAGGAAGTATGACCATATTTGCCCAGTTCTGTCAAAACTGCATTGGCTCCCTATTAAACATCGCATAAATTTTAAAATATTGCTGATCACTTACAAAGCACTAAATGGTTTAGCTCCGCAGTACTTGAGCGAGCTCTTAACGCATTATAGTCCGTCACGTCTATTGCGATCTCAAAATTCCGGCCAGTTACTAATACCTAGAATATCAAAATCGACTGCTGGTGGTAGATCTTTTTCCTATTTAGCACCAAAACTCTGGAACAGTCTTCCTACCATTGTCCGGGAAGCAGACACACTCGGTCAGTTCAAAGCCAGATTAAAGACACATCTCTTTGACCTAGCTTTCACATAATACATTATAGACTTCTATAATTTAATGTTAGGCTGCATATATTAGGTCAGCCGGAACCGGGAACACTTCCCAAAAATCCTGATGTACTCGTTACATCATGAGAAGAATGGCATCTACGCTAATTTTAGTGTCTGTGTTTATCCCTGCAGCCTGCCTTCTGACGAAGGACCTTCGCCTGGACCGATGACAACGCAGTGCTGAAGTGCCAACTAGTCTCTCCCTATGGAGGATCCCACTACCACTATACAGATAAGGCGTTGTCGGGAAAATCCGTTTCGCGTTCCTACCCCAAAGCAACAAAATAAAATAAAATTCTTTATCAAAATTTATAAGGAAAGACAAGTACTTTGTTTAGGCTTGGCTTGTAGGGAATTCCAAACCTGCGTATATTCAAACGCACATAACTATAGAACCCATTCTAAATGCGCATGTGAACGCCATCAGCGTTTCTCACAGGTTCGCGTTTAAAGTCTGTGTAGAGGGAATGGTGTCGTCTTAGCGGCCCCTAATTTAATAACAAATGATCAAAACTAACTTTAGATGGAAATAACTTAACTCTGCTATAAAGCCAAAACAATCTCTGTTACCTTAAATCATACCCTTATCTCTGTAAAGCTGCTTTGAAGCAATCTACATTGTTAAAAGCTCTATATAAATGAAGATGACTTGACTTGACATACTTTTATTCATAGAAATGCCCACATATCAGTGAACTTATTACATAAAAATGCTTTTAACATTTAACTATGCAATACTCTTTACAGAAAAATATCCCACAGTTATGGATAAACTCACAACATCAGCATCAAGTGCTGTGCTGGGCATGTTGGCCAACAAGTGTCCTCCAACGTATTCGATCCTTGGCCAAGTTCTCCACATGTTCCCATGGGACACTGACATTCTTCAGATCTTCGTGAAACATCTGTCTCCATGTCTTCCTTGGTCTTCCCTGTCTCCTGCATCCTTCTGGTGATGTCACTGTCTTTGGGTGTTGTTGTTTGGGCATGTGTAGGATGTGTCCAGCGAGGTGCACCCTTTGATCTGTCACAGTTTCTGAAAGTCTTCATATTGTCACAGTGTGAGACTGTGTTTTGTGTTTATTGTATTGTATTAGTGTTGTTCCCTGAGTTGCCACCAGATGTCTCTTCCCCTCACTGTCATATGTATCATGAACTGCATTTCCCATACTCCTGTCTGTTAATCATTGATCATTTGTCACCAGCTGTTTCCCATTAACCTGCATATATAAGCTGTGTCTTTGTGTGTGTCTTTTGCTGGTTCATTGTTTGATGTCACTGGTTGTTCTGTTGCCTTCTCTGTTAGTCCAGGCAAAATAGCATTTTACGACAGACAAATTGTAAAAGAATTTTTTTCAGCTTAGATAATTTCTATGAGGTGTCCAGAACAACATACTAAAAGTCCTAAGAAATCCAAGTTGAGGAAATATGTTAAATTCTCATCAATCCGAGATGTGTGCCAATAAGGCCAGGCAACAATACACCCCAATGGGGCTATTTTTTTCCTTTACTCCTATCAAAATGAAACTTTGCACAATGAAAGTACCCATGAAAAGTAACATTTTTTGTATTACAAGTTTCTTTGAAAATGTATCTGAATATGCAAATGAGCTATGCACTAATCGAATATGCCCAAAATACACCCAAATAGGCTTAATTTTTTCCTTTACTCCTACCACAGTAAAAATTTACATAGTAAAACTATACATAAAAAGTAACTTTTTTTGTATTACAGGTTTCTTTTGAAATGAATTTGAATATGCACATGAGCGCCACACTTATTGAAAATGTCCTAATTTGCATATAGGCAGAAACACCATTCATATCTATGACAAATACATCTGCTCAATCTTCATCCAATCATCCTACTGCCAATGGGTGATGGCAATGCTGCTTTTAGACTGGCCTCTAACCTGAAAACTGCCTGGCTTGGTAGTAATTAGGGATGTCCCGATACCACTTTTTCACTTCCGATACCGCAGCTTTGGCTATTTGCCGATACCGATATTAATCCGATATTTTTATTTTATTCTTGAACTAATACTACTAATAATAAAATATATGGAAGCACTTTGCTCAATTAGCCACATAAAAACATCTCACTCAAATGGAGAACAAATACTTCTCCAATAGTCCACAACAACAGCTGATAATGAAAGACTGCCAGCCTTTATTCAAAAGACCTTGAGATATGTTTGGTAACCTGAATGAATTTAAAATTAATTTGCTATATTTCAGATCAATATATTTGTTTCCTTAAAATTTTAATTAACTTTAAATTTATTCTCATCTGAATTATAAATAATTTATTTCTGTATAAAATAATACTACTTTTAAAAACACATTTGATTTTCTTTTTTATTCAATGTAGAATGTGTAACTTAAAAATAAACAGATTAGTGCCCTGTTTTAGGACAAGAAATGAAAACCAATGCAATATGTTGAATGTCCAAAAGATGAGATCATTTTTGCTTTTAAACAGCATGTGTGTGTGTGAGAGATTTTGGTTGGGTGACAGTTACAGTTTGAAAAGAGTTTACAGTTTGACAAAAGCACAATGTTGTGTTTTACACAAATATATATAGGCTAAACACTTTTTGCAGTTTTAATGATGTCCTGTATGAAAATGACGGAGTATGTTTTTATGTTTCCACTGTTCGATCGCGCCCGTGCCTCTCTCTCTCTCTGACACACACACACTCCAGCATTGCAATCTTGACATCGCAGCCTGTTCATTTTGCTACGTTCACACCAAACGCGAATAGTGTCAAATTCGCGTCTATTGCGTCTAGTTAGATGCTTTAACAGTTTGAATCCATTCGCGCGTCCAAAGCGAATAGGACGCGCCACGCCCGTATAATAATAAAGTGAGTATTTGAAGCGATATAGACGCGCGTTCAGAGCTAAGGCGAGGCTACAGATTAGGTGTCCCTAAAGAACCCGCATATGCGCGTATCTAACAGTAACGTTTGTTCTGTATTACATTGATTAATGTGCACGCGAGTTTTATTTATTTTTACGCGTGTATTCTCTGTGTAAATCCATGCACCGAACGTACGTTCAGCATTCCACCCCTAATGGGTATCGGATCATAGGTATCGGATAATTTTTTTTCTCCTCTCCGATATCCGATCTAGCGTTTTGGGCCAGTATCGGCACGATACCGATGCCGTGGATCGGATCGGGACATCCCTAGTAGTAACTAAACATATCCTATTCAATGCGATCACAGTCTCTTTCACGGACATCATTCGTAGTAGTCTATTCACAAACTGTTTGCTCAAGCATAGCGTTTTCTTAAATATATCAGTAAAAGAAGCACTTAGAAGGTTGTGGTTTAAAAATAAACATTCTGACATAAACACTCTGTCAGCTATCCTGTTTACTTCTGAATTTGATATTTTATTCACGGCCATCAATTGTAGTAACCTAGCCTGCTCCCTGAATTCAATGTGTTCACAGTCTCTTTCACGGGCACCAAACCAACAATTACTAAAAACACACACAGAACTGATTTTGCACGGGCATTTTGCACTAGTAGTTATTAAAGACATCGTTAAAATAGTCCAAGTGACTACAGTGGCTCGACCATATGTTTATCAAGCGACGAGAATACTTTTTGTGCGCAAAAAACAAACAAAACTAACGACTTTATTCCACTGTTTATTTTCTTCTCCGTGGGCCTGAGTGACTTCGCGTAGTGTTTTAGCGTAGCGCTTCTGTGTTGTACGTCACATGCATCACACACATGACCAGCGTCGGCCAATAGTGAGCCTACGCGTTGACGTGCAACAGATGCGCTGCGCTGAATTAACTTGGTGAATTCACTCAAGGCCCAGAGAGAAGGAAATGAATAGTGGAATAAAGTCGTTAGTTTTGTTTGTTTTTTTGCGCACAAAAAGTATTCTCGTCGCTTGATAAGCATATGGTTGAGCCACTGTAGTCACTTGGACTATTTTAACGTCTTTAATAACTATTCTAGGCCAGCAAGTGAGACAGCTCTCAGATTTAATCAAAAATATCTTAATTTGTGTTCCGAAGATGAACGAAAGTCTTACGGGGTTGGAACAACATGATGGTAAGTAATTAAAGACAAAATTTTTATTTTTGGGTGAACTAACCCTTTAAGATCAATAAAAGTGTTTTTGTGGCAAGTGACCCAGGTAAGTGTGGCAAGTGACTTCAAATTGATCGTGTTTATGCATAGGTTAACTTACTGAATGGACATGAATGTGTTAGTTATTTGGCCCCTTTTTTTCTACTTGTGACTTTATGGTTTCTTAGTCTGATGCCATGTTGAATTCCATAGATATAAACAAACTGCTTCGTTGTGTAGCATAGACGTCATCGTCTTGCTGCTCCCTCCCCGTTCTGTGATTGGTTCCCTTTTTGAGGGGAAAATCTGGTCCATGGTATCCAGGCTGCCTAGCAGCGTGAATAAAATCGCGCTGCGCTCAAGGCAGCAGGAGGAAACCCAGGCTACCATTAGGGTGTATTTTGGGCATATTCGATTAGTATATTGCTCATTTGCATATTCAGATTCATTTCAAAAGAAACTTGTAATACAAAAAAAGTTACTTTTCATGTATACTTTTACTATGTAAAGTTTTATTGTGGTAGGAGTAAAGGAAAAAATTAAGCCTATCTGGGTGTATTTTGGGCATATTCGATTAGTGTATAGCTCATTTGCATATTCAGATACATTTTCAAAGAAACTTGTAATACAATTTTTTTTACTTTTCATGGGTACTTTCATTGTGCAAAGTTTCATTTTGATAGGAGTAAAGGAAAAAAATAGCCCCATTGGGGTGTATTGTTGCCTGGCCTTATTGGCACACATCTCGGATTGATGAGAATTTAACATATTTCCTCAACTTGGATTTCTTAGGACTTTTAGTATGTTGTTCTGGACACCTCATAGAAATTATCTAAGCTGAAAAAAATTCTTTTACAATTAGTTCTATTTTTGGCTCCAAAATGAGTTACTTTGCCTGGACTATGTGTCACCTGTTTGGATTATCACTTTGTGTACGGCTGTGAGTCTTATGTTTTTATTAAACACTGTTAACCTGCAAATCCTTCTCCTCATTTGATACCGTGACACATATGGTTTATTTATGATGTGATTTATCTTTTTCCATATTGTTAAAGCATTTTGTTTTCTCTTTTCAGCTTCATAAACTGTACTTGATGTCTGCCTAATGCCTTTATAAAAAAGGGTCAGTGCTCATCAGGTGTTTTGCTAAAAGACATATTCATTGCATAGTTACAGTAAAAGTGACCAATAATCACAAGGATATAGAATGAAAGTTGAGAATGTAAAATGTTGTGCTTACGGTTTTGCCCATTTGTTCTTTAAAGCGAAGAAACAAATATATTTTCACATACCAAAGTTGAATCTCATCTCTTGGTTTGTAAAAATATAACTTCATCATAGCGATTTTTTTTAACTTTACTGTATGTGTCACTATAATAGATTGCCCCTGTTTCTGGACATTTTATATATATATATATATATATATATATATATATATATATATATATATATATATATATATATATAATTAACTGATTTTTATACTGTTGTGCAGTAGTTTTGGCGCTACATTTGTCTTTAAACAGTTTGACATTAAATATTGGAATATGCTTTCAAAATTGTGTGCATTCATTTTGCTTTTGTTACATTTATTTGAATATAATTTATATACCTTTGATATACTATACATACACTGTAAATGTTAGAAGCACTTTAGTACATGTAATTATCTTTAATTAAAATACTGCAAAACTACTCCTGCTGTAGGCCATTCCTTAGAAAAAAGTTTATCTTTTAAATGTATTTATGCATCAGTCTAATCAAATAAGCAAATTTGTGTCATTGATCATGTGAACTCGTTTTTTGTTTTTAAATATAAGGTTTATAATTTAATTAGAAGGAATACATGTTTAACAGCCCAAATAATACATATTTAAGGTATCTATCCCTGCAACCAGAACCAGAAGAGATCTGTCATCATTTACCATAAATGGGCAAGTAAATGTGAAGCATCTGTTCAGCAGGGTTGTTATTGGCTGTGACTTTATCGGCGCTTCATGTTACAAAGTATGTTTTGGTGTTATTATTACGTTAGTTATACATTAAGTTAACTATAAAGTGTCTCTATGTTGTGAGAAATTATTCCTTTACCGAGATCCTAACCCTAACCCTAAGCATGTCTGCACATTTCAATGAATTACAGCACCATGTTTCCTGTTCCATTGACAGAATGACAGAGATATGTGGGAAATGTAGTTTTTGTAATGAAACGTTTTGTAATGAAACAATAAATGTTAAATAAATAATATATTTAATAGACAACTGGATATCTAAATTTGTTTATTGTGCAAACCTTTATGACATACATGAGGGACAGGCTGAAATTGGATATTTTACTGTGAGCACTTTAAAAATAACCTTTAAGCCAGCTTTCCATGTCTGAAAACTGTGCCCAACATTATTTGTTAAACATAGCATAAGCAGTTGTCCTGCCGATTTTCTCTTTGATACACTAACCGGACTTTGAGTTGCAGCCATTTGAAATGTGATTTTTTTTTTTTTTTTTTGCTCTTCTGGGGGCCGTTGCTGGGCTGCTGGGGGTGGAAGGGCAGTACAATCTACACAGATCTACACACACTATTTCTATTACACAAGGATAATGCATCGTTCAGTAAAACAACAAAAAACAGTGCCAACATTTCCTTTTCACCCTCTCTGATTGATGCTTATATGCCTGTCATCAGTAATGTCTATGCTTTCATTTTAAAAGCAGTAGTAGACGTACTAGAATGATCAACATGGATCATCTTCAATTATGCTTGAAGTATTTATAGCAAGATAGCCCACTGCAGCCTCTTGTTTATTCAGTTTCCCTTTATTTCACTGAAAACTGGCATACATGCAAGTATGTGCAACTTTTGTTGCATTGTTGTCCCAAATATCATTAACCAGATCTAAATTTTTATGTCCCTAGTAAAATAATCATGTAATTAATATGTAGTTGTTTTTAAATTATGAACTAAAGAAATAAGAAATAAAAAATTCTCAAATACAATTTTCTGTACCAAACACCACTTTCAATACACAATATTCACCATACTTTATTACACAACACTTTATTGGAGGACACAGCATAAAGTTGATAACGTAGCATAAAGACAAATGAGATTCAAGATAAATAAAAATGTGTCTTCAAAAATACATTAACATCATATGAATCCATTCACAGCTGCTGAAGCCATAAAATGAGTGCCAGAGAATCATATTCAGTCACCTACAGAAAACAGATCTGATATTGTGTTGGAAAATGATGATTTATTATCACAGCTAAACTGGTTTCTTGCTCTTCCCTGTACATGTCTCTATTGTGTTCATGTTCTTCTTCCTCGTTTAAACAGTTTGTTCAGTTGTTGTACCCTACAGTACAACAGATGAACAGAAGATGTGATCACTGATGTGGTGTGGGTTTTTTTCAACCAGATGAAGAAGTCTCAACATCCTATCGTCAGGTGTTCTCCAGTCCTGGTCTGAAAGTAAAACAAAAAACACAAACCATTCAAATTAAGTTGTTTAATGTCAGGTCAGCTTATGTTCTGCATTATTTAAAGCAGTGATGGGCTACTCTGGCCCTCAGCGTCCACTGTCCTGCAGATTTAGCTCCAACCTCAAACCCACCAGCCTATTGTCTAGAAGTAAAACTGAAGACTTTGGTTAAAATTTTCAGATGTGCTCAATTAGGGTTGGAGGTTCACTCTCAACCTCAAAAAGGAGAACGCAAAATGGCTAGAGTTGCCTGTTCCTTATTTAAATTTACAAAGCAGCAGTCAGTACATTATATAATATACACATTGAAGTATATATATATATATATATATATATATATATATATATATATATATATATTGTTTTATGGTGCTTAATCTAACCCCCTACGTGGTTCTTATGATGTGACAATATTTGGTCGAGATACAACTACTGAAAATCTGGAATCTGAGGGTGCAGAAAAATCGAAACATTGGGAAAATCGCCTTTAAAGCTCTCCATTTATGTTCACGATTCGCTGCATTCACTCACAAAAATAAATGTTTTATATATTTACGGTAGGAAATTCACAAAATATCTTCATGGAACATGATCTTTACTTAATATCCTAATGATTTTTGGCATAAAAGAAAAATTTATAATTTTGACCCATATAATGTACTGTTGGCTTTTGCCACAAATATTCCAGTGTGACATGTGACTGGTTTTGTGATCCAGGGTCACATATATGGGCCATTCTACAGAATTGGTGCAAAGTCAGAGTTGGAAACATCTTGAAAATATTTTGTTTTTCCCCACAAATTTTGCATGTATAATATCCAAGGTACGCTTTTCTAGTAATTGTGCAGTTAATTCTCATATTGTATTTTCAGAAAATGCTGGAATATTTTCCTTCTCCCCAAATTTGTCACTACCGAAACACAATATTAAATAATTTATTAAGAAGGCTTATAATGACCTATTAAGATTTTGTTTACATCTACCTCATAAATATATATTTTTTCTATTTTTTTTTTTTACTATTTTTACAGGTTAAATCAATAAAGATTATAATTTTAATAATATTTTAAGTGTAATTTATGAGATTTGTTGTATTTTGAACCCAGTCTTTCTTTGTAGAAGGCATAAAGTTTATCGTACTGATTTCAAAGTTAAGGATTCATTAGTTTGAATATGCATTGAACCAAACACTATCATAACATCTTAGCTGATAATTCAATATACTTTATTTTTGACAAAACATCCCATGTTACGGTAGTGACTGCACATTTTTGGTAGTGACAGTAATGTTTTGGTAGTGACCACAATACTTAGTTTGCCATGCAGGGTTTCCCCAGGTTTGATCACCCCAAATTTAAGACTTTTTTACGACCTTTTTAAGACCACTTTAATGAAAATTAAGACCTACATCGCACCCATTATGCAGTCGTAAAACACCAGATCAAATCCCAATAATGACTATTACTAACAAATGTTTTAATTAAAAATACATTTATTATTCAAAAAAACTTCAACAACACACTGCAAAGTGATGTTTTTGGTAAATATCAAACATTCATAACAATAAACAGATAAACTAACTTTACAAATCGTCTTAGTGAAGTTTCTCAGCATTCAAATTGCTTCAACCACTGCTTCAGAGGGGTAGACAGGTAAGAGAGATATAGATAGTATTAGTAGGGGTGTAACGGTTCACAAAATTCACGGTTCGGTTCAATACGATACACTTGTGTCACGGTTTGGTACGTTTTCGAAACAGCAAAAATAAATAAATGCCAGATAAATTTTTTTTTTTTTTTTTTTTTTTTTTTTTTTATTAAAACTAACACACTTTGACCAATGATGGAGCTATAATAGACTCTTCTTAGGAGCATAAACAAAACAGCACCTTGGAAAAAAAATGAAATGTAACCTAATATTGTAGTAGTTATAAACAAAGGTCTATTTTTAGTTCAGATTAAAATTTGAGGGCAGCAATTGTATTCATAATGTCAAAATAAAACCAACGTAATGTTACTTGAAAGCATTATAGCCTACTATTCCTGCCAAACTTCCATGGTTGCAGTTAGTGTTACTACAGTAAATCCATGGTGAATGTTGCTGATCTGTGGACGCTCCATAGTTCATTCATGGCACAATGTTTCTTCCTGGCTTCCACGCGCTGTTTGATCCATTAATAACGGAGAAATGTGAATGTTTCTCACTAGATCTCACAGCGATGTTATTACTTGTGTGGCGAATTCAAATGATTTATTTACTGGATCTCTTATTACCGCTGCTGTGTAACAGTGTCGCTTGATCAAGATCGCTCGCGCTGCACTGGTTTCAAAGTTAAGGATTCATTAGTTTGAATATGCATTGAACCAAACACTATCATAACATCTTAGCTGATAATTCAATATACTTTATTTTTGACAAAACATCCCATGTTACGGTAGTGACTGCACATTTTTGGTAGTGACAGTAATGTTTTGGTAGTGACCACAATACTTAGTTTGCCATGCAGGGTTTCCCCAGGTTTGATCACCCCAAATTTAAGACTTTTTTACGACCTTTTTAAGACCACTTTAATGAAAATTAAGACCTACATCGCACCCATTATGCAGTCGTAAAACACCAGATCAAATCCCAATAATGACTATTACTAACAAATGTTTTAATTAAAAATACATTTATTATTCAAAAAAACTTCAACAACACACTGCAAAGTGATGTTTTTGGTAAATATCAAACATTCATAACAATAAACAGATAAACTAACTTTACAAATCGTCTTAGTGAAGTTTCTCAGCATTCAAATTGCTTCAACCACTGCTTCAGAGGGGTAGACAGGTAAGAGAGATATAGATAGTATTAGTAGGGGTGTAACGGTTCACAAAATTCACGGTTCGGTTCAATACGATACACTTGTGTCACGGTTTGGTACGTTTTCGATACAGCAAAAATAAATAAATGCCAGATAATTTTTTTTTTTTATTAATTTTTTTTTTTTTTTATTAAAACTAACACACTTTGACCAATGATGGAGCTATAATAGACTCTTCTTAGGAGCATAAACAAAACAGCACCTTGGAAAAAAAATGAAATGTAACCTAATATTGTAGTAGTTATAAACAAAGGTCTATTTTTAGTTCAGATTAAAATTTGAGGGCAGCAATTGTATTCATAATGTCAAAATAAAACCAACGTAATGTTACTTGAAAGCATTATAGCCTACTATTCCTGCCAAACTTCCATGGTTGCAGTTAGTGTTACTACAGTAAATCCATGGTGAATGTTGCTGATCTGTGGATGCTCCATAGTTCATTCATGGCACAATGTTTCTTCCTGGCTTCCACGCGCTGTTTGATCCATTAATAACGGAGAAATGTGAATGTTTCTCACTAGATCTCACAGCGATGTTATTACTTGTGTGGCGAATTCAAATGATTTATTTACTGGATCTCTTATTACCGCTGCTGTGTAACAGTGTCGCTTGATCAAGATCGCTCGCGCTGCACTGGTCCAAACTGATAAGCGGTCCTTCAACCACACAATAACGAGTAGCCCAGTTTCGTTCCGCTTACATTACGTTTGCACATTTGATGTTGGACAATGTTGTGGTCGCGTCGGCGTCTCTTACATTATGAGCACGCTTGCCACGCGCAACACGCCTACATTTGAAATAATGAAATTTTGGTCGGCAGGAAAAATGGTCCAACGAACCGTTCGGTTTGAAAATGCGTACACCGAACTTAACGACACTTCCCCATGATGTCTCTCCTCTCGACTGATTGATTAGAATGTTGTTCCATTGCCGCCGGCGCGAAAACCCAAACTATTGTTTGAGACGTTCTCTGACGTTACACTAACCGTTGACTTTTTTGAATAAATAGGCTACTATAATTAAATTTAAGACCTTCATTAAAAAAATTAAGACTTGGACAACGGAATTTACAGTTTTTTTCAATTGTTTACACGCAATTTTGAAAACCGGGTTCTTTTTTTCAAAACAGAATAACAATTATCCAAACACCACACTCAATTTGCATAATTCCTAGATTGTTTGCAAAATGACACACTTCAGTCAAAACATACACACTTCAGTCAAAACATATACACATATTTGTGAAAATGCTATTAGTTTTCATTTGACCAACACAGTCCTCAATGATCAGACACTATTGCAGCCAGTTACACACAGCTGTGATAAATATAAAACACATTTGTAAAAAAACTAATTTTAGGAAATAGCATGTGCTAGATTTTTGGCCAGACATTGTTATGTAATGGATAATTTAGATGACAAAAAAAAATAAAAATAGTGACACACCCACAACATTCTTCATGATTAGTTTGAGATATAGGGAGAATGTACACAAATAGGCCAACTATAAATTTACAAAGCATTTCACAACACTGATGCTGTGACTGAATATTTCAAGTATTTATTTCAATACTTACACAGTATTTCTTACCATAATCAGTTACAGTAATCAACCAACAATGAAATCAATGAAACAAATAAAATCTGTAGACAAATAAAAATTACTACATGAAGTACATACACTTTGACTCTGAAGAAAAACTACTGTAAAAGCAACAAGAATACTGTAACTATTCATCATCTCTCCGTCTGGCTGGATCAGGCCATAAGATTTCATCCACATCACAGGCTATGTCTTCAATGGCATAAGTCCTTCCCTACCTCTTCCTCTACCTAGGCCTCTTCCTCTACCTCCTTCTCCTCTTCCTCTACCTCCTTCTCCTCTTCCTCTACCTCCTTCATCTCCTCTTTGAGCTCCCCCTCTCATTCTCACTCTCTTCTTTTTCTTCTAGCTCCTTCCATCTTCGTTGAAGACAGGTGAATTCACCTGCTACCTTTTATAGCACACCTGAGTGCTGCGTTTTCAAATTAGCACATGTGTGCTTCCACACCTGGTGGTTGTGTTTATCCAATTCGTTCATTAGTGTGGTCATTGGCAATCCGGTGCTTTGTAATGACAAGGAAGTAACCTCACAATCCTTATCTGTGTCTAAGGTGTGAAAATGTGTGTAGAGTTTTACAAATCACTGTGCGTAATGTTTTGCAAAAAGGGTGAAGCAGACATTGTGTGTAATGTTGTGCAAATCTGTGGAGGTGTTTTGCTCCTTGGAGTAGAATTTTGCAAATTGTGTGGAAATTTTTATTTTAGTGTGTAAACAATCGTAAAAAACTGTAAGACTTTTTAAGGCCTTAATTTAGGAACATGACATTTAAGACCTTTTTAAGACTTTTAAGACCCCGCGGCTACCCTGCAATGGCTGAATCAGACTGTCCACATTTTATGTTAATATAAATAACTATGATGAACATATGCAGTCAGTACATATAGCAGACACACATCTGACAGTAAATATCTTATATGAACACCTAGAGCTATTCCATACTTTGGGTCTTGAGGTGCAAGTGAGAAGAGGTATGCTCATAGATTTTTCTTCCTAAAAAAAACAACAACTTACAATGTAGACTGTTTCAGAACCACTTTGTTTTATTTTCACATTTTCAACATTTTGTTAATGAGTCATTCAGATAAATCTCCAGACCCACTGAACTGTGTGTGTGTGTGTGTGTGTGTGTGTGTGTGTGTGTGTGTGTGTGTGTGCTTACATAAAACATTAATCTCAGAATAATTTTCCTTTGTTCTAAGGAGTATTCAGCAGTTTTACAAATTACAACTTTTTACATGCTGCTTTGAACAGGTTGATCTAGACATGAGATAGTGTCGTCTGCGCGTGTGAGAGAGAGAGAGAGAGAGAGAGAGAGAGAGAGAGAGAGAGAGAGAGAGAGAGAGAGAGAGAGAGAGAGAGAGAGAGAGAGAGAGAGAGAGAGAGAGAGAGAGAGAGAGAGAGAGAGAGAGAGAGAGAGAGAGAGAGAGAGAGAGAGAGAGAGAGAGAGAGAGAGAGAGGTTTAACAAGACTTTATTATTTACATAATAAAAACATTATTCACAACATCATCAAATACTCGTTAATCAAAAAAAAAAAAAAAAAAAAAAATTAAAAATTCAGAACCAACTGGCCCTCATCAATTTCACACAAAACATTATTAAGACACCAAATATCATCAAAACATCCCTCATTTTTTATAAGCTTATAATATACAAACTCTATATTTAACCTGGCAGCTACAAGGTTCTTGAACATTAATTCAGCATCAGTACTAAGAAGATTCAGCCCCTCATTCTTCCTCGTCTTCCAAATTGCTAATTTTGCAGTTCCGATCAAGTAGTTTAACAAACACGCTTTCCTTCTGATTAAGAATCTGTACATCACACCCCCAATAAACACTTCTTCTAAAAAATTCTCATCAAATGCTTGAAACCATCTATCAAGAAGATTAAAAAGACCTTTCAACCTATTACATCTTAAAAACAAATGTTCCAAATTTTCTACCATTCCACAAAACCTACACTGTTCCCCCACTGCTGGATTCAGGTGCGCTACATGTCTGTCCGTAGCTATCGCCCCGTGGATAAGCCTCCACTGCAGATCAGCGGTGCGCTTCTCTATGGGAGGCTTATACAGGGCTCTCCACCTGTCCCTCACGAGGAAGTCCGGCTTCAACAAACCTGGCCACCTGGAGGCTTTCTGTCCTTTAAGAGAGTCCTGGTGAAAAACTTTGACTGTAGAGTAATATATTGCTTTTTTTGATGCATATTCAAAATATTCCAGCTGCGGGGTTTTAAAAGATAGAATTGACCCCACATCTTCATCTTCATTTTCCGTCTTTATAAGATGTGAGATTTTAAATCCTGGGAGTTCCTGCTCATTCGTCAAGTCCATCAGAGTTCCTCTCCCAATGTACTCTCTGTAACTGCTTGGTAAGGCATTGACAATCTCCTCCATCAACTTTTCTGTCAAGCGTGACGATCTTAAGCCAGTCATTTCCTTAAGTTCCTCCAACGACTTCCATCCATCTCTATTCAAGAGGTGTCCCAGCTTGACAATTCCATTTCTCTGTAAGCATGCACTCACACTTACAGAGGACAAAAGTCTTGTTAGAGTCATTGGATTAAAAAACAATGGTTCCTCTAGAACCCAGTTCCCAGGTTCATCAACCTCTCTTTCAACTTTAAAAACAGCTCTCCATGAATGCAACATTGTCCGGTAATAATGCGAAAGCTCAGACATGTTTATCTTCTCCAGGTTCATTAAAAATAAATGTCTATCCAATCCAAGACCCCCAGTTTTCTGAAGAATTGCCTTTGCAGTCTGAGACCAAACCAAGTCCTTATGGTAGAGAAGTCTCTGTGCTGCTTGGATTCTGAACGCACAGATTCTGCTCCTCACGTCCACTAGACCTTGGCCTCCTTCTTCAACTGGAAGATACAGCACTGCTGCGCGAATCCAGTGCTCTCCACTCCAGAAGAAATTCACAAGAGTCCTTTGTATCCTGCAGATCAGCTCATCAGGAGGCTCCAGCACCACGAGTCTATGCCACAGGATAGAGGCAGCCAGGTTGTTTACCACCAGAACTCTTCCTCGGTACGACAATTGTGGTAATAGACATTTCCATTTAGACAATCGAGCATTCACCTTCTCCAGCATTCCCTCCCAATTCTTTCCTTTAAATGTTGTATTTCCTAAAAAAACACCTAAAAATTTTAACCCTTCTCTTACCCACAGCAATCCACCTGGTAACTTTGGAGGTCCTAACCCTCCCCACTGACCAATAATAAGCCCTTCACTTTTCCCCCAGTTCATTTTTGCTGAAGATGCCCTCTCATATTTACTAATAATTCCAGTTAAAATGTCAACATCATTTTGACTCGTGATAAAGACTGTGATATCGTCCGCATAAGCAGATAAAGACACCCTACTACTGCTATTTATACCAGGAAGTAAAATTCCATTCAGATCTCTCCTTATCCTACACAACAAAGGCTCAATAGCGAGACTGTACAATTGTCCAGAAAGTGGGCAACCCTGCCTAATACCCCTTGATACCGGTATGGGTCCACTTAATCCTCCACCAGCTTTAACCATCACAAAAACATTTGAATATAATAACTTAATATAAGAAATAAAATTCTCCCCAAATCCAAATTGTTTTAAAACCTTAAGAAGATACACATGGTCAACCCGATCGAATGCTTTCTCTTGGTCCAAACAAAGAATACCCAGGTTTAAATGATTAAATTGGTTAAAATCAATTACATCCCTCAATAAAAAGAGATTATCCATAATTGACCTTTTGGGAATGCAATACGTCTGGTCATTTTGAACCAATAACTCTAGATAACACTTTAACCTATTTGCTAAACACTTTGACAGTATTTTATAGTCCAAACATAATAGAGAAACTGGTCTCCAATTCTTTAGAAGACCTAGATTTCCTTTTTTTGGAAGCAAAGACAGTACAGCTCTTCGGCAGCTTATAGGAAGTGTTCCACTTTTGATGCTTTGAATGAGTACTTCATACAGATCTTGTCCTAATATATTCCAAAAAGCTTGGTAAAATTCAACTGGCAGTCCATCAATTCCAGGAGAACGTCCTCTTGATAACTGTTTCATTGCTTCTGTAATCTCCTGAAAAGTTATTTGACTGTCTAGTGATGTTCTCCCCTCATCTTCCACCTGAGGTAAATCACTCAGCAAATCAGAAGCACTCTCAACTTCACAGTTCTCAGCTTCATACAAGTTTTTGTAGAAGTTAACCGCCAGCTTCTTTATTTCCACCGGGTCTGACGTTATAGTCCCATCAGGCCGTTGAAGGTGATACATTTGTTTTTGTTGGGAGCTTTTCTTTTCAAGGTTGAAAAAGAATGATGTAGGAGCGTCCATGTCTTTAATAGAACAGATTCTCGCCCTTACAATTGCTCCTTTCACTTGCTCCTGTAGTAACGAGCCAAGTTCTTTCTTTTTCTTATTCAACAGCTCACTCTGCCCAGTTTCATTATTATTAAAAATAGTACTTTCCATTCTTTGAATGTCTTTCTCCAAGCTTTTTACTGCAAACTTCACCCTTGATGTATTATGTGAACTGTAATTTTGCCAACATCCCACCACTGACACATGTTTTCAAAAGACTCTTTCTGCATTTTCCATTTATTCCAGAATAATTCAAAACTATCACAAAATAAAGCATCTTGTAATAATTTAACATTAAAATGCCAAAAATAGTTCCCTTTCAAGGGAACTCGAGCTGCGTCGAGACGCGGTGGGAACGCTCTGCGTGATTGCGTCGTGAAGCACGTGTATAATCAGTCCAATGGAAAGACGAGACGTCATAGGCGGGTGACGTCATCGACCAGGAAGCTATAAAGCACCCCTGAAAACAGACCGCGACAGCTTCTGTGCCTTCAGCAAGCGATCTGTGTATTCTGTCCTTGTCATATTTATTGTTGTCTGTCAAGTTGCAATATATATATATTATGGCAAAAGAGAGCAAGCAAGCATTGTGTTGTCCCCTGCCCGCGTTATATCACGGGTGGGGACACACACTGCAGAGTAAAAGCTTTGTGTTGCTTGTTTGGGAGTGGAGCATGCCAACAGTCAGTTCTCGAGGGGGCTGACTGTGAGCATTGCGAGAAGCTGTCCGTGAGGACGCTCCGCTCCCGCCGGCCGTTCTTCGAGGAGGACGGTTCGGTGCGCGCGCCCCGAGGCGCGGGTCCCGCTGCTGCCGAGGCACGGCGTCGACGCGCATCTTGGGGATCGCAAATGGTTCTTACAAACACCTGTTAGATCCAGTGTTTTATCTCGGGGAGAAGCACGCTCTGCGGTTTCTCCTCCCCGGGATGAGGCATTCATCCTGCGATTTCCAGTTCCGAGGAATTGGTATCGTTAGTGTGTTTTTAAAGAAAATAAGGCAGATGTTTTTGAGTTTTCATAATAAATAAATAAATAAGTGAGCTCATAACTCTGTTGAATAAAGAGGAGCTTATAAAGGAGGTTTTATCCTGTGCTGTTGCTAAGTTAAATATTTTTGGCCAGCCAAACATATATGAGAGTGAAAATATAAGGAAAACTCTATATCTCAGCCTCCTCGTCGGGGAGTGCCGTTTTTTCCCTATCTCCACACTGAGGTGTCGAGATCGTGGAATAAACCGGTTTCTATTTGTGTTTATCCCTAAACTTCTACTATAGTAATGTTATGGGTATAAAGTATCATGGTATGACAGTGCCTCGGGTTAAAGAGACGCTTGCGAGCTATCTCTCTCCCGGGTCGTCATCATAACCCCGATGTTACCCACCAGCCATCATAAATATTAGATAAATATTATTAGGTAGCACTGGTAGGTAAAGTATATAAGGACATGGATGAATGCGAGGATGTAACAGCACTGACGCTATTCGAGAATTGCGTGGTGCAACAGATAAACTATACCGGGGAGGGACGGTTTCGAGAAATCGTTTCTTCTCGGCGTCCTCTGGGTGGCGACTCTCTGAGGAGGGTCGCAGCGCTGTCAGTTCGGTTGTTTCCTGCTGGTGGCCACGGAGTGATATATATTTATATGTATATATATATATATATATATGTATAGTTTTTTCTGATGTAAAGAGAAATTAAAATATGTCTGTTCTTCTGGACGCTCCGCTTTCAAAAAAACGAAGAAATAACTCTTCAGCGGCGTTCCAGAGGTTTCTTCCTCGCCGATCTAATGTTCCTGAGACTGCTGGGCGGGAGCAGTCTCAGCCTACTAAAGCTCCTCGCAGCATAGAGTGCGGCAAAACAGAGATTCGCCATTTGGGTTCATCCACAATCGAAGGTGACTTGGATGGCGGTCGCAGTCTAGCCAGTTAGAGATATGCAAGATCTGAGGACTGTTTTATCTCTAAAATATCTTGGAAGAAGAAGCCCTGACGCCGAGGCTGCAGGCTTCTGAGGGTGGTCCCCTCCGGGGTAGGGACGGTTTTGAGAAATCGTTTCTCCTCGGCGCCCTCTGGGGTGCGACTCTCTGAGGAGGGTCGCAATGTTGCCAGTTCGGTTTTCCTGCCGGTTCGCCGTTTCAGGATACCGAGGTGTCAGCATCCCCAAACGATCCTCCGAGGAGGGTCGTAGAGCAGTCAGTTCGGTTTCCCTGTCGGTTCGCCGTTTCAGGGCACTGAGGTGCCTGCTTTTTCCAACGATCCTCCGAGGAGGGTCGTAGGAACAAAGCTAGTTAGAGGTAGGCAAGATCTGAGGACTGTCGTTATCTCTAATAAAACTTAGACTAGAAGTCGTGACGCTGAGGCTATCAGGCTTCTGAAGGTTCCTCCGGGGCAGGGACGGTTTTGAGAAATCGTTTCTCCTCGGCACCCTCTGGGGTGCGACTCTCTGAGGAGGGTCGCAGCGCTGCCAGTTCGGTTGTTCCCTGCCGGTTCTCCGTTCAGGGCACCGAGGTGTCAGCGTCCCCATACGATCCTCCGAGGAGGGGCGTAGAGCGGTCAGTTCGGTTGTTCCCTGCCGGTTCGCCGCTTCAGGGCACCAAAGTGACTGTTCAACCAAATCCAGAGGCCAGTCTTGAGAGACTGGTTCCCCTATTTGAATTTCTGGCAGCGTGGAAACTACTGCCATATATTTCTCAGTGGGTCCTGCACACTATAGAAAAGGGCTTCAGAATTCAGTTTGGTTCTCGTCCGCCCAGATTTCTAGAGGTCCTCCCCACAGTGGTGGACCCCGAGCAGGCTCTGGTTATGGAGCAGGAAGTACTGACACTTCTGCAAAAGGAGCTATAGAAGGGGTTCCTCCTCCCATCAGACAGTCAGGGTTTTACAGCCATTACTTCATTGTTCCGAAAGAGGATGAGGGGTTGCGTCCTATTCTAGACCTGTGTCAATTAAACAACAGGCTTCAGAATCTCAAGTTCATAGTATGCTTACGCTATATATGATTGTGTCACAGTCTCAGTCCGAGGACTTGTTTGTCACAATAGACTTGAAGGACGTGTACTACCATCTATCTATCCATCCTCATCACAGGAGGTTCCTGAGGTTTGCTTTCGGGGGCGAAGCATACCAGTATCAGGTTCTTCCCTTCGGCCTAGGTTTATCACCCCGCACCTTTACAAAATGTGTGGATGCAGCTCTGGCTCCTCTGAGACTCCAGGGCATTCACGTATTGAATTATCTCGACAATTGGTTGATTTTAGCTCAGTCCGAGCAGATGGCAGTTCGGCATCGAGATGTCGTTCTGTCTCTATTAAAGAGGTTGAGGTTGTGGCTCAACGCCAAGAAGAGTGTGCTCCTCCCAGCTCAGAGGACCACTTTTCCGGGTGTTTTATCTCACAGCCATAAAGGGGGTAAAACTAGGCCAGTCACTCACTGTGAAACAGTTTCAGAGACTGTTGGGGCTCATGGCAGCTGCGTCCAACGTATCTCTTTTGGCCTTCTGTACATGAGACCTCTGCAGTGGTGGCTCAGGACCAAGGGGTTTTCTCCGAGGGGAAATCCGTTTCGCATGATCAAGGTCACGCGGCGATGCCTTCGTGCCTTGGTCATGTGGAAGAAACCTTGGTTCCTCGCCCAGGGCCCAGTGCTGGGGGCTTCTTATCGACGCGTATGCTTTCGACGGATGCTTCCCTCACGGGATGGGGGGCGGTCATGAGTGGCCGCTCGGCGAAAGGTCTTTGGGACCATCAACGTTCTTGGCACATAAATCGGCTAGAAATGATGGCAGTATTTCGAGCTCTCAAATACTTCCTGCCAGACCTGAGAGGTCACCATGTGCTTGTCCTTCTGGACAACGCACTGATGGTCTCGTATATCAGAGCAGATATCCTGTTGAGGCAGGGGCTGAGGCCCGGGGATTGGAGACTTCACCCCGAGGTGGTGGAGCTCCTTTGGGAGAACTTCGGTCAAGACTCAAGTCTACTTTTCGCATCGTTTTATACAACGCATTGCTCTAGGGGGTTCTCCCTGACGCGTCCAGCTCTGCTTGAACTGGATGCAACGTATTAGGTGTGGTTGAGGCTTCACCTGTACGCATTTCCCGATATCTTTGCTCCCGGGAGTTACACTCATCTAGAGTTATGGATACTGTGGGCTCGGTCTCTGAGGGGTCCCAGCTCATAGATTCAGGTCTCTCGACTGAGGTCGTGGAGACCATACTCCAGTCTAGAGCTCCCTCCACGAGAAGACTGAATATGCATTGAAATGGAAACTGTTCTCTGCCTGGTGCGGAGAACGCCTTCTGAATCTTGCTATCTGCCCTATGGTACAGTACTTGATTTCTGCAATGAATGTTTCTTTGCTGGGTTATCTCTGAGGAGAGATCCTTATTTCATCTTCTCCGTGGTACATGAGGCTGAGGCCTGCACGTACTTGGATTTGCACCTGGTATGGTGGTAGTCTTTCCTCACCCCTTGCCGGGTTGTATTCCTAGGTCCCTATTAAATTTGTGGGTCTTTTGTGCTGCAGGCCTTCTGTCCTCCACCTTAATACCCCAGATCAGGAAAAACTTAATCTGTTATGCCCTGTCCGGGCTTTGGATGCTTATGTCCACGGAGCTCCCTGTGGCGTATATATAAGAGCAATTATTTGTCTGCTTCGGGTTACCTAAGTTGGGTTGCCCTGCATCTAAACAGATAATGAGCAAGTGAGTAGTTGAGGCTATCTCACTTGCTTATGAAGCGGCCGGACAGCCTTCACCTTTGGCTGTCCCGGCCCATTCTACCAGGAGTATGGCGGCCTCTAAGGCTTTATTATCAGGAGTTTCACTCTATGACATCTGTAATGCGGCAGGCTGGTCCTCACCGCATACATTTGTTAGATTTATAACTTGGACCTAGGCTCCACTCCAGGGTCTAGGGTGCTTGTTTCCTAGTGTGCGCATGGTCTTCATACAGAACAGGCATTTGTCATATGGCGTCGTGGGTATAGGGTTCCCACCGCGTCTCGACGCAGCTCGAGTTCCCTTGAAAGGGAACGTCTCAGGTTACGTATGTAACCCTGGTTCCCTGAGAGGGAACGAGACGCTGCGTCGCCTTGCCATACTCCCTGCATGCCTGTGATCGACTTGCTTCGGCATTTCAGAAGCTGTCGCGGTCTGTTTTCAGGGGTGCTTTATAGCTTCCTGGTCGATGACGTCACCCGCCTATGACGTCTCGTCTTTCCATTGGACTGATTATACACGTGCTTCACGACGCAATCACGCAGAGCGTTCCCACCGCGTCTCGACGCAGCGTCTCGTTCCCTCTCAGGGAACCAGGGTTACATACGTAACCTGAGACGTTTGGCTTTGTAATTGCCTTCATGTTTAAATCAAATAAAACCAAATGGTGATCTGAAAACCCAACAGGTACAATAACAGCATTCATCACCTTATTATTCCATGTTTTATCAATATAAAATCTGTCTAGCCTTGCCCCACTAACCCTATTCTCAGATGCTTTAACCCATGTATATTGCCTAATTCCTATGTTTCTTTTCCTCCAAATATCAATCAAATTAAGCTCTTTTATAATTTTTGATAATACCACACTTGACTCATTATGAGGTTCCTCCCCATTCCTATCAATTATAAAATCCACAGTACAATTCCAGTCACCTCCAATGATAACACACACCTGATCTCCAATTTTTTGAACAGCATTTTTTAGTTTCATAAAAACCTCCACCCGCTCAGGCCCAATATTTGGTGCATAAACATTTATAAGCACAAACACAGTTCCCTTATATTCTATATGCATTAATAATACTCTTCCCTTTACAACTTCTTCTACAACTAAAATATTTACACTTATATTTTTTGAGAATAATATGGCTACACCAGAACTCAAATTTGTCCCATGGCTTAGCACACATTTTCCTTCCCACCATCTATCCCATTCCGACTCATTTTCTGTATTAGAATGTGTCTCTTGCAAAAAAACAATATCCACCTTCTTAATTCTACATAATTCTGACACCATTGCCAACTTATTTCCATCCCTACCCCCATTTATATTTAAGGAGCCTGCTCTCAAAAACTCCATAAAAAGGGAAAAGTATAAAAAGGACAGAAATAGAGTGAAAAGACAAAGAATAGCCGACACCCTGTGTGTTTTAATCATTTTGTGAAGCATTTGCCTTACTCTTTCTTAACTTCGTTAAAATCTTCCTTAACCGAAATCTTTTCTGCTTGCTAAGAACCTCATGACTAACGTTTCTTTGTAATGAAGTCACAGACACTATAAATTTCCCTATATCTGGGAAGAAATCCTTGACTTCCACAGTCTTTCCAAAAGTTGCATCTAGAAAATCATTTATTTCTTGCAGTGTATATGTGTCCTCCATGATTTGTGAACCAATATCTGAAATTTCAGAGAAATTATCATCATCTCCCATTTCAGAATCGGTACACATTTCAACACTGTTAAACACTTCAGGATCATCAGCTTGAACCATTTCAACATTTATTTTTCCTTTGGTGACATCATCAGTCATCACACTACTTTCCCCCATTTTAGATGCATCGTTTTGTCCAGTAGAAATCTCGTTTTCATCAACATCATCTCTCTGATCATTACTGTCAATAAAATCAGCATTAACAACGTTCCTTTCCTCTGTAATCTGAGCTGGTACTCTCTCATCATTTGATTCACCAGTGTTAATCTGGACATCTTCATTTTGTTCCTGAACATCCTCAGCAACAGCACTAGGCCTATGTTCAGCTACCTCTTCCTGCCTATCCTGGGCCTTATGTGGGCACGCCATCCGCTTATGCCCAATATCGCCACACTCAAAGCACTTCATGCTACCAGTATTAGCGTACACCACATACGATTTTCCCTCGTGGCCAACTCTAAACGACACATCCAGCTCTGGCTGATTCAAAAACATAAACACTTGCCTCCTAAAAGACATAACGTGCTTCAAAGCTTCATTTCTGCATCTCAGTGGAATAGTTCTAATCCCACTTGCAAACTTTCCATATCTCGCTAACGCTCTTTCAATTTCATCATTCTGAATGAAAGGGGGAACGTTAGACACGGTTATACGGGTTGTTGGCGTTACCAGCGGTGAAATGGTAAGAAAATCTCCACCTACCACAATTCCTTCGCTTATCAACCGATTTGCCAGTTCTTCCTCCTTTACAAACACCACTACCGCCTTATTCATCCTCGACGCCGAAGAAATGTTTTCATATCCGATTAGTTCTCCAACCACCAGTAACACATCATCCACCGTCACGCCTTGTACAGGCACACACCTGACGCCGTGACGGAGCGACACAGGTGACACCACCACCTCCGCGGCCGCGGGGTGAGACGCCATCTCGGTGCCGCCACAAAAGTTTCCAAATAAACAAAAGTCTTTGTTTCCTTGGTCAAAACGTATTCCTCTTCTAATACATTTTAATTAAAGTGCAGTAGAAAATAGAAAAACGAAAAAAAAAGTAAACTCCCGTACTCCCCGCGAAAGAAACCCTCACGCACACCCCAAACGCTCCCCGCCGTGCACCGGAAGAGAGAGAGAGAGAGAGAGAGAGAGAGAGAGAGAGAGAAAGTTTAACTTTTTCAACAGTTTAACTTTTCACACACTGCTTCGAATACTGCTGGGTTGATCTGGACATGCCTACTCGTGACTTCTTCCGGGGGACAGATTAAGGTGATGACCTTGTCTATCATGTACCAGATCTTGTCCTCCATTCGTGGCCAATAAAATCTGTTTCGCCCAATGTTGTGCATGGCTTTGACTTCCACGGCACCTGAAGACAATGTGTAAATGGCAGGCAATCTTACAAAAGATGATTCAAGTGAACACCTGATAATGGAATATTAAAATGGAAAAGAAATGCAATGCAATGATTTAAAAAAACAAATCCACTTATTTAAGTAAGTGTAAGAAGAATGAACATGTCTCACCTTCATCCACATTTTCAATGATTCCAGGATATGGATCATTTTCATATGCGACAATACACCACTTTCCAAGAAGTTCTTCGGTGATATCCTCGACTGGACAGAGAGTCCCTTTACACCCAGAGTTTGAGGTAGAATGGCTTCTATCTTCAGGGGTTGGTGGCTCAGGAGAAACTACATTTCTCCCAGGCTGTACTTGTGGTGCAATGTTGGTGGACATTGGGTGGAAACAGGAGCAAATGGCTTCTCTGTTGCAAAAGCAACTGAGCACTCTAGAATAGACTGTGCCTGGAGTAGTGCAGATTATCTGATGAATGCTTAGTGTGCCTTTGATGGTGGGCAGCTCTTTTGGCAGGAGTGCACTTACTCTAGAAGTCTGTTCTTCTTCCACATATAAGAGGTTGACTTTGGTGAGAGGAAGGAGTGTGTCATAGAGTGCTTTCGCTGTTTGGTATGTCAGTACCTCTGGCTACCTGTGAATCTGCCATTCTCTTAATGGTAGCTCCAACACCATCAGCAGGCCCTTTACCATGACCAGCTTCCAGGAAACTCCAGTTTACAGCAGAAAACCCCATCTGGAAAGGAATAGTGCTCATCAAGTAAAAGTTCTTCTTGCCTTTATATTGCATAGTTGGCCCATCGCTGATGAAGAAGAGTTTTTGAACCCTTGGGTGGTTCACCTTCAGGAACTGAAGAACTGGTTCAAGTTGAGGCCGAAGTCCACCATTATCCAGTTGAATGGTTGCTACTACACACATAGTTTAGATGTGCCCATGGTTGATAGCTTCCGCGAGTCCAGCACTGGCAGCATCGCGGGGAAAGATGCACTGGAACTTTTGCACCATGAAAACAAACGCGTGTCCAATCATTGCCCCTCTCATCTACTACGCTATATCACAGTTTGACATGTCTGTCATTGGAAAGATCCATGTGGTGTCATGAATAATTAAGAGAAAGTGTGTGACGTGTGTCCACGTCACACAGGCTGTGACGTGGACACGATGAAGATTTTAAACCCGGAAGATGAAAATAGCAGAAAAAAACTAAAATTTAACCATTTTCCCCCTACTATTAAATATAACAGATGCTAATATTGTGTTCAATGGTGTTCAATACACATACCTCTGTTAAAATCTCAGAAAATTTGGTTTTTGGTTTGACCCTTTAAAGACACAGCTATTGCAACCAAAAAAAAATCTATTGTTCAAGGGGCAAGAGCCCAACTGAACTAATCACTGATCACCATCATGGTAACATCAAATGAAAATAAAATGACATCTAAACGTCTGCCACCTTTTAATAAGAACTTATGTAGACGTCTGACAGAAATAAAGTCAATCTGGTTAGTAATAAGTGAAGCAGGTAATGCTGTTTGTGGAGTTGTTTAATCCTCCTCTGCTAAGATCTTTTGCTAAGATTTAATGTCTTTTATCTTGATTTCATCTTTTTTTTCTGTTCTTCTAGTTCCTCTTTCCTTCAGGATTCCTTTCATTCTGATTGTTAACAGCAGATGCTCATCAGTGTCTCAATTAACTTTGTCTCAACTATGAAATTATTCACTCAGTCAAGTAGACTATATAAGTGAACTAATGTACACTCTAAAAAACGTTGGGTTATTTTGTGTACCCAATAACTGGGTTAAAAATATTGGGTCGTTCTGTTGGGTTATTCGGAACATTTATTGGGTTGTTTCTATAACAACGCAGCCCGTTGGGTTAAATTTCAAATTTCAACGGTTGACTGCCGCCGCACTGACAGAAGATACACGGGTGAGTTAATATTACACTATATATACACAGTATTCATATTGTATACATGTTTTTTTTTTTTTCATTATAAAGTGACTTTAAGCTCTTACATAGTATTATTCTAAATGTTCAACCAATTATTTCCATGTTTATATCACCCCTGTTGACTGCTTTTTGTCCGCTATCTGCGACTAACGACACCAATATGGCAATATAGCCAGCCAATACTCGGTTGTGATACTCTTCCTAACTTTTTTATGTTCTTTCCAACACTTTTTGGGAAGTTATTCATATTTTCAGATAGGTTATTACCCGACGCGCTCGGCTTCAAGACCCAGTGGAAGCCTGGTCCATCCAGTGTTGCAGTCACTTTACAGGAAGAAGGTATGCTGTGTTATAAAGGCCTACACTGTAGCACAAATGTAGCTCAAATGTTTACTTGGGCTATCCCAACTACAGTGTGAATTTAAAATACTACAAATTGTTAAACTAGGGTGACCATAAGTCCTTTTTGGACCTAAAAAAATGCGTCCGGCCGGGACGCCATTCATTGTATGCGTTTTTGCACATTTTGGGTCATGTAACCATAACGCAAACATTGGTCAAACTGCACCACGGCTTGTCAACAGTGGCACATGGCTCCAGAACAGCATTAAAAAAGAGCCCAAATGTAAATTAACAAACGATTTACAGAGAAAATCCCTGTGTTCCTGTGTAAAAGCTAAACCATTTTATTATTTGTTTGTTATTGTTCTATTGTTGCGGGCCAAAAGTTGAATGGAAAGAATGTACTTAAAGGAGTCATAATGTAGAAATTTCACTTTTCCACGAGAATCAATGTATGTTATGATTGCATAATGATTATACACTGGCCGGGAAGCCGATATTTAAAAGTGAAGCGTTTGTTTACCTCGGGGTTTGTAAAATAGGCCACGTGCACGCGCACGAAAAAACGAGATTTTGATTTCTTCCCCTTCTTGACGTCAAGACGGGGGAGGATATACCAAATATGGACACCGCAAACCTATGCCGCGGGAAGCCCGCCCCTCTCCCCCTCTCCCCCTCAGATTCAGTTTAGTTGACTCGAGAAAGATGGAGAAATCGAGTGCACACCTGAGATGCTCTGTGGGTGACTGCCACAAACAACATGCAAATGTGTTTTATCTACCAAAAACGGACGAAACTATCAGGGAACAGTGGATGAAATTCATTTTTAATGACGCTCTCCCAACAACTCTTTCAAGTGGCGTATCGTTAGGTGTGTGTGCTAAACATTTTACACCGGAATCTTTTACAAATTTGGGGCAGTATCAGGCGAACTTGGCCTCGAAGCTCCGTTTGGGAAAAGGTGCCATCCCAACCATCAGGGACTTGCCAGAAATTGAAAAGGTAAGACTGTGTTTTTATTGCTCTACTGTGGTTAACAAATAGCAGCTAACAGCTAATGCGGCTATTGTATGTAACGTTACCTTCGAGGTAAACACAGGGAATGGACTCTACGAATGCTAGCCACATCTTTCGACTTTGTTTTACACTAGCAGCTACAGTAGTGACGGTACAGGAGTCCATGCTCAGTGGCTAAAACTGTTTAAATGCAAGTATGAAAACAATATACCACTAAACATTATTAGCCAAACTCATGCAAAACATGCAGTTTGAAAATAGCTTTCAGTTAGTGGGGCTTCTGTAAGAATGTATCTGGCAATGGTGTATTTTTTCTTTTTTCTTTGGTTGTGATTACAATTTCACTAACAATAAGTACCGTCACATTTATTGAGCTATTGCAGTATTTTGTCTATGTTTTTGTACCGCTTGGAAGTAGTAAAATACATTCCTGCAACCAATCAACGCGCCCCTCATTTGCATTATTATAATGACCGTCCACGACAGCCAAAACATCGCATCAGATCTCGCGAGACAATAATGCCTTTAGAAATAAGGGTCTGAGGGGCTCTGTGTTCATTTTTTTTTTCACTTTTCTTTTTTAGAAGTGCCTAAAATACTATAATAGAGCATTTGGGTATCCAAGGTAACACAAAATTATGACTCCTTTAATGTATTAAAGTTCAATAACATAGTTGCATGGTTGCGAATACATTTGTCAAGTAGTGTTTTAATGCATTCCTCCTGCCCCCCGAAATATGGTCACCCTAATTAAACATTTTTATCTAGAAAACTCTATAAATATTAAAAGTTATAAAAGATAACTATATGACTCAATAAGATAGTAAGCTATTACAATAGCCTGTTAAGTTACATAACACTTTTCAGATCGCCACATGCCCATTAAATAAAATGACTTTTTAAAGAATAAAAAAGACTTTATTCCTTTATAATAACATTTAGTACTTTTTAAATGACACATTGCAGTAAAAGGACATTTTAAATGGAGGTCATTTACCACAATACATGGCCATTGCAGGAGCTAACACTGTAAAATTACAGCTCCTGTGATTTTACAGTGAATTTATAGTAAGTTAGTGACAATAGGCTTTATTTTTGTTAATTCACTTTATATTAACTAAACATTTTTTTACACAGGAGGCTATGGATTCATATGTAAGAGAAACACTTCCGAAGTGGAACCTTGGAACATTAATCGACAGATTTGCAGGTAAGAGATAAAGTAGCAAGTCTGAAAAAGGAAACCCTGTCTCAGTTGCTTACCTTTACATAATGACAATTAAAAAATGCCATCACTAACATAGTGAAACCTTTTTAATTTGACTTCATGAAAATCAGATCTTACTAATAAAGGATAATTAATTATTCAAATGACACCTCTCTTTAAAGGAATAGTCCACCAATTTTTTTTTTTTCATTTGTCATAATTTTCTCACCATGTCCCTACTAACCTGTATGAATTTCTTTCTGATTTGGAACACAATTCCCAAGAGTTTTTTTTTTGTTTTTTTTTTATCAATAAATCCAGAATAAATCATAACATTTTCAGACAGAAAGGAAAGCCTTGAGTCACAAATGCATTTTGGAACAAACATGCTTGCTCATACACACAAACACACAGGTGTGACTGCAAGAGTGCATTTGTATAGAACAGCCACAAATGCTACAAACGGTTGAGACCTAACACCCACACAAACACAAATGCAGGTGCACACACATGCATATACAACTTAATTTCTGCTTATTGGTGTTGGTTTTATATACACATTTTTTTATATATATTTTTTAATTTAGAATTAAGTATTTTTTTCTACATTTGGTTCATTTAAATAAATATAATTTAACAATCAAACTCTATCTCTTTTTTTTGTGGCATTTAAGTTATATTTTTGCAAAATTTGAGGTGTTATTGCAAAAACAGACCATTTTAAAACACCTCAAATAATAATTCTGTTATTTGACACACACACACACACACACACACACACACACACACACACACACACACACACACACACACACACACACACTGTAATTTCCCCAGGTTTTTTCTAACCAGCAGACAACAAAATGTGGCCTCTAACACCTAGATCAATATTCAGACACAACCTACATTTAATTAAGATCACCATTATAGTATTTTTTTCATAAAAATGTAACAATTCATAATATGCAATCTGTTAATAGTTGAGTAACTTTGCTGTAAATGGGTTAACAAAAATGATTACATATCACCTAAAACACAGGATAAATGTATTGAGAAGTGAATAATACAAATTATATATCATATTAAAAGTTTTTTTTTTATACAATTGCTTTATAAATATGTGGACTTTAATGGAACCCAAACACCAAGACGGTAAAGTGTATATGAGGAGAATATGAGGTTAATCAATGGGACCTGAAACCATTTCATTATTTGGTGGACTATCCCTTTAAGTATATGATGAGGACATTATGATGGTTTAACGGAGTATGATGGTTAAGGGAGATGGAAAATATTAGAAGAAAACAATGATCTCCTTAGATGTCCTAACCAATATTGTCAAATAAAGCAGTGTCGGTCATTTATTTGTCTTCTTATTTTCCCTTTTCCAGAGGAAGAAATTGACCAGCAAAGCTTTCTACTTCTTGACGACACCACCATAACAGCACTTATACCAAGAATTGGCCAAAGAATAAAATTTAACAATTAATTAAAACAGTTGCACACACTGTGAGTAATTAAACAATCCAAAAAATCCACTCTGAACCACAAAGAATATTTCTTACATCTTAATGCCATTCATGACATTAACAGTTCGTCATTTTTTTTTCTGTTGCGGTGAGAACAACTGTAGTAGAACATTTGCATACATGTGGTCATTCAAAAGACATCTGTTGAGAGATCACATGCAAGCAGATGACCGGCCAACAAAATAAATATTTTCTTATTTTTTATATATATATTTTTTATTTAAAGTATATTGTAACTGCAATTAAAAAAATTATTTTCCTCACATACAGACAGAAGAGACAGAAGAACACTCTGAAAACAATGCTAGTGAAATCGTTCCTACTGTGACACTGACTATTCTGGAAAATTCAACCTCATTTGTACGTATTTCCTTTTCCCTGATATTTAATACCTTAGAAATGTGTAATTCTAAAAACAAAATTCTCCATTAAGGATATACGACAGATTTTAAAGGGAACCACACATGGGTCTTCTATTCTCTCCAATTTGGAACAAAACCACAGCTTATTTCTTGAAGACCGAAGAAAAATGGTTCGCATTTTGGTGTCCCATTTATGGAGAAATTTGGGGAATAGTAAGTAATGTTTTATTCATTGTTCTACTTTACATAAAGTAATTCAATCATAATCTGTCAATTCAATTTACTCATGAGTAACCTACTATCTGTACAATCCTTCTACCACTAAGTCCATCACCAGACCGAAAGAAAGAGTTAGCTCTGACCCTGGTCACACAATTTCCATGCCTTAGAGGTTCAGAGGGCAGTGGATATGTGAGTATGGTGATCCCAAGTTTATCAGAACTACACTCACCTTCACACAGAAGTAGAATATTTGAAAAACTCAAGACATTTTTAAGATATTTTTGGGAAAAACTATCCATTTAACATTTGTTTTGATGTTTTAGGAGTTATGGTATACACCAGGGCGACACCGCCATCCGGCCACGGGGTTTTTGGAGGAACGACTCCGTAATATCAGGAAACGCCTCCACAGGCACAGTTCAACATCTAGACAGAGGTCACAAATCACAGATGACCGCCGAGCTACTGTGACTGAGAGGATTACTTTATTGCCAGGTAAAAGAAAAATGTAACCAAAGGTGCTGAAACCTTATTAACGTTCTTCTTTCTACTTTCTTACTTATTCCTTTTTTATTCCTTAAATCCAAATTGTGCTATGATCAAAGCAGTTTAATGTGAAACTATCTAAATAATCCACAGATTTTGTTCTCCTAATTTTGGAAATTTTAGTAGTAACTGTTACGTCGGCCTGTTAACATTCTTCAAACATTGCTTTAGGTTGTTGAGATATTTATCACTCTGATGCTGTTTGATTCATGCAGATTCACAAGTCAGTGAGGTAGACAATAACAAAATGACAGAGTGGCAGGAAAAGAATAAACAACCAGTGAGTCAAGTTGAGGAATTTATGAGAGGAACAGCTATCTACAGAGCACAGTGGATAAGAGAGAATGGGTCTAAATCTTTAATAGAGATCACCCAAGAGTATCCAAGACTTCTGGACACCCCTGGAATGGTAAAGAAATGTTAAATCTATAATAAGAAAATGAGATTCGCATTAATTTTAATAAACAATTAATACTAACCTAAACAATTAATTTGTTTGCTTGGACATTGTAAAAAAATCACTGTGTCCTGCCCTAAAAAAAATGAATCCCACTTGATTTGATTCACTAAGCTTCATTTTTTTGATATTGAAAAACAAATGTCCATACTTTCATTGTTACTGCACCATATGAGATGTTGGTGTGATTTTAACTTATCTTTTTCTTTATTAATTTTTAGATTGCTCAGGACTTTGGTATTTTATACCCACATGCCAAAGATAAACTTTTTGAAATTTGGGGACATGCATCTCAACGAATCCTTTCATATTGCAAGACCGAGAAGAGAGCCTTGGATCTTCTTCCTGTTCAGACTAACATTTCTTCTGGTGAGGAAATCCTGCACAACATCGTACTTTCATGTCAAGTTATAATATTTTGTCTATAATATAATGCACTTGTTTAAAGATTAATCCATTGTTCTTTCTGTTATATGTAAAGACACACTTGGAGATGTTGCTTTAAAAACCCTGCCAGCTATCCTTCCTCCATTGCCATACAAAACAGGCTGCAAGATGGTTCGGCCCTCTTACCAGGAGGCAAAACAAGCATTTGTTGATTTACAGCCTGTAGGTACATCATTTATGACAACACATTTTGGGTAATATTTGATCCATGTGTGCATATTTACAATTTAAAAATTCTATTTAAAGGTTGGAACAAACATCATTCAGTATTTGGAGGAGGAGGAGCACCGGAGGCAATTCCCTTATGTCCTGCAACTTGGGGATAAATTCAACTGCTCACAAGCCTTCGTCGTTGTGGGAGGAGCGGCACTAGAGCAAGACAGCCTTTTACAAGCTGTGGATACATGCTTTAAATTATTTTATGTTTTAGACATTGAGTATCCAAAGCCTGCTGCAGCTGTTTGGCAGTTTCTACAACACACAGTATATTCTGTCCCAGAAGGAGTTCCATCAACTCACTGTCGCCTACTTAGGCAGTTTATAATTGGATAAGCTGGACAAGCTTTGGTTTGTTTTGTTTGTTTATTTGTGTTTTTGTATTCCATGTTTCTTAGAACTTAAAACATAATTGTAAATAAATTCATTTTAGCATTAATATTCTGTGCCTGGAGGTGTTCCCTCAACACACTGTCGCCTTATGAGGCAGTTTATAATTGCATTACTTTTATTTATTTATTTATTGAAAGAATTTCTTACCTTAAGGAAGTAAATTAAAGCAATTGCAACAATAGCTTAATGAAAATGTTTACAATTTGTAATGTGTACAACTGTTTGTTTGTTGTTTTTTTGTGTTCCATGCTTCTTAGAACTTAAAACATAATTGTAAATAAATTAATTTTAACATTAATATTCTGTGCCTGGAGGTGTTCCCTCAACACACTGTCGCCTTATGAGACAGTTTATAATTGCATTACTTTTTTTATTGAAACAATTTCTTACCTTTAGGAGATACATTAAAACAATTGCAACAATAACTTTTGAATGTAATGTCTAATTGAATGTAAATAAAGCATTGTTAATATACTTAAGTTGTGAGTTATTTATTTACATGGCAATAATAGTAGTAATAATAATAATATTACTAGGTTGGTTAAAGCATCATTTTGGCCAAATAACCCAATAGATTAGTTCTTTGTAACCCAATTTATTGGGTAAAACTAGTTACCTAATTTATTGGGTTAAAATAACCCAACAATAGGTCGTTGCTATATCAACCCACCATTGGGTTAGCTGTTGGGTCGTTTTTAACCCAACTTTTGTAAGTGAGTAGGGAATAGTGAATGAGGGTATGGGGTGTGATTGGGAACACAGCCTCTGAGTGTCGACTTTGAGCGCTTTTAATTCACAGTATATTCCTGTAGGCTACTTTCTCGAAAACGACAAATATCACCCAGAATGCATTTTTTTTCTATGGTATATTGCTGTTTTAATGGAAAACAGCATGTTACTGTAAAATGTGGCCGTATTTTTTACAGCAATTTTTTACAGTGATGTAGCATGGAAGGCATAACTTTAGAGTGTGAAACTTTTAATTTGGTTATAAAATAATATTAATAATAGTCTGTATATTATTCTGTGTAACATTACACTAGAAAAAAAAAAGAAGGAAAAAAAACATCTACCTGTTTATAAGACAAATAATCTTTTTGCGAATATCAGGCAGGTTTAAAGCATAAACAAGGGGGTTCAGGATGGGTGGTATAATAAGGAACTCCAGTGAAAGAAAAACTGACAGCCATATAGGAAGTTGTAAGGTCACAACTCGACTCAAAGTGACATCAGAAATAACAGCAATTGAGAAATTCAAAAGGACCACTATGTGTGGAATACAAGTTTGAAAAGCTTTGCCCTTGAACTGTGATGAGCTTCTTTGACAAACAATAAGAATTTTTACATAAGAATATAATATTAAACTTAAAGGGATGACAGTAGTTGTGATTAATATAAACAATCCTAAAACATTATTAATTATTGTGCTTTCGCAAGAAAGCTTGACTACTTCATAGTTGTGGCAGTACACCTTAAACAATTTGTTACCACACATTCTCAGTTTTGTACCTAAAAGACCATTAATACCAAGTAAAATAATTGGATAAGTCACGTTTATACCTACTGAAACAATCAAAAACCTTGGTGTAATTATGCTGTGGTATTGTAAAGGTTTACTGATTGCAGCAAATCTGTCAATTGCCATTAACATTAATATTGTAAATTCATTTGCTGCATACGTGAAAATGACATAAGACTGTAAGACACATGCTTCACGGGAGATTGAGTGTGTATCAGACAGCAAGTCTGTCAGTGCTCTTGGGAAAAAGCCAGCTGTTCCAAACACAGAGTTGATAGACAAACATGAAATCAGAATGTACATGGGCTGGTGTAAAGTCCTTTCCAGAAATATTGCAAGCATAATAAGGACATTAAATAATATGATAGCACAGTAGAGAATAAATCCTAAACTGAAGAAAGCATATCTCATATATCCGAGATTTTCAAACAACATGAAGTAAAAATATGTCCCATTTTCCATTTTGCATCAGGCAGAGTTACTTCATTGACCTGAAGAAGAAAGTACACAATGTTTCTTTGATTTTTAAACAATTTAAAAACAACAGTTTGTATTATTAACTTGAAAACAATAAAGTTAAATTTGTTAACATAATTCATTATTTAATGAATTATGAACACACATGAATCATCAATGAACAATAATATATTTATAAATTAACATTAGATTAATATTTACTTTAAAGTGCATACGTATAATCTTCAGGTTAATTTGGTTTAAAAATAGATTTGTGACATCAATAAACAACTTTGAAATGTATTTTGAACATCAGGCAATTTTTTTCTATACCTTAAAACACACATTACATAATTGAAATACCTTCTGTGATACACCTTGAAATAACCATTGTTGCAAAAACTGTGAGTCACCATTATGCTAGTGTTCTTATAGCATCTAACATGTCTTAGGAGGCCTCTTTTTTCTTTTTTTTCTTTTGAAATTTAGGGGGAGGCTGCAGACCTGGAGCCAGTAGATATATGCTCCAGGCAGTTTTATGCCCCTGTTGTTCCTGATGCGTCCAGTAGGGGGAGGGGCTGTACAGCGACACAAATTGGGGTATGTAAAATAATCTGCTCAAGTTATTGTTGTTTAACAATGATGGAATATTTATTATTTATGAACGATTAGCTAGATAAAGCTTGGGTAGGTAGATATCAATTCATTTCTATATGTGACCCCGCCCATGAGAACCCGGCGAAAGTCGGGTCAGTCTAATTTTGAGATAAAGAGTATAAAGTAGTCCTAGTCATGAAAAATGACTAAAATATAATGGAATATTTTTTTATACTTGTAAATGATAGCTTAGATACTAATGTTTCGAAATGTAGTGTTTAAATTATCTTCTCTGACATGATAAATATTAAAATTAACACTTATATTGACATTACGATTACATTTTCCCCCGAGAAATACCGGAAGTTAGTTCCACAATGTCACATTTTCAATCGGCTGTGAGTTTAATGTTGGCGGATAAACACCCGGTAATTTGGGTGTCATTCGGTTCAGGAACTTCTTTTCTCCCATTAGAAAGTTAATACAGATCATAATATCAATGCGCATCACCGTCACCTAGCTCTGTTTTCGGTATGGCAGGAAAGTTGCGACTTAAGCCGGGTATGGATTTCTCAATGGATTGCTTCGTATCACAACGGACATTTCAGGAGGACTGATTTTTTTATTGAAGATTAACTTGTTGTGAATCTAACCTTTGTTTGATAAAATTTGATGAAGGTAGGCTATGCTCTGTCTGAATGCCTAGCGCTATCATAAACTCTAGGTTACCTAGCATTATGTTCTGCTTAGATAACTCATTGTCAGTAACAGCCAATGTGTTGCCAACACAGGTTTATTCCGTGAAAATGCAGACAATTGGATTTAGTGCTAATGCTGTTGATTATGTCTTGTTTCAATGAGTTATTATGCCCCTCATGATGTTTATTGATCAGACTCTGAATGCCTTGCTCATCACCTAGCTTTTAGTCTGTCCCCTGTTTGCCTGCAAACTCTAGATGCAGTCCGACTGACTAAACTGAATGATTGCTACCATCTTAGAAATTGTTTTACTAAATACTCCATTAAAGGCATCTTGAATGTATTTTATGAATAAAAATGTAATGTGCTTTTTCAGACCAAGACCATACTGATGAGGAGGACGAGCCAGTTTTAGTGGTTGAACCCCAAGCTGTAAGTCTAGGAAATATTCAAGTGGAAAAGCATCCAGAATCTCAATTTGCCTCCAATTCTGGACTTTCAGATGCTAAATTAACTGTTGTTTTTTCTTGCAACTGCAAGTTTTACAATGGAGGAAAGTGTTCATCTTCATTCAAGGACTGAATGAAAAGTTCCTGTCGCTCAGGATGAGGTATTTGGAGATGGATAGTGTGGCCCTCGATCTGGTCCTGTTAGCTCAAATCCAAAGTCACCTGCACTGTGGGGAAGAGACAGTCCGCACTAAAAAAGCATCACAGACTGTACAGAAACATTATCGCCTAGATTATTTTTATGAAGGGCTGAAATTATGTCGGGATACTTTCATGTATGTAAGCATGGATACATTCGGGATACATTCATGTATGCATGCCGTGTTTAAAGATCGCTTGGCTGCATCAATCAGGCATTACCTGCAGAATGGTGTGACTCCTAGGATCCATGGGAACAAGGGAAGGTTGCCTAAGCATGCGTTAGAAGTTGATGACATCAAAAGAGTGGTTACATTCATCCACAACTACGCTGAGGAAAATGCCGTGCTTCTTCCAGGGAGAATACCTGGGTACAAGAGAGATGACCTCAAGTTGCTGCCCTCCTCCATCAGCAAAGTTGCAATTCACAAGCTGTTTAATGATTCCTGTGAGACCAGTGGCCATCGAGCTTTGAGTGAGCGAACGTTTTATCATCTCTGGCTGCAGTATGTGCCTAACGTGTTGCCGATGAAGCCGATGTCAGATCTATGCTGGACCTGCCAAAAGAACAGCGATTTACTGCTAAAGGCCTCAAAGAAAGACCTGGATGAGAAAACTGAAGCATTTCGGAAAGCTGAGGAACATCTGTTGCAGGCCACAACAGAGCGGTCATTTTACAACACCAAGGTGCAGCAGTGCCGCAGAGTTGTAGCCGAGAATGGTGTAACCAAGCTGCTGGATCCTGGGAACAGTGCACCCAATTCTTCGTCTGCTTTTGAGGTAATTTACTGCCCTATGCATGGTACACTCACTGTTATTGCTATGTTGTTATACTGTACAGAACATGCTGTTACAAAGACAAAATCCATCATTGACTAAGCTATCTTGTGATGTCTGTCATTAAGCTCTAGCTTAATGTAATTGTTTTATAATTGTTAAAATTTCATGTATTTAGTTAAAATTATGTAATTGACAACATGACACCATTTGTGTCTGAATAGATCTTAATTTTTGATGATGCATTGACAAATTCAGTAAATATTCTCTGTCTTCTCTCTATCTCTTTAAGGTTCATTGCAGCTTTGACTTTGCGCAACAGCTCCATTTCCCTCACAATCCCATGCAACCGGGACCCATCTTCTTCAAGACACCACGCAAGTGCACTGAAAAAAATGATACTTTTGATTAACATAAAAAAACTGATGTAATTTGTTACAGCAAATTTTTTTTTGATTTTCTCAAATTGTATTTATGATTTAGTTAAAACCATACATTTTGATTTAATGTCAAACCAAAAGTTTATTTTTTTCCAACTCAACGTTTTACCTTAACCCAAAGTACACAGCAACAACTCCAGTGTTAAATTAACACTCCTGGGAGTGTATATGAGTCCACATTGGGGATATTCTGGGGATATCTAATTTGATTTTATCAATAAATTCCACTAGAAACAAACCTTGTTGTATTATTCTAATTTAATACTGTGAAGCTGCTTTGATACAATCTGTATTGTGAAAAGCGCTATACAAATATACTTGACTTGACTTGACTCAAGAGTGTAAAGTGTTCAAATATGAGTATTAAATTAACACTCATGTGCCTACTGTTTCTACTAATCGAAATTAATCGCATTTTAATTGCATATAAATTAGGGCTGTCAATCAATTAAAAATAATTGTGTTGAACATGTTATTGAAATAATGTTCAAATGTTCAAAGGGTGAGCATTGAAATAATTGTGCCTAGCAAATAATCAATACAATACAATTGAACATTATTAAATTATTGAACATTATTAAATTATACATTTGATATTAAACATTAAATTATAAACATTATTTACACTTGCTTTACAGGTTTTTAACATTACTTCGAAAATGCTGAAATTTAAAGTTTGAGATGTTTTTCATCTGTTTTAGAAAGTATTTTTAGACTTTTGTTTTTTCAGAATAAAACTTGTTTTACAATCTTGAGCATGTGTTATATTTTTATTAAATGTGTTTAATTAAGCCATTGCTGCAAGTAATTTGACAGTTAACAATATTTTAGTGTACAGTTAATCACAAATTCAGTCAGCATTGTCATGACTCATTATCCCATAATGAAAGGTAAGACGGTGAAACAACGTCACGATATCAACGTTGATTCAATTTGCAAAACCGAAGAATAATTCATCATTGGTTCAACGTCGACATACAATCTTTATTCACCCATATTGAAAGAAGAGACGGTGAAACAACGTCACGAAATCAACAATGAAACAACGTCACGATTTCAACGTTGATTCGTTTTGCACAATCGAAACATAATCCAACATTGATTCGACCTTGGTCCCTTACGTTCACCGGTGAATCAACGTTGAAATGCCGGCTGTTTTTTATAAGTAAATGTTCCAATCAATGATCCAGGCAGCTCCAGCGCGTTCTCGTCTCCCTCCTTCATTTTACAGTCGAATTGTGGCTAGAACGGCTCCAGGTTCAAAGGTCAATACGGAATGGATTAATCTGCGTTATTTTTTAATCTGCGTTAATGTCACGGCCCTAATATAAATGTATGGTTTTGGTTAGACTATGACACTGCTTATCATGCTTCAATACTGCTTTATGCACAGATGTTTGTGAATACAAGTGTAAATGTTTGAAATGCATGTGTCGTTCGCGAACGATCCGTTCATTGCGTGCGTCACTAAATGTGTGCGGTCTATATGGCCTATAAACAGATACTCGCGGTGATATTTCTCTGTCCTATGGACCATCAACAGATATATACATACATTGTGCGTCCATAACAATTAATTGCCCATCAGTTTACTTTGGATAATGTATGCTAACAGTTTTTTGTTGTTGTTGTTGTTGTTGTTTTTTAGGAATGTGGCTGCAGCTAGCTCTCCTTCTCCAGCTCCCCGCAGAGGGGCACGCAGGTGTCGTTCAGTTCTCAGTGTGATGGAGAATCTTCCCGAGTAAGTCCACAGACGTAATATTTACAGATGAAATATAATTGTTTACATCGTCATAATATAAAAGTACATATTCTTGTGTGATATTACAAAAACTGTTGTCTTTTTTTTATCCATGGCCATTAGTGATTGATAATGATAATAATACAGTGTCTTTGATTGTGTTATCAGTATGCTCAAAGTGTGTTTTGTTTTGTTTTTTACAGATGTGACAATGAACTTGTCCAAGCACCTGTCCCGAAGAGAGCCAAGGCTAACCAGCAGGCAAGCAACAGGCAGTCCCCTCTGGCATGGAAAACAGAGACTGATGTTGACATGGTTCCCGCATCAATGGGGCATAAGCATTTACTGTGAGATACCTACCTTTACTTTTGTTTATCGCTCACAATTGCTTTGTTTATAGCAGACTGATTTTTTTTTTTTTTTTTGCTCACATTTGATTTGCTTAGAGCAAATGTAGAACATTTAGTTCCTCTACATAGAGGAATTACAATAAAACAGATTGAAAAACAAAACCTTTGAATCTCCTCTACTTCTTTTGTTCTTTGTTCAGGCTGCCTCACTTGATGGCCCATTAGCCATAGGGGGAGTGTCTGTCACACCCCTGGTCTGAATCTCATTAATATTGATAGGGCATTACCACTCCCACGCATAAACCTCTTCTGACAAAATAACTGACTTACAAAGTTTAAATCAATGTATTGTTTTTATGTGAACAATTAGGCAGGATGATTTTCACATCATTTTGAAGAAAAAACCCTAGGTGACGACATACATTAGTCAGAAGTCTTATTGGCACATATTTAGTATGTGTTTTGTGGCCTTATTTCAGAAACTTTAGTTTTTAGTTTATTCAATAACCATGCATAAACATTATTCTCTCAAAAATACAAACATATACATGCATATTGATCACATATTATGGTAGCCCTGTTTGTGCTATATAGAGTGAATTTACACCTTTGCCATTAACATGTTTATAAATAACTGAAAAAAGCACGAATGTCAGAGCATGTCAGAACACCTCCAGGGCCCAGAAAACCCCTCAGACCCCAGAGGGTTAATTTGGAGGATGTGGAATTGTTTTAATTTGGACTTTGTGCATGCTCTTTGAGACAGTGACCATAGACCTGCATTATATGACTGACAGACAAGAACGGTTTGACCTAAAAATATAAAAATTGAAACTACTGCGGAAACAAAGACACCTACATCTTGGATGCCCTTGAGGTAAGCTAAAACATATCAAAAATTAATTTCAAAGTGAACTATCCCTTTAAACTGTCTTTTTGCGAGCTGTGATAAACAGCGCGCATCTCTGCGGCTGCCGTTCATTCATTCACAGAAACGCGATTAACTTGAGAAGGAAAAAAAACTTACTACAGTATTTGGATCCTCTCTCCTGCAATACCCGCACTCTGAGGTAGATTTTCCATTATTATTATTCCTCACAGCGCTGCCAGATGGTGTAAACAGGTAGGTTACAATGATCTGAATAAACTTGTGTTTTCTCGAGCTGATAAGGGGGCGTTCACAGGTTTGCCTCAGTAATTTGCGTTTGAATAGCGCGCGCTCTCCGTGGGCGGAGTCACATTACAGTTGAATGAGGTCTAATTAGCTCGACTGGAATCGCTCTCTTTTAATACAGATTTCACAAGATGAGAATATTTGTTTTTTATATAAATTACCTCATTTTAAAGAAGAGAATTCAAGCTTCATGCCTGTGTGACTGTATGCCTGTTTGACTCAGTATTCGCTGAGTTATTGTTCATTTTCGGACGCGTTTCAGAATGGTCTTCACTGACAGAGAGAAGGCAGAAAATGCTCGCGGGCGGGTATAGATGTATACACTAGATGTCGCCTTCGCTACTGCAGTTCATTGGAACGAAACCGTAGCCAAGGCGACGTCTATGTATATATCTATACCCGCCCGCGCCGTCAGATCATTTGGACATGTGCTGTTTTCAAGAGATAACAACGATATAAATACTGTTTTTTTTTCTCACACAAACCGCTCGTTTCGTGTCTTAGGCCATCAATGTGTACTTACGATGGGGAATTGTTTAATTTGGACGATGGGGAATTGTTTTAATTTGGACTTTGTGCATGCTTTGAGACAGTGACCATAGACCTGCATTATATGACTGACAGACAAGAACGGTTTGACCTAAAAATATCCAAATTGAAACTACTGCGGAAAAAAAGACACCTACATCTTGGATGCCCTTGAGGTAAGCTAAAACATACCAAAATTTATTTTCAAAGTGAACTATCCCTTTAAATTTAAATTGCGTCTCTGTGTGAATGAATGATGATGTTTTAGCAAACTGTATTGTTAAATATAGTATGTTTTGTCAAAAATAAAGTAATCAAATAATCAATCAAATCCTTAACTTTGAAATATGTATGATAAAATGTATACTTTAGTTTTTACAAAGAAATATTACACTTGAATTGTAGATTGTAATTGTAACCTTTTTAATAATAAAAATATATTTACAAGGTAGATGTAAACAAACTATTAAAAGGTAATTATAAGCCTTTTCTTTAAATAATTTTTATTGTGTTTTATTAGTGACAAATTTGGGGAGAGGATAAATATTCCAAAACTGAAAATACAGTATGAGAATTAACTGCACAATTACTAGACATGTTTTCCTTGGATATTATAGGCCAAATTGCAAGCACAATATGTGGAAAAATAAAAAAGAATTGAGATGCTTCCAACTGTTGCTCTTGCATTCTTGTGGCTCAGTGACTCACCTGAATGAATGGCTAATTAAGTATGCAGGCCCCATTGTCTCCTAAGGTGTGAACCACTAAATATGCATGATCTGTGACGCCCACTCCGCATATTGCCTTTCCAAACAGAAAGTGCTTTGCAAAATTCAAATCAATGTATTGTGTTATGTGAATGATAAGGCAGGGTGATTTTCACATCATTTTGAAGAAAAAACACTAGGCAATGACATCTATTAGACAAAAGTCTTATTGGCACATATTTAGTATGTGTTTTATGGCCTTATTTCAGAAACTTTAGTTTTTAGTTTTTTCAATAACCACGCATAAACATTATTCTCTCAAAAATGCAGACATGTACATTCTTGTTGCTCACATATTATGGTAGCCCTGTTTGTGCTAAATAGTGTGTAATTTTTTTTTTTTGCCATTAATATGTTTATAAGCAACTGAAAAAAGCACAAATGTCAGGGCATGTCAGAACATCTCAAGGACCCCAAAAACACCTCAGACCCCAGAGGGTTAAGGGTACATACTGTTAAGCAATTAACATGTCTTTTCCATTTTTTTACCGTTAAAATTATGAACATTTTTTACAGTGTAGTCTCTTGGTTACATACTTTAGTACATGCAGGTGTTCTTATGCTTTTTATAATATAGAATTATATTGCTTTTTAATAAATATATATTACATTATATATTTCTCTATATATGTGTGTTTATTTTGCATGAGAAAATATATCTGCAATATATTACACATGCAGTGCCATATCTGATCACATATACATCTATATGTTATGAAGTGTATTAACCTACTGAATATAAAATTACATACATTATCATATACGAGTAAATATATTGTCACATATTTTTCAGTATATGAAAAGCGGCAATATTGTAACATATTAACACTATATATTATTCTGTATATTTCCAAATATACAGTTAAACCATTTAATATATTGATCATTCATATATTGGAAATATATTTTCGTTCCGTAAGGGATGTCTGCCTGGACCAGCTTTTCTGAATGGTTTAACATCTAGTGGCTTGACTTATGTGTATCTGGGCTAGCGAAGCCCAGAGTTATTTGTTACTTTAGCAATGTGAACTTGGGTGCCATATCCTTAGGTTTGTTTAACAATTTACCTAAACCTGCTATGTGCCTGAACCATATGTGCCAATAATATGGCTCAAACTTATCTAATTAGAACGTGCACTATGTGTGATTTCAACAAAGGATATAACTTTGCTGGCTGATAGAGATAAAAAATATCTCGCAGTAACCACCTTACGTAATTATTTTTATTTTTCTATGGTCGAACAGTTATGCTTGTCTGTAACATAACAGCAAGGTTGTCTGCCTGCTGCTTGTGTTGCGGCTGCTGTTGTTTTTAATTACTCAAAATGCATGTTCTCATGCTAGCTTTGTTTATGCTTAATTGTTATTCCTTGCATCATATGAAACTTGTAAAATGTCAAACGCTTTTGAGCAGATGTATTTATTGCTGCCACTCGCTACTTATATGCTTAACTATACACTCATACGCAACTGTAAAACATCAAACATTTTGAGCATGTATGTTTGTTTCATTGATAAATGCAGACCATTATAGGCAGACAGTACATTTCAATCTTGGGATGCACTTAGCATACCACTTTAACTGTTCAAACTCCAACACTAAATCTACCCTTACCTAAGCTTTTACCAGTATGCCACAAAAATAAATCAACCAAACTCATCAATGCCAAAGTTATGGGAAATGGACATGCACTCTGATCTCAAAGTTTGTAATTTAGGATTTACGTTTAGGACCAACATTTCTCAATTATCCCTTTTCGTATGTAAATTTGTCTTCATTTTGCCTCTCATTCATCACATATCAATTCTTGGTTCATGGACTATAGATTTTTTGGTCAGACTATCATGCAATGCAAACTGAGCCTATTGAAAAATAATAGTAAAAACAAAATCACCCCCCCCCCCCCCCCCCCCCCCAAAAAAAAACTTGTGAAATGCAAATGAAACATTCATTAAAAAGTAATTTTAAATGATTATTAGTCATTTTTAAATTCATTATCATTAGTGTATGACAGATAGGCTAAATTACATCAAAGGATCATAACAATCTTGAACATTTGAAATTCACATTCAAGTGTAAGCCTGCATCATTTAATGTTTTCATACAACAACAACAACAACAACAGAATGTATGGCAAATTCTTGTAGTATGGCTGAAAAGAAAAAACCTAGCTATCACAATTTTTATGTTGTCCAATTCAATAAAAAAATGTCCATGATAGTGTTATAATGTCTAGGATAAAACAATATTTGCTAGTGACCAAGAAATATTCAATCAGATATGCCCACTTCTTTTTTGAAAAGCAGTTTCATGACTTCCTTCCGTAGTCTTGTCAGATTTAGTCCATAAATGAGGGGGTTTAAAATGGGGGGTATGAGTAAGAAAACCAGGGCCATGAAATTACGCAAATCTTGTGGCAAACTCTTTGAACCATAACGAGTGTACAGCACATCAAACAGCAAAGCACCAGTCACATTGAGCAATGCAAGAAGATGTGGTACACATGTTTGTATGAATTTGTGCCTGCCCTCTATTGACTTTCTGCATTTTTCAACTAAGTAAATGTATGAGCAAAATATCATTATTCCATGTCCAACATATATAAAAATGAATACATACCCAATCACATTATTTACTGTTGTAGAAAAACAGGAAAGTTTAACAACTGACCAATTTTCACAATATAGCTTTTCAATACTAGAGCCACATAATGTTAGTCTTGATGTTAATACAATTAAAACAGACATGCAAAAAAGTGGAGAAAACCAGCAGAAAAGGATACATTCAAGAACCCTCTGATTGGTCATCACTGAATGATACTCAAGTGGTCTAATTATTGCCACATACCTGTCATACGCCATCACTGTCAATGTTGAAAAGTCACACATAAGAGATAAATAAATGACAAATATCTGAACCAAACATCCAGCATAGGAAATCACATGATACTGGGATAATAAATCATACATGAATTTAGGGTAGAATCCACCAGTGCCAAATAGTCCATTTACACACAAATTACATATAAAGACATACATCGGCTCATGAAGCTTCTTATGTGAGATTACAGTGTAAATGATGGTAACATTACACAACACAATTAACGGATAATACATTGCAGTCAATGAAAAAAACACAAATCTTTTCCCCATCGTTTCATTTAGTCCAGAGAGTGTAAACACTAAGTCAATGGATTCATGCTGTAGTGGTGGCTGCATCTGGAATGATATGCAAATTCTTATGATAGTGATATCATTATGCACATCATAATACAAATGAGTTATTTTGAAATTAAAAGTTAGATCATTTAAAAAAATAATCATTCAGATAGTCAGCTATTCAGCCCTATTATATAAACGGAAATATTCAGTACTCTAAAGGTAGCATATGCTTGTTCTTCAAACAATTAAAGAATTAAAATCTTACCACAATCTCTTTTTCTTAGTTTGACAGTGTTGTAAAAGGTTGATCTGGTGATATATATATGGACTATTCTCATGCTAATTGTCTTGTTTATGAACACTTGCAGGACTTTTAAAAAGCTCTCTTGAGAGTTTATATATATATATATATATATATATATATATATATTTTTTTTTTTTATATGTCAGTCTATACTTAACTAGAGCCCGACCGATAAAGGATTTTGAAGGTCGATACCGATACAAATATTTGTTGGTTTTAAAATCTGATATATCGGCCGATATTTTTTGTTTTTTTTCAGAAACGCGCAACAAAACATTAACAGATTTCCCTAACATTAGTTATTTGTAGTTATTTATGAGTTTTAACTAAAATAATATGATAATGCATTTTAAAAAGAAACTTGTTTCTTTTATTGTCACAACAGAACATCAAAATATATTAAAGTTCTGATAAATAAAATGTCTAAAAATACAAACTTAAGATATGAAACGTAAAGTCCTTTGATTTGGTTGTTGTTGTTTTTGTGTTTTTGTTCAAAGTTACCAGTTTTAAAAGACTTGGTAAGCTTCATAAATATAACTTTGAATAGGACTGGAGACAAATTCTGTTAAGTTCTATCATCATCATTTATATTATCATTAAACAAGATAAAGGTCACTCCTAAATGTTTGTGTGCATGTGTAATAATTAGTCCCACCCCCTACATTGCCTTATAAGCTACCTTATAATTACAATGTCAGCTTGCTTATCCCTTTACCTGCACTTTTTAAATTCTTTCCATCAAGCTACATCAAACCATTTTCAATCATCATCAGTTGCTGCCTGCCTTCTAAAACCTACTATTTAGCGATCTAAATCCATTATGACATTATGTGCAACGCACACTTGGCGTCATTGGATTTCACACACGTGTAAAAGAAAAGCTAACTTTTATGCACAAGCTACGTTTGATACTTTTTCTCTGTCTAAATTTTCTCTGTCTAAATGTTCACTCCTCGCAACTTACATTTTACAATGCAGGGACTGTAACTAGAGATATGCTAGTTATAAATACAGTAATCATTACCCTCGATACCGAGTGAAGGGGGGTAGGGGGAAGAACATTTCTCTAAGAAATGAGACACCACTCGATTACCGTTTGCGTCATCTTCCCTTTCCGCTAGCTGGCTGCTACGTCAACACAGAGGCGATACGCGTTGACATAAACAAACGAAGATGCCGTCGTCTCGGGTTGTGATATCGATTGCCTGGTCTCTCTTTATCTTTGCACGCTTGTGTGCCATCAGTCAAAGACATTGTTTCATTGTATGTAACGGCAGCGCCGGCGACACCATAGCTAAGCAAAACATTAGCAAACGGCAAATAGCGCATAGCTGCTAGCTAGCGGTTAACTAGCGATTCAAAACAAAAACATTACAATTAAAACAGCTTGAACATTTTATTAAAAGTATCATAAAACACGAGTGTCATTAAACTGCTGAAAATACTTACATTTGTGCGACTCACTTCTGAGAAATTCCTAATGTTACCCTCTCTTTCAAGTGTGGTCCTCCGCAAACTTCGTTTCAAGGGCTATGTAGCCCTACGCCTTGGCCCTAGCCCTTAGTCAAAATGAGAATTGGGACACCACTTCCCCTCACATGAACGCGCAAAATCGAGGGGAAGGGGTAAGACAGAGAAATGAGACGCAGCCTAAGTTTGTTGTGGTGATCTCACTCGCGGATAACTGGTTCTCTCTGCCCGACTCTGGCTGGATCAGCAGGTTGCAGGATGTGTGGCGCGTTATACACGAGTGTTGCCAACAGGGACGGTGTAGAGTGCCCTCTGGTGGACAAACTATACAACGCCAACCCTCATGACATGGTTGAAGGGTGTTTCGTCTGTTTTTATTTTATTTTTGAAATATTCATTTATCGGCCATTATAAATGCTGAGACCGATAGTTTGGAAAATGCCTAATATCGGCCGATAATATCGGCCTGCCGATAAATCGGTCGGGCTCTATACTTAACATGTCATTAGAGTAATATGAAAATGAGCACTTCATTATATAAAATTTGATCACATTATATTATTAATTATTGGAAATAAAAATCCTCAAATCTTAAAACCCAGATCTTTCAGTGAAGTACTTGTTGCTTATGCTGTATGTAAAAGTCTAATAACCTCATCATATATTTCACATTGTATTTATTTATTTATTTATTTATTCATTTATTTATTTAGTCTGCAAGATGCATTGTCTTGGCAAATTTCTAGTTAGAAAATATTTTCATCAATCACTTGTAAAGCAATTATCATAAGAGGCCAACAATATTATAGCGTAGATTTTAAATGATTAATTTAGGTGTCAATATTACAAGCAGTTTAGTAAATCTTTCGATTTAATGGACAAAATCTGCTCTCGCAATTTAAACATAAACGCAAACGGAGACGATAGAAAACCTTATGGAGAGTGTCAGCTTTCGTTTCTGCTCTGATAGCCACAAGACCACACCAAACACGGTGAAAGCATGTTAGAAATCAGGAATGGTGAAAGAACGTATTGTAGATAGACCATGGGTGCTTCTCATTTCTTATTTTTGCATCCTTGTTTCCTTTCCTTACAGGGAAGGCTGTAAGAAAAGAAAAGGAGGACGGAGGAATCGAAGGAAAGCTTTTTTATACATTGGAATACTTGATCACTCGAGCATCACTTCACAGCGTCATCAGCAGCACTCAAAGGATCTGCCCTTGTGTTGCTTTAGTTTGGTTATTTAAGAAATTCATACTAAATAATAATAAAGCAAGATACCCTGTTGAAATATGTGAGATGTCTGGTTTATTTAAACTGCAAAGGTAAAGTATAAATTAAAATGATTGTGACCGATGTGAAGGGGGAGGAAAATTGATACGTGCGTCACGTTTAGTCGGTAAAACACTTCCGCAAAGGACATAGCTGTGTATCCTCGCTCATGACTCCTCGGGAAGCCTCCTTACTCTTCGACTGCCTCCTCGCAGTGCAGTTAGAGAATTGAGATGTCCTTCAAGATGGCTGAGCTTGATCGGTTTCCGGGTCATAGGATGGCGGACGGAGAAGCGAGGAAACGAGGAGGGATATTGATAAGCACCCACTGCTTCCTGAGACGCTTATGGGGAAGCAACTGTCAAATCACGGCAATCATATTGGCCTGTTCTCTGGGAACAAGGGTCATAACCCGAGACGTTACCTTTCAAAAGGGAACTCGCACTGTGTCCTGAGAATCTTATGGGGAATGAAATACCCATGTCGCCATGCTGAGGGGAGTGCAGGCCAAAACAATGGCTGAGATTATGGCACAATTATGGCAGCTTCCAGCAGAAGTCAAGTCAAGTCATCTTCATTTATATAGCGCTTTTAACAATATAGATTGTTTCAAAGCAGCTTTACAGTGATAATAGGAAATTAGAGTAACAGAGATTGTTTTGGCTTTACAGCAGCTCTAGAATAGTTATTGTCCAGCTAAAGTTAGTTTTACATTGATATTATTAACTTATCCCCTATTAACCCTCTGGGGTCTAAGGGGTTTTTGGGGTCCTTGAGATGTTCTGACATGCCTTGACATTTGTGCTTTTTTCAGTTGCTTATAAACATATTAATGGCAAAGGTGTAATTACACTCTATTTCGCACAAACAGGGCTACCATAATATGTGAGCAACATGTATGTACATGTTTGTATTTTTGAGAGAATAATGTTTATGCATGGTTATTGAAAAAACTAAAAACTAAAGTTTCTGAAATAAGGCCACAAAACACATACTAAATATGTGTCAATAAGACTTCTGAATAATGCATTTTGTCGCCTAGAGTTTTTTCTTCAAAATGATCTGAAAATCATCCTGCCTTATCATTCACATAAAACAATACATTGATTTAAATTTTGCAAGACACTTTCTGTTTGGAAAGGCAATATGCGAGTGGGCGTCAACGATCCAACACCATCATGCATATTTAGTGGTTCACACCTGAGGAGACAATGGGGCCCGCATACTTAATGAGCCATTCATTCAGGTGTGTCACTGAGCCACAAGAAGGAATGCAAGAGCAATATGTATATATATATATATATATATATATATATATATATATATATATATATATTCTACCAAATTGGTTCACAGTTGGAAGCATCTCTCTTTTTTTATGTCTAGTAATGGTGCAGTTAATTCTCATACTGTATTTTCAGTTTTGGAATATGTATCATCTCCCCAAATTTGTCACTAATAAAACACAATAAAAATTATTTATATTATATTATAAATTATTTTTATAATATAAAATATTATATTTACCTTTTAATAGTTTGTTTACATCTACCTTGCAAATATATTTTTTTATTAAAAAGGTTACAATTACAACAACAATTCAAGTGCAATCTTTCTTTGTAAAAACTAAAGTATACATTTTATCATACATATTTCAAAGTTAAGGATTCATTACTTTGAATATAGCCTAGGCTACATTGGAACAAACACATAATAACATATTATTTGATTACTTTATTTTTGACAAAACATACTATATTTAACATATGAGCAAAAATTGGCTAACAAAAGCTTATTTGAGGTGGCAAATATTTTACAGTAAAAATGTATAATCTATCCAAAACGTCAACGAAATGTTGTCTTTCATATGTCTGTAACATAGGTCTTTCGTTTATATAAGAAATATAAATGTTAATTTGCAGTTTAATACGTTGCTTATACAAATAAATTTTATTTCAACATATTTCAGTCGATTTTTACTCAGCTCAGTATAGCAATATAGTTTGCTAAAAGCGGATCATTCATTCACACACAGAAACGCGATTCAAATTTAAACCGTCTTTTTGCGAGTTGTGGTAAACAGCGCGCATCTCTGCCATTCATTCATTCACACACAGAAACGCGATTCACTTGAGAATGAAAAAAACTTACTACAGTATTCTCAGGATCCGTTGCTCCTCGAAATACCAGCACTTCTGAGGTACATTTTCCATTATTATTTTTACGATAGTATTATTCCTCACAGCGCCGCGAGATGGTGTAAACAAGTACAATGATCTGAATGTGTTTTCTCAAGCTGATATGGGGGCGTTCACAGTTTGCATGGATGCCTCAGTCATTTGTGTTTGAATAGCGCGCGCTCTCCGTGGGCGGGGTCACATTAAAAATAATTAGCTGAGATGAGAACGACTGACATCTCGCTCTTTTCATACAGATTACATAAACTGAGAATATTTGTTTTTTATAAAAATTACTTCTTTTAAAAGAAGAGAATTCAAGCCTCATGCCTGTGTGTCTGTATGCCTGTTTGACTGAGTATTCGCTGAGTTATTGTTCATTTTCGGACGCGTTTCAGAATTGACTTCACTGACAGAGAGAAAGCAGAACTCACATCATGTTTATTTTTCTTTATTTGGCAAAAAGCACAACACTTTGTTTTTATTGTGAGTATACACAAAAATAATACACACTTAACAGGAGAGATTGATGTATGAAACTGGTTTGTAAGATCAAAGTCAACAGAGTATTTGGAGTCTCGTTTGCACTGATAAGAAAAAAACAGAGCAAATCACGCTGGCGTGATTGCCGACCTCAGAGGGCCGCTAACACGACACCATTTTAACAGAAAACTCTTTAGTTCTTTCTGCGCAAACTTTAAAAAAGGCGAACGCCGATGGCGTGCACATGCGTATTACGAGTTCAGTCTAAAGGGATGCGCGTTTGAATATATGTGCGCAGGCGTGTAGTCCTTCCCTACAAATCAACCCTCAACAAACTACTTGTCTGGCCTTAAAATGTATAATACAGAATTTTTATCGCTTCTGCTTAGCCAGAATTATCCCGACAACGCTTTATCTGTAGAGAGGTAAAGAGAGGGGAGGGAGGCCTTCACATGGGAGTGACTAGTTGACACTTCAGGACTGCACTGTCGTCGCGTCCAGGCGCAGGTCCTTTCAGATCTGGATACAGCCTGGATCCGGCGGACTGCAGTAAACCTCGGGATAAACAGAGAGACTAATATTAGCATAGACGCCATTCTTCTTATGATGTAACAAGTACATCAGGATTTATGGGAAGTGTTCCCGGTTCCGGCTGACCTAATCTATGCAGCCTAACATGGAATTATAGAAGTCTATAATGTGTTATGTGTATGGTAGGTCAAAGATATGTGTTTTTAGTCTAGCTTTGAACTGACCGAGTGTGTCTGCTTGCGGGACAATGTTAGGAAGACTGTTCCAAAGTTTTGGTGCTAAAGGGGAAAAGGATCTACCGCCCACAGTCGATTTTGATATTCTAGGTATTATCAACTGGTCAGAATTTTGAGATCGCAATAGACGTGAAGGACTATAATGCGTTAAGAGCTCGCTCAAGTACTGCAGAGCTAAACCATTTAGTGCTTTGTAAGTAATCAGCAATATTTAAAAATGTATATGATGTTTAATAGGGAGTCAATGCAGTGTTGACAGAACGGGGCTAATATGGTCATACTTCCTGGTTCTGGTAAGAACTCTAGTTGCTGCGTTTTGGACCAGCTGTTATTTGTTTATTAAGCGTGCAGGGCAACCACCCATAATAGCATTACAATAATCTAGCCTTGATGTCATGAACGCATGGACTGATTTTTAGATATATTTTTAAGTTTTACAGATACTAGACATGTGACTTTTGTAATGAAAATGAGGAGAAACCAACCACAGACTAATTTTCTTCCAGAAAATTAATTAGAACTCTCTACTTCCGGCCGAACCAAAAGAGAAGATTTGTTCAGAACGTCTCATGATCGTCATCATTCAGGCTATTTAAAAGAGCCTCCCCCCAGCACTAACACATAACTGGCCAATGGCTAGCTTTGTGGCCAACTACGGACTGGTTAAGATAAAGACAGTGTCCGCACATTCCAGAGTCAAATCACCAAGGCCAGAGCCATAAGTCACCCATCCCGGTGCCAGAGAGTCTGCAAAAGACCCTTCTAATGACCAAACTAACGGAAAAGCTTGTCAATGTGTGGGGTTGTTAAAAGACAGATTGGTTCAGAAATTGCACCACAACATTCCTGAACCCCTCCTCCTTAAGACCTCTGAACAAAACAGAGTTCTGTCTCTTCTAAACCAGAAAACTGAGATTCTTCCTACAGTATACGTAAAACTCATTCAAGAACAATTTTCAATGGATTCTTTACATCATACATCAAAGCATCATACATCATTCTATGTGTTTCTACGATATATGTGTCCATTTAATATGCTTTAATCCCATATAATTCATGTAATTGTTATAATTATTAGGTGTGTGAATGAAAGTGTGTACTGTTTCATATCAATGCTATCTTACGAACACAACTAGCAAGATGGCTTGAATGATATTGGTGTAATATGTTTTGATCTTCTTTTAATTAGAAATCAAGTCTAAACTGTGGCCTCTGTCCTCTCTGCTTAAGAGCTAGAGAACACACCAACACCCCAGATAATGCATGATTTATGACTTTGAAAACAAAGCCAGTGTCTAATTGGTCCGCTCTCTTCAGAAGGGGGGACAAATTTTAGTTTAAAACCTTAGACCCAAAAACAAAGCTCTCTCTCTCGCTGCTCTCGAAGCTCTCTCTCCAAGTTCGCTCTCTAAGTTCGTTCCTGGGTTCGTTCAAAATGTTTTGATAGAGCAGAGCTCTCAACAAATGCAGAACTAAGATGAAGAAGAGCAGACGATGGTTATAGCCTAACCATGTAACAGACGACCAGATCAACCCAAATTAAGATCAGATGGGTTAGATTCCATTCCAGTCATCTAGCTACTTTCCGTATCTTATTTTCTTTCTTTCTTTGTGTTATTCTTTCTTTTCCGATTGAAAGTCTCGGTTTTAAGTTAAGTTTTGCTGCAAAGTTTCGGTCCACGATCCACGGCGGCAACGCACGCTTTCAACTTAAAAGACTTTTCAACCATCCGACGTCCACGCCACAGACATTTATCCAAGCACGAGGAGGCCAGCCGACGAACGGACCGGGAAAACCCCTTTCACGCAACAAAAAGGGAATCCCCAAAAGCAAATACGCAAGTAGACTACCTCCAGACTTTTAAGCTGAAACTGGTGCTTTGATAAGGGTAATAACCAGTCTTAAGAAACGATAGAAGGCTTAAATTAATGATTGATGGTTCGTTCAGGTCATGTCTAAGTGCATATGGAATCGTGAGATTTCATCCTTTCACTCTTAAACCCACTCTTTCCTCACTCTATCCCTTTCTGCAACGCGTATGAATGTGTATATGTGTGTGTGTGCGTGTGTTTGTGTTAGATATTAGCTTCATGTGTTAGTATATAATCAATAAAGTATTGTTTGTATTTGAAAAGAGATTGCTTGTGTATGTGCTTATCAGATTTATTGTCTTGAACTTCGATTTAAGTTACCTATGCTTTTACCCTTAATTTACTTCGTAATTTATTGTTAGCTGGGGATTCATTCTTTCTTGGCCAGGAAGATATTATATTTCCTAGAGTTAATACTTGTTTATGCTTTCTGTTCATTGGATGAACTGATAAAATGATCATACTATTGATTCTGCTATAGTAAATTCTGAAAATAATTAAAAATAATTAAAATATTAATTATTGGTCATATTCCGTTATGAACAATTCATTCATTCAAACCTTTATTTAACCAGGATAAAAAACTCCTTGAGATTAAAAATCTCTTTTACAAGAGTGTCCTGGCAAGTGGCAGCAACACGGTTTAGATACAAAAACACTTACAGACAAATACATAGACACACTTTCACGCATCATATTCAAACAACAAAATCATTGTACAAAGAACCTGGATCCTAAATCTATTTAAAAACAGTGACAAACAGACTGCCTTTCTGCAAGGTCCTTTAAATAGCCTTTAAAAGAATAAACTGAGACCAACTCCTTCATCTGTAGTTCATTTTGAAGCTCATTCCATGCAGATGGTGCTGCAAAGTTAAAAGCCTTTTTGCCAAAGTCAGTACGGGCTTTAGGGACTGTCAATAAATACAGATCCTGTGAACGCAGTTGATATGTCCCTGCAGACCTCGGGAGGATGTAAGTGTTCAGATAAGGAGGAAGAAGTCCTAGTACTGCTTTATAAATAAAAAGATGCCAGTGCATCCAACGCCGAATGGAGAGAGAGAACCACTCGACCCGAGAATACAGCAAACAGTGATGAGTGAGAGATTTTAAGTTTGTGATGAATCTTAAGGCTCCATGAAACACTGTGTCCAAAGCATGAAGACACTGGGAGGTTGAATGCATATATAAAATATCACCATAGTCCAAAACAGACAAGAATGTTGCATTTACAAGTTGTTTTTTTGCTTCAAAAGATAAACAAGACTTGATTCTAAAGAAAAAACCTAACTTCAACTTCAGTTTTTTAACCAAATCTTGGACATGCAATGTAAAAGACAGTGATTGATCAATGGTAATGCCCAAGTATTTGTAATGTGACACTACTTCGATTTCTGTACCAGAAAGTGTACAAATGTTTGGGACATTGTTTTTATTTGATTTTCCCCGAGTGAAAGTCATGGCTTTAGTTTTTTTAGAGTTTAGAACCAATTTTAAAGTAGCCAAATTATGTTGCAAGATGTTAAAGGCAGATTGTAAATTTGTGATTGCTTGATCTAATGTGGACCCAGAACAATAGAGAACAGTATCATCAGCATAGTAATGATAGTTTGTATTATCTATATTATTGCAGAGGTTGTTTGTATAGATAATAAAAAGAAGAGGCCCAATGACTGAGCCTTGAGGCACCCCTTTTGAAATATTTAGGGAGGCAGAAGTGAGGCCATCTACTTGCACACATTGTGTTCTCCCTAATAGGTAACTGTTGAACCATCCCACTGCCTGTTCTGAAAGTCCAACTGAGGTGAGTCTTTGAAAAAGTATTTTATGGTCCACTGTATCAAAAGCTTTTGACAAATCAATAAACAGTGCTGCACAGTGCTGTTTATTGTCCAAGATTTTTACAAGGTCATTGACAACTTTTGAAACAGCTGTTGTTGTACTATGTTGTTTCCTAAAACCAGATTGAAATTCATTCAGAATATTGTGTTTAATTAAATAGTCTTTCAATTGCATGCTGATAAATGATTCCATTAATTTGGCTAATACTGACAATTTAGAAATGGGCCTATAATTATTTATATTTGCAGGATCACCACCTTTGTGAAGGGGAAGAACATTGGCAGATTTCCAAATAGCTGGTACTTGATTCGTGGCTAAAGAAAGGTTAATTAAATATGTGACTGGATCTGCTATCAAATCTGCAGCTATTTTTAAAAAATATGGTTCCAATTTGTCTGGACCTGATGATTTGTTTTTATCTAGATCCTTCAAGGCCTTCCTTACTTCTGATACAGTTACTGTCTTGAAATAAAATGGTGGAGCTGACAGTAACTGATCAACAGGACATGCAGTGGAAGAACTGGAAATTTGATTTTGTAGTGTTTCATAAATGGAACTAGCAGCAATGAAATGATTATTGAAACTATTCAAAATTTCGTTTTTGTCAATGATTTTTTTGTCATCAACAACAATACAAGATGGTGCTTCTGTATCTGTTTTTGCTTCCGTTAATAATTTGATTGTTTTCCAGAACTTAAAAGGGTTATTTAAATTTTTCGATGTTTCAGAAAGGAAATAAGCCGATTTGGCATTACGGATTTTTACAGTACATAAATTACGTAAACGCCGAAATTTCAACCAGTCAGACTCAAGCTTTGACTTTCTAGCTTGAGCCCAGGCTTGATTTCGCTCTAGGAGAAGGTCAGACAATTCATTGCTAAACCAAACATTATTTCGCCCTTTCACTCTATGTCTTTTTAGTGGGGCATGCTTATTAACCAGGCCTGTGAAACCATCATAAAAAAATGTCCAAGCATTTTCAACATCATCAATAAGGCTAATTCTTCCCCAATCAAAATCATACAGATCATGTAAAAAGCCCTGCACTGAGAACTGCTTCATTGCCCTCTTATAGATTATACGCGGCCTTGTTTTAGGAATTTTTGTATTCCTTACAGATGCTATAAGACAATGATCGCTTATATCATTGGCAAAAACAGAGGCACAAGAGTATTTGTGAGGGACATTTGTAAGAATAAGATCAATTAGTGATGATTTTTCTGGATGTTTTAAGTTTGGTCTAGTGGGGCTATTCACAATCTGAAAAAGATTATAAGAATCACAAAATGATTTAAAATGATCAGACATTGGCAGAAGCCAGTTCCAATTAAAATCTCCTAAAAGGACAATTTCATTATAATTTAGACTTGTTAAAAACTCCCTCAAAGAAGAAAGAGTGCTACTATCAGCTGAGGGGGGTCTATAACAACCAACAACTGTGATGTGAAGACTCTTAGAAACTTCTAAGTCAAGGGCCAACAATTCAAATTGTCTGCTTATTGACTTTGAGACAATTACATTCACAAGAAATGACTTTTTCACATATATTGCAACACCTCCACCCTTTTTAGGTCGGTCTGTTCTGAATAAGTTGTACCCATCTACAGTCACATCCTTATCAGAAATAGATTTGTTGAACCAAGTTTCACTTAAAACAAAAACATCGGCATTGGTCGAAAGTGCCCAGATACGAACCATATCTATTTTGCCAACCAGACTACGAACATTCAAATGGCAAAATCCCAGGCCCTTTCTGCATTTAAAGCTTTCAGGGGTGTCATATGACATATTTTGCTCTGGGCCTGGATTTGGGTGGACATTCCCAGAAATTAAAAGCAGCAATATAAGCAAAAGTCTCTGTTTAGGCAGTTTACAATGATAGTGATTATGGATAGCTGCCGAATTTAAAAGGGGTGCTCCTTGAGGCCCCAGATGGTTTTGCAGAACCGTAAGACAGCTTAAACGTTGCACTTCTAATGTGCCAGAGGTGAATAGCAAAGGCTGGGGTTGAATGACCGCAGCCAGCTGATGGCTTGTTTCGCTCCTCCCCCGGAGTAAACAATCCGGAAATGAGAGCAACGCGTTTCCATGGCAACGAGAGGAGATTCCAATAGAGGCGCATAGCGCTGTCAAATACAGCGCAGCAAAGAACATCCACGGCTTTAAATCCATTTTAACTCAATAATTTTAATCAATATCCATTTAAAAACTCAAGATCCTCTTCTTCGAGTAGAGTGACTCTCCGCCCCCTCCGCAGCGTCCTCCCGTGACGCAATGCCGTGATGCAGGACAATAATTAATAATATTTATACGTGGGCGTATAAACGCTACACTTTCAAATGAAAGAGAAGTGCCAAAACCACTCACCCCATCTAGTCACACATTAGACTGTCAGTGACAATACTTCCTATGGCCACTGCCTGAGCTTTCATGCCACCGTGAGCTCAGTAGAGCAGTGGCTTCAGACTAGATAGACTCTTGCCTGGTGCTCTGTGATCGATTGCTCCTGTCTGTCTTGCTGCTGGTCTGCGTCTGCAAGCTCCGTATAGCTTTCTGTTTTGAATCTCTATTTACTATTATTCCTTGTTGTTTATTTTGCTAAATATAACTTACTCATCAACATATACCAGATATTGTCTAATATTGCCAATCATATTTCACATTAATCTGACATCGCTAGCTTTTATCTAAATCGTTATCGCTAGCACAACACGCTAGTATTTCGCTAGCATGTTAACCTGCTATCCTTGCTAACCTGCTATAGGCTCTCTTTTTTTTCGCACGCTCGCTCCTTTTATGAGTCTATCAAACAACTTTGGTGAGTAGGATCAGTCAACAAACACAGTGAGTAATGTCTTCTGTTATTGTCACTTGCACTTGTCACATAGTATAGCATTCTCTGTCAGCGCTGGGGGCTTTACATGTTATAAATGCAGGGAGATAGTCAGGCTGACGGAGAAGATTTCAGAACTAGAGACACGCATCCAATCTTTAATCAAGGATAGTAAGAGTGATACTTTAGATACTGCTTCGGATGCAACTAGCTTAGTGAAGTCTGTACATTGTTTGGTTCCGGCTGTAGAGCCCGGGCAGCAGGGCAATTGGGTGACTGTGAGACGCTATAGTCAAGGGACAAAACACCGCTCTTCCTTTTCGATTACAATATCAAACAGATTCTCCCCACTCAGTGAAGCACCCACTGTGAATCCTGTTGAATGTGTCCTAGTTATTGGCGATTCTATTACACGGAACGTGAAAATAAAGACAGCAGCCACCATAGTCAAATGTTTGCCGGGAGCCAGAGCGCCTGACATCGAAGCAAATGTAAAAATGCTGGCTATTGCTAATCGTAAATTTGCTAAGATTATTATTCACGTCAGGACTAATGATGTTGGACTTCGCCAGTTGGAGACCACTTAAGTTTACTTTAAAGAGGTGTGTGAAATCACAAGTACGATGTCAGACACTGTAATTTGCTCTGGCCCCCTTCCTGTTTGCTGGAGTGATGAGATACTTAGTAGAGTGTCATGACTCAATGTCTGGCTGTCTAATACCCCTTTTCCACCAGCATGAACCGGGTACTAGTTCAGAATTGTTTCGACTGACGAGCCTTCTAAGTACCGGTTTGCCTTTCCACAGGCCAGGGAGCCACCACAGTGCCAGATCTTACATCACTGTATACTTCTCATGTTGCCCAGCAACGCTAGCGCGGCATCGCCAAACACAAACACACCAGGCTTGTTCGAGTTGCATTGGCTTCTTGCAGACCAATGCATGACATCAAAGCACTGCTAGAGCAATCCAAAAGCACAAGGAGTTGTATGCTCTCCAAACACTCACGCAGCACTCAAGTTAATTTTTTTTAACAAGCGGTTTAATTATAGTCAGCTTAAAAGTTTTTGGTACGTATCCTAAAGATACATTAAAGATATATTTGCTATGGCCCCCTTCCTGTTCGCAGGAGTGATGATATATTTTGTAGACTGTGCTCACTCAACGGCTGGCTGTCTAAGTGGTGTCCGCAAAATAATATATAATTCATAGACAATTAGAAAAGTTTTTGGGGCAGACCTGACCTGACCTGCTCTCCATGCGTTCATAACATCAAGGCTAGATTATTGTAATGCTATTATGGGTGGTTGCCCTGCATGCTTAATAAACAAATTACAGCTGGTCCAAAACACAGCAGCTAGAGTTCTTACCAGAACCAGGAAGCATGACCATATTAGCCCCATTCTTTCACAACATGCATCACAAATTACATACAAAACGTACTCGGTTACTAACGTAACCTCGGTTCTCTCTAGAAGAGGGAACGAGTACTGCGTCTTAGCTAAGACGCTGCGGGAAAAGTCTCTTTTCACGAATATTGAAGCAAAAAATTATCCTTAATTTTAATATTTGTAAAACGCATTTGCCACAGTATGCAGCCATAGGCAAGACGGCTCGTTTGCTCATTGGCTGTTGTACTAGCAAATGCATAAGCCTATCGAGCGCAGGCTGATGCAACATCAGACCAATGAGGCCACTTCCCGCCGACGCGGGCGTGGCCTCGCCCTATAAAGGTAGCTCGAAAAGGCTGACTCACTTGATTTATTTCAACGAAGAAGCGAACCAAAGTGAATCGTACGCACGGCAGGGAACGCAGTACTCGTTCCCTCTTCTAGAGAGAACCGAGGTTACGTTAGTAACCGAGTACGTTCTCTTACGAGAGTTCTCTCGTACTGCGTCTTAGCTAAGACGCTGCGGGAACCCAATGTAAGACGCCGTGCGTGCAGGGATTAACAACCATAAACCTGGAGGCTGACCCAGGATTTACAGTGCACAATCACCAGAGGGACTGACATAGAGTCCTAGAACAAGAGGAGGAACTCTCCGTTCTGATATGTGGCTGCGTCTGCAGACGTAATATAAGACATCACTTAGACAAGACACTCTTGACTAAAGTGGGAATATGGGTCTTACGTAAAACTGCCCGTAAGATAGTAGTAACGCACTGTGCTTGCATTCTCAGTGTTCAATTACACCGATAACAGCTTAGCCTGCAAAGCGGGAACCTCGAGGTTATAAAACCTGATAAATGTAGACGGCGAGGCCCAGCCTGCCGCCATACAAATATCCTGTAGAGATATTCCACTAGACCAGGCCCACGAAGAGGCAACGCCTCTCGTGGAGTGCGCTCTGACACCCAGCGGGCACTGAAGACCCCTGGAGGTGTATGCCAACGCTATGGCGTCAACTATCCATCTGGATAGGCCTTGTTTCGAAACAGCCGTTCCCTTGGAACGTCCACTGAACGAGACAAATAGTTGCTCAGTCTGTCTAAAGGCAGCAGAGCGAGACACATAGGCTCTTAAAACCCTGACAGGGCAGAGAGAGCCCAAGTCTCCTTCCTCTTCTAACACCGGCAGGGCGGACAGGGATATAACCTGAGCCCGAAACGGCGTGTTGAGGGATTTCGGCACATAGCCGTGCCTAGGTTTGAGTATGACTCTCGAGTCACTAGGCCCAAACTCCAGACACGACGGGCTCACTGAGAGCGCGTGCAGGTCCCCTATGCGCTTCACTGAAGCAAGGGCCAGCAAAAACACTGTCTTAAATGACAGATGTTTGAGACTAATCGTCTGGATGGGCTCGAAAGGGGAACCTTTCATGGCCTCCAGGACCGTAGAGAGGTCCCAAACAGGGACCGACGGGGGTCTGGGAGGGTTCAGTCTCCTAGCTCCCTTGAGGAAGCGGATGACCAAATCGTTCCTTCCTATCGACTGACCGAGCGTTGTCTCAGCGAACGCTGCGATAGCCGCCACATAAACTTTGAGCGTGGATGGGGCTCTGCCCTTATCCAACAGCTCTTGAAGGAAGGAGAGAACCTCCGTTACCTCACAGTCGAGGGGTGAGCATCCCCGAGCCCCACACCAACTGGAGAATACCGACCACTTTGAGGCATAGAGCCGTCGAGTCGACGGTGCTCTCGCCTGAGTGATAGTATTTAGCACTCCTACTGAGAAATCAGCGGGTAACCGTTGAGAGCCCACACGTGTAGGGCCCACAACTTCGGTTGAGGGTGCCAAATCGAGCCCCTGGCCTGCGAGAGAAGGTCCCTTCTCAATGGCACCGGCCATGGGGCAGTGTCTGCCAACTGCATCAGCTCTGGAAACCAAGGTTGGTTCCTCCAGAGTGGTGCTACAAGCAGCACTGAGCATTTCGTTTCCCTCACACGTTCTATCACCTCTGGAAGGAGGGAGACGGGGGGAAAAGCATAGAGCGGGCGGCGCGGCCACCTCTGGGACAGCGCGCTTTCGCTCTTGGAAAAGAACGCGGGGCAGTGAGCGTTTTCGCTGGACGCGAAGAGGTCCACTTCCGCTCTGCCAAATCTCTCCCACAGCAGCTGGACTGTTTGTGGGTGTAGAGACCATTCGCCCGCGGGAATGTTGTTCCTGGACAGCCTGTCTGGACCCACATTCTGTATCCCAGGCACATGAGCTGCTTTTAGCGAGCGCAAGTTGTGCTGAGCCCATACCAGGAGGCGTTCCGCCAACCTGTACAGATCTCGGGATCTGAGACCGCCCTGGCGATTTATGTAGGACACCACCGACATGTTGTCCGAACGGACTAAGACGTGGTGGCCCTTGATTTGGGGACGAAAACGTGTCAGCGCGTTTTCTACTGCCAGCATTTCCAGACAGTTGATGTGTCGGAGCTTTTCCCGTTCTGACCACAGGCCATATAACGGTCTGCCCTCGAGCAGCGCTCCCCATCCCGAGGTGGAGGCGTCCGTGGACACCACTCTCACTCTCGAGGAAGTCCCCAGGCTTGCACCTGTTTGGTACCAGTCGTTCACCGTCCAAGGTTCTAGAGCTGTAACGCAGCTCTGGTTGACCTTGAGACGCAATCGACCAGAAGTCCACGCTCTGCGTGGTACCCGCGCTTTCAGCCAGAACTGCAGGGGGCGCATGCGGAGCAGGCCCAGCTGAAGAACTGGCGATGCTGAGGCCATGAGACCTAGCATCTTCTGAAACGTCTTGAGCGGGAAGGACGCGTCGCAGCGGAGAGATCTCGCTGCGCGCTGAATGCCGAGCGCGCGCTGTGGCGACAGCCGCGCCGTCATAGACTGTGAGTCCAGAACTATGCCCAAAAACGAAATCGTTTGACTGGGGTTCAGTGAACTCTTCGTCCAATTGACTCTGAGACCGAGTTTCTCGAGGTGATCGAGTAACATGGTCCTGTGCTCCACGAGCTCTGATCGTGAATGAGCCAGAATCAGCCAGTCGTCCAAATAGTTCAGCACTCGCATGCCTCTGAGTCTGAGAGGGGCGAGCGCTGCGTCCATGCACTTCGTAAATGTGCGAGGTGCTAGGGACAGACCGAATGGCAGGACTGTATACTGGTATGTCTGACCGTCGAAGGCGAATCTCAAGTATTGCCTGTGACGTGACGCTATCTGTATTTGAAAATACGCGTCCTTCAGATCTATTGACATGAACCAGTCTCCTTCGCGAATATGCGCGAGGATTTTCCTGGTCGTAAGCATTCTGAAACTGCGTTTCACTAATGCTTTGTTCAGCTGTCTCAGATCCAGTATGGGTCTGCAGCCCCCGTCTTTTTTGGGGACCAGAAAGTATCTGCTGTACAGCCCCCGTTCGCTTTGAGCATGAGATACAGGCTCTATAGCCCCTTTGCTCATCAGTTTTGAAATTTCGGCTCGGAGTAGGTGTGCTACTTCCGAATTCACCGTAGTTTCGACACGCGCCGTAAAGCGGGGAGGGCGTCGATAAAACTGTAGCGAGTAGCCTCTCTTTATAATGCTTAGCACCCATTCCGAAACCCCTGGAAGCGCTGCCCATGCACCTGCATGGATGGCTAAGGGTTGGATGCGAAGCGCACTCTGTTGGCTGAGCAACGGAAGCGCTTCGGTGTGCTGTAACACAGGCGTTATGTCTGTGGCATTCGAGGCGTGGGGCGCGCTGATGACAGCGGGCAGAGCGCTCGTCCTCGACCCCACTATGGCGCTTAGCTGAGTGAGGGAGGGCTGAACGGGTCCCGTGGGACTCATATCGTCTGTGAGTAAGTGTGGGCTGGAAGCGCGCACCTTTACTACTTCTGGCGCGTTGTCTGCCTGAACAGAGCGAACGTGCACAGGTTTCGTTTTTACAGAAACCGTCAGACGTGCGTGACATAGTGATCGTGTGCACTGAGGGGTGGACACGTCTACTATGCAGTGCGCGCGATCGACTTGAGTCGATTTTATGGGCGCGAGCCCTGTGTGAAGGGCTGTGCTTGTGTGTACGGATGGGCACTGAGAAGTGGGCATCAGCGTTACATTTATAGCACCATCGGCCGTGGCCGGGACACCAGAAAATACACTCTTTATGGGATATATCTGGGTAGCCGTGAAAACGGCTTTTGTGTGCAGGCAAGCGGGCAACTGTACGGGCTTGCGCGTTGCATAAGACGCTGAGACAGTCGCAATACCTGGAACTGAAACAGCGGCGCGCTTGGGTGTGAGTCCGGCCGCAGCGGGACTTGTACACCGGCGCTTTCCTAGGCGTGCTAGGATGTGTTCGGGGCTTCCGGTTTCACCACAATCCTCTGCCGTGGGCCACGCGGCGCGGGGCGACGGCTGGTAGAGCGAGAGCGGGGTCTCGCGCTGCGTTGCTGTCGTGATGACGCAGCAGGAGGAGGGGGCTGTGGCTGAGAGCTCCGCTGGGTCGGCTTAGCACGACTCGCTGCAGAACTGGAGCGCTTCGGCAGGAAGTGCTTGAAGGCTTGTGACGCTTTCTGGTCCTCTGCGAATCTCTCTATGAACTCATTGACAGAGGATCCGAAGAGGCCAGTGGGATTCAGCGGGGCGTCGAGGAACGCGGTGCGCTCAGACTCGGCCATGTCTGAAAACGTCAGCCACAGATGTCTTTCAGCCACAGTGGCGGAAGCCATAACACGTCCCATAGCTTGAGCGGCAGACTTAGTAGCGCGAAGGGTGAGATCCGAAGCGCTTCTCAAATCCGCGAGGCAGATTGCATCAGGTCCCATCTCGTCCAACTTACGGAGGAGATCTCCCTGGAAAATCTGCAGCGTGGCCATGGTGTGTAGTGCAGACGCAGCCTGCCCAGCAGCGGAAAAGATTCGCGCGAGCAGCGATGACGTCGTGCGGCAGGCTTTGGATGGCAACACTGGTTTCGTCCGCCGTCCAGCAGAGGGCGGGCAAAGGTGCGTCGCTATCGCCTGTTCAACCGGCGGAAGTGACTGGTAGCCTCTGTTTTTAGCATCGTCCAGGGCGGAGAATGCTGGAGAAACAGACGAACGAGTTCGTGCTGAGAAGGGAGCGTTCCAGGCCTTTGCCACTTCTTCATGAAGCTCAGGAAGAAAGGGGGCGGGCTTAGACTCAGGAGAAGCATGCTCACCGGGAAGGAAGCTACCATCCAGCCGGGTACGAGAGGGAGGTGCTGGTGCAGACCACTCGAGGCCGAGACTCGTCGCGGCCAGCGAGAGCACCCGCATCAACTCTTTCTCGATGTTGGCTCGTCTGCTAGGCTTACGAGCAGCGAGCGCGAGATCCTCAGAGCTCGACCAATCGCCGCTGCCCGAAGCTAACAGAGAGCACGTGTCCTCATCCCCCGACGCGGCTTTGAAATCGACTTCCTCTGATGAAGCGGCGGCAGACTGCGGGCGCTGAGCATCAGGAAGTGATACAGGCGAGGCCGGCGAAGCGAGCGGGCGCTCCGGCGAGCTCGGTCGGGCTGTAGAGGGCTCCGGAATCCGCTGGGAGCGGCGCTTTTTACGGCGCGGCAACGCGGCGGGGAGTGCAGGCTCGGAGAAAAGTGCCAGGCGAGTCCGCAGAGTCGCCAAAGGCATAAGCTCGCAGTGAGGGCAGCCGCCGTCAGCGAGTGCGAGCGCTGCATGATCTTCACCCAGGCAGGAGACACAGATGACATGACGGTCTCCCTCGCTGAGTGGGGCTCGGCACGAGCCGCAGGAAGGCATCTTTAAAAAGACGCGAGCTCTTTTACGAGTGTGTGTCGCAGGGCGAACACACACACACACAGAGAAACAGAAAAGGATATGAGCGCCGGAAAGCGCAGCAGGTACGGCAGTGGAAGGCGGCGAAGGCCAGCGACTTCAGATGGCTCGTCCCGCTGATGTGCTTGCACTCAGACGACGCTTGCTTCCTATCCGCGATCCAGCGATGTGAGAGGTTCGCTGAAGAGGTGAAAAATCAAGTGAGTCAGCCTTTTCGAGCTACCTTTATAGGGCGAGGCCACGCCCGCGTCGGCGGGAAGTGGCCTCATTGGTCTGATGTTGCATCAGCCTGCGCTCGATAGGCTTATGCATTTGCTAGTACAACAGCCAATGAGCAAACGAGCCGTCTTGCCTATGGCTGCATACTGTGGCAAATGCGTTTTACAAATATTAAAATTAAGGATAATTTTTTGCTTCAATATTCGTGAAAAGAGACTTTTCCCGCAGCGTCTTAGCTAAGACGCAGTACGAGAGAACTCTCGTAAGAGAACATCTTAGACACACATTCAATCTGATAAATAAATATTATAAATGTTCAATTTATATATGTATATATATTATTTGACACTTTGAAAATATATAAAAGTATGTTTCAATCTAGCATTACAATGACATATGATTGTATAGTGATACTCATTTTGTTATAATATGACATACCTGCAGTTTATTAAAGACAGGACAGGAATAAATAAACACACTCTCAAGTTCTGTGGTCTCTGTGAGGAGTGTGAGAAGATATAAAAGTGAACCCCTGCCCCCATTAACACTGTCACTGCATCTGCTATTAACTATGTCAAGTACACACGTGACTACAAATACAAAATTTTTGACATATAAAGACAATATACTTTGACAAAGTTAACCCTCTGGGGACCAAGCTGTTTTGGGGCCCTTGAGATGTTCTGACATGCTCTGACATTTGTGCTTTTTTCAGTTATTTATAAACATGTTAATGGCAAAGGTGTAAATTCACTCTATATAGCACAAACAGGCCTACCATAATATGCGAGCAACATGTATGCAGATGTTTGTATTTTTAAGAGAATAATGTTTATGCGTTGTTATTTAAAAAAATAAAAATGAAAGTTGCTGAAATAAGACCACAAAACTCATACAAAATATGTGCCCACAAGACTTTTGACTAATGGATGTTTTCTCTTCGAGTTCTAGCTTCAAAATTATGTGAAAATAGTCTTGCTTTATCGTTCACAAAAAAAAAATACATTGATTTAAATGGTGTAAAACAGGTTTTGCTTGGAAAGCCAATATGCGAGGGGGATGAGTAGTTTACACCTTAGTCCCACTCACTCTGCATAATGACTCTGCATAATTAGCCATTCATTCAGGTGTGACACTGACTGAGCCACAATGCAAGGACAAAATATATATTTAGAAGAAGACTTATATTGACCATTTAAGATTTTGCTTACATCTATCTTGTAAATATGTTTTGCTATTTTATTAAAAAGGTTACAATTACAACAATAATTACAATTTCAGCAATATTTCTGCAAAAAGTACTCTTTCTTTGTAAAAAAAAAAAAAAAAAGATTATAGGCCTACATTTTATCATATGTATTCATTAGTTTGAATATAGCCAACATTGGAACATCTTAGTCTATGACTTTATTTTTGACAAAATAGTATTTTATATATATGAGCAGAAAAGCTTATTTGATGTGACAGTATATTCTACAGTAAAAACTGTACCCAAATCTAGTCAACAAAATGTTGTCTTTCATACTTCGCCTGACTGTAACGTTGTTTTTATTAAATATTAGGGCATAGCCTATAAATGTTAATTTGCAGTTTAATACGTTGCTTATACAAATACATTTTATTTCAACATATTTCAGTCGATTTTTACTCATCTCAGTAGGCTCTAGCAAAGCAGTTTATTCTTTCACACACAGACGCGCGATTCATATTTAGGCTAAACAGTCTTTACAAATATGTACCCTTCATTCATCTCACAGAAACGCGATTCATATTTAGGCTAAACAGTCTTTACAAATATGTACCCTTCATTCATCTCACAGAAACGCGATTCATATTTAGGCTAAACAGTCTTTACAAATATGTACCCTTCATTCATCTCACAGAAACGCGATTCATATTATAGAAAGGCGATTCATCTTTTTGTTTACATAGGCCTACACTAACGTTATTCCATAACGTTATTCCACATTAACACTTGAGAAAGGATAACTTAGCCTACCTCACTCCTCAGCGGGATCTGCTCCTCATATCAGCACGGAAAATTTTCTCCATAAGGTAGGCTATATTATGCCTCTTTGTTTACAGCTGATGTGGGGGCGTTTCACAGACTGAAATGGTTCTCAGAATTTGCGTTTGAATAGCGCGCGCTCTCCGGGGCGTGGTCAAATTACTGTGAATCATCTCGTAATGAGCTCGACTGGAGTCGCTCTCTTTTTATACAGATTACAGAAGCTGATAATATTTGTTTTTTATATAAATTACTTCATTTAAAAGCTGCGATCTCAAGCTTTATGCCCGTGGGTCTGTTTCCCTGTTTGACTGAATTTTCGCGGAGTTATAGATCATTTTCAAACGCGTTTCAAATGGGAGTTTACTGACAGAGAGAAGGCAGAAATAGCATCATGTTAGTTTTTCTTTATTTGTCAAAAAGCAAAACACTTTATTTTTATTGTGAGTATACAGAAAAAAAATAGAAACTGAACAGGATCGATTGATGTATTACACGAAAATGAATGATCAAAATTAACAGAGCATTTTGTGTTTATTTTTCATTGCTAAAAAAAAAATGTGTACTATATAGGACTATGTCGTCCAAATACGCCTCGCAATTTGCCATTCCAGCTAAAACAATATTTACTAAACGCTGGAATGTGGCAGGTGCATTCCGCATTCCGAAAGCCATAACCTTATAATTCATAAACGCATCGGGGGTCACAAAGGCTGATATCTGTTTTGCTCTTGGTGTAAGGGGCACCTGCCAGTAACCTTTTAGGAGGTCGATTTTAGTGACAAATGTAGCCGAGCCAACACGGTCCACACAATCATCCATCCGCGGTAATGGATAGCAGTCTGGCACAGTGATGGCATTAACACGCCTGTAGTCCGTGCAAAACCTGTAAGTGCCATCAGGTTTTCCAACTAAAAGGCACGGGGAACTCCACGGACTAGAGCTAGGTTCAGCAATATTATTCTGTATCATGTACTCAACTTCCCGTTTCAGGATAGCTCGCTTTTCTGGGTTTACTCTATATGGGTGCTGTTTAATCGGGCCCTTATCACCCACGTCTATGTCATGTTCCAGAACGGTGGTCACAGTCGGAACATCTCCGAATAATTCAGGAAAATCATCTATCACAGACGATATGTCAGTTGCTTGAGAGGGTGTTAAATGTGGCAAATGATTTACAATACCGGACAGCATAGCGGAGTTTTTAAGTCGACCTTCAATCACGCACCGCGACGGAGGAGCAGGGTTATTATAGTTTTGCATTTTTCATCAGTTTTTATTTTTATTTCGTTTTGACTTTTTGTTTTCAAATTCAGTTTAGTTTTAATTAGTTTTTAAAGTGGGTTTGCTAGTTTAGTTTAGTTTTTATTTTTAGAAAATGCTTAGTTTTAGTTTAGTTTTTATTAGTTTTAGTGTTAGTTTTAGTCTTTTTTGTAATTTGGGTTATTTGTCAGGGGCAAGATTCAAAAAGGTCAGAAAAAGTATTGTGTAATAATAATAACTCAACAAAAATATTATACAATTTTAGAAAAAAAAAAAAAAAATCACACCCCATTGAAATTCCTTTACCTCTTACAAAATCCACACGCCGTACCAAAAATCTTCTACAGAATTCACACCCTATACAAATACCACAGCTGTACAATTTTCACACTCTATACTAAATTTACCCTATACAGTCAATAGCCTACTCATCTGGATTGAAGCAGCAAACATTCAGTAAAAAAATGACATAACATTATTTAATACAGCTTATACTGTTTTGACATCGACAACCACAGCCAAAAAGTGCATTTTACCTCAAACTTGCGACTAGTTCACTTTCTAAAGAAGGCGCAATCGCTTCTCGGGTCGACAATAACACACTGAATTATATTCAGAATTTAAAATATTTTTATACCACTTTTGAATGTGTGATTGTGTAAAGGTGTTCACGAGATAGACATACCAACCTTTCGCGAACTTGCTTTCAACGTCGAACGAACACTCGTTCTCATGGAGACGCGGTGTGCGTGGAGGGGAGGGGCTGTGTGTGTTTGTGCGCGCGCGCATGTGAGAGACGCATGGGGAAAGGAAATGCAGCTGAACGATTACGCTGCGTGTTTTAAATAGCGTTAAAAAATGAAAGACCTTGACAAAGACGAAAACTAAGGACATTTACTCTATAATTTTATTTTATTTTAGTTAGTTTTGCCTAACACACATTACAGTTTTAGTTAGTTATCGTTTTTTTGTAATGCCTCGTTTTTATTTTTATTTCAGTTAACGACAATGTTTTTTTCCCACCTAGTTTTCGTTTTTTCGTTCGTTTTCGTTAACGATTATAACCTTGCGGAGGAGTCACCTCATCATCATCATCGTCTACCAGTGAAGACGGCAACACGGGGACCTCGACAGGACCGGGTACGTTAAGGTCACACAAGCTATTTTTAACCTCTTCACGTGTATATTATGGTTTAAGCATATTTACATGACAGACGCGAGAATGTCTTCGTCTGTCTGGGGTCACAATTACATAATTCAGATCCGATTTTTTTTTTAACAGTATATGGTCCACTGAATCGAGCTTGAAACACAGAACCGGGCACGGGTAAGAGAACCAACACTTGGTCTCCAGGTTTAAACGAACGGGCTCTGGCTTTGCGATCATACCATGTTTTCATGCTAGATTGGGTCTTCTCTAAATTCTCTCTAGCGAGTTCACGCGCTCTGTGTAGTCGGGTGTGAACGTCACTTATAAATTGTACTGTGCTACGAGAGGTAGGCTTGCTCATCCATTGATCTTTAATGACGCTCAAAGGCGTGCGAACATCATGAGCAAACACTAGTTCTGCAGGGCTGAAACCAATTGACTCTTGCACGACTTCTCTAGAGGCCATAAGCATCCAAGGAATCGCCTCTTCCCAGTCTGTACCCACCTCCAAACAATATGCACGCAGCATAGATTTTAGCGTCTGATGGTAACGTTCGAGAGCGCCTTGGCTCTCCGGATGGAACGCGCTAGAAATGCGGTGCTTAATTTGGAGCAACTTTAGGACTTGAGAGAAAACACGCGAAGTGAAATTGGTTCCTTGGTCCGTTTGAACGATTTTCGGTAGCCCCACAAAAGCAAAGAATTTTAATAGAGCCCTGGACACAATTCTGGCAGTGATTTTTCTCAGAGGCACCGCCTCTGGGAAACGAGTAGCAGTACACATGATTGTTAATAGATACTGATATCCACTTTTCGACCGTGGAAGAGGACCGACACAGTCAATGATTATTTTCTCAAAAGGCTCACCTACGGCAGGTATGGGGTACAATGGTGCAGGTGGAATTATCTGGTTTGGTTTACCACTAACCTGACAGACATGGCACGTCTTACAATACTGCCGCACATCACGCTTCAGCCCCGGCCAGAAAAAGTGACGAAGAATGCGGTTGAATGTTTTAGTCACACCTAAGTGACCAGAAACACAATCATGCGCGACACTCAGAATTGCACGTCTATTTTCAGTCGGCATAACGATTTGTTCAATGTCATTCCATTCATTACTTTTGTGAGGCGTCCACCTCCGCATAAGTAAGCCACCTCTGACAAAGAAAACAGAACTCTCGCTGGCACGGTCTGAAACAGATTGAATTGTATTATAACATGAAACAAGAGTAGGGTCTTTTTGTTGAGCACTAATGAGTTTCTCCAAAGATAACGAAATATCTGGTTTTATGGTTTTTCCTCTGTTCCTCACATGTACAGGACTACTGCGGCACGGAGCGGAAGTGGGTTCAAGGAGCCTCTCACACTCCGCAGGGTGAGCAACGAAACTGTCACTTAGGTCGATGTCAAGGGGAGGTACTGTATCCCTCATCCTTCGAGTCTGCGACCTAGTGACAACACTGGTGGGAAAAACTTCTGGGAATTTTTGTGCGCACTCATCGGGGCACTCTTGAATGAGCGGCACAGACACAACCTCCGGTGGGACATCGCCACGGCTCCATACGTTTCCACCAGCTAGGTCATTGCCAAGGAGAAACGTGACACCGGGTATTGGTAAAGAGTCTTGAACACCAACAACCACATCACCACACACCAAATCTGAATCAAGACGTACGCAATGTAACGGCACATCAAGAAAACCCATCTCGATTCCTCGAACAAGGACACTACTACCAGTTGCAGTCTTTTCAGACAACGGCAACAAGCCGCGAAGGAGGAAAGACTGCGCAGCTCCCGTATCACGCAAGATGCGCACAGCGACAGCCTCCTCACCAGGCACAGATACGGTCCCATTCGTCAGAAAGGGCTCGTACATGGACTGGGGTTTCTCTGATTTTAACGCTGCATGAAGGACAGGCGACATTTTCTTCGAAGAACTAACGAGACCCATTGGTTTCGTGGACTGTTTTTTTTTTTTATATTAAACAGTCTGCCACAACATGCCCGGGCTTTTTACAATAAAAACAGTATCTGTCTTCTTGCTTTACTGCATTCTTTTTCGTGTCTACATCAGTGGTCGTAGAGGGGTTAACTCTCAAGCAAAAACGTTCCCTGGCAATGTTATGCGTTAAGACATATTCGTCAGCAAGTATAGCAGCTTCAGAAATAGACTCTGCCTTCTGCTCAGCTAAATAGGTTGCCACACCGGTTGGCAGGCAGTTCTTAAATTCTTCTAAAATAATTAGTTCACGCAATTTCTCCTGACTATCAACACGCTGTGATGAGCACCAACGATCAAACAGGGCTCCTTTATCTCGACCAAATTCAACAAAAGTTTGACGCTCAGCTTTTTTTAAGTTTCTAAACTTCTGTCGGTATGCTTCAGGGATCAGCTGATAGCACCTCAACACTGACGCTTTCACAACATCATAGTCACCGCTCTGCTCCACTGTTAGCGATGAGTAAACCTCCTGCGCCCGTCCCACTAAAATGCATTGCAGGAGGAATGCCCATGCAGTTCTCGGCCAATTTAAATTAGTCGCGACACGCTCAAAGTGGGGAAAATATTTTTCCACAAAAGGGGGCACAAGTCGGATGTGGCGAGTGACATCAAATGAATTAGGGTTAGAAGGAGCGACACCTTCCCTCTGAGCCGCGATTTCTAACTTTCTCAACGCGAGTCGGTTTTCAAGTTCATGCTCACGTGCCTGTGCTTGCATGCGCTCACGGTCGAACTCAATTTCCTTCTCTCTGATACCTAACTCTCTTAACCGAATCTGCAGCTGTAATGCTTCTGTAGACACAGAGGATAGTTTCTCTACAGGCAGAATGCCCTTACTAACCAAAGCAGCTTGTAAGACGGTCTTGATTGTATCTTTGGTGCGCTTTTCAGCAGAAGTGAGCTCAACCTCGTAAGTTGCAGCCAAATTCAGTAACTGCTCTTTCGAAAATTTCAAAAATAACTCGATAGAGGGTTCTTTAACGAATACTTCCTCTGTTGCCATTTTAACGCGTAATTTTAAAGCGCTTGTTAACGTTTAATTTTAAAGGTAAAGACCGTTAAAATTTAAATTACAAAAACTACAAATAAACACTCACCAAAGAAGTTTAACTGCGACAAAGCTACGAGGTAGCGAATATCTAAAGTGGTCAAACGAAAAGCACAATATAGGCTACAAACGACCACGAATTTTAAAGTCCACCCTCAAATTAATCAATACGCTAGTACAATCAGAATTCCAGCGCTCACTAGGCGGTATGCCACAATATATCACAAGCTATACAACTAAACTAAAAGGTATTCTGATAGGCAAAAATGTTGTCCAACTTCTCTAACTAACTATACACAAAAACCAAAACAAAATCCTAAATACCTACGCAATCTTCAGTGGCTTACTCAGCTCGAGGCATCTCCTACGTGCCCCCTCCTGAGATATCCACCAAAATAAAATAAACGTCAACTAAACAAAGGAACAGACAATCATAATTGCTCACCAGAACACTCACCAAAATGTTGTAGCCTTCAAAAGTTCCGCAATTCACACTAAAGTCCGACTTAATCAAAATTATTAATCCCGGACGAGCCTCCAATATGTTACGGGCGGACGGACACCACCTCTAACCTAAATGGAGAGACGCACACAGATCAGCTCGTGTCCAACATAAGGGGTATGTTTATTTAGTAGGTTGTTCAGAAACAGAGGCAGTAATACTGAGGTGGAACGCTTTTGTTTCCCGGGGTGGACTCCTAACCCTTCAACGACAGCACGGCAGTGCATAGACTCCTGGCTCAGGCTCTGTGTGCGCCCCCAGGTGTGCTTCCGGAAAGCTTTTGTAGCTCCAGTATATGGCTGCGCTCAGGTGTAGCTCATCTGTAATTAAGAGCAGGGGAAACTCAAACACATAATTAAAACACAGCGGAGCTGAGGGACGTAACACTAGTCATCCACTTTGAAATGGAAATTATAAACACAGAGGTTTTTCCAGCCCAGGCCTATCAGTGGCAACATTTCTGCAAAATGATATTATGTTGTGCCATGCACGTTTTGTAACAGTTTGAAAGTTAAATGTCGATTGATTGGTGCTAAAAGCGTGATCAGTTTTATCCGAAACAGATGAACGTGAATCTGGCAAAGTTTTATTACGTTTGTTTTTGTACGTATCACCGCAGTTCTGAATTGAAATGTCCGGTGAGTGGCGCTAAAAGGTTAATGCTCCATTGTATTTTAAAACCACTAAACACTACTAGTGTATTCACAAAACACTAAACCCTAAACCTACCAGATAATGTTAACAAACGCAAATGTGAAATAAAAACGCAATTGCTGAAGCAAACATTCCATTTTAGCTTGTTTCTAAAAGCCTTTGAGCTCTTTTGTTGTAACTCGTACCCAAGTGTTTCACATCACAAGTGCAATTCTGTACCAGCTGAGCTACAGAGCAAGTTTAGCATGTCATAAAAGTCAAACATATAGAGCTGGTTATGTGATGCAAACTTCTATATGTATTTGGTGACAAATCATGCACTATGGTAAAAAGTGTTTTGAGGTCATATCATATTTTGCAAGGAGCCACGTGAAGTCTTTATCAATCCATAATCTGCACCATGTAATCATATTTTCTGTGAAAAGGATTAAAAGTGCATGCTGTTTTTCTGCCTCTAGTATTCATTTCTGTTGGAAACTGCAGTGATATGTATGTATTGGTACGTACAGTATTTTGCATTTTGCACTACACTCACTATCTTCTGAGCGTGTGTCCCCCTTCCTCCTTTCACATAATGATATGATCATATTCTGCCATGTGATTGGCCGCATGGTGTGCCCATCCAAATAAAGTCCCGCCCCAGATAAATAAAGATTTGGCTCTCCCCGACAGCATTGGGTCTTCTTGTTCGCTACAAAGAATCGACTCTTAGAGCCGGCTAGTTCACGAATGACACATCACTAGTTTACTGCTTTTTCAGTTTTATAAATTGGTTCAAGATGAAGAACTTGCTATTGGTAGATTTCACCTTGACATATATGCTCCCTCCACATTTACAAAACAATTATGCTGCAAATTATTCTTCATTGTTTGTCCCTTCACATATTGTTATTTTTAATTGACAATGGTTCATATCTCCAACAACAATTGCTGGGGCCTCTGGGTGTTGCTGCAGCAGCATGTAAATACATACAGTACATATTAAATACCAATGGTAAACAGCTGGTGGCTTTAAAATAATAAAATATAAATAACCATGTTAGTGTGCATAGTAAGGACAGCTAAATACTATATATTTTCTTTAACTGTCAGGAGAAAGCAAACCATGAGCCAGGGCCTACAAACGACAGCTCAGAAGCGCCTGAACATACAGCGTCAATGGCAAGCTTCAGCTAAGTTCTTTCAAGTCCCCCAAATTATATTATTTTATAATGAATAATAATGATTATTTTAAAACACAACCAACACCATCATATCACCTTTTTCTCTTTGTTCATCTGGCTGTTATAACTCAGGTATAACAGCCAAACAAAATCTAAAGTTAATGACTTAAGGTTTTTACGGTAAAGTACTGTCAACCACAGCTGCCAGTTTTTTACCGTAAATATTTGTTAAATGATGTAAAAAAAATTGCTACCGTATTTTTTACAGTAAGGTATGGTAAATGCTGTTAGTCTGCCTTTAAAATGTCCACCTCCACTCCATTTATTATTCTAAATTAGATGCACCTGTTTGAGGTCGTTAGCTGCATAAAGACACCTGTCCACCCCATACAATCAGTAAGAATCCAACTACTAACATGGCCAAGACCAAAGAGCTGTCCAAAGACACTAGAGACAAAATTGTACACCTCCACAAGGCTGGAAAGGGCTACGGGGAAATTGCCAAGCAGCTTGGTGAAAAAAGGTCCACTGTTGGAGCAATCATTAGAAAATGGAAGAAGCTAAACATGACTGTCAATCTCCCTCGGACTGGGGCTCCATGCAAGATCTCACCACGTGGGGTCTCAATGATCCTAAGAAAGGTGAGAAATCAGCCCAGAACTACACGGGAGGAGCTGGTCAATGACCTGAAAAGAGCTGGGACCACCCTTTCCAAGGTTACTGTTGGTAATACACTAAGACGTCATGTTTGAAATCATGCATGGCACGGAAGGTTCCCCTGCTTAAACCAGCACGTCAAGGCCCGTTTTAAGTTTGCCAATGACCATTTGGATGATCCAGAGGAGTCATGGGAGAAAGTCATGAGGTCAGATGAGACCAAAATAGAACTTTTTGGTCATAATTCCAATAAACGTGTTTGGAGGAAGAAGAATGATGAGTACCATCCCAAGAACACCATCCCTACTGTGAAGCATGGGGGTGGTAGCATCATGCTTTGGGGGTGTTTTTCTGCACATGGGACAGGGCGACTGCACTGTATTAAGGAGAGGATGACCGGGGCCATGTATTGCGAGATTTTGGGGAACAACCTCCTTCCCTCAGTTAGAGCATTGAAGATGGGTCGAGGCTGGGTCTTCCAACATGACAATGATCCGAAGCTAACAGCCAGGATAACCAAGGAGTGGCTCTGTAAGAAGCATATCAAGGTTCTGGCGTGGCCTAGCCAGTCTCCAGACCTAAACCCAATAGAGAATCTTTGGAGGGAGCTCAAACTCTGTGTTTCTCAGTGACAGCCCAGAAACCTGACTGATTTAGAGAAGATCTGTGTGGAGAAGTGGGCCAAAATCCCCCCTGCAGTGTGTGCAAACCTGGTGAAAAACTACAGGAAACGTTTGACCTCTGTGATTGCAAACAAAGGCTACTGTACCAAATATTAACATTGATTTTCTCAGGTGTTCAAATACTTATTTGCAGCTGTATCATACAAATAAATAGTTAAAAAATCATACATTGTGATTTCTGGATTTTTTTTTTTAGATTATGTCTCTCACAGTGGATATGAACACCTCACAGGTATTTGAACACCTGAGAAAATCAATGTTAATATTTGGTACATTAGCCTTTGTTTGCAATTACAGAGGTCAAATGTTTCCTGTAGTTTTTCACCAGGTTTGCACACACTGCAGGAGGGATTTTGGCCCACTCCTCCACACAGATCTTCTCTAGATCAGTCAGGTTTCTGGGCTGTCGCTGAGAAACACGGAGTTTGAGCTCCCTCCAAAGATTCTCTATTGGGTTTAGGTCTGGAGACTGGCTAGGCCACGCCAGAACCTTGATATGCTTCTTACAGAGCCACTCCTTGGTTATCCTGGCTGTGTGCTTCGGGTCATTCTGCCCTACAAAGGCAAAAGACCTTAAGTCGCTAGAGTGTGGAACTGAGAAAAATGACTTTAAAGATTTTTAGTTGTCCCGCCAAATTAATTATAGGTAGGACACTGGAAATCTGGCAAATAGATGTTTTAGCAATGGAAATTATATACATAAAAAAATCTTGAGCTCAAACTTGACTTTTGACCACTATTTTAAAGTTACTGTACTCTGCCTTTGTATTGTCAGCAAAAAGTGAGAAGTCATGCCAAGGCAAAAGGCAGTAACTTCCACATTATTAATATTTAGTTGCTGATCACCATTAACAAAATCATTATAGTAGCCTACACACCTGTATAAAATATAGTGATCATGGCTTTTTTTTTTTTTTTTTTATGATTTACAATTATTTATAGCCATCTACTTATTGCTATTCTGTGCTTTGGTTGCATTCTGATGGCATTATTAATACATTTGACATGACAAAATACCTCCATAGACATAATAGTCCAGCGTTGACTCGACCGCGTTTAGGGCGGGGCTGAAGGCGAAGTTTTGGCACTCTGCCAGCTAGTTTGCCAAGCTTTAATTCTTGGTTGTATTCATCTGATACGGCAATGTGTAACGTTTTTCTGTGAACTCTGCATAATCCTTCGCGATCGATATCACACGTTTGTCGATGGAGCGGGTTCAGACCATACAAAATGTTCTGACTGCTCTGAGGACATCAGAAGTTAGAGCGACTGATGGCAGCTGTACAAAGTACACAGGCCACACCGTAATTTTAATTTTAATGGACATTAAAACAAACGCCGTACAATCTGGTAGCATTATTTGATTGAACACCAGGACAGTAATTTCATATTGACGCGCGGCTAAACAAAGGCAGAGCAACGTAAATCAATTTGAGCGTTTCAAAACAAAGCCAAAGAGCGGTAACTGATGTTACGGTGTTCTGCCTTGGTTTCTCATGGGCTTTTGGAAGTTACTGTTAAGACAAATCATTATTTTCTCGAAAAAAAAAACGGAATTGATTCAAGATACTCATCCACATGATAAAGAAGGTCTTGAATGTGCCAAAAATATAAATAACTCATTTTCGACCAAAAACGAAGTTACGGTCTTTTGCCTTTGCACGGCAGCATTGTCATGTTGGAAGACCCAGCCTCGACCCATCTTCAATGCTCTAACTGAGGGAAGGAGGAGGTTCCCCAAAATCTCGCAATACATGGCCCCGGTCATCCTCTCCTTAATACAGTGCAGTCGCCCTGTCCCATGTGCAGAAAAACACCCCCAAAGCATGATGCTACCACCCCCATGCTTCACAGTAGGGATGGTGTTCTTGGGATGGTACTCATCATTCTTCTTCCTCCAAACACGTTTAGTGGAATTATGACCAAAAGGGTCTATTTTGGTCTCATCTGACCACATGACTTTCTCCCATGACTCCTCTGGATCATCCAAATGGTCATTGGCAAACTTAAGACGGGCCTTGACATGTGCTGGTTTAAGCAGGGGAACCTTCCGTGCCATGCATGATTTCAAACCATGACGTCTTAGTGTATTACTTAACAGTAACCTTGGAAACGGTGGTCCCAGCTCTTTTCAGGTCATTGACCAGCTCCTCCCGTGTAGCTCTGGGCTGATTTCTTACCTTTCTTAGGATCATTGAGACCCCACGAGGTGAGATCTTGCATGGAGCCCCAGTCCGAGCGAGATTGACAGTCATGTTTAGCTTCTTCCATTTTCTAATGATTGCTCCAACAGTGGACCTTTTTTCACCAAGCTGCTTGGCAATTTCCCCGTAGCCCTTTCCAGCCTTGTGGAGGTGTACAATTTTGTCTCTAGTGTCTTTGGACAGCTCTTGGTCTTGGCCATGTTAGTAGTTGGATTCTTACTGATTGTATGGGGTGGACAGGTGTCTTTATGCAGCTAACGACCTCAAACAGGTGCATCTAATTTAGGATAATAAATGGAGTGGAGGTGGACATTTTAAAGGCAGACTAACAGGTCTTTGAGGGTCAGAATTCTAGCTGATAGACAGGTGTTCAAATACTTATTTGCAGCTGTATCATACAAATAAATAGTTAAAAAATCATACATTGTGATTTCTGGATTTTTTTTTTAGATTATGTCTCTCACAGTGGACATGCACCTACGATGACAATTTCAGACCCCTTCATGATTTCCAAGTGGGAGAACTTGCAAAATAGCAGGGTGTTCAAATACTTATTTTCCTCACTGTATACTGTATAATACAATAACCAAAAGAAAAATCAAACAAGACAAAACAAACTTTACTCCCACACAAGTATAGACAAAAGGAAACGAAAACAAATCAAAAAGAAAAAGAAACGAGACAAACAATTATTTGCTCTCAATAAAATGAGATCGTCGTATTCTCCATGCTGATACCCAAACAGAAGGCAGCCACTACACCCATTCGGAACCAGACGAACAGTCCCCCTTCAACAACGATGATGGTGGCGTCTGTACAACAATATACACAGCAGGACTGCAGAAACGCAAGCAGAACGTCAGCAGCGCAAAGCGGAAGACAGCAGCAACGCAGCAAATCCGATATAATATAAGGTAGAACGAGATGAAAAGAGAGTGAACGAGAGGGAGAATCCGTCAAGGTATCACCCCAAATAGAAAATGTATAGGCACAGGTCTATTAATCAGCCCACCAATACCACAATGGGGTACAGGAAATCATACCTGAGAGGCAAACAGTCACTAGATCCACTAAAGCAGCGCCGAAAACACACCGACACCCGGACAAAACGACACTGTAACCATCGTAAACACGGGCACAAAGGGGGAAGTCGGACGTGACGCACCAAAGTCAACAACAAATCAGCCCTTATATTAGGAATACTGCTCGCTGATAGTCAAATCCTGTCAATCACCTAATTTCATTACACATGCACACTAGTGGTGGTTAAGGAGAAACCCCTAACATGATTGTAAAGTGCTTTCGGTGTACAGTGGTACAGATAGGAAATGCGCTATATAAATACTTTCTTTAAATACCTCGCTCATTCATTCATTCATTTATTTATAATCACTCAGGTGAAAACATACAATATAAATATATTTCAGGTACATTTTTATTCATTTGGAATTTCTAAGGGTGCTAATAACTGTGTAGTAGTAAGTAACAGATCTGCACACCGAATAAGCTCCCATTCAAAAAAAAAAATTATTAGTGACGTTTCGGGCCTCACATGGCCCTTCCCACATCGCATCAATTTTAAAATATTGCTGATTACTTACAAAGCACTAAATGGTTTAGCTCCGCAGTACTTGAGCGAGCTCTTAACGCATTATACTCCTTCACGTCTATTGCGATCTCAAAATTCCGGCCAGTTGATAATACCTAGAATATCTAAATCGACTGCTGGCGGTAGATCCTTTTCCTATTTAGCACCAAAACTTTGGAACAGCCTTCCTACCATTGTCCGGGAAGCAGACACACTCTGTCAGTTCAAATCTAGATTAAAGACACATCTCTTTGACATAGCGTTCACATAATACATTATAGACTTCTATAATTCAATATTAGGCTGCATAGATTAGGTCAGCTGGAACCGGGAACACTTCCCATAAATCCTGATGTACTTGTTACATCATGAGAAGAATGGCATCTACGCTAATTTTAGTGTCTATGTTATCATCCCAAGGTTTCCGCAGCCTGCCGGATCCAGGCCGTTTCCAGATCTGATGAAGGACCTTCGCCTGGACCCCGGTGTCAACGCAGTGCTGAAGGGCCAACTAGTCTCTCCCTATGGAGGATCCCTTTCCCACTCTACAGATAACGCGTCGTCGGGAAACTCAATTTGCGTATCTACCCCGAATTGATAAAATAAAATAAAATTCTGAATCAAAACTATAAGGAAACACCAGTAATTTGTTTAGGTTTGGTTTGTAGGGAATTCCAAACCTGCACACATATATTCAAACGCACATAACTATGGAACCCGTTCTTAATGCGCATCTGAACGCCATCAGCGTTTCTCACAGGTTCGCTAAAGTCTGTGTAGAGAGAATGGTGTCGTCTTGGCGGCCCTAGTTTAAAAACAAATGATCGTTGCGACGGAAGCGAATCAATCAAAACTAACTTTAGCTGGAAAATAACTTTATTAAAGAACCGCTATAAAGCCAAAACAATCTTACGTTATATTATACATTTATCTCTGTGAAGCTGCTTTGAGACAATCTACATTGTTAAAAGCGCTATATAAATGAAAATGACTTGACTTGACTTGACTCAGACTAACAGTTAGTCTGTTAGTCTGAGGAAGGGCCATGTGAGGCCCGAAATGTCACTAATAAAAAAATTTTTTGAATGGGAGCTTATTCGGTGTGCGGATCTGTTACTTCTACCAAAAAGACTCAGGAGAGAATTATTGAATGCAATAGATTTATTTGTGAGAGGTTACAGACGGGATAAAATTGATGCTCGACAAGCTCCGTCTCAGTTCTTTGGCGTGGGCTCTGTCCTCCGTCTGGGTCGGTGAGTTAGCCGGTAGGTCCTGCCTGATGGTCTGGACAGGAGCAGAGCCTAAACCCCCCGACGGTTGGACAGGAGCCTATACCTGGTGGTGGTGGGGAGGATGGGGGAAAACTTTTCTACGACACCTACAGCAACGAAAGGGGGAGGTAAGGTCAGTCTTTTATATCTGATGTTGAACTGTGATTGGTGGTGCGAAATTACATATTAGTGACGTGGCAATAGAGTCTTTCTGGTAGAACTTACGCTGACGCTTCCATTTCTACCAAAAAGACTCAGGAGAGAATTATTGAATGCAATAGATTTATTTGTGAGAGGTTACAGACGGGATAAAATTGATGCTCGACAAGCTCCGTCTCAGTTCTTTGGCGTGGGCTCTGTCCTCCGTCTGGGTCGGTGAGTTAGCCGGTAGGTCCTGCCTGATGGTCTGGACAGGAGCAGAGCCTAAACCCCCAAAATAAGGAATATATGATGGATTCCTTACGTACCTAAGATGACTCTGGAAAGTGTACAGGGTAATTAGACAGCATGGGAAAAGTTGATTAACGTCATCTAGATAAGGCTTAATACGAAACTAACGTTTGATTATAACGATGATGTAGCCTTGAAATTATAGGGAGAGTGAAAGATGCAGTTAAAAAGTGCACTGCGCTTCGGTATGTTACGACTGCTAAACGGAGCAACTCTTAATCGTGAATCTCGATAGATTGCGATGCCTCGATAGGCCGAGGACAAGCCTGTGCGATGCCTCGATTGGCCGAAAACGAGCATGTGCGATGCCTCGATAGGCCGAGGACAAGGATGTACGATGCCTCGATTGGCCGAAAACGAGCATGTGCGATGCCTCGATAGGCCGAGGACTAGCATGTGCGATGCCTCGATTGGCCGAAAACGAGCATGTGCGATGCCTCGATAGGCCGAGAACAAGCATGTGCGATGCCTCGATAAGCCGAGAACAAGTCTGTGCGATGCCTTGATAGGCCGAGAACAAGCATGTGCGATGCCTCGATAGGCCGAGAACAAGTCTGTGCGATGCCTCGATAGGCCGAGAACAAGCATGAGTATTAATGTCTTAGTTTGGTTATGAAAAAAAAAAAAAACATAGATGGGAAAGTTAAAAGTAGGTCCGTGATGACCTTCTGTTTAAAAGTTACTAACCTGCAGTCAATGTGACGTTCCCGGGCGCTTCGATAAGCAGAGATGGGAGAATGAAATTGATATTTCTTAAAGCTAGAATTGCTCTGTGACTAGTGCCCGTGATCAGCGTGAAGTATAGCTAAATAGAACTACGTGTTCACTCGCTAATATTAATGCCTCGATAGGCCGAATAATCGTGTATGAACGAGATACAGAATCTCGATAGCATTACTGTAAAGGCTACGATAAGCCGTGGACCAATGTGAATGTGATGAACAGGTTCGTGATAACCTTACATTTACTGCTGCCGGGCCGAATTAGCAATTCGATTAATTCGTTCGATAGGGTCTCGATAGGCAGTTGTGCTCATCGAAAACAATATCAGTGCTTCGATAACTTAAATGAATTGATATTGAAATAGAGCCGCGGACGCTAGAGAATATTGCGTTGCTATGAGAGACTCAATGACGCAAGCAGTCACGGATTTAAATAAACTTAAGTCTCCGTCGAGGAATAGCTGTTTGTAGAAGCTATTAATAAAGGTTTAGTTCATAATATTGAACTCGGTTTAAACGTTCGAACGAAGTAACCACCACCAGTAGCTAGCGAATAATATTACCTTGAATGTAGGTTGAGAGGGCTTGTTGAGCTTTAAGAAGGACGTCTACATCGGATCTGATGTATGTCTTGTAAGCCGTGGAAGACCATCTGCCGAGCATTTGGATGGTGGAGTCGGGAACTCCGCACTCAGCTGCCGTTGTTGCTGCTCCGATGCGAAAGGAGTGCCCGGTGTAAAGCCGTGGAGAAAGTCCGCATTGCTTTAGGACAGAAGCTAGATGAGTTCTGAACCAGGGCTTTGTCATGGGAAGCCCGTTAGGTAAGATGTATAAAGGTGAAATTAAGTGGAAGGCGCGGTCGTGCTTTGAGATATCTAACCATAGAAGAAAAAGGACAATATGAATTATTTATTTTAGAAACGGAAATGCTAACGCCCGATCCGGAAGAGTCTGTTTTCGAAAACTTAAGAAAAAAACGTAGGATAAAAGCTTAATTCGGAAAAAGCCAAGCCACGAGCAGAATTAAAGTTATTTGAATCAGACGCAAATTCCCCTAATCGTAGAAACCCGTAAAAAGCGGTTAAGAACACGGCTTCTAAAAGGATGTTAATGTATTCACAAAATAGGCCATTGCGTAATGAAGAGACGAGCTTGTGCAGAAGAGGTAGAGTAAATGGGGAGGCGTTTGTCTGGAGTCTTTTGATTAGATCTTTCTATGCCTTTCAGTAAAAGCCGGATAGTGGGTGTAGAAAAAAGACTGGGGAAATTGGGATTAAAAAATCGTGCGTGAAACTGAATGCCAGCGAGCGATTTACGAATTGTGGCAATCTTTGGATGCCGAGAATCGGAGCAATGAACTAGAAACGCGCATACAGTCGAAATTTAAGAAGGCAGAACGGGGATGCCCGAACGAAAAAACAAAGTGATAAACCGGGACCAAGCAGAATTATATGATTTAAGTTGTTACTCCTTTGGTGATATAGAACCTGGCAGAATTAATAGGTTATCGTAATGGGAGTTTAGTCTAGGATCAAGCTCGGCTAGGTCCGGACATGGTGTAGGATTCTGGTTTGCTGCTGGGCAAAGACGTCGGAAAGCCTGCAAACGAGAGCGAGAAGACGAGAGCATCAGCAATGATGTTAGATTGTCCTGGTATATGTACGGCTTTAAGGATGAAATTGTGTGTGACGGCTTGCCAAGTTAGGGCGTCGAAGTAGAGACATAATTGATGGGCATTTCGAACGCCCTTTTATTTATTATATCAACTGTGGCTTTGTTGTCGCAATTCATTTCTATACGTTTGCGGGACCAAGCGGAGCCCCAGAGGACGCAGGCTACGACGATGGGGTATAATTCGTGAAGAGCAATTGAGGACGAATTTGCGCTAAATGAATGAAAAGCATCCGACCATTTGCCTGAGAACCAATGCCCTTGAAAAAATCCCCCAAAACCTTTAGAAGGGGCTGCGTCAGTATATAGCTCGAGTGCGACGGATGATTCGGGAAGATCATTATAGAAAAAAGAGATGCCGTTCCAATTGTTAAGCAGGTTGAGACCAAAACCTAAGGTTCTGATCGGCACCCGTCATCTAGGAGGATTACGTCGTTGCAGACGGTCGACGGAATGGGTAGAGAGGTAAGGAGGCGGAGAAATAAAGGAACGACCTTGGGGAATAATTCTCATGGTGAAATTGAGATGCCGAGTAGGGAGGCATGTCGCGTTTAGAGACCGTGCGCGCTGCGAGAAAAGATTCCAGAATACGCTCTTATCTCTGGAAAGTTTATCATTAGGAGAGAGGCTTGCATCAGAAACTGAGTCGAGAACGATACCCAGAAAAACGAGGGAAGTAGCATGACCCATGGTTTTCTCGATAGAAAGGGGCACGCCTACGTCGTTGAATAATGATTTGAGCGAGTCGTGTGCTGAGCTGTGTGGTGAGGGAAAATCTATTAGTAAAAAGTCGTCGAGTTAATTGTAATACGAATGGAAGCTTGCAAACGTTCAACAGGATCCAACACAAAGCCTCGGATAAACAATTAAAAATATTAGGACTACTTTTACAGCCGAACGTGAGTCTTACAGCAAAATAGAGCAGAGATTCCCATTTGACGCCGAAAAGATGCCAGTCAGTCAGGACGTGGATAGGCATGATCTTGAAAGCATCGGTAATGTCTGCTTTGGCTAGCCAAGCACCATGACCTGCTATTTTGATTAGATGGATAGCGTCGTCGACCGAAGCGTAGTACAGAGAAAAAGGCTCCTGAAGGAATGCATTCGTTAACGCTCGCGAGGCTATCAGAATGGGGAGAAGACATGTCGAATATCAGGCGCTTTTTCCCCGAGTATTTGCGTGTCGCTATGCCTATAGAATTTACACGATACAGGGAAAAAGGAGATGCACTGAAAGGGCCAATTAAATAGCCTTTATTTAGCTCCTTGTCTAGCAGGCTTGAAACTGTTTCAGGTTCTGCTAAAGCAGACTGAAGGTTTTTTGCGACATAGGAGGTGGAGAGGGGAGAGCAAACACCGACATGAAATCCTTGGGAAAGTCCAGTAATTAAGTAGTCAACGAAAGAGTAATCGGGATGGGAAGAAAGGTAGCTGGAGAGTGAAGCGATGTTGATGGGTGTAGAAGGGTGACCATTTAGAATTTTTTCTGAGGCGCCGCTCTTCCTCTGGCCGCTGGTCTGAAGCGTCGTGGGCAGACCGATTTTGGATGTGGGTCTCTGCAGAAAATCAAAAGTCACATGTGCAGGGTCAGCACCATGGACAGCGGCAGACTCCTTTGTTGCTATTCCTTTGGGGCAAAAGGCGGCCGAGTGACCGTGCGAGCTGCACAAAACGCAAGCCAGAGCTCGTTGACCACCGAAATGACGAACCAGAAGTTCGGAGTCGGCAACAGACCAGTCCAGTCTAGTGTTGAACAGGGTGGTGAAAGAGGCTGATTTCGCGGAAAAGGATTTGTGATACTCGTAGAAGAGCGTGCCTCCGTATCTTTGATTAAAATCGGCCAACATGGCAAGGTAGAGATCTAATTCTTCCCTGCGGTCAGGGAAAGCTTGGCATAATATGTCTCTGAAAATGCCGAACGCTATGACGAATTCGCCAAACGATAGGTTGCATTGCAGTCTGGGATCAGAAGATTTCAGGAAGACTGCCACGTCACCGCAGTCAACCATTTGACGATCAGCTGCAGGCGATGGTAGCAGTAAGGCAGCTAAATTAATATCCTTACCTAAGATGATATCGGATCTCATTTTTGAAGACACAGTGACTGCAGCGGGAGGGACGAAGCGCCTACCGAAATTTTGAGCTGGAGTAGCCGTGGAAAGACTGAAGCTCGGTGTAGATGCTGACGTGGCCGCGTTCAGGAATGGCGGTTGATTTGAAGAGGAAAAGCCCTGAGCTGCTGACGTGGCGAGGCCCGTAGGCTGATCTACCACACCCGGAAAAGTGGGGTAAGCAGAGAATAAATCTGAAGATGTTGATGGCATAGTTGAACCAGTATTTTTCGAGGCAAAAGCAGTTTCAAAAACTCGTAGCCTTGATTCAAATCCTTTGACTGTCTCCGTAAGACCTTGGATAGAATTTAAGAGCTGCGTGTTGAAACCTTCTGATCCTGATTTAGGTGAAGATAATGGCGTTGGTGCAGATGACTTAGCCTTTTTGGCTTGGACTGGTGGAGAAGACTTAGCAGTGCGCTTTCTGCCTGCTGGTTTGGGTTGAGGGGCTGGATCCGCGATGGCTGGAGTATCCTCGTCGGGTGGGGCAGCGGTGGTGCCCAAAGTGTTTGAAGCCAAGAGTATTAGGTCGTTACGTGAGAGATCGTTACTGACCCGCAGCCCGCTTTCTTCCAAGAGAGCAACGATTCTCTCGGAGGTCAGTTGAGCCCAGGGGGAATCCCGGGTTTGAATACGGCTGCTCCTACGCACTGACTGAGGAGAAGGTGGTAGTAGATTGTCGTCTGAATCTGAGGAATCGAAATCCACAATTGCAATTTGGGACATATTGAGCTGCGTGAAAGATGCGTGTACAAGCGAAAACTTTTCTACGACACCTACAGCAACGAAAGGGGGAGGTAAGGTCAGTCTTTTATATCTGATGTTGAACTGTGATTGGTGGTGCGAAATTACATATTAGTGACGTGGCAATAGAGTCTTTCTGGTAGAACTTACGCTGACGCTTCCATTTACTACTACATGGATTATATTGGTGATCCAGCACCCGTAATGAAAATAAGATGTGCGTGATTTACTCCTGTGGATGCTAATAACTGTGGCACATGTTTTGGAGAAAAAAGTGTTTTTACAAATGAATCCTGTAATTTTGCTTCAATTTAACATGTGATTTTAGATGTTAGATCAATTAAGATTAAAGTTTAAATAAAGGTTCAATTTATTGGAGATAGATTCAAGCTAAGGAGCACACAACATTAATAGGCCGTAGTTTATCAGCAAATGATGTAACAAAGAAAAACATGTTATTAAAAGGTCATTACTTTTTCTACTCTCAATATTGTCCCTAGGCCATCACAGGAAAACATCTTCTACACCACATATTCCAGAGGGCCAAGATAAATTGAGCTTCAGGTTTAATTAGACATTGCAACACTTTGATTAAGTCCCTTTGGTCAAAAGGCCAGTCCCAGCGAGGCTTATGTTGGCTTATGGCTTATGTTGTAAATAAAGAAGATTTCATCATATCAATGGAAGGTCAAGCACATGACCCATAAATGAACAATGAAAAGACAATGAAAAGAGTGGTGACAACAGTGCACGACAACAGTGGCGGAAAATTAAGAAAATTAATTCCTAGTTAAAGAATGTACAATCCAAGGTGACATAAAAAGGTCAAATCAAAAGTTTATTTCGAATCATGTTAATATAAATGCAGACGTCAGTGTGTCCCGTGTATTGGATATTGTATTATCTTTTGCCAAACATATTCGTAATCTAAAAAAATGTTCCATTATTGAGTGAAGCTTCACATGCTCTCGTGTCATTTTGATTTTCTATTACTTCTATTCCAAATAAAACACTCCAAATAAAATGCTATTGTCTTTTGAGGCACAAATATATGTTTTTTCTTCATCTTTGAAAGGATGCTGTCTAAACGGATATACAGGGGAAGCTTGCATAAAATGGAAGATTATTACAGAATAATGGCTTGCTGTAAACAAGTTTTAATGAATAATTAACCTCCTTAGATTTTTTCACTTAAGCCTTTATTAATCTATCAGAACTACCAAGTCGTTACGTAGAAGGGCGAGGAGCATTCAGCCACCTCATACCTTTCAGAAATTTAATCACCAGGTCATTCCTTCCTACCGGGTGATTATCGAATTGACTATGATAAACCATTATAGCGGCCACATACATTTTTAGTGTAGAAGGTGCACAGCCACAGCTCTTGCGCTTTCCACTTATGAGCATATAGGCGCCTGGTAGAAGGGGCCTGTGCCTCCTTTTGGTGCTACCAAACAGGGCCCGATGCAGGATTTTCACAACAGAGGAAATTAATTAGTGATGGGAAGTCCGGCTCTTTTCAAAGATTCGGCTCTTTTGGCTGGGCTCCCTGAGAAGAGCCGGCTCTTACGGCTCCCAAATGGCTCTTCATTTAGTATCACTCAGAGCTTTCTATTTTAGCCAAATTTAGCAATTGTGAATGATTTGTGTAAGCAATTTTTTATTCAGTATTTTCATAAAATCCTTATTTTTATGCATTTTTTTGTTACAAAAAATACACAGTTACTATTTTACATTTTAATAAATCTTTAATTGGACAGAACCACCGCAACTACAGCAAACAAATAAAATAAATAAAGGCAAAAGTCTTAACATTAAGTCTTTAGTGCAGGTTGGCATTCAGAAATATCAGATGCCTCAGCTTGGATGGGCTGATGCGATTTCTCCTCTCTGTGATTATTTGTCCTGTTTTTGAGAAGACTCTCTCTGAGGTGACCGATGTTGGGACAATGCAGAGTCTTCCTGCCATCACCTTAACCAGGCGTGGGTAGACTGAATCCTTGCCCTCCACCAGTTCAGTGGGTCTTCAGCTCTATGGATGAGGGGCTCCTCAAGATACTTATGGTTCCTTTAAACCCACCCCTGCTCCAACTATTTCCTCTTGGCTCTCTGATGGAGGAGCTGACAGGCTGCTGGGGTTGCATCTTGATGCTGCTGCAGTTATACTTTGAAATGCCTCATCCAAAGCTATGTTGTCGCTAAATGCTAACTTTTTAAACCGTGGGTCCAGTGCAGTGGTTTTGGAAAGCACAGTGTAGTACTCTAGAAATTTTCTGTCAATGGATGAACAAAGAGTGGTGGCCAGCTCCTTTACTTTATCAATTGTTACACTCCATTGGTGGTGGGCTGTTAAACCACTGCAGACCCTTGCAGAGAGGAAGCATTTTGGAGGCTGTGACATAGCTGAAAAAGAGAAAATGGCAAATATGAAAATAAGACTTTGTTTGTTATGTGATACATTGCTCTTTTTACAATGTCTGTTATAAATAGTATATTTACTTCAATCTTTAGCTGTAAGTAAAAACAAAAATGTTCAAGGTACCTTTCTGCACTTATCTCCACAGTCACCTCCTCAAAGGGCTCCAGAACGGTGCAGACCTTGTTCATTGTCTCCCATTCCTCTTGACTGAGAGTATCAACAGGAGCTTTGATGACAGCCAGGGAAGAGATGGTGGCATCTTTTGACTCAAGGATGCGTTTCAACATATAAAATGTTGAGTTCCACCTTGTAGCACACTCCTGTTTGGGCCTTAGCTCTGGCATCCCCATCTAGCATTGTGTGGATTTCAGCTTCTCTGTGGCAACCGTGCTTTTGTGGAAAAACTCTACAATAGCCTTCACCTTGTCCACCGTTGGTTTCACCACCTTCAGTGCATCTTTAACCCCCGGCTATCGCCCCGATAGGCTCGCTTTTTTTCTTAGCTGTGCAAAAGAGACTCAAAATACTCCGTTGATTTTTTATTAATTTTATGTTATTTTAACGGTCACCAGCTGGAGTGCCCTTGAGAGCCACCAGAGGGCACTCCACACCAGACTATTATCACTCCCTCACAAACTACATTTCCCATAACTCACTGCCCGGACTCATCGTCACTGATTGCATTCACCTGTGTCTCATTACCCTGTTAGTCTCAGCCTATTTATACCATGTTCACTCATTCATTCACTGCAAAGTTTTGTATGTTGTTGCACTGAATTTCCAAGCGTTTTCCCTGGTTTCATGTCTCTTGGTTTTTTGGATTTTTTGCCTGTTCGGATTACTGGATTACTGAATTACTCTTTTGCCTCTGACCCCTGCCTGTTTGGTTTGTTTGTTTGTTTGTTTGTTTGTTTATTTGTTTGTTTGGAAGGCCTACCTGTGTTTTGACCTATTGCCTGTATATTGGATTACGTGTCTGGATGGCCCCTTAATTAAAGCTACATTTGGATCTCAACCTTCGCATCTCAGAGCAGTTCGTAACAGTTATACATCATTCAATCCTGTTAAGTGTCTATTTTTTTTTTGTGTATACTCACAATAAAAACAAAGTGTTGTGCTTTTTGCCAAATAAAGAAAAATAAACATGATGCGAGTTCTGCCTTCTCTCTGTCAGTGAAGACCATTCTGAAACGCAACCGAAAATGAACTATAATTTAGCAAATACTCAGTCAAACAGGCATACAGACACACGTGCATGAAGCTTGAATTCTCTTCTTTTAAATGAAGTAATTTATATAAAAAACAAATATTCTCAGTTTATGTAATCTGTATGAAAAGAGTGAGATGTCAGTCGTTCTCATCTCAGCTCATTAAGTTTTAATGTGACCCCGCCCATAGAGAGCTTGCGCTATTCAAACGCAAATTATCCGAGGCGATGCATGCAAACGTGTCAACGCCCACATAAGCTCGAGAAAACACACTGCGAGTTTAATCAGACTCATGTACTTCACGAGGCTGTGATGAATAATACTATCTTAATAATAATCCTGTGGAAAATTTACCTCAGAACTACCTTCATTTCAAGGAGCAATGGATCCATCTGAGGAATAGGTAAGTTCTTTATTCTCAAGTGCTTTGTTCTAATCGCAATATGGAATAGTGTCTGTAAACGCAAAAAGAATGTTTAAATATGAATCGCGTTTCTGTGTGAAAAAATGAACGGTACAGATGTGCGCTGTTGTGTAGCCTACTACAGCTCGCAAAAAGACTGTTAAATATTAAATATGAATCGCGTTTCTGTGTGTGAATGAATGAACAGCTTTTACCAAACTATATTGCTATACTGAGATGAGTAAAAATCAACTGAAATAGGCTATGTTGAAATAAAATGTCTTTGTATACGTATTAATCATCAATCATAAGAGCCCAACTAATGGGATCACTAATCACTGTTATGGTGACATCAAATGAAACACATTAGAGTTAAACTCCTATTAATTCTCAATAACTACTTCTGTAGACGTCTGACAGAAATAAAGTAAATCTGGTTGCAGCTTTTGACATATTCTTAATGCTGGTTTACATGTTTTGAAATAACATTCTATTGACAATCCGCTCCCTTCACATGTTCTCATTATCAGTGATTTTTTTATTGTAATGATTGTAATTTCTCTTGATTTAGGTGCTAATTTATAAATCAAATGGCATCCTCAGTATATACTGATTATCTGATCAACTGTTAAATATTTAATTTAAATATCTGTCATCCATGGGTAATTTATCTAATTTCACAACCATTATATTGGCTGCTTACATTGATATTGGGAATATTAAGTATTTATGTTTCATTGTTTTGATCTTGTTGTTTGTTGCAATCATAGTGGCAAATCAATTAATTATTGGAATAATATGCAAGGAGAAGTCTATATTTTTTATATACAGTTTGTCTATAAATTAACTTTATGGCTGCATTGCTTTATTCCCATCCCTTTTAAGTAATATGCTACTGTCAAAGATCCCTGAAGTTTCACTCACCCTTTGTCATGCTCAAATATTTGCTTTATACACTTATGGATCAGTAGAATTCTGTAATTTAGCAATCATGTCTTATGACAGGTATGTAGCCGTTTGTTACTCGTTGGAATATCACAAGAATCATGTCTCCTGCCAGGACAGTTACATTGATCGATCTGGGGTGGTCAATATTAATTATCAAATTCTCCATTACTTTATCAGTGAATGTACAGCTAAAGTTGTGTGGAAATGTACTGGACAAAGTATGGTGTGACAACTACATGATTGTGAAGCTGGCATGCTCGGACATCACAGCAAACAACATCTCTGACATAATCGGTACCACTGTGACCATTGTTGATCCTCTGTTGATCCTCATTGTTGAACATTTTTAGAGTTTGTCTAAAGTCCACAAGAGAAAAGACCCAAAAGGCTTTAAGCACATGTACTCCTCACCTTATCTCACTACTGAATTACTCCGTTGGCTGTGCATTTGAAATAATTCAAAGCAGATTTGATAAGGTTCCTATGTTCCTACGTGTGATTCTTTCAATTTATTTTCTGATGTGTCCGCCACTCATCAATCCTATCATGTATGGTATGAGACTTTCTAAAATAAAAAACGGCACTTAAAAATGTATTTACCCCAGGAACCACATAAAACATGTATCACAATAGTGTCTAAGACAATTGTTTATTGTCACCAATAAGGTAGAAAAATAACTTAGTACTGTAAGGCATGCGCTTTAAAATGTTTTGCATGTGTACAAAAACTGTTGTTTGTATTTGTCCAAATAAGAAAATCTTATAAATTAAGATTATTAAGAATCTGTTATAATGATTGATGATTTCGTAATGTAGAAATACTGTTTAATCTCTGTACAAAAAAGGGCATATTAACTAATTAGTAGTGCTTTTAAAAATGGTTCTTATCTTGCTTCTCTGAATTTATAAAAAAATAAATGTTCTTTGTTGCTTCTCATTGTGTTTCACTATGTTCACATGCTTTTAGCTATTATGCCAGCCACAGCTGGAACCAGCTTCCAGAAGAGATCAGATGTGCTCCTACAGTAATCACATTCAAATCCAGACTCAAAACACATCTGTTTAGCTATGCATTTACTGAATGAGCACTGTGCCAATGCTCGTCCGACTGTTTGTACTGTACTGTATTTTATTTTATTTTTCTAAACTGTTTTAATTATTCTTATTTCTTTTATTATTTTAATTTCTTCTATGTAAAGCACTTTGAATTGCCATTGTGTATGAAATGTGCTATATAAATAAACTTGCCTTGCCTGCCTTGCCTAATGTGTTTCATTTGAAGTCACCATAACAGTGATTAGTGTTTTTATTAGTTGGGCTATTAACTCTTATTATTGTAGCGTTTATATGCCCACGTATAAATATTATTAATTATTGTTCATAACGGAATATGACCAATAATTAATATTTTAATTATTTTTTAATTATTTTCAGAATTTACTGTAGCAGAATCAATAGTATGATCCTTTTATCAGTTCATCCAATGAACAGAAAGCATAAACAAGTATTAACTCTAGGAAATATAATATCTTCCTGGCCAAGAAAGAATTAATCCCCAGCTAACAATAAATTACGAAGTAAATTAAGGGTAAAAGCATAGGTAACTTAAATCGAAGTTCAAGACAATAAATCTGATAAGCACACACGAGTAATCTCTTTTAAATATAAACAATACTTTATTGATTATATAGGCTACTAACACATAAAGCTAATATCTAACACAAACACATGCACACACACACACATACACATTCATACGCGTTGCAGAAAGGGATAGAGTGAGGAAAGAGTGGGTTTAAGAGTGAAAGGATGAAATCTCACGATTCCATATGCACTTAGACATGACCTGAACGAACCATCAATCATTAATTTAACCCTTCTATCGTTTCTTAAGACTGGTTATTACCCTTATCAAAACACCAGTTTCAGCTTAAAAGTCTGGAGGTAGTCTACTTGCGTATTTGCTTTTGGGGATTCCCTTTTTGTTGCGTGAAAGGGGTTTTCCCGGTCCGTTCGTCTGCTGGCCTCCTCGTGCTTGGATAAATGTCTGTGGCGCGTTCCAGTCACGTGGTGTGCTGGAGCTGCTTAATGAAAGGTCTTTGAAGTTGAAAGTGTGCGTTGCAGCCGTAAATCGTTGACCGAAGCTTTGCCGCAAAACTTAACTCAAAACCGAGACTTTCAATCGGAAAGGGAAAATAACACAAAGAAAGAAATGAAATGAGATATGGAGAGTAGTTAGATGACTGGAAATGAATCTAACCCATCTGATCTTAATTTGGGTTGGTCTGCTCTTCAGTTACATGCTACTAGTCTTGCTTTAGATCTTCATCTTTTTCTGCATTTGTTGAGAGTTCTTCTTCAGAGCGAGAACCGAGAGAGAGAGCACCGAAAGCAGCGAGAGAGAGAGCTTCGAGAGCAGCGAGAGAGAGAGATTTGTTTTTGGGTCTAAGGTTTTAAACTAAAAGTTTGTCCAACCTCCAGGATGAGTTCTGACCAATTAGATTTTTGCCTTTGTTTTCAAAGTCATAAATCATGCGTTATCTGGGATCTCCTTACTAGCAGAGAGAACAGAGGCTACAGTTTAGACATAATTTCTAATTAAAAGAAGATCAAAACATATTACACCGATATTATTCAAGCCATCTTGCTAGTTGTGTTCGTAAGATAGCATTGATATGAAACAGTACACACTTTCATTCATTCACTCCTTCTAATAGTTAATATAATAACTATTACCTGAATTAAATGGGATCAAAACATATTATCTTATTAAAATATGCATATAAGTGGTGGAAACAACCCAGGATTAGGTAGTTGCATGATTGTTTGATCATGAGTCCATTGAAAATTGTTCTTGAATGATTTTATGTATAGTTATTGATAAGAATCAGTTCTCTGGTGAAGAGACAGAACTCTGTTTGTTCAGAGGTCTTAAGGAGGAGGTGTTCAGGAATGTTGTCGGGGGTTTCAGTAACATCTGCTGGTGTCGATTCTTCTTTTAAAAACCTTAAATTGACAAGCTTTTCCGTTAGTTGGGTCATTAGAAGGGTCTTTTGCAGACTCTGTGGCACCGGGATGGGTGACTTATGGCTCTGGCCTTGGTGATTTGACTCTGGAATGTGCGGACACTGTCTTTATCTTAACCAGTCTGTAGTTGGCCACAAAGCTAGCCATTGACCAGTTATGTGTTAGTGCTGGGGGAGGCTCTTTTAAATAGCCTGAATGATGACGATCATGAGACGTTCTGAACAAATCTTCTCTTTTGGTTCGGCCGGAAGTAGAGAGTTCTAATTAATTTTCTGGAAGAAAATTAGTCTGTGGTTGGTTTCTCCTCATTTTCGTTACATTATATATTTGGTGTGTTTGATAAAAACATTTACAGTAGGCTAACAAAGAAAGCTACAATGAAATGACATCAGGTGATGATCTAAGATGACACACAGACATCAACAATCAGCACATTGTCACATTCACCGTCTGTCTTCGTCCTGTTCACTACAGTTCCCAGAATCCTCCTTGTCTCCACACCTGAACTCACTCCCTCAATTACCCACCTGCTCATCGTTACCATCATTTGCATCACCTGTCTTGTGTTCATTATCTGTGTATTTAGTTCCCCTTCTCACTCATGTCTGGGTCGGTTATTGTTTGTGCACCAGCACACTGTTTCTTGTTTGTTTTGAGTTTTCTCCAGTTAATAAACCTTTGTTATTTTGGTACTTCGCTTGGCTTGTCTCCTTCCTCAACCCGGACTTGACAGAATAACCGACCATAAAAAGGAAAAAGATGGAGATATGTAGGCAGGCCTTTGTGGGAACCCGCCAAGCTGTGTTCCGGGGTATCCGTGGAGGTCACAGGGGAGGATATGGGCGATATGGGTCCAGACAACTTTTTCAGCACCAACATCCCCACGTCCAGCCAGATCCTCATCCCATCAGTCCAGTAAAGCCAGAACCTGAGCCAGTCATCTGCACAATCGAACATATCTCCAGAGATGATGACTTCTCTGATCTCCCTCCTCTCATCAGTCCAGCCGAGCCTGCACTTCACGCCAGTCCAGTCGAGCCTGCACTTCACGCCAGTCCAGCCGCGATTGCACTTCACGCCAGTCCTGTCGAGCCTGCACTTCACGCCAGTCCAGCCGAGCCTGTACTTCACGCCAGTCCAGCTGAGCCTGCACTTCACGCCAGTCCAGCCGAGCCTGCAATTCACGCCAGATCTGCCGAAGCTAAGGCAGTTCGCGTCAGGCCCGCCGCGCCTGAGATTGAGAGCGTCATACCCGCTGAGCCAGTTGTTGGCCTAGAGAGGCCAGATCCTGTTTCGAGTCCAGCCGAGCCCGCACTTCACGTCAGATCTGCCGAAGCTAAGGCAGTTCGCGTCAGGCCCGCCGCACCTGAGATTGAGAGCGTCATACCCGCTGAGCCAGTTGTTGGCCTAGAGAGGCCAGATCCTGTTTCGAGTCCAGTTCCGAGTCCAGCCGAGCCCGCACTTCACGTCAGATCTGCCGAAGCCAAGGCAGTTCGTGTCATGCCCGCCGAGCCTGAGACAGTTGTTGGCCCAGAGAGGCCAGATCCAGTTCCGAGTCCAGTTTCGAGTCCAGCCGAGCCCGCATTTCACGCCAGATCTGCCGAAGCCAAGGCAGTTTGCGTCATGCCCGCCGAGCCTGAGACAGTCGTTGGCCCAGAGAGGCCAGATCCAGTTCCAAAGCCTGTCACGAATCCTGTCCCGAGTCCTGTTCCGAGTCCAGTTCCGAGTCTAGTTCCGAGTCTTGTTCCGAGTGGGGGGGGTCGGCTGCCCGGTCGAGCAAGAGCCAGAGCCAGTCTTCGAGCAAGAGCCAGAGCCAGTCTTCCCAAAGGCGTTTTCACCGCTGGTCCTGTCCAGCTCAGAGCCCTCTTCGCGGCTGGTCCTGTCCAGCCCAGAGCCACCTTCATCACTGGTCCTGTCCAGCCCAGAGCCGCTTTCGCCCCCTGCCTCTTCCTGTCCAGTGTTAAAACCCGGGACTTTCCCCAAGTATTTTGGGGGGCATAGAGCTCCATCCTGGCCACTCGAGTGGCCACGGTCACCCGAGGGGCTTCTCCGCCATGGCCATCCGAAGGGTTCGCACCGCCATGGACACCTGAAGGGTTCGCACCGCCATGGCCACCTGAAGGGTCTGCACCGCCATGGCCACCTGAAGGGTCCGCACCACCATGGCCGCCCGAAGGGTCCGACAGCTCCGCCGTGGCCACGCCCACAGCCTGCTCTACTCTGGTTCCCGAGCAACCAGCTCGACCCTAGAGGCTTCTTGTCTTGGGCAACCATGCCTTCATCTGCCTCCGGGGTCTTCTCCGCTATGGATGCCCAAGGGTCCGACAGCTCCGCCCTGGAGGCTTCCTGTCCTGTGCAACCACGCCTTCATCTGCCTCCAGGGCGCCCACCCTCCCACCCCTTAGGATGTTATACAGCGCGAGGACGCGCCTTCGGGGAGGGGGGGAGTAATGTCACATTCATCGTCTGTCTTCGTCCTGTTCACTACAGTTCCCAGATTCCTCCTTGTCTCCACACCTGAACTCACTCCCTCAATTACCCACCTGCTCATCGTTACCATCATTTGCATCACCTGTCTTGTGTTCACACTGTTTCTTGTTTGTTTTGAGTTTTCTCCAGTTAATAAACCTTTGTTATTTTGGTACTTCGCTTGGCTTGTCTCCTTCCTCAACCCGGACCTGACACACATGAACCTCAACAATGGTTTTGGTTGTTTTAGTGACTGTGGGAAGGACAATAATGCAATCTTTCTAGTAAACCTAATCTTATTTGTTGCCAAATTCCATATCCATAAATGCAAATTTAGTTATAAAAAAACACTTTTTTCGGTGCTAAAAACTGAAATGGAACAATATATTTCTACCATCTCTTCCATACAAAACAAAAATGCTGTTAAAACTGTGGTTAATTGCACTATGTTTAATGTGTTTATTTGATTAATAATCTTGTGTTTTGCTCAGTGTCTATGTTTTTATTTATTTTGTGTTTATTTCTTTAATGGTGCTCCTTTGATTGTATTGTTGATTATCTTTAATAAAGTATAAAAATAAATAAATAAAAAAACTCAACAATGGTGACAATCAACAAAATATTCAGATAATATTATAATATTCAGATAAACTCTGAACATCACAAAAAAGCTACTAAATGACTACTAAATGTCACAACAAAACCAACAGCGAAAAATAAAAGCATATATTTATAACAAAACAATAGGACAATTCAGCTGCATAATTTATTCATGCTGCAATGCATGCTGGGAGTTTTCTATTATGCTGGTACCCAGCATGCATTGCAGCAAGGCACTTTTTATTGTCACCATAATGGATGGGAACCGAGAACCGGTTCTTCTTCAGAACCGGTGCCCAGTGAATCGATTCTATCGATCTATTTATGTGCTTTATTTAATGTTAAAAGCGTATAATGTGACTGAATATCATTTAGTGCTCCCAGCTTTGTAGCTGTAAAAACAACAATGGATAAGTCACATCAGATCTTGAAATTAAACAAATGGAAACAAAAACGTTCAAAATGTGAAGAAAACCTGTGTATTATTTGACAAAGATTGTTTTAGTAACTCAATAGCAAATGAGCACTGTTAATATTCCAAAAGGCACAAGCTCTTACTTAACTGTTTTCAGTCTGTGTTTTTAGTTTTTATGGCACATAAATGGCAGTTTTATTTATTTTTTTGTCCGGACCAATGAATGTGAAAATAATCAATTTCCTAATCCTAAGGCACTCTTCTTGATAATCTTTCAAGGCACACACTAGCATGCCATGGTTTACTGGTTGAGAAACACTGCCCTAGGCTATAGGTCCCTGGACTTTACTTTGAGAAGTAGCTCACCTACTTTTAGGTTTGTTCTGAGGTTGCTACACATAATTTGGGTATACTCTGTGCTGTGTCTTCTGATCAGATATTAAAGCGAGTTAATACAAACAAATTTGTACTTATTCCCTCACCCAATAAGAATCGATAAGAGAATCGATAAGGAATCGGATCGATAAGCAATATCGATAATGGAATCGGAATCGTTAAATTCTTATCAATTCCCATCCCTAGTCACCATTGTTATTGATTATTATCTATATGTAGATATTTTGTTGTGCCAATTCTTGTTAAAGTTTTCTTACTGATTGTCATAATACTGCTGAATATCATACTGTAGGGTTTGTAATCTAAATATGTTAATGGCATAAAAGTCAGCAGCCAAAACTGACAAAAGATATAAGAGTTAAAAGTGCAACTAAAGGAAACACTAATCACAATTATGGTGTCTTCAACTGAAGCACATTAGAGTTAAACCCCTGTTAATTTATTCCTTCCTACTCTTGCTGCCACAACCCCCTCAGATTTTTGAGCCATTATGCAACTGTATTTAAAATGCACCTTCTCAAAACAGCATTTGTACCTTTGATAATAATGTTACACAATGATTGTAAGTAAATAACATTAAATGTTAATCAGTGAGTTAATGCATCACATACACTGATATACCTCCAAACGGAGGTTAAATATGTCAGATAACTTGACCAAATGTATTTAAATCCAAATATCCAAAAATGGAAAGCCAGGCATGGAGAATAAAAAACAGAAATGCAAAAGGGGTTGCATAAAAAGATGAACAGGTTTGTTTGTAGAATAAACTATCAGAGGTTTGAGTAAATCTGTAAAGAATTGTTTAACATTCTTTGTTTCATCTGTGTAAATAGGTGCCTTCTCAAACATTTGAATAACATTTTCTATTTAATTTTTTTTAATAAAACTACAAAAGAAGGAATCTATGTACAGTATGTATATAATAAATATGTAGTTGCTTTTATAAAATGGCTGCAACATCAATATGATAAAATTATGTGAAATTTGTTCTGAAATTCAAGGTAATTTGAAGTGGATTTTTGCATTGACCAATGTATACAAGAGTTATGTAAATATCAGTTACACATACACAATTTCAGATTTCGACTCTAATGCCATTAAACAATGTACAAAATGTAATATAAGACATTCAAATGTGCAAATGTTCCTATAGGCCTTGCCATTTATTTAGTAGAAATAAAAAGTGCATCATTACACCCTTGTTCAGTCTTTAAATTAAAACCAAGTGCAAGTATTTTTCTTTGTAATATTTTTGTGAGACTATTGCTGATCTCCTTTGTTCTAATTCCATAAATAAGTGGATGTAGAAGTGGAGGGATCAGGATAAAATGAACTGACATAAACACATTAACTTCTTTTGAAAGACTGAAATTAATTCGATTGTATATCACAGAAAAAAGAGAGGCCAATGAAAAATTTATAAAAGTAATCAAGTGTGGTGTGCATGTTTTTAGAGCCTTCTTTCGGGCGTTTTCTGATGCATTCAAAGACACAAATAATATCCGCACATATGATAAGATGACAAAGATTAGAGGTAGAACAACAAAAGCAAGTACCAAACATATGCCATACAGATCTCCCCAGGTATTTTTGGCACAGGAGAGATTAACAACGGCCAAATTGTCACAAAACAACTTGTTTATTGTATACCTGCACATAGGCAACCTTGATGTAAGGTACACCTGTACAGCTAGAGAGCAGATAGGAACACAGTACACAATAAAAAGCAGAAGTCTTATTTTACCCGGAGTCATGATATTGTGATATTGTAGAGGCTTGCAAATTGAAACATACCTGTCATAGGCCATAAGTGTCAGTATTGCATAAGCACACATTGCATAAATATTAATAAAAAAAACTTGCAGAATACAGTCAGTATACAGTATATCTTTCATTTCATCAACAAGATTCTCCATTATTTTAGGAAGTACAGCAGATGATCCGATTAGTCCATTAATAGCTAGGTTGAATAAAAATATATACATGGGCTTATGGAGAGATGTGTCCAAGCAGATCACCAGCATCAGTGTTACATTTGCAAAAACAGTTGTAAGATAGACTGCAAGAGAGATTACAAAAACTCCATAATAAAGAGCACCAGGTGGTCCATAGCTGGTAAAAATCAGAGTGATGTTCAAACTTGGCAGAATCATTTTCCTGATGAAGAGAAAGAAAGGCATTTCACTTAAGAACAAATATGCAGTATACAGTATTAACTGGAGGATTATATTCTGAGATATTTATTTACCTAATGTTTACAGACTCTCTTGTCTTCTGAGGATCTGAGCAGCTGTAACTTTATACTGTTTTATTTTGCCCACCTCCAGTGGATGTCATCTGCTTAACCCTCTGGGGTCTGAGGTGTTTTGGGGGTCCTTGAGATGTTTTGACATGCCCTGACATTTGTGCTTTTTTTCAGTTGCTTATAAACATATTAATGGCAAAGGTGTAATTACACTCTATTCAGCACAAACAGGGCTACCATAATATGTGAGCAACATGTATGTACATGTTTGTATTTTTGAGAGAATAGTGTTTATGCATGGTTATTGAAATATGTGTCCACACGACTTTTGACTAATGGATGTTGTTGCCTAGAGTTTTTGCTTTAAAATAATCTGAAAATCATCCTGCCTAATCATTCACATAAAACAGGGGTCGGGAACCTTTTTTGACCAAAGAGCCATTTTTTCATTTTTGGTTAATGCATTTTTCCAAAAGAGCCACAGTAAAAAAAAAAAAAAAAAAAAAAAAAACCATATTATTAAAGACGTGCTTTTTTTCAATAAAATTTCAACAGTAGTAATTATTAGGTCCATAGACAACTAAAACCAAACAAATATTCAGCAAACAATAAATAAGTTGCAATATGGAATTAATTGTGCAGGGCTTTCACTGTGAGGTTGAGTTACCAACTGATGAGCATAAATCCTCTTTGTGTGCGTGTGAGAGAGAGAGAGAGAGAGAGTGAGAGTGAATGCACACAGTACTTACATCTACTGTGTTTACGTGAATACTCGACTTGGCATTTTGGTATATTTCTGTGTTTATTTGGCCGTTTAGGCGTGGAACCGAAGACAAAAGGCTACTATGCCTGTCCGTGTTGCGCTTGGAGCGCACGCACAGCATCCTGTCAGTAGAATTCTGTTCCCTTTCGAGAATGGTCACTTCGTATTGCGTAGCTATACGCAGTGGGGAAACTCCTTTTCCTCAAAATTCTGAAGCCTAAAATGTAAAACGCAAAAAAGCTAGCACAGTGAGTGTCTGGCTCACTCACTGGCTGTGTTGCGGCAACTGCATATCCAATGGCGGGCGGGCTCTGACGTGTAATGGCATGATGCTAGCTCATTGGCGCACACGTCAGAGCCCGCCAAGGGGGCGTGGCCCGAGCCTATATCAGCCCCCAAAACAGCCATTATAGCAGATTCATCTCCTTCAGCGACATACTTCACATCTCTGAGTCCTCTGCAAGCCTTTCGCTGTTGAAACCAGCCCTACAGTTAGAGTGTGCAGCCCTACAGTGGATTTTGCCTTCGACACAGAAGTCGTCTTCCTGTCGCCGCTCTGCTGTCGCTATCCGGCAACCTACGCATATCCTTTGCTTATTGCTATTTGCTATTTGCTTTAGGAACGCGAGAGTTGTTTAAAATGCCTCGCTATTCCTGTGCCACGTGCGGCTGTCTTCTGCATGAGGCCGACGGACATGCTAAGTGCATCACATGCCTAGGAACCGCCCATGCTCAAGCTGCACTTTCTGCCGGGGGATGATCGGTCTGTGAAGGCATGCCTGTCTCGACGCTGCGGTCGCGGCTAGCTCTCTCGCAAGATGGCGACGCCGCTTCTCCCACCCTTCCTTTTCCCGCTCTACTTTTGCAGAGGAAAAAGAAGCGCCGCAGCCAACGTCAACCTGAGGGAATGCATGTTAGCGAACCCACGCCGGCCACGTCCCCGCGTGCTTCGCTTTCTTCTTGCAATCTGTAGGCTTTTGGGGTGTGCAATATGTTGGTTGTTGAGGTGTGTGATATGTCATTTGTGCGATTTGTAGGCCATAGAGAATGTGCAATATGTCAATTGTGTATTTTTGTAGGCCAGATAGAGTGTGCAATACGTAAGTTGTGTATCTTAGGGGTACTATGAGTGTGCAGTATGCCAATTGTGTATGATATAGGCCTTGTGGAATATATCAGTTGTGTATTTTATGGGTACTATGGAGTGTGCAGTATGCCAATTGTGTATTTTATGGGCCTTTAGTGAGAGTGCAATATGTCAGTTGTGTATTTTAATGGGTGCTATGGAGTATGCAATATGTCAGTTGTGTATTCTTGTAGGCCATATGGAGAGTGTGCAATATATCATTTGTGTGTTTTTGTGTTTGCAATATGCCAGTTTTTAATTAAGTCACAGTTTTAAAGTTTTATAAGTGCCAATGGAAGGCATTAATGTGTCTACTACTATACACGTACCTATTTAAATGTATATGAGAAAATGTTTGGGAGAGGATGTGCTAAGGAAATGTTCATTCTTTTTGTAAATTGTCTTTTGTCTCTGTAAAGCTACGGAATGGACAGAGTCCAAAACAAATTTCCCTTCGGGGACAATAAAGTATATCTTAATCTTTCTCCTACCCAGACACCGTCTCCGGTCCTGTTCGAGGGAGACCAGTGCCCCGCTCTGGCAGGACCACCCTCAAAAAGACCTTTAAAGTCAGCCCAACACACAGTATGTGCACAAATCACAATATGCGGGTATCAGGTCCCCCTGTGTTAGCCGGCCTGTCCTAAAACATGTGTCAAACCCTAGCCACATGAGCCCTGGCCTGGCAAGCCATTCCCGGTGTGTCGAGTTGGGTTATAAACACAATAAAGCGAGGCTACTCGCTCCAATTCGCTCGCAGACCCCCAAAGTTTCAGGCGGTTGTAGAGACTTCGGTGAGAAGCAGCGTGTGTCACGTGCTTCGTTCCGAAATACAGAATCTGTTAGCAAAAGGGGCGATAGAGTCAGTCCCCCCCGCGCTACAGCACTCGGGGTTTTACAGCTGCTATTTTCTAGTTCCGAAAAAAGATGGCGGTATCAGACCCATCTTAGATCTGAGACATTTGAACAAGGCTCTCATGAGACGGCCATTCAAAATGTTGACTATCAAACAAATCCTTGCGCAAGTTCGCCCGGGGGATTGTTTTTTTTTTTACTGTGGATCTGAAAGACGCTTACTTTCACATTCAGATAGCCCTGAAAGTGAGCTTGGGGGTGATGCATTTCTGCCAAACGTCAGGGGACACCAGGTGTTACTCCGGACGGACAACACATCTGTGGTGTCATACATAAACCGCCAGGGCGGTGTCAGGTCAGGCAGCCTGTACGCTCCCTGGCGAGAGACCTCCATATTTGGGCGCAAGTGTAAGGGTGGAATTACTGCAGTGGTTCAAGCTGCAAGAACAGCCGAATGACTAAAGAAACGTTGTTAGCAAGATGGTAGAAAACTGCACATTTCTTGACTATTCCACCCACTGCCACTTATACCAACGACGGAAATAAGCGCAGTTACAATAGCTTAATATTTGTGGGAGAACGTTGCTATAGAGAGTGACGATATTGTATTGCAATATGTAGCACTTCAAAGTCAATACCAAATCAAAACTAGTTAGCACATTAGTTGTAATTGAAAAGGTTTAATGACAAAATATGGTTATGGTTACACTTAAAATAGTTGCAAAATAGATGTATGAGATGATGATAACTTATACCCTTAATTGTACCCAGCATATATGAAAAATGTTACCTGAGAGAGAGAGAGACAAAGAAGAGAGGGGGCAAAAGGAGAGAGCCCCAAGAATAAGAAGAAAGGGGACACAGAGAAGAAGGGACCCGGAGAAGAAGAGAGCCAGAGCATCCAAGAGAGAGAGCAACAGTTTCAATCTTCTTTTATCCTTTCCTTGACCATGTGACTAAAACCCAACTGTGAGACATTCAAACTGACCAATCAGATAATTACACTTCCACCACTGTACTAAAGGTGTGACAGTTCATCGACCCCAAAAGTACATTCTACACAAGTCAATCTGAAATCTCTGAGAGCAGCACATATCCCCAACATCCTGAACAAGGATGTGGATATGCTGTCACGGGGCAACACTCCCCTAGGCAAGTGGTCCCTGAATCCTCAGACGGTGCGTCTAATATGGAGAGTGTTTGGCGAGGCCGAAGTCGACCTCTTCACCCCTCAAAGAACAACACTCACTGCGCAGTGTTCTTCTCGAAGGGGCAGGGATGCGTTGGCCCATCGCTGGCCCAACTTCCCCCTTTATGCATTTCCCCCCGTTTCAATGATTCCCCAGGTCTTCAAACGGGTCAGGGAGAGCGGATGCCCAGTCCTCCTAGTAGCCTCCCTCTGGAAATCCAGATGACGGACAAATTCCCTGGCCTGTTCCGTTGAGGAAAGATCTCCTCTCGCAGGCGAACGGGATGATATGGCATCCGCGACCCGATCTATGGGCTCTCCATGTGTGGCCCGTCAATGGGTACCCAGGGACCTTCCTGAAAAGATCCTAAACATGATCACTGAGGCCAGGGCCCCTTCTACCAGGCGCTTGTATGCTTCGAAATGGTCAGTGTTTTCCAGCTGGTGCTTGGACAAACATTTTGAACCCAATCGTTAGGAAGAAATGACTTGGTGGTACAGTTTCTGAAAGGAGCTAGGAGGATGAACCCCTCCAGACCTCCATCTGTGCCATCGTGGGACCTCTCCACGGTCCTTTAGGCCCTGAAGGGTCCACCATTTGAAGCGCTCCAGTCGGTTGATCTCAAACTACTCTCGCTGAAGACTGCTCTCCTGCTGGCACTGGCATCTATCAAGCGAGTGGGAGATCTGGAGTCGCTCCCTGTGAGCACCTCCTGTATGGAGTTTGGTGTTGGTGACTCAAAGGTTATCCTCAAGCCCAAACACGGTTATGTGCCTAAAGTGCTTCCAACACCATTTAGAGCACAGGTTATCACTTTATTAGCGCTTCCCCCTTCCACGGAGGATGGGGAGGCTAATCTACTCTGTCCTGTCAGAGCACTGAGAATATATCTGGAGCGTTCTGCGTCTTTTAGACATTCAGAACAGCTCTTTGTCTGCTTTGGTGGTCGGTCCAAGGGGTCTCCTGTCACAAAGCAAAGACTATCTAGATGGATAGTAAATGCCATCTCTCTGGCATATACCTCAGTGGGTCAGGTTTGCCCTATTGGTACTAGAGCCCATTCGACTAGAGGCATGGCCTCGTCTTGGGCTTGGTCTTCTGGGTTTCCCATTCAGGATATTTGTGCGGCGGCCGGCTGGTCCTCGCCTTCTACGTTTGTGAAATTCTATAATATGGAGGTACCTTCCCTGCAGGCAAGGGTCCTTTTTGTATGATTTAGACCCGACAGGTGTCCGGTCTTATCTACATATTATGTCAATGTCATAAGTACACATTCATTTTATTATAAAACCCGCCTCTGGCTGGTTATGATATTCCTTATACATAAAAGACCTGACGGTCTTATTGGTATATTAGGTTGAATATGGATGTATGGGCATTACATATATATATATATATATATATATATATATATATATTTTTTTTTTATCAGGCCCGACGGTGTCCAGTCTTTTTTAATATACAGGGTGGGCCATTTATATGGATACACCGTAATAACATGGGAATGGTTGGTGATATTAAAGTCCTGTTTGTGGCACATTAGTATATGTGAGGGGGAAAACTCCTCAAGATGGGTGGTGAACATGGTGGCCACTAATGTGCCACAAACAGGACTTTAATATCACCAACCATTCCCATGTTATTATGGTGTATCCATATAAATGGCCCACCCTGTATATTGGGTTCTGGCTTGTTTCTGTGGGCTCAGAGTTCTCGAGCTGCAGTTGCAACCAGTTACTTGGTGCAGCGTTTTACATGGCGTCCCCACTGCGTATAGCTACGCAATACGAAGTGACCGTTCTCGAAAGGGAACGTACTCGGTTACTATCGTAACTTCGGTTCCCTGAGAGTTAGGGAACGAGTATTGCGTAGCCGGCCGCACTGAGTAACATGGCAGTATGTCGCTTCAGTCGATGTAACCTGTTATAATGGCTGTTTCGGGGGCACATTTATAGGACATAAAATATTTTGACCTCTGCGGCAAAAGTGAAAGTACCAACGGGTGAAATGTTTCGAAATGTCTCTTTGTACAGCAAAGCACCCGTTTCAATAAAAGGATATATTAAAGTTTATATAGCCTATTTCCGTTGCTGTTCTAAAAATGGTTTTTCGCCATTTCCTTAAACAAGCTGCAGCTGCTTGAATCCCAGTGCAGGAGCTGTAGGTTAGTTGATTGCTGTGGTGACTTGTGACACTCATGAACAGCACTGAACACGCACTTTTGCCGCTACAACTTGAATATTATTATTATTAGCATAAACTTTTCATTAACTTCGGTAGGCTGTACAACAAGGCAATTGTAATTGGCTGCTTTTTTTCTGCAGAGAGCCGATCTCTGTTGATGTGTCTTAATTTCTGTATCGATCGTTTGTTGGTAAAGGGTGAGAGACCTTGTGAGCCATAGGTTCCCGACCACTGACAATATAATCCAAATATAAATGAAAGTCAAAAGCACATTTTTAGTACATAGTCATACCTGGAAACAAATCCTGTTCAAATAGGCTATATGGGCTATTCTACAGAATTGGTTCAAAATTAGAGTTGGAAACATCTTGAAAAAAATGTGTCTTTTTCCACAGATTTTGTATGCATGCAAATTGTATAATATCCTAGGTAAACATTTCTAGTAATTGTGCAGTTAATTCTTATACTGTATTTTCAGAGTTCTGGAATATATCCTCTCCCCAAATGTGTCACTAATAAAAAACAATAATAAATAATTTAATGAGAAGGCTTATATTGACCTATTAAGATGTTGTTTACATTTACCTTGTAAATATATTTTTTGCTATTTTATTAAAATGTTTTCACATGTAAATCAACAACAATTACAATTTTAATAATATTTCAAGTGTAATCTTTCTTTTTTTTAAAGTATACATTTTATCATACGTATTTCAAAGTTAAGGATTCATTAGTTTGAACATAGCCTACATTGGAACAAACACTATAACATCTTAGTTGATGACTTTATTTTTGACAAAACATACTATAGCCTATATTTAACTTATGAGCAGAAATTGGCGAACAAAAGCTTATTTGATGTGGCAGTAGTCTATTTTACAGTAAAAACTTTATAATCTATCCAAAACTAGTCAACGAAATGTCGTTTTTATGATATATTAGGGCATATAAATGTTAATTTGCTGTTTAATATGTGGCTTATACAAAGACATTTTATTTCAACATATTTCAGTCGATTTTTACTCATCTCTGTATAGCAATATAGTTTGGTAAAAGCTAAACTAGTAGATGTGTTCATGTAAAAATAACATGTTTACTAATGTAAGTGCAATTTTGTGCTAAAAAACGTAGCCTACATTATATTTTAACCAAGGAACCAAATTAAACACGCCAGCAAGGTAGCTCGCCCCTACCTTCAGTAAATTAGGCTTAGGCTATATTCCCAGATAAATTCCACGCAGGGTTTCGTTATTGTTTGTTCTATATATACAGTCAATGTTTTCAAGCCCTGTGTTGCTAACATACCTAGGCTGTGAAATTAAGGTCTAGCCTACTGGTGGGTTTAATTGAATTTGAGTAATAGGATATGCAACCATTTACATCTGGAGATAGTTATTTGTGCTCGCCAAAATCATAGAAATTATCATTACAAGACACTTACAGTATCTCCTGTAATCCAAGACAGATTTTCTTCGAGTTGTTAGGCTTTAGAGCATTTATTTTAACAAATGACATGGAAAACATAATTCATTTCATCCACATATCCTTATGCACAATGCACAACAACAATTTAGCTTAAACCGTGAGAATCAAGCAAACCTCATGGCCGTCAGGGCCTTAAAGTCTTGGCGGCCCTAATTTAAAAACAAATGATCGTTGCGACGGAAGCGAATCGATCAAAACTAACTTTAGCTGGAAAATAACTTTATTAAAGAACCGCTATAAAGCCAAAACAATCTTACGTTAAATTATACATTTATCTCTGTAAAGCTGCTTTGAGACAATCTACATTGTTAAAAGCGCTATATAAATGAAAATGACTTGACTTGACTAAAGTGACAGGCACTGAATTCGACTTGCACATCACCAATGCAGTAATGACATGATGAAAGAGTAGTCTATATCGTTTAAACTTTATAAATAGTAATAGTTTAGCTCACAGGTCAGATGTGGCCTTTGATTAAGCTTTAATTTTGTGTTATTAATTGTAAATAATACGTTCTTTGTTGTGCATTGTGCCATTTCATGTTTGTTTCATTTCAATTTCTAATAATAATGTACACTGTAAAAAATTTGCTGTAGTTATGCAGCTACTTGCCAGTAACTTACTGTAGATTTAAATTTATGCTATTTACTGGCAACAGTTTGTTCAAAGTTAAATGAACATTACACATTAACAAGTCTTTGTCTTTACAGAATAAAACTATAAAATAACAATCTAATGCAAAGCATTCTGGGAACCAGAAATCTTCATCAACCTTTTTCTGTTTTTCCTTCAGATTTTGGTTCCCAGAATGCTTTGCATGAGGCTGTTATTTTAGTTTTATTCTGTAACGATAAAGACTTGCTAATGTTTAATGTTCATTTAATTTTGAACAAATTGTTGCCAGTAAATAACATCAATTTAAATCTACAGTAAGTTACTGGCAAGTAGCTGCCAGTAATACTGTAATTTCTACAGATTTTTCTAACAGTGTAAGTAATAATTACTAATAATGTAAATGGGAAAAAAAAAAGTATTTAATTGGTGTTTATGTAGCCTAGGGGTTGGTTGGACTGTTCTGAAGGAAATCTGACTTCATTGCAATATGAAAAGGAACCAGAATATCCAACAGTTCTTCGTTAGCAAGAAAAGCAAACCTGATGAAGACAGTGAACTGATCAGAGCAGCTGACGTTAGCAGTACCAGCAGTGGTTCAGATAATGTTAGCGAGTCAGATCAGGATGATGACAGGCAGAGTGAAGCGACTGAGCTAGCAGCTTCACCTGATGACCTGGGTATGTAAAATCTAGAATTAAATTTTATGGTATCATTGATTTAATAGGCTATGTATTTGAAAAAAAATATATATATATTAATAGCATTTTTATTTAGCCTACACAAAATAAAAATGTTTAGGCATCTAAGTGAAATCATGTGAAATCATTCTAAATGCTATTTCAGATTCAGACAAGGGTGCTGGAGACACTTCAGATCCTTATAAGGGTATGACATCTCAGCTATATCTGACTGAATTGCACTTGTTTTAGTTAATACAACAAAATGTATTTTACATTTAAATTTAGGTCCATCATCATCATCTTGTCTCACTGGTTGTCTACTTGCTGCTACAAACCCAACCCCTGGACCTCATGGTGTGTACTGTATGTTTTATCCTGGTTAAAATATATATAGAAAACACATGTTTGTATGATTTGCTGAATTACTTTTGTTCATTCCAGACATCTCCCAATCAAGGGCAGCAGATCCAACTCAACCTGTGCTGAGGATGTTTCCCAAGACCACACAAGGTCAGAGAAGAAGGGCATTCAACCCGCAGTGGTACAGCAAGTATTCTTGGTTAGAGTACTCTGTTAGCAAAGATTCAGCTTACTGTTATGCATGTAGACATTTCTCACTCCCTTCAGCGTCAGAATCAGTATTTACATCCCAGGCAGGTTTTTCACATTGGAAGAAAGCGCTGTATAAAGATGGAGGCCTTACATTGCATGACCGGTCTGACAGTCACGTTAATGCAATGTTTGCTTGGCGAGAATATAAGAATCGTATGCTGTCTGATTCTGGGTTAATGGATTTAATTGATCAAGAGTACAAAAGAAAAGTTGAGGAGAACAGGAGATACATAAAAACAATTGCAGAGGTTCTGTTGTTAACATCAACTCAGAAGCAGGCTCAGAGGGGCCATCGGGAGTCAGAGGACTCTGACAATAGGGGGAATTTCATAGAAACTCTAACTGTGATTGCTAATCATGATGCCCTTATAAGTGAGAAAATGAGGGAAAAGGGGAATACAAAGTACACATCTGGAACCATACAGAATGAAATTCAGGAGTGTCTTGCAAACATGGTGAGGGATGCCATTGTAAAGGAGGTGAAGGAGAGTGAGGTTTTCTCAGTAATTGCAGATGAAAGCAAAGACCTCCAGAAAAAGGAGCAGCTGTCGTTGGTAGTGAGATATTACTACAGTGAAAGTTTCCTTGACTTTCAGCATGCTCAGGATTTGGATGCTAAGGGACTTAGTGATAAAATCATACAATGCCTTGAAAAATATGGACTCAATTACAAGGATAACCTGATTGGGCAAGGCTATGATGGAGCAGCTGTGATGAGTGGGAAACTCTCTGGTGTGGCAGCCAGAATTCAGGCAGAGGCTAAACAGGAGGCATTTTATGTCCACTGTAATGCCCACTGCCTGAATCTAGTCTTAGTGGACACAGTGAAGTCAGTGGCAGAGGTAGATTGTTTCTTCACCCTCCTCCAAAGACTCTATGTGTATATGACCGGGTCCTATGTACATCAAAAATGGCTGGAGGTTCAAAAAGATATGTATGGTGGCCAATGCAGAGAGTTGCGAAAACTGAGTGATACACGATGGGCGTGTAGAGCGGTGGCTTGCAGGAACTTATTGGATAGATTACCAGCCGTCCTGCATGTTCTTGAGCAGATCAGTTCAGAGGACAATGGGGACAGATCTGTTGATGCTCGAGGTTTATTAGCACAGATTGACCTTACATTCATAGCCTTACTGACAACTTTCCAAAAACTCCTTGGAACCACAAAGCGACTCTCTGACCTGCTACAGGCCCCCTCACTTGACTTAGCCATAGCAGTTGATTTGATTGAATCACTTCATGCTACATTTCAGGAGTACAGGAACGAGACATTTGCACATGATTTGTGGCAAGAAATATCGGATACAGCCAAGCTGTGTAATGTAGCAGTTGAAAATGTCACAAAAAAGAGAGAACAGAGAGTGAGCTCAAAACTGGGTGGGTCTCATATAACTTGTACTATAGGCCTACGCAGGGGTGATGAGGACAAAAACTCATTCAGGCAAAGGTTACTGTACCCAATCCTAGATTCCATCATGAGTGAGGTGGACAGAAGGTTTTCAAAGTCAAACTGTGTACTCATGAATGGGATACAGGCACTGAACCCTCAAAGCTGTACATTCCTAGACAAGGGTCAAGTCTTAGAATTAGGTGATTTGTATGGCAGTGATCAAGAGGACTTGACCCATGAGCTGCATCAGGCCAGAAGGGTTGTAAAGAGAAAGATGGACAGTGGGGCAGTACAATTGGGAAGTGTTACAGACTTCACTGTATTTTTGGAACCCTATAAAGAGGTGTTCCCTGACCTCTTTAGGCTTTGCAAGGTTGCCACAGCTATCCCAGTGAGTACTGCAGGCTGTGAACGGAGCTTCTCAGCCCTGAAGCTGATAAAGACACACTTGCGGACCACCATGGTTGATGGTAGGCTTAGCCACTTAGGTGTGTTAAGTATTGAATCCAGGAGAGCAAAAGGTTTTCGCCAGCTCACACAAAAATCGGCGCATTCAGTTGTTTAACACCAATATATAGATGGGCAAACAAATTGTAATTCATTGTTCCATGAATAAATAGTATTTAGCTGAGAACTTGGATTTTGGATGTTAACAGCTATAGAAATAGATGGCCAAAGATATTATGTTTGAGTTGTTATTGTGAAAAACAAAAAGTCTTGAAGGTGTATTTTTATGTTTGAGATGTTTGTTTATTTATATTTGATTTTATTCAAATAAAAAGAAATTTGATGTAAGAGTACGGTCTTTGTCCCTCAATTTATGAGTATGGTGTTCGATGCATGATTTTATGATGCCACCCTTGAATTAATCAGTGCTCCACTAAGGCCACCCCTGTTAAAAAAGTCTAGAATCGCCACTGCAACAATCTGTTATTATACTTCAATATTAAAAGTACCTAAAATATTTGCAATTTCATGATCTTTATATGCATTATGTATTAAATTATATGTAAAGCTATAGACAACCAAAGACATGATTAAAAGCAAATACGATTGTACAATGTTTTGTCTACTTTCAGATTTTATACAGTAATATACAAAGGTTTGATCCTACTAGTGGAGCAACCTCTAATGTTCATTCTTTTTAAATATACTACAGTGTTTCTACATATACTACATGTTTTTCATTATAGATTATATTATCATCATAACGATCTAAGGGAAAATTAGATTTGCACAATTTCCTAGTGTTTATTGTGTGTCTTTGACAGCAGGGCTCAAGCTGGCATGGGCACTAAACCATTTGAGAATGTTCTAAGTATCATGTGCTTCACTTCAAAAACATCTGACCTTTGTACAGTGCAGTTCGCATTCTGGATAACACTTTTTTTCAGGTTAAAACGGGGTAAAATCCTAATGTGAACAGAATATTTCAATGTGGTCTTAGACATTTGAACCCACTGCAAGCTCATTTAATTTCATCCACAAAAACGTTAGGTTTAGCATCTAAATATGTTCTCACTTGCGCACACATGTAAATGTAGTAAAGGCTGTTGCCTAAAAGCTGGTTAATTCATAGCTTTACCTGTTCATTTTGTACTGACACTTGTTTCACTATAGGCTACAATGTCATGTGTGATCATTTTAATGACATAAAACAATGTATTTATACTGAGTAGAGTAATTATAGAGTAAAACAAAACAATGAATACTATTCAAATTTGTTGCGTCATGTAAAAATCTCCCATATTTCAAAAATCTTGCCAAACAAATGTCCTGATTTAGTGGTGATTTGTCACCATCTAGTGTTATCTTTTGGTTAGGTTGTTCTTTTGTTCCACAATGTTGAACAAAGAGACTTTTAAATCAGACCCAAACTTTATTTATTTCTTTAGCAAATGTGTTCTTATTTTAGGATTTAAGGCTGAATCCTTAATGATTTAATCTTTCTACTGTAGATTAATCTTTAAAATGTAGCAGCCTATACCTCAGCTCTTAATTCTTATTGACAGCACATAATAAAGTAAACAATTCAAAATATCTCTCTAATATTACCTGTTTAAAGCTTAATCGCTGGCATATTTGAGATTCAGTTAATTGCTTTTTTTTTAACATACCAAATACATTTTCTCTGACAGAATATGAGATAGGCCTACTGTACTTATTTAAATATAAAAACTCCTATTTATATATATATATATATATATATATATATATATATATATATATATATATATATATATATATATATATATATACTAGCCTACAACAATTGCTGAAAGTAATACTATTGTGTACTTGAGCTGAAAAAAAAAAAAATGCTTTGTGTTTTCAAATTTAAGTTTGATGGTGAGCTCACAAAATACAAAAAATTCAGTGCTGTCCCAAAAGGAATTTGTTAATAACTAATAAAAGTAAAAAATATATAGTGTCCGGTGTATGTTTTAGTTAACATTGCTGTTTATTTTTATTTTTTTTTATCTTGCCGTTTTAATAGAAATTATGTTTCATTATGACACATACTGACACAATTTAGTGTGTGTGTGTGTGTAACCTTGTAACCTTGCACTTTATGATTACTTTGTGACACTCACAAACATTGAGAATAAACTGCTTTTTAATTTAATAATAAGCATAAGTTATTGAGAGTTACTTTTTTCATATAGACTCTTATTTTTTTATAATAAAATCTTTCTCCCAGCCAGCAATGACATGTGGGGCCCAGATGAGGGCTTCGTTGGCGGCAAATGTGGGCCCCATTATGGGCTTGCACCCGGGATCCACATTGGGGCAAGCCATGGAAGCCCAGACGTACTAAAAGTGGGACCTGTAAGGGTACTGCATGGGTCTTAATTGGGCAATTCATGTCAGACCCATTTGGGCCCCACCTGCCCAAATGGGTCTAAAGTGGGCTTGCACCCGGGATCCAACCATGGCTACCCAGATGGGCTTTAAATGGGCTCTGTAAGAGTCTTATGTGGGTCCTAACTGGGCAATTCATGCCAGACCCATTGGGGCCCCACCTGCCCAAAGGGGTTTAAAGTGGGTTTGCACCCAGGATCCAGCCGTGGATGCCCAGATGGGCTTTAAAAGGGATCTATAAGGGTGTTATGTGGGATCTTAACCGGGAAATTCATGACAGACCCAGTTGGGCCCCACCTGCTTAAAGGGCGTTTAAAATGGGCTTGCACCCGGGATCCACACGGGGGCCAGCCGTGGATGCCCAGATGGGTTTTAAGTGGGACCTGTGAGGGTCTTATGTGGTTCTTAACTGGGTAATTCATGTCAGACCCATTTGGGCCCCACCTGCCTAAAGGGGTTTAAAGTGGGCTTGCACCAGGATTCAACCGTGAATGCCCGTATGGGCTTAAAGTGGGCTCTGTAAGGATCTTATGTGGGTCCTAACTGGGAAATTCATGCAAGGCCTATCTAAGCCCAACCATGCCAAATGCTTTAAGGAAACAATCTAAGAAAAACTAAAAACGAAGAATGAATATAAGTCCAAGATAAATACAAGACACTTGACGCTTTGAACTGCAAGAAATATATTGTTAAATTGAACAACAAAAATGATCTTTAAAAAACAATTTAAATGTCACAACATACCGGTAAACAAATCCAAAATATATTTTAAAAAAATCTCTGAAAAAAAACATCTCTCCAAAAAATACATAAATACAAAATTGTTACATCGAACAACAAACATAATCTTTAAAAAATAATTTAAATGTCACAACATACCGGTAAATAAATCAAATATATATATTTTTTTAAAATCTCTGAAAAAAAAAACATCTCTCCTAAAAATACATTAATACAAAATACACTCATGGCATCTGTGTGGTGGACGCTCCTTTTTCTCTTTGGGCTCTTGCAGCCCTCTCCCCTCCACGGTCACGTGTGCCGGTAAACCACTTCCCCAGCGCCATTTCCACTTCTTTGCGGTTCACATTTTGAGTCATTGCATTACTCTTCAGTGCACCTAAAAACAAAGGAGCATAAGTCAATTTAGCAAGGTTCTTTTTTGCTCCAACTCTTCAAATCATTCAGTCAAGTAAAACACATTTCCACATGTGGTAAGCTAAAATGTTTGCCCTAGGGTGACATTTACCATGGTGTTTTATGGAGTTTTATGCCTACCTATAACCCTTTTTCCATTACATGTTGAAATTTAGCCTCAAATGCGCACCAGATCTGAGCGACATTAGAAACGGTTTACCATGAATATATCAACATTCGTGAATTCTCCTGAGGCGACCCCTTGGTATGCATTATTTTAATGCGGCAGGTCGTTTTCTTACTAGTTACTTACTAGTATTACTAGTGTGTGCTAACTTACAGGAGCACTTTTGTGTCCCCACAAACTACTGTATCATTTAACTTTGGATAAATAAAAGAAAGGCCAAAGACAAGTTTCATTGAGCAATTAAAAAACTGAATTTACAATAGAAAACTTAAAAAAGACGCAGATCTTTGAAGCACAGCTTGCCCATCCGTCCAGTCACGTTGTACTGCCGTTGCAGTTCTGGCACCATTAGGAACTTCATCATCCTCCTGGTGGCATCTTCTAGTGAGGAACCTCCTATGTCTGCAACCATGGCAACCTTAAGAGTATACAGTAATAGAGCACAGTACATTCAAAGTCACAGGAAGAAAACACCATATTAAGTCAGTAAATATCATAAAATATTCTCTGTCCCCATTACATAACATTATAAGATTCTTAAACTCTTGATAATCGACTATATATGACAAACACGCAGAGCAAAAATAACAGGTGGAACCAAAGTTGCACATGCCGCCCGGATACTTGGGAGGGCGGACTGGGGTACTGGATGAGTACTGGAGTAGCTTATTATGTCCGTGCGGTGTTTAAAATGCGAGATTAGCGATTTTCGAAAAGTGATTGAGGCTGTAGGCTAACATGGGGAAAATGATTCCGCATAGACATTGGTGTAGAATTGGGCTCATCACTGTTACGTTGCGGTCTATTTGAAGGAAGAGGCAACTCACGAGCGAGTGATTCATTCCATAAACCTAAAAAACACTTCATTCACGGGGAATAAAATCTACTATTCCAAAAGATTATGACTTCTATCATCCTTTGCCTTGACAAGACCGACTTAAATATTAAGGCATGCAAAACCAAAAAAGCATTACGGTAACAACTTACAACCCGCGACAGCACCTGACTCAATTAAATTCCACTCAAGTTTATAGTGACGGCTGCACATTTCCTATTAGAAACCTCAACATTTCATTTCATATAATTTTGCAGGGTAGTGAATGTTCAGCTCACCAGTTTCTTTGGGTGTGCATCTGATTGGTTTTGAGATAGATAGGCTGCTGCTAATGTCAATCGTTTTTTGTCAGATGATGAAACAAACGCTTTGCGTGCCGTCAATTTCTGAGCTTGTATTTGGGTATGCTATGCATCGCGACAACATATAGGATATTGCTAGTCAAATGTGTCAAAAAAGTGTCAACATATTCCTGTATTTCATTTTCTCTGCAACATGATGGAAGGACACAGTTCCTGCATGTGTGCTATAAGCAGAGACTCAGCACACACAACTCATGAGCCCCGCCTGCTCCCAAATGTTGCCCACGCATTGACACAGTGTGTATCAAATCCTGACATCAACCCAACTTGCATGAAGATTAACCATTAGATTAGAGTATTAATAATAAAAGAGCAGCTTTTTAGGCCTTGGCTTCTACGAAGAATCAATGTTCTTATTTCTTTTGATAGGCTACCCAATTAGATTATTTGTTGGGAAAATATTAACCGTGTTGGATCTGTATTTGGGCTCGGCTGATTATCTTCACGGACGATAATTAGGGCCGATATTTGGCATTTATAAGTTAATCGGTATAGATGGTCCGCAAAATTGTATACGCTCCAAAAGCCTTGCTCCCGCCACCCCCACTGGGTTGCTGAGTGAAAATATCACTGTGGGTCCTCAATCCTGCGTTCGGAAAAATGGCTATTATAACACGCGAGTCAATGGGCAAATCAGCATTTGTTTTCCCCAATATGGTGCACGTGGCGGGGGCGGGAGCAAGGCTGTTGGGGCATATACAATTTTGACGACTGTAGCTATACAAGTATAATGGTCTTAATAACTTGTCTATTTAGCTAAGGACTGTTTTTCTGATTTGCAATTAAGATTAGTCAATGCAGCAGTGAACTGATGTTCAAGTATACTTAAGTCTCTTCTGTATTGGGACTACATTTAGGTGAAAAATGTTGTAGCAGACATGGTTGATTTGTTATACATTTGCAAAGTTTTGAAGCAACCTGGCATGGGACTTGAACTCTGCAAAGTTTAGTGATTCATTATGCATGGGAAGGATTTTGTCAGAAGAAAGAAAAAGAAAACACAGGAAAACAAGAGGATCTGGCCCCAAAAAACTTACCACTGCAGACATGAATTCAGGGTCTGAGAACTTCTCATTCATGGCGATAACGTCCTCAATGTTGGCCAGGGGGAAAACAGCGCCATCCGGTATTGCCATGACTGGCATGGAATCTTTTTTGAGCAGTGTGTTTAGCATCTGCCCATGCATCTTCAGTATGTCCTTCATTTCTTCTAGCAATGTCACTAGTGTGATGAACATTGCTCTATCAATGTTTTGGGGGGCTAAAATTTTGGCCACGCAGTAACTGGGCTGCTCTGTGGCCAGGAGACGGGGTGGGGCTGCCGTTAAGTAGGCTCATGCTGAGGCCACTTGTGGGGGACCCACAGGGGTTTCTCGGGGTCAGACTCTGTCTTGCTGGGCTGACCCTGGTTACCTGTACAATTTGGAATCAGAAACTTTGACTTTAAAGAACATTTCAATACCTCTAAACGAAAACAAAAAAACTAATACAAATACTGAAATAGCAGATCTACAAGCTCATAATGCATTGTAACATCAGGCGTTGTGAACTCGCTCACCCTCCCAGAAACGTTGGGGCTGCTCCCCCAGCTGGATCCACTCCCCCTGCGGGATCCGCTCCGCCTCCCGGAACCATGGGCGCTGCTCCGCCTCCCGGTGACATGGGTGCTGCTTCCCCTGCGGGATCCGTGGGACCTGCTCCTCTGGGACCTGCTCCGCCACCCGGAAACATGAGGGCTGCGGCTTCTCCTCTGGGACACACGAGGGCTGCGGCTTCCCCTCTGGGACACACGAGGGCTGCGGCTTCCCCTCTGGGACACGAGGGCTGCGGCTTCTCCTCTGGGACACATGAGGGCTGCGGCTTCCCCTCTGGGACACACGAGGGCTGCGGCTTCCCCTCTGGGACACACGAGGGCTGCGGCTTCCCCTCTGGGACACATGAGGGCTGCTGAGTCCCCTCTGGGACACACGAGGGCTGCTGAGTCCCCTCTGAGACACATGAGGGCTGCTGAGTCCCCTCTGGGACACACGAGGGCTGCGGCTTCCCCTCTGAGACACATGAGGGCTGGTGAGTCCCCTCTGGGACACACGAGGGCTGCGGCTTCCCCTCTGGGACACATGAGGGCTGCTGAGTCCCCTCTGGGACACACAAGGGCTGCGGCTTCCCCTCTGAGACACATGAGGGCTGCTGAGTCCCCTCTGGGACACATGAGGGCTGCGGCTTCCCCTCTGGGACACACGAGGGCTGCGGCTTCCCCTCTGGGACACACGAGGGCTGCGGCTTCCCCTCTGAGACACATGAGGGCTGCTGAGTCCCCTCTGGGACACACGAGGGCTGCGGCTTCCCCTCTGGGACACACGAGTGCTGCGGCTTCCCCTCTGAGACACATGAGGGCTCCTGAGTCCCCTCTGGGACACATGAGGGCTGTGGCTTCCCCTCTGGGACACATGAGGGCTGCTGAGTCCCCTCTGGGACACATGAGGGCTGTGGCTTCCCCTCTGGGACACATGAGGGCTGCTGAGTCCCCTCTGGGACACATGAGGGCTGCGGCTTCCCCTCTGGGACACATGAGGGCTTGCGGCTTCCCCTCTGGGACACATGAGGGCTGCGGCTTCCCCTCTGGGACACATGAGGGCTGCTGAGTCCCCTCTGGGACACATGAGGGCTGCGGCTTCCCCTCTGGGACACATGAGGGCTGCGGCTTCCCCTCTGGGACACATGAGGGCTTGCGGCTTCCCCTCTGGGACACATGAGGGCTGCGGCTTCCCCTCTGGGACACATGAGGGCTGTGGCTTCCCCTCTGGGACACATGAGGGCTGCTGAGTCCCCTCTGGGACACATGAGGGCTGTGGCTGGTCCTCTGCACAATTTGAAAGCAGAAGTACAGCATTAACACCATTTCAATATCCTAAGAGGAAGAAACACCGGTAACACTACAGCAAATAAAAAACACAACACTACCATTAAAAACTAATATATATATATGTAATATATATATATATATGTAAACTAATATATATATATGTAATCCCAACATGATGGAATTATTTACTGTAGACCAACACATCATAGGTCGAAGACCGGGGTCTTGTAGCGCACTGTGAGTGGTTAATGGTGATCTGCAGGGTATGCGGCTAGATTGGCTTAATAGGATTGATGCTGACTTCTGTGCTGCAGGGAACATTGTTCTGTCTCAGCTTAGGATACTTAGACTAGCCTACTTTTTCACATGATATCACCAAAGGCTGTTGCGGAGCTTTAGAAGTTAAGGAGCTTTATAATTCTGCAGAAATATAGGCTACATTGTCGAAATACAAATTGCAGCAATTTAGCCATCGTGTAGGTTGCTTTAATTAAATCATACAAGTCTGCAGATTCGCATTTCAATAACTATTGGCTTTCATTGGAATATTAGGCTACTGAAATCGAGTTTGCCTTTTACCAGAGCTAAGGATCTCTATATCATTGGGCGACAAAACGTAGCCTAGGCCAATGGTTCTTATACTGGGGATTGCGACCCCCAAGGAGGTTGCAAGACGTTTCCGATGGGTCGCGAGATGCTGTCCATGTAGATTGTTGAGCAAGAGAAAATGAAGATTTGAATAAGGTGTCTTACAATGTTAATGTCTTACAATATAGCCTACTGAATGATCGAAACCGCATATCAGAACTTTCTGTCTGACACACCTTATAAACAATCGAATGCAAAGAGACAATGTATCTTATCGTAGGCTATGTTTTCAGCGAGAGATATTTCCCCTCTGTGACAGAATGCTGCAGATTCACGTTAAATTGTGAATGGATAAGCTATTCTCTGACAAAAAGTTTAAGAACCACTGGCTAGGCGATATGCGGACAATCACTCGAAAGTCAATGGATGGGTCAGTGCATCAATTAAATTAAAAATAAATTAAATCCTGACCATATAGCCTACTATATCTACATTTCTCATCGAAGGAGGGACATTTTCATTTCTCCTTTTGTAGGCTATATTTAAATGCAGTGAGGATAGAAAAAACTGTGTATCCTCATTGATATCTTTAGGCTATTACAAGTTGGACACCTCTTGTGGCAGTTAAACGAGATTAATTCATGGTTACGTGGTTGCACAAAGAAAATGCGCTATAAGCAGCAGAGCCGACAGCTAAAAGCCTGTGCTCATTTACACAACTGACCCTCATTTTTTTTCTCCAAATATATATAAATAGATATATACATAAATAAATAAAAGTCATGTTAAAAAATAACTTAATAAAAAAAATCTAATAGTTATAGGTCTGATAGTTTTGTGTTACATTTGACAAAACCTAGCAAAAAAGACGAGTAATAAAGTAATAAATTGAGTGTAAATTGAGTAATGCTGTCGCATCCAGATGTTAGCTAAATGATGACTAGTTATGTTGAGCCAGTTAAAGGCTGCTATAATTAGTTCATGCTAGGAATAAACCCAATCCTCTGTGCAGAACTTGTGTTCATTATTGTTTTTCACATATTTAAAAGAAATCTTTATTACTACAACAGAGAGAGCAGGTCAGGGAGGAGACATCAGTTAGCTGTGCTCAGCATAAACATCCATAAACATTACAGTATATGATTACGGCGTTTCACAGACTGGCGTTCACGGCGCAGCCGACTCAAGCCGGAGCGCAGCCTGTGCTCAATATATAATATATGTCTATGCTGAGCACAGACCAGCCAACTGCTGCTGGGCTCCTGTCTGTGGTGTATGTCATCACTCACGTAGCCAATGTGTTGCGGCTCTTTCTGTTCGGCTTGAATGAACGCCAGTCAGTGAAACGCTGTAATCATATACTGTAATGTATATCGAAATATCGGAAATGTGTTTAAAACTCATATCACCGTTATTGAATAAAAGTCTATCGTGATATATTAATTATTGTCCAACCTCTCCCGCTGTTTTTCCTTTTGGTTAGATTCTACATCAGATTAAACAGCACAAACCAAAAATACAGACCACTGTACAATCTGCAGTGTTATTTTTCTGGCAACATAATATTTCAACATACCTCAATTTGTGAATGTCTGATATGAAGTTCTCCTCGAAGTCACAGCTAGCAGCAGTGCTTTCCGAATAGACTGCTAACGTTTTGAGCGCGAAACAAGGCCTTTGCATACAGGCCCCTTATAGATGTCCTAAGAACTGCCTGACCAAATAACAATTAAATACAGTAAAATTCGTAAATTAAAGGATATGTGAGAGAATTAACAAACGTTAACTGCTTCGCTGGCTTCATTATGAATGAGCCTAATTAGGTGTTGTGGGCAGTGGTGGAAAGAGTACTGAAAAGCTGTACTCAAGTACAAGTACTGTTACATTGCTAAAATATTACTCTATTACAAGTAAAAGTACTGGTGTTAGAGAAATACTCAAGTAAAAGTACAATTTGTAAAAAAAAAAAAAAACACTACTCAGAGTATTAGTTACTTTTAACCACTGATGTCACCGTCACTTCTCCAGACTAGGGCTGGATGTGTGTTTTCCTTTACCAAAAGTTAAAACGCCAACAATCTATTAATCATTAATAATTGATAAGATACAAAACAAATGTTTTTCCCTCATTTTTTTCTCAAACAGATCTACTGTACCTTTTACAGCCAACACATCAGTCATTGTTGGTGTATGAGCTTGATAGAAACACATGCTACTCCTTGGTCCAAGGACATCTAACAACACAGAAGTGGAAGACAGATTGATGATGAGGCCTCCTGCAAGTCCTTTTCTAACAAATATTGAATTACAATTTCCTAAGAGGTAATAATAAATGCATCATATTCATGTCCATAAAGGGACTAGCTGTCTGTGAGCTATGTGGCCTCATCTTCAAAAATGAAGTGCCGTAAAACTTCGAATAGGATCCCGGAGTTTTATTTGACCAAATAGACCATTGGGACAGGCATCTATGGGATGTGGATAACCGTATGGGGTTATTTGTAGGGATGCTTGACATTGATTTTGTACCGATATCCGATATACCAATATTGTCCAATGCTTAATTTCCGATACCGATAGTAGCTGATACAGATACCGAAACATATGATCGTTTATAGGCTTACTGCCCACTGTTCCATGACTCCCTTGATACTGGGGATTTGAATGTTTTGAAGGACTAGCCAGCAACCGGTAGGCTAACTTGGGTGCGGTGCTTACTACCCCTTCGAGAGAAGATGCCAACTGAACATTAGCCACACAAGAACAAAAATTCAACTCATTCCACTCATTGGGGCTTAGATCTGCCCTGCTCAAGAATTTATTTACTCTACAAACCCTGTGTTTATGCTGGTTGGCCAACAACCTACAGCAACACCCAAATTTTGTCTGCATTCGCTTTGAGAGGAAACGAGCTTTCCAATAAGGTATAAAATGACATACTTTAGTCATTTTAAACCATTTCAAAAACCAATACCGATATTTACCGATACTGAATTTTAAAGCCAATATCGGCCGATAATATCGAGCATCCCTAGTTATTTGTCTAAATATGTGTTTCTGCCCCAAGGGACAGGCGTCTGGGACTGGGCTATTATTTGAAGTGTTACGGTAGGCCTGCAGCCTTTCTGAGAGTCCACTAATCAGCATAATTCAACACAGCGTAAACTTTGACCTATTTTGATGTTTTTTACATTTTTGGGAAGTTACATTTTTCCTTTTCTGCACGACTAACAAAAGTGACTGATGGATTGTTTTGGCAAAAGATCTACATGTATGCAATGTTTGTTCTTTGGTGACTAGCGTGACTTGAAATGTATTGAGTTACAATTACTCAATCTCAACATGCTTGATTAGCCAACATGTAGAGTTACTACAAGTTACAAAAAATTGTACAGTAAGTAATTACATAACTCAATAGGCCTACATAGTTACTTTGCACCTCTGCCATGCAGGACCAATGTGTTCCCAGTTCAAACCCAACTTAGCACATAAATATGTCATGCAGGACCCATATGCGTTCCCAGATCAAACCCATCCGGCCATCCCCACTCAGTCCATAAATATGCCATGCAGGACCCATATATGTGTTCCCAGTTCAAACCCATGGCCACTTGGCCCATAAATATGCCATGCAGGACCCATATATGTGTTCCCAGTTCAAACCCATGGCCACTTGGCCCATAAATATGCCATGCAGGACCCATATATGTGTTCCCAGTTCAAACCCATGGCCACTTGGCCCATAAATATGCCACGCAGGACCCATTTATATGTTCACAGATCAAACCCATGCCCACTTGGCCCATTAATGTGCCATGCAGGACCCATATATGCGTTCCCAGTTCAAACCCATGCCCACTTTGCCCATAAATGTACCATGCAGGACCCATATATGTGTTCCCAGTTCAAACCCATGGCCACTTGGCCCATAAAAATTCTATGCAGGACCCATATATGTGTTCCCAGTTCAAACCCATGGCCACTTGGCCCATAAAAATGCCATGCAGGACCCATATATGTGTTCCCAGATCAAACCCATGCCCACTCGGCACATAAATATGTCATGCAAGACCCATATATGTGTTCCCAGATCAAAACCATGCCCACTTGGCCCATAAATATACCATGCAGGACCCATATATGTGTTCCTAGTTCAAACCCATGGCCACTTGGCCCATAAAAATGCCATGCAGGACCCATATATGTGTTCCCAGATCAAACCCATGCCCACTTGGCCCATAAATATGTCATGCAAGACCCATATATGTGTTCCCAGATCAAACACATGCCCACTTGGCCCATAAATAAACCATGCAGGACCCATATATGTGTTCCCAGTTCAAACCCATGCCCACTTGGCTCATAAAAATTCTATGCAGGACCCATATATGCATTCCCAGTTCAAACCCATGTCCACTCGGCCCATAAATGTGCCATTCAAGACCCATATATGTGTTCCCAGTTCAAACCCATGCCCACTTAGACCATAGATATGCCATTCCAGACCCATATACAGTATGTGTTCCCAGATCAAACCCATGCCCACTCGGCCCATAAATGTGCCATTCAAGACCCATATATTGTATGTGTTCCCAGTTCAAACCCATGCCCACTTGGACCATAAATATGCCATTCAAGACCCATATATGTGTTCCCAGATCAAACCCATGCCCACTTGGCCCATAAATATGCTATGCAGGACCCATATATGTGTTCTCAGTTCAAACCCATGCCCAATTGGCCCATGCCTGTCCCTTATGGGGCCCATGTAATCAGCTCATATGGGCTTCCTATGTAGGACTCATACTACAAAACCTACATGGGACCCGCTGATTTCACCCAGCCAAAGCCCATGCCCACACAGTAACCATGGAACCCGTACTTAAAACATCTGGGCCCCACATGTCATTGCTGGCTGGGTCTGTCACCTGATGAAGTTTGGGTTCCTTGTCACTGTCGCCTTTGGATTTCTTAGTTGAGGTTTAAAAAGACACTTTATATCCAGTAATATTATTGATATGAGTTACTGAAGCCAAAAAATGATCCTTAATTTTTAAATAATGTAAAACGCGTTGCGGCAGCATGCAGACATAGGTAAGACGGCTCGCGCGCCTATTGGCTGCCCTGCGGCAACTGCAGCAGCCTATCGAGCGTGACGTCAGAACCAATGGGGGGCGCTTTGCGCCCACTTTGTCACGTCCCGCCGAAACAGGCGTGGCTTGGGGCTATAAATACAGCTCGACAGTCTGATAGAATCTGGTTTTTCATCGCCGAAATGAACCAGAGCGTGTTGCAGGCATGGCAAAGATATGCAGTACTCGTTCCCTCTTCTAGAGAGAACCGAGGTTACGTTAGTAACCGAGTATGTTCTCTTACGAGAGGTCTCTCGTACTGCGTAATATCTTACGCTTGGGGAACACAGTGTAAAACGCAGTGCGTGCTGAGATCCAACACCAAAGTCCCAAGGGCAGGTGCCCGGGGCTCATATAGTGCACAATCATCAGGGACCCGTAGAGAGTCCGGGGAGAGGGGCTAGAACAGCATCATTCCCGTAAATAAGTAGCACCCTATAAGGAGCTAACTACATCAATAGTGTTCCACACAGTCAGGGTGAAAAACTCAGCCTGGACTGAAGAATATAATGGGTCTTATACACTGCCCATAGAGTTATTTAATCGATCAGCGAGCGGTGCTCAAGCAGTTTCAGTATTCTGAGCCGATAGCATCGGGGCAGACACTACTGATTTATTAGACCGAAAGCAGCTTAGCCTGCAAGGCGGGAACCTCTAGGTTATAAAACCTTATAAATGTAGACGGGGAGGCCCAGCCTGCCACCATACAGATATCCTGCAAGGCAAGGACTGAGAGCGCTTGCAAGTCCCCTAAACGCTTTACTGAAGTGAGAGCCAAAAGAAACACTGTCTTGAAAGACAAGTGTTTGATATCTATTGAATGGATCGGCTCGAATGGAGGACCTTTCGTGGCTTCCAAAACCTTAGAAAGGTCCCACATGGGGACTGAGGGGGGTCTGGGAGAATTCAACCTCTTAGCTCCTCTAAGGAAGCTGATGACCAGATCGTTCCTCCCAAGTGACTGGCCAAGCATCTGTTTAGTAAACGCTGCTATCGCCGCCACGTAAACCTTGAGCGTGGATGGGGTTCTGCCCTTATCCAGTAGCTCTTGCAGGAAGGAGAGAACCTCCGTCACCCCACAGTCTGGGGGTGATATGTCACGAGCTGTGCACCAGCTAGAAAACACAGACCATTTCGAGGAATAGAGCCGTCTAGTAGACGGGGCCCTAGCCTGCGTGATCGTGTTTAACACTCCCACCGGGAGGTTAGCGGGTACCCGTTGATGGCCCACGCATGTAGGGACCACAGCTCTGGGTGAGGATGCCAGATCGAGCCTTTGGCCTGAGAGAGGAGGTCCTTCCTCACTGGTATCGGCCATGGGACAGTGCTTGTCAGAACTGGGAACCAAGCCTGGTTTTTCCAGAACGGAGCTACAAGTAGCACTGAGCATCCTTTTTCCCTGATTCGCTCTAATACCTGACGCAGGAGCGTGACGGTGGGAAAAGCATAGAGCGGGCAGCGGGGCCAAACATGGGCCAGCGCGTCCCTGCTCTTGGAGAAAAACTCCGGACAGTGAGCGTTTTCCTGAGACGCAAACAGGTCTACCTTCGCCCTGCCGAATGTCTTCCACAGCAGTTGGACTGCCTGCGGGTGTAGGGACCATTCTCATGCCGGAACATTGTTTCTGGACAGTCTGTCTGGTCCCAAATGCAGGTGGCCTGGCACGTGTGCTGCTCTCAACGAACGCAGATTGTGCTGAGCCCAAACCAGGAGGCACTCCGTCAGCCTGTAAAGGTTTCGGGACCTGACACCTCCTTGGCGATTTATATAGGCCACCACTGACATGTTGTCCGAACGGACCAAGACGTGGTGTCCTTTTATCTGGGGACAAAAGCGCCTCAGCGCTGCCATCATTTCCAGGCAGTTTATGTGTAGAAGCTTTTCCCGTTCTGACCACTGGCCGAAGAACAGTCTGCCCTCGAGCAGCACTCCCCATCCCGAGGTGGAGGCGTCCGTAGACACCACCTTCACACTCGAGGAAGTCCCCAGGTTTACACCTGACCGGTACCAGTCAGTGGCTCTCCAAGGTTTCAGAGCTGAGACGCATTTCTGATCGACCTTGAGGCGGAAAAGACCGGAGGCCCACGCTCGACACGGTACTCTGGCTTTTAGCCAGAACTGCAGTGGGCGCATGCGAAGCAGACCCAACTGGAGTACTGATGATGCTGAGGCCATGAGACCCAGCATCTTCTGAAACTTCCTGAGCGGGACTATAGTGCCGCGGCGGAAGGATTTCGTCATGCGCTGAATGTTCAGTCTGCGCTGTGGCGATAGTTGTGCCGTCATAGACAGCGAGTCCAGTTCTGTGCCCAGAAAAGATATTCTCTGACTGGGAGACAGTGAACCCTTCGCCCAATTGACTTTGAGACCTAGATTCTCGAGATGTTCGAGTAATATTGTCACAGGCCGGGGTGGGCCAATCAGGCTGCACCCACCCCTGGAACCCCTCTTTCACCCTTGGGGGGTCGGACAGAGGCCAAGCAAGACAACAACAGACAGAATAATCAAAAAGGTATATTTTATTTATGAATTAGAAGGTTAAAAGTCTTAAAAGGTAGAGGTCCGGTGAGTAGGATTTCTTCGGTTCCCAGGCCAGAAGGGGAGACTAAAGGGGTTCGTGGAATTGCCGTCAGGTAAGTGTATGGTACGTATGTCTCGGAAGGAGGAAGAGAAAGGGGGGGGTTTACGGCCAGGAGCGTGGGTCTTCTGACCAAGGTCTTTCACCGCCCACCAGACGGCGGCGGCTTTCCCTTCCGTCTTTCCCAAAGGCGGACAAACGCACAGGGCAGGCGAAAGGATGACCAACTGGATTCTTTTACTGTAGAGCAGCCAATGGCAGTTTCTCACAGTCTTCCTCAGAGGCGGGCTTACACACAGAGCTGATAAGAGGAGTTAATTCTGCAAAGCAGACAGGTGAGCATTCATGTAAATCTTCGTGGTTCACATAAGACAAGGGACTTACAACTGGAGTCTTTCACTGCAAAGTAGCCGATGAACAGTTTCTCACAGTCTTCCTCAAAGGCGGGCTTACACACAGAGCTGGTAAGAGGAGTTAATTCTGCAAAGCAGACAGGTGAGCATTCATGTAAATCTTCGTGGTTCACAGAAGACAGGGGACTTACAACTGGAGTCTTTCACTGCAAAGCAGCCGATGAACAGTTTCTCACAGTCTTCCTCAGAGGCGGGCTTATACACAGAGCTGGTGAGAGGAGTTAATTCTGCAAAGCAGACAGGTGAGCATTCATGTAAATCTTCGTGGTTCACAGAAGACAGGGGACTTACAACTGGAGTCTTTCACTGCAAAGCAGCCGATGAACAGTTTCTCACAGTCTTCCTCAGAGGCGGGCTTATACACAGAGCTGGTGAGAGGAGTTAATTCTGCAAAGCAGACAGGTGAGCATTCATGTAAATCTTCGTGGTTCACAGAAGACAGGGGACTTACAACTGGAGTCTTTCACTGCAAAGCAGCCGATGAACAGTTTCTCACAGTCTTCCTCAGAGGCGGGCTTACACACAGAGAACTGGAGTCTTTCACTGCAAAGCAGCCGATGAACAGTTTCTCACAGTCTTCCTCAGAGGCGGGCTTACACACAGAGCTGGTGAGAGGAGTTAATTCTGCAAAGCAGACAGGTGAGCATTCATGTAAATCTTCGTGGTGCACATAAGACAAGGGACTTACAACTGGAGTCTTTCACTGCAAAGCAGCCGATGAACAGTTTCTCACAGTCTTCCTCAAAGGCGGGCTTACACACAGAGCTGGTAAGAGGAGTTAATTCTGCAAAGCAGACAGGTGAGCATTCATGTAAATCTTCGTGGTTCACAGAAGACAGGGGACTTACAACTGGAGTCTTTCACTGCAAAGCAGCCGATGAACAGTTTCTCACAGTCTTCCTCAGAGGCGGGCTTACACACAGAGCTGGTGAGAGGAGTTAATTCTGCAAAGCAGACAGGTGAGCATTCATGTAAATCTTCGTGGTTCACATAAGACAAGGGACTTACAACTGGAGTCTTTCACTGCAAAGCAGCCGATGAATAGTTTCTCACAGTCTTCCTCAGAGGCGGGCTTACACACAGAGCTGGTGAGAGGAGTTAATTCTGCAAAGCAGACAGGTGAGCATTCATGTAAATCTTCGTGGTTCACATAAGACAAGGGACTTACAACTGGAGTCTTTCACTGCAAAGCAGCCGATGAACAGTTTCTCACAGTCTTCCTCAAAGGCGGGCTTACACACAGAGCTGGTAAGAGGAGTTAATTCTGCAAAGCAGACAGGTGAGCATTCATGTAAATCTTCGTGGTTCACAGAAGACAGGGGACTTACAACTGGAGTCTTTCACTGCAAAGCAGCCGATGAACAGTTTCTCACAGTCAATGATTCAGTATTTCACAACGTTTTTCTTCTCTGTAAGATATATCATAGTTAACTTCTTCACACAATCACAGTATTGTAATGCAGGTCAGTAGATAGGCTCCAGCAGATTTAAGTGTATAAATTCACACAACGAGACCGTGCATCACATCACTTCATCACTGTAAGTCATCACTCCAAGGGGAAATACAAAGCTTAAGGCCGTTGCCCATTTCCTAATCCGCATTTACAGCAACCATCTTCATATGTGAAAAGTCAGCGATCGAATCTTGTACTCACAGTTCTCATCAAGTTTTCCTTATTCCAGCGTCTTCCCTCTTTCCACGAACGTACCTGAATCAACACCTGCCCTTGAATGACCGTGCCCGCAGCCCATTCACTCTCATCACAGCTCAGCCCCGAACTCAGCTCCAAACATTGCTGTAAGCACTGCACAAGCACCACCCCAAAAACACACCGCAGCTTCCCTTTACCTCTCCTTTTATGCTCCTCTTAGACAACGTGTCTCATTCTCAGCCCTCGCTCACCTCGGGCCCAGCTGCCGGTGATCTCGGATAATTAATTCCTGTTTACGGGGCGCTTACGCTGGTTCAGGCTGTGTAGGTGTTTCACTGTTTAGGTTCCGGGGGAGTCGCGACAAATTTTAGTTCCGCTTTACAGGGGACTGATGTATTTAGTCACCCCGTGACAATATGGTCCTGTGTTCTATGAGCTCTGAGTGAGATCGAGCTAGAATCAGCCAATCGTCCAAGTAGTTCAAAACTTGCATGCCCCGAAGTTTCAGGGGTGCAAGTGCCGCGTCCATGCACATCGTAAATGTACTTTTACAGAAACTGTGAGACATACAGTGTGTAGTGTTTGTGGGCACTGGGTCGTGGGCACATTCACTACATTCACTACATAACTTATCAATTACACAAATATACATAAATGACTCATGCAAATTGAGAAAGGTAATCCTGAATTTTAAGCTTGCTGCACATAGCTATCTTCATGAAGGATGTTCCTCTAGGCTATTTACCACGGTTGACACAGCAATGCTGCAGCCTTCTTCCTTTGGTTTGCTACCTGTAAAATATATGGTGATTATAGGGGCATATGTAAATGCACAGGTGGAAAAGATTCAAAGCATTTACAAGCTATAGGGATAGTTAGTGACCTGATAGTAGTGTTTTAGCTTGATCAAGGTGTGCTGTCTTGGCAATACATTTTGTACAGACTCTTGTACATCTACTCAAATGAGTCAAAAGAATATTTTATGCATATAACGTTAACACAATTACAAAAGACTTAACATGTTATGCATAAGATCCTTATAAACATATGTAAACCATACATATTTAACATTCATTTTTCTTTCTTCAGCGGCAGTAAATAACACAGTATTACATCAGCTGAATGTATGTCTGAAACATTGACTGAGAAAGTGCATCCGATCTTTATATGTATACATAACTTAATAAACCAAACACAATTTTAAAGTAAACTCATAATGAACACTATAACCTTGTAAATGGAGTCAGTTTGAATCGAATTAAACGCATTTCACAATCACCTCGCGTTACAGCGTTCACGAAATGGCGGACAGTCTGCATATCAACATATTCACAACCCTGAACGTCATTACTCGAAATATCTGCGGCATATACACTTGCATTACAGATCTCATGTGCATATTATTAAGTTGTTGTAACAATAATACATGCAAAATAACAGGAAAAATTTATGAGACAGGAGCCACTGTGTCACGTCCATAGACAGTATATAAACTGGACACAGCGACCCCATTGGATTCAACGGAGACAAGTGAAGTCAATTAGAAGCTCTTACTTCCTGGGGGTCGAGCAGACTCAAACTGAGCTTGACGACGTAGATGTGACGTGAGCAACCCGTCTGTCTTCTAGTAGCTGTGCCACGAGAAATCTAAATCATTCCCTTCCGAAACTTGCAGAGACGGAGAGTGTGAGTAGGAGGTGTCCATGAGCTAGGAGCAGGAGAAACTTTGGTAACACTTTATTTTGATGGTCCCTTTTGAACGTGCTGTTGACTATAAGTAACTTTGCAACTATATGTCAACTAACTTTCACTGGAGTATAAGTAGACTGTCTGCTTAATATCTGCAAACACTTTATTGTGATGCTCCTCCAACAGACACTCTACTGACTATAAGTAATTTTGCAACTACATGTCAACTTAATCTAACCCTAACCCTACCAGTCTACTAATACTTAACTAACACTCTAATGACAGTTAGTAGACATGTAGGTGCAGCGTTACTTATAGTCAACAGAACGTGTTAAATGGACCATCAAAATAAAGTGAAAGCGAAACTTTTGCTATGTATTCTGATTAATTATTTTGTCAAACTTCAAAATAATATGAAACCCTGCCCCCCTGGTCACGTCGCACCAAATCCTTAGCAGAGAGCAGATGTGAGGGTGCAGGCGCACACAGCTCCTAACAGTGCATTTTTCAAACTCTAGTGAAGTAGTGCGTCATCATGACGTAGTATTTCCGGCACATGCGCATTAAACAACATGTTCGTATATTTCATGCATGGTTAAATGTTATTTCCATAGACAGTATATAAAAGGGTTATTTCAGCTTTTCTGTTTAAGTTGAAGTTGTTCTAACTCATTGTGTTGTTAGACTCTGTAGCCTAAATTCACAAAACTTGACTCTTTCACCTAACTAAAAATCTATATTTTTGGTCAGTGTAGTGTAGTCTGATTACAATTAAATGTGTGTTTAATTGACTTAGAACAACATAATGATATTGAAAGTATTCTGTTCACAGTTGTAAAGTACAACACATTACTATTACGCTAAGACTCCTCTCATGTATTACATTTTATTGTCAAATATTATGTATAAAATGGGCAAAAATGTCAACAATATGTTATAGTTGATTATAGCTGTGTTATTGAATTGAGCTTAATAATGAAACCGTTGCCTTCTGTAGAGCTGCATTGCTGAAATTAACTTGTTTCATGATTGATAACTGAATTAACATTGAACTGACTTGAGATGAATAATTACATTATTGTCTGTTTAGAGCTGCTTTAAATCTTCTGATTTTAAATTTCTGCCAATCACAATTCAACACATTTGGCCTATCAATTGAAGTGTATGCTTTCAAAACTGTTCAAAAACTCATGAACAGTTTGTGCTGTTCCATATGATCCTACTCATTACTATTGATAGGTTATGACAATCATATGTCAGACACTGACAGAAGTCTGTCAAATTCTGTTAATTTCTTATAGGTTACAAACCACACAGCAACATTGTGTCTTCCTAGATCCGGCTCACATCTGGCACATGTGGAATGATGATCTGGCCCGCATGCAGCGTGGAATGACGGCCCTTGGATGGCTCACTCCTGTTTGCCAGATCTGGGCCACAACAGACCATAGCAATGCAACATATCAGCCAAGAGCAAAGAAATAAACCAGAAATGAAAGCTTTAGCTTAAGTTCTGCCAGGAAGACTCAATTACTTCGTCACTTATTACCTTCATTCTATCCAATCACGTATTTATACTTTCTGTATAAAAGATCGGTACTTACACATGTTTGAGTTTGCAGATGCCGACGCGACAACAACCTCCACCCTCCCCACCACCACCAGGATGGTCCTGTCCATACCTCCCAGGGGGGTCGGCTGCGCCCCTGCCTTCATCTTCAGGCAGGAGATGCAGATCCGCTACCCTCGGATTACGAACTATGGACGGGGCCTACGCCAAAGAACTTTATAATAATGCTTGCTGGGCTGTCAATAAATGTATGCTTCGTTACATAATTTTATCTCCCGAGTCTTTCTGGTAGAACTGGACCTTATCTTAGCCACAAAATCTGTGTATATTAAAAAGTGGCCAGATTCAATGATTTGAACTAAACTGAACTAAAATGGTTGTAGTAATGGAATCACAAATGGTCAGCTTCCTTAGGTTAGGGATGAAAGTTCATGAAGTTGATAGCGCCCTGGGAAAATGAATCCTGACCATATAAAAAGTTTGTTTAATGTGTGTTAATAGACAGTTCAACTGGGGAACATATAACCCATTTTCATATGTTCATTATGTGCCATATAAAGCTGGGCAGCATATGACCTTAGGAAAATCGATATGCTCCCCTACAACACAGTTCACAAAAATCCTATAACTCAGAAAAAAACTTTCTGACACAGAAACTGAAATCCCATAATACAGGTGGCGTTGAGCTCTATTTTTCAATGGGAGTAGCACACAGACTCATGGGAACACAACACAGTGTTTTTAGAGACCAAGATATGAGTCAAGTCTTCATTTCACTCCAACAAGTAAAACATATAACATCTGTAATATAATAAATTGTAAATTGTATCTGGTCATCAATCCAATGGGAAGAGCTCAGATTAACAAGTATATGGGTAGATTTAATATATCGGAAGTTTCAAATGTAGCATGTAAATTTTTTTCCCCTTGGTTGAACATTATTAAAGTTAGAGCTTATTTAGAGAAATCAGCCAGATGGCTTATTGCAGGCGCTAATGGATCCTACGATGTATCTCATAAATTACCCCACTAATAATGCTCGGAATGGTACCAAACTTATACAGTAGTACAAATAGGTTCTGTACTCATAAAACGAGGCATTGGAAAGCTTGTAAGTACATCAGGAGTTTATTTAAATAACACTTGCCTGACGGCTCATGCTACTGCTAACCCGGACGTCGACGTCCCTTCAGTGGTTTGGGAAAAGCATGTAAAAGTCCTGGCAGAAAGCGATGCATAAGGGTGTAGTGTAACGACGCCCAGTTCCAGAAATGCACTTATATATTGTTGGTAGTACCAGTTTGTAACAATTATTAGTTAACACTAAGTTGTTAACACTTCGGAAAAAATAATAATTCGTCGTTACACTACATCCTTATTCATCGCTTTCTGCATCTCTGATAAAACTCATGCACTCAGTTCTATTTACAGTTATAGTTCTGTGATCCTATGAACATATGTGGTCAGTCCCATGGTTGTAAGAAAGACATGAACTTCTTGGATGACGTGGGGGTAAGTTAATTATCAGGAAATTTTAATTCTGAAGTGAACTAATACCTAAAACATACCTAATTAGTTTGTGGTTCCCATCTATATGCCACATGGCATTAGGTGCTGGAACGAAATATTGTCGACGCCTTATTGTGCGTAGCGGCAAGGCTCATACCTGTGTTCCCTGTGGATCCACTCTCCGTAGGGACTCGCACACTTTTTCAACTAATATAACAAAAGAGATAAATAACACACAAAAAAATCTTAATCTGACCTGTATAAATTCTTTGACTACCGAAGATCAGTTTCAGGAGTTACTTAGTTACTTGGAAGTATGACCAATTGTATGCAATAATCGTTATTTTGCATTAAGATGAAAAAGTCTTACCTTGTACTTTAACACCTCTTGAGCTCAAGTGGCCATGCATCATACAGTAGCCAGAGTTGGGGTTCTGGATTTCTGCTACACTTCTGTCCAGATCATCATTTGATATGTCTGTGTATAGGACAGACACTCTGCAATAATGGGGAAACAATGGTATGGCAATTAACAATTTGAAGCAAGCAAGTTTTATGTGACTTCTGTTTGCTTTTAATTAAAAGCAAACAGCACAGACCTTTTCTGACAGAAAAACTCTGATCAGACGTAATGTTAGTGAATCATTTGGTGAATCATTTCTCCAATAACTAACTTACTGTTTCGCAGCACCCCCTGCAAATTAGTGATAACGCACAAAAAGTCCCATATGTGACTTTCCTTATTCCATATTCATGCATTCAACGACGTATAGTCATCTCCAAAACGCCAAACAATCTTGCGATTTCCTCCCTTTATACCTCGCATTAGATACGACACGTATCAGATGGTCTCTGGTGGAATGTTTTGACTTGGTCTCCCTGGCAATGGTGTTCTTCTGACTCTTTGCACCTGCAGTTGCCTCAGTACCTCGCGCAGGTTTGCAATTGCAACGTTGTTGACCTCGGTGTCTGTAAGGGCCGATATTTCCCCCATTCTCTCAAGAAGATATTCCACCGTTGACTCAAAAACCTTTTCATCAAAGTTTCCCAAGGACACATTTTCGGAGAGGGCACACAAATGTAAAATTACACCTTCAAAAACCATTGTCACCGATCTTGATCTCTTCCAGAGATCGCCTCCGCCCACGCTACTTGATTAACATTCCTCATTTAATTTAGCACTTCCGGCTTCCGTTTGAGCATTTGATTTATCATTTGCGATGTCTGTTTGAGCTTTTGATTTATCATTAGCGGTGTGCATTTGAGCATTTGATTTGCCATTTTCGATGTTGGTTTGAGCATTTGATTTATAATTTGAGCATTTGATTTATGATTTGAGCATTGACTTATAGATTTAATTATGACAGGTTTATACTGGGTTGATAATGAAAATTAAAAATCAAATCCGAATGAGGAAATGAAATTGCATTTGAGCATTTGATTTATCATTTGTGCAGCCATTCTGAGAGTTTGATAGCCTGGATGCCAGGCTAACTTAGCCCCGCCCACAACATTTTTAGGTTTGGAAGTTCGGTCTGGACTTGATCCGTTGTGGAGTGTCTGGGAGGCCGAATTGGTGGTGGAAAGTTGCCCCGATCCAGAAAAGGACCCTTAGGGTCTCGTCGTCAAGAGAACTGGTGGCGGAAAGACACATAAAGTGATTAACAAAATAAAAAAGGTTAGGGCTAGGGATGGCTGACGCGAAACAGTCGTTTCCGAAGCTTTGTGAGATCCCGAAGCGCAGATGCTTCGAAACACTGATCCGAAAGCGTGATTCAAAACTGTCACAGTGTCTGGTTTGAGTTCCCTGGGTCACCACTAGATGTCCTCCTTCCCCACGGTGTCTGTCACATTATGAACTGCATTCCCCACAATCCTTGTCTGTACCAATCACTGTTCATTGCACTCAGCTGTTCCCCGTCATCATTGTTCCCAGCTGTTCCCTGTTTCATTGTTAGTTCTGTGTGTGTATACCCTGGTTGTTTCAGTGTTTGTCATGGAGTCCTTGTCTATTATCACACCACTTCCGAGTTCTGCTTTGTTGCCTGTTTTGTATTGTGTTATGTTTTGGATCGCTTCTTTGGTTTTGACCCCTGCCTGGACTGTTTGTGAGTACGGATTTCCCTATTAAACTGCTTTTGGATCTAACCCCTGTTTCCCGTGTGTGGATCGTGACAAAAACACCCATGTCACGTGACTATGGCCAAACGAAGCCTCGAAGTGTTTCACTAAGTGTTTCATCAGCTGTGGTCCGCCGAATCAGCATTTGATTGACATGGTCGGGAACAGACCACACAGTCGCACATCTGTATAAAAGTGAAATCAACGCATATTGACCTTGTGGGTTTTTGTGAGAGGAGTTTGATTTTGAAATAGCGGATTTTTGGTGATATAGTGACATAGTAGGCTAAGTCCTTCCACAGCAGAGAAATTAATATTTTTGAATAAAAATCTTTAAAAAAGTGAGACATTGTGGCTTGATTTATTTTTTTAATATTCATTTTGCAGGACCAAAATAACATTATGCACAGTGAGGAGCCTAGGTTACAAGCTTCACATATTAGAAAAATACAATAATAAAAAAACAACACATTTGTTTAAGGGCTCGTCAAGGTTGTTTCAGATTAACACCTGCAAGTGACCACTAGGTGTCACCGTTGAGACGGGTGTCGGATTGATTCGAAGCCTCGAAACAATATGGCCCATTTGGTTCAACTGTTTCATTGCTTCACGAAGCCTCGATCTGCCTACCACTAGTTAGGGCTCTCCTGAGCCAGGACGATTATTCTTGCCCTATCGTCCATCTTGGCCAGTCCGTTCTTCTGTCAGGGTGCTGTGCAGGCAGAAGAAGATGAGGAGTCAAAAGTTCCAATGCAAAACGTTTACTAATAATATAATTTAAACAGGTACAGGCAGGCAGAAGGTTCACACACCTAAATACAACGGAGAACTGACTGAACTGAAGGAACTTAAATACTAACACAGATGAACACTGATTAACAGAACACAGTTGATGTAGATGATGATGAATAACTAAACCCAGGTGATACAGATGAACTGATGATGACACATGACATGAAGACAGGCAGACAAGTCCAATGAAAACAAACTAAACAGAACACAACTGTGACACAGGGGAGCATAGTCGAAAAAAGCCTTTTGGTAATCGGAATCAGTCCAGGAAACATCAACAAATGATGAACAAAGAAACGAATGAGACTAAATAGCAGACAAATCAAATGAGTGAAAAACTAATCAGTGCGAGCGAGGCTATATGAGAGGAGATAAAACAATGTTTGATTAAACAATTATTTTTTGGCTGTATATCATAAACATTCTGGGATGTGTTTCCCAAAAGCATCATAAGCCTAAGTAGACCATAAAACCATTGCCACCAACGGTCTCTAGCTCACAATGCTTATGAGAAATCCAATCCTGTATAGTATCTATTACATTAAAAACACATCTATTTGGATGCTTTTATAATACATATAATTTTTTTGCGAATTTCAGGAAAATTTAAACCATAAACAAGAGGGTTCAGGATGGGTGGAACAATAAGAAACTGCAGTGAAAGAATAATTGACAGGCCTAGAGGGAGATCCAAAGTCACGACCCGACTCAAAGTGACCTCACAAAAAATAGCAATAGAGAAATTTAAAAGGATCACTATGTGTGGAATACAAGTTTGATATGCTTTTCTCCTGAACTCTGGTGAACTTTTTGTACAAATGATAAGAATTTTAACATAGGAATATAATATAAAACTTAAAGGCATGATAAGAGTTGTGGTCATTGTGAAAAAGCCAAAAACATTATTAATAATAGTGTTTGCACAAGAAAGCTTGACAATTTCCCAGTTGTGACAATACACTTTCCACAGTTTGTTACCACACATAGTCAGTCTGGCATTTAAAATGCCACCAATACCAATACAAAGCATTGGATAAATCCAGCTTATAGCTATTAAAACAGATACAATCCTGGGAGTCATTATGCTGTTGTATTGTAAAGGTTTACATATTGCTACATATCGGTCAAATGCCATTAACATTAATATTGTATTTTCATTTGATGCATATGAATAAATGACAAAAGCCTGTAAGAAGCATATTTCACGGGACACCAAGTGTGTATCAGACAGCAAGTCTGTCAGTAACCTTGGGAAAAAAGCAGCCGTTCCAAACACAGAGTTGATGGACAAACATGAAATCAGAATGTACATGGGCAGGTGTAAAGTCCTTTCCAGACAAATTGCAATAATTATAAAGGCATTAAATAATATAATAGCACAGTATAAAATAATTCCCAAACTGAAGAAAGTATATTTTATGTACCCAATATTTTCAAACAACATCAAGTAAAAATATGTTCCATTTTCCATTTTTCGTTAAGCAAAGGATGGATTCATTGACCTGAGGATGAAAGAAGACACAGTTCACATGATTTTTACCAAAAAAAAAAAGATTGTTAGGTAACACTTTATTTTACATTGTCCTTGTTACATATGCTACATGTAGTTAATATAGTAATAATTATAAATGATGCATAGGTACACGCAACTAACCATAAACCTATTCTTAATCCTAACTCTAACCCTACAGTAAGTACATTTAGTTAATTAATACACTGAAAAAAAATATTTGTTGAATTTAATAAAAACTTTTATCGTAAGTGGTTTCATTCAATTGATTTGACCTACATTTAAACAAATGCATTAAGTTGAACTAAAATGTATTAAGTTCAACTTAATGCATTTGTTTAAATGCATTTGTTTAAATGCAATCAATTGAATGCAACCACTTACGATAAAAAATTTGATTAAATTCAACAAATCATTTTTTTCAGTGTATTACTCTGCACCACTGCATTGTAATAAGGACACCTTAAAATTTAACCAACTGTTTTCATGCTTATCAGCTTTGTATAATTGTAGCCACAATGTTTAATAAATCATGTGAATATTAATTATTTAGTCAGTTTAACAATATACATGTACATGAAATGGCATTACCAGAAATACCTTCTGTGATACGATCTGACATTACTTTCACTTTATCTTCAGAGAATGTGTGAATGTGCAGAGAATTAGGTCTAGCCTATGTGTGCTCTGTTTAGAAGACCTAAGAATCACCATACATGCTCTTTTATACAGCATAAAACAAGTCTCTGAAGACCTCTCTGCTGTGGTTTGGTTGCTTGATTTGCATAAACAGCACACCAGAAGTTTTCCTTAACTAAAAACATAAAAAACGTGGCACAGTGGGTAAAAATCTTGTAACTCAAAATGTACTGATAACACAGACACAATAATGAGGTTGTGAGTCTTTTGGAAGGTATTCTAGTTGAAATTAAAATGTTACATATATGTAAAGTGTCAGTGGGAATATGGTACTATAGAACTAGATTCATACACCATGTTCTCAGTTGTGTTTGTCTTTTACGTGACAAAAAGTATGTCTTAACACAGCCTTCACCAGCAGGTGGTGATATAGATCTGTGTATAATTTAGGCAGTACACTGAAAAAAAATACATATTGGCACTGACAATAAATGCAAAAAACCTAAGTTTTGTACTTTTGTTGTATTGAGTTCCCTTTCGTTCGGGAACTCCTACGTCTCGTCAGAGGAGTTTCCAACGAATTGGGATCACGCTAGGGAGACCAATTGCCTTCGAGTGAATTAAAACGAGCCAATGAACATTGGCATGCAAGATTTGCATTCCGCGGCCCGCCTACCAGTGCGGGTATAAAGGCGGAAGCAAGCGCATACACAAACGCTTTCTGCTTCGGAGCCGACCGGTTGTGTCCTCTGAGTGAATGAGCGTTTGGATAGTGTTTCGCAACTATGATCTTTGCGAAAGTTCTAGAAGATTGAATCCTCCTCGTAATCCGCACCCCGTACCCTCTTGGGATCTGACTTTAGTGCTGAGAGCACTCCAGAATCCTCCATTTGAGCCCTTGCATGCAGTTGATTTAAATATGTTGTCAATGAAGACAGCTCTCCTGCTCGCTTTGGCGTCCATCAAGAGGGTAGGGGATTTTCGGTCGACGAATCGTGCCTAGAGTTCGTGCCGGACTTCTCTCAGATTGTTCTGAGACCCCGGCCCGGATATGTGCCCAAGGTTCCTACCAATCCTTTTAGAGATCAGGTAGTGAACCTGCAAGCGCTGCCCCCGGACGAGGCAGACCCAGCCCTGGCTTTGCTCTGTCCTGTTCGAGCTCTGCGCTGCTACATTGACAGAACTCAAAGCTTTAGGACCTTAGACCAGCTCTTTGTCTGTTACGGAGGCCAGCAGAAGGGGAAGGCTGTCTCCAAGCAGAGGTTAGCCCACTGGCTAGTGGATGCTATCGTCCGGGCTTATGATTCCCCAGGACGTGCCTTGTCCACCTAGGTTGAGGGCACACTCTACTAGGAGTGTTGCCTCTTCCTGGGCTTTGGCTCAAGGCGCCTCGCTGACAGATATCTGAAGAGCTGCGGGCTGGGTGACACCTAACATGTTCGCTAGGTTTTATAGCCTTCGTGTAGAACCTGTTTCCTCCCGTGTACTCGCTTTGGCCAGTAGCGCGAGAAATTAGGTTAGTGTCGGCTTGCTACGCCATTCAGGCAAGGCGGATCACCGGTCGCCAGGCCTGTTACCTCTCACTATGAGCTGAGTTCAGGCTGGGGTTTATGTTGCGGTCCCTACGGCGACCCCATATGTGTTTTCTCCACGATACGGTTAGCCCCCGGGTTAGCCAGTGTCTTCCCCTCGACAGAGTCTGCTCTGTTTTCTCTGCTGAGTACGCTCCCACCCTTCGGGCTGGGACTACCTCAGAGACTGCCATGTGTTCACTACCCTACGCGCTAGTGCACATGTGTATTCCTAGTGCCTCCCTTCGGGCAGGTTTTGGGCTCCGCAGCGTTCCCTTCTACATCATGGACACGCTTTCCAAGTGTTATCCAATGTCCACTGAGCAGGTCTTGCAGAACAGCAGTGTGACCTCTTCCCAGCTAAGCTTCCGCACATAAGAGATAAGTTTCAAGAAACTGCTCGCTGAAGCTTAGGCAGGGCGCTGGAAGGGGATCACCATCGCGCACCATGGCGTTTTATTAAGGATCCCAATTCGTTGGAAACTCCTCCGACGAGACGTAGGAGTTCCCGAAAGAAAGGGAACGTCTCGGTTATGTATGGTAACCCTCGTTCCCTGAGTAGGGAGACGTCTCGTCCCGTCGCCATGCTGCTGTACCTTCGCGGAGGACTGGACACTGTTCGGCTCCTCAGCGAAAAGCGTTTGTGTATGCGCTTGCTTCCGCCTTTATACCCGCACTGGTAGGCGGGCCGCGGAATGCAAATCTTGCATGCCAATGTTCATTGGCTCGTTTTAATTCACTCGAAGGCAACTGGTCTCCCTAGCGTGATCCCAATTCGTTGGAAACTCCTCCGACGAGACGTCTCCGTTCCCTACTCAAGGAACGAGGGTTACCATACGTAACCGAGACGTTTTCCAAAAATGGAGGACTTAGCACAGTTCCCATGAACTTATTTCATAAACAATAAAAACACTAAACACATACATAATGCAAACCCCACAGTTGTTTAGAGTGGATTCACACAACTAATGTAAATTATGCATTGTGTAACATACTCAAATTCATAAAGAACCCTTGCATTAACATTTTACAGTAAATAGAGCATATACTTCAAATGCTTTTCTTAACCCACGTTGACAAACAAACACATTTATAAAAATAAAAACAGCAACCGTCAGTTGATTTAAAGGTGCATATACAAAATAGTAAACTGGGAGTAAGCTATAACAAGCTGTTTGTGCTACAGAGTCAACCATGCTGATGCCATCTTCACAGTGCTGAAAATAGTATTTTCAATCTTGATTTACAAATGGAAAAGAAAAAAGAAAGAAAAACACAATCCTTCACATGTTTTTTTTTTTTTTAAGAAATAAACAAATATATATATAAAATGTGTATTAAACTGTTGTCAAAGGATTTAAACCAATACATAATACAACAAAATGGGTAAATACACTAAACGGTTTTAATGGATACCTCAAAGCAAATGCGCAGTCGAACAGATAAAATAATAAAAAGTTATTACAGACGAATATTCTTGAGGACTTGTGGTTTTTCGGTGGCAGTGCAGCCTCTCTGATACTTTCACTGAAAGAGCCCGTTCTTTAAAGCAAGTGCTTTATTCGAAAGTTTGTCTCCATCCAGTTCCATAAAAATCTTTTGGACTACCTCAAAAGTGTAGCGGAGGTCAGCAGGGTAGCTGAGGTTCAAGGCATATATCAACCCAAACAGCATAGCAACAGCTAATGATGCATTGTCAAGATATTGCAACACCTTCATGTCTTCAAGGACAATGCCAACATCCTCTCGGTCATCAGAAGCATGTTGTTTGAGAACATAAATTCCAAGAGTGGTCTCTTCAATGACCTTATTGATGCTGACTTCATCCATGCCCTGTACAAAACAAACAGACAGGTAAATGTAAGAAAATAAGACCTATTGAGAAAAGAATGATTAAAATGAGCAGCCATACAATGACAGCATAGATTTATACAAGTTAAGGTGAAATTAGGATGAATGTATGTTTAGAGACAAGCAGAATATTAATCTACGGAGCCCGGGAAGTCACCTGTAGGAGAGAAAAATATTATAATTCCGTGGCAACGGTTTTTGCAATCCGTCCCCTGAGTTTATAAACCGTATACGAATTATTAAACTGTTCCCTCGGTTCAACAAATCGTGCCCACGGATTAGTAAACCGTACCCACGAGTTCCTAATCCACACTCTCAGATTTGTAAACCGATTTTGTAAATCTGTAACCACAAATTCATAAACAGTGCCCACGCTTTCACAATCCGTTCCCACGTGAATTCGTGAGTAGTTTATAAACTGAGGGGACGGATTGCAAAAAAGTTTCCACTGATTGTTTTTTTCTCTCCCACAGGTTACTTCCCGGGCTCCGTATTAATCATAAATAGACCATGGGATCTAAAAAGTGAGGTCCACAAAATAATTGATACTATTTTTATTTTAAATTGATAATTTATATGCTTTATACCTTTGTGTATTGTTTTATTGTATTTAAATGTTCAGAGTTCTTTTTGTTGTAAGAAAAAAAGTTATTAAACTTTTTCCTAACCTCATTCAATGCATAATACCATATGATAAAAGCTTACATTTTTTGTGATATGAAAATTTCACATGCCTAATATACTGTTGCAGTTTAAAGTAGGCCTATAAATGACACTGTACATCCCTCGCTAAAGTAACAACGGCGAACATTGTATTTTATAATGATAGTAAAGACAAATGCTTAATATATTAGCAAAACCATAAATGTATACATGATCTGCTAATTAATGAATAATTTCATCTCAAGTGATCAGGTAAGACAACGTCTCAGTTACGTATGTAACCCTCGTTCCCTGAGTAGGGAACGGAGACGTTACGTCGGATGACGACGAATGGGGTTTCGCTTAGAAAGCCTGTCATCTTCGAGTATATAAAACGAGCCAATGGCAATGAAATGCCATGGGTCTGCGGAATTTGCATAGCGTAACTCCGCCCCACCCTGGGGTATATAAGGAAGTACGCTGGCAACATGCAGATATGTCTTCGCTGAGGAGCCGAGACTGAACTCAGGCGTTTCCCAGCAGTACAGCGGAAGTGGCAGGGAGACGTAACGTCTCCGTTCCCTACTCAGGGAACGAGGGTTAAATACGTAACAAAACCCATTTGAGCCCTTGCATGCAGTTGATTTAAATATGTTGTCAATGAAGACAGCTCTCCTGCTCGCTTTGGCGTCCATCAAGAGGGTAGGGGATTTTCGGTCGACGAATCGTGCCTAGAGTTCGTGCCGGACTTCTCTCAGATTGTTCTGAGACCCCGGCCCGGATATGTGCCCAAGGTTCCTACCAATCCTTTTAGAGATCAGGTAGTGAACCTGCAAGCGCTGCCCCCGGACGAGGCAGACCCAGCCCTGGCTTTGCTCTGTCCTGTTCGAGCTCTGCGCTGCTACATTGACAGAACTCAAAGCTTTAGGACCTTAGACCAGCTCTTTGTCTGTTACGGAGGCCAGCAGAAGGGGAAGGCTGTCTCCAAGCAGAGGTTAGCCCACTGGCTAGTGGATGCTATCGTCCGGGCTTATGATTCCCCAGGACGTGCCTTGTCCACCTAGGTTGAGGGCACACTCTACTAGGAGTGTTGCCTCTTCCTGGGCTTTGGCTCAAGGCGCCTCGCTGACAGATATCTGAAGAGCTGCGGGCTGGGTGACACCTAACATGTTCGCTAGGTTTTATAGCCTTCGTGTAGAACCTGTTTCCTCCCGTGTACTCGCTTTGGCCAGTAGCGCGAGAAATTAGGTTAGTGTCGGCTTGCTACGCCATTCAGGCAAGGCGGATCACCGGTCGCCAGGCCTGTTACCTCTCACTATGAGCTGAGTTCAGGCTGGGGTTTATGTTGCGGTCCCTACGGCGACCCCATATGTGTTTTCTCCACGATACGGTTAGCCCCCGGGTTAGCCAGTGTCTTCCCCTCGACAGAGTCTGCTCTGTTTTCTCTGCTGAGTACGCTCCCACCCTTCGGGCTGGGACTACCTCAGAGACTGCCATGTGTTCACTACCCTACGCGCTAGTGCACATGTGTATTCCTAGTGCCTCCCTTCGGGCAGGTTTTGGGCTCCGCAGCGTTCCCTTCTACATCATGGACACGCTTTCCAAGTGTTATCCAATGTCCACTGAGCAGGTCTTGCAGAACAGCAGTGTGACCTCTTCCCAGCTAAGCTTCCGCACATAAGAGATAAGTTTCAAGAAACTGCTCGCTGAAGCTTAGGCAGGGCGCTGGAAGGGGATCACCATCGCGCACCATGGCGTTTTATTAAGGATCCCAATTCGTTGGAAACTCCTCCGACGAGACGTAGGAGTTCCCGAAAGAAAGGGAACGTCTCGGTTATGTATGGTAACCCTCGTTCCCTGAGTAGGGAGACGTCTCGTCCCGTCGCCATGCTGCTGTACCTTCGCGGAGGACTGGACACTGTTCGGCTCCTCAGCGAAAAGCGTTTGTGTATGCGCTTGCTTCCGCCTTTATACCCGCACTGGTAGGCGGGCCGCGGAATGCAAATCTTGCATGCCAATGTTCATTGGCTCGTTTTAATTCACTCGAAGGCAACTGGTCTCCCTAGCGTGATCCCAATTCGTTGGAAACTCCTCCGACGAGACGTCTCCGTTCCCTACTCAAGGAACGAGGGTTACCATACGTAACCGAGACGTTTTCCAAAAATGGAGGACTTAGCACAGTTCCCATGAACTTATTTCATAAACAATAAAAACACTAAACACATACATAATGCAAACCCCACAGTTGTTTAGAGTGGATTCACACAACTAATGTAAATTATGCATTGTGTAACATACTCAAATTCATAAAGAACCCTTGCATTAACATTTTACAGTAAATAGAGCATATACTTCAAATGCTTTTCTTAACCCACGTTGACAAACAAACACATTTATAAAAATAAAAACAGCAACCGTCAGTTGATTTAAAGGTGCATAAACAAAATAGTAAACTGGGAGTAAGCTATAACAAGCTGTTTGTGCTACAGAGTCAACCATGCTGATGCCATCTTCACAGTGCTGAAAATAGTATTTTCAATCTTGATTTACAAATGGAAAAGAAAAAAGAAAGAAAAACACAATCCTTCACATGTTTTTTTTTTTTTAAGAAATAAACAAATATATATATAAAATGTGTATTAAACTGTTGTCAAAGGATTTAAACCAATACATAATACAACAAAATGGGTAAATACACTAAACGGTTTTAATGGATACCTCAAAGCAAATGCGCAGTCGAACAGATAAAATAATAAAAAGTTATTACAGACGAATATTCTTGAGGACTTGTGGTTTTTCGGTGGCAGTGCAGCCTCTCTGATACTTTCACTGAAAGAGCCCGTTCTTTAAAGCAAGTGCTTTATTCGAAAGTTTGTCTCCATCCAGTTCCATAAAAATCTTTTGGACTACCTCAAAAGTGTAGCGGAGGTCAGCAGGGTAGCTGAGGTTCAAGGCATATATCAACCCAAACAGCATAGCAACAGCTAATGATGCATTGTCAAGATATTGCAACACCTTCATGTCTTCAAGGACAATGCCAACATCCTCTCGGTCATCAGAAGCATGTTGTTTGAGAACATAAATTCCAAGAGTGGTCTCTTCAATGACCTTATTGATGCTGACTTCATCCATGCCCTGTACAAAACAAACAGACAGGTAAATGTAAGAAAATAAGACCTATTGAGAAAAGAATGATTAAAATGAGCAGCCATACAATGACAGCATAGATTTATACAAGTTAAGGTGAAATTAGGATGAATGTATGTTTAGAGACAAGCAGAATATTAATCTACGGAGCCCGGGAAGTCACCTGTAGGAGAGAAAAATATTATAATTCCGTGGCAACGGTTTTTGCAATCCGTCCCCTGAGTTTATAAACCGTATACGAATTATTAAACTGTTCCCTCGGTTCAACAAATCGTGCCCACGGATTAGTAAACCGTACCCACGAGTTCCTAATCCACACTCTCAGATTTGTAAACCGATTTTGTAAATCTGTAACCACAAATTCATAAACAGTGCCCACGCTTTCACAATCCGTTCCCACGTGAATTCGTGAGTAGTTTATAAACTGAGGGGACGGATTGCAAAAAAGTTTCCACTGATTGTTTTTTTCTCTCCCACAGGTTACTTCCCGGGCTCCGTATTAATCATAAATAGACCATGGGATCTAAAAAGTGAGGTCCACAAAATAATTGATACTATTTTTATTTTAAATTGATAATTTATATGCTTTATACCTTTGTGTATTGTTTTATTGTATTTAAATGTTCAGAGTTCTTTTTGTTGTAAGAAAAAAAGTTATTAAACTTTTTCCTAACCTCATTCAATGCATAATACCATATGATAAAAGCTTACATTTTTTGTGATATGAAAATTTCACATGCCTAATATACTGTTGCAGTTTAAAGTAGGCCTATAAATGACACTGTACATCCCTCGCTAAAGTAACAACGGCGAACATTGTATTTTATAATGATAGTAAAGACAAATGCTTAATATATTAGCAAAACCATAAATGTATACATGATCTGCTAATTAATGAATAATTTCATCTCAAGTGATCAGGTAAGACAACGTCTCAGTTACGTATGTAACCCTCGTTCCCTGAGTAGGGAACGGAGACGTTACGTCGGATGACGACGAATGGGGTTTCGCTTAGAAAGCCTGTCATCTTCGAGTATATAAAACGAGCCAATGGCAATGAAATGCCATGGGTCTGCGGAATTTGCATAGCGTAACTCCGCCCCACCCTGGGGTATATAAGGAAGTACGCTGGCAACATGCAGATATGTCTTCGCTGAGGAGCCGAGACTGAACTCAGGCGTTTCCCAGCAGTACAGCGGAAGTGGCAGGGAGACGTAACGTCTCCGTTCCCTACTCAGGGAACGAGGGTTACATACGTAACCGAGACGTTCCCTTTCGTTGTCACTCCGAGTTACGTCGGATGACGACGAATGGGGTTCCCAGTGAAATCACGCCACCTCTCGACTGTCTTCCAGTGCCCTGCGTAAGTCTGAGCTCCCTGTCGTGAGACTGGCACGGACGAAGGACTCCTACTTAACACAGGAATACCAAGGTACACTGGGAAGCATATCTCAGTGGAAATATGCAATCATGCCCAGCCCGAAGGGGGGGACTTGGAATACACATATGACCCCGAGGGGCTGCATATGGAGAATCACTGGGGTGTCCAGCCGCAGGTGGAATATTTCAACCCCAGGGGTGGCAAGGTGGCTTGCCGAGGGAAAGACACATGCTCAAAGAGGCTTACAGTGGAAATACACATGTGGGGGTCGCCCAGAGGGGGAACCATGCACTTGGAGGCACCTAGCCAAGCGCGAAAGCTGCCGGTGGCATAACTCTGGCGTTGACGTCAACAGTGCTGGAGGACACTCAGGGCTTATGAGGCTCACCTGAGGAAATATCGCACGTATCCCGTCCGTGGAGAGGAATGGCGAGCAAGCGAAGACACCTGAGCAGAATCTAGTACTGGCTAGTTGAAGCGAGCACATGAGAAGAAACTGGCTCCACTCGGAGATTGTAGAATCTCGCGAATGTGTTAGGTGTCGCCCAGCCTGCAGCTCTGCAGATGTCTGTTAGCGAGGCGCCATGCGCTAGAGCCCAAGAGGATGCCACACTCCGAGTGGAGTGGGCCGTCACACCAAGGGGGCATGGTCGACCTTGCTGCTGGTATGCCAAAGCAATGGCGTCCACTAACCAGTGGGACAACCTTTGCTTGGAGAGAGCCTTTCCCTTCAGCTTCTCACCATAACAGACAAAGAGCTGGTCTGAGGTCCTGAAACACTGCGGTCTGTCAACGTAAGCACGGAGGGCGCGTACTGGACAGAGCAGTGCCAAGGCTGGGTCTGCCTCCTCCAAGGGCAGCGCTTGCAGGTTCACCACCTGGTCTCGAAAGGGTGTGGTGGGAACCTTGGGCACATATCCAGGCCGGGGTCTCAGGATCACGTGAGAGTTAGCCGGTCCGAATTCCAGGCACACTTCGTCAACCGAAAATGCCTGCAGGTCCCCTGCCCTCTTGATGGAGGCCAATGCAACCAGGAGCGCTGTCTTCAAGAGGGAACGAGAGGAGGGTGAGGAGGATTTAGTCTCCTCGCTCCTCTCAGGAACCTGATGACCAAGTCTGCTTTCCAACGGACTTACCTTCGACTGCGTCGTGATGTGCGGCAATAGCGGCAACGTACACTTTCAGGGTGGAGGGAGACAGCCTTCGCTCCAACCCTTCTTGCATTAAGGAAAGCACAACACTGATCGGGCATTTCGTGGGTTCTTGTTGTTTAGAAGAACACCAGTTGACGAAGAGGTTCCACTTCAACGCATAGGCATGTCTCGGACAATGCTCTAGCGGAAGTGATGGTAGCCACCACCAGGGTACTCAAACCTACCTCGTCCCATCCAAGAACCACACATGGAGGTTCCAAAGATCGGGACGAGGGTGCCATAGGGTGCCCCGTCCCTGAGAAGCAGGTCCTTCCTCAGAGGAATTGGCCAGGGAGGTGCTGTCACGAGGAGAACTAGTTCTGGGAACCAGGTGCGGTTGTGCCAATAGGGGGCAACCAATATGACCTGCTCCTCGTCCTCCCTGATCTTGCGCAAGAAGGCTCACTGGGGGAAACGCATACTTGCGGCCCCGCGGCCAGCTGTGCGCCAGTGCATCCGTGCCGAGCGTGCCCTCGGTCAGGGAGTCTCCATTCTCCAGGGAGAGGCCGAAGCCGAGACAGCTCATCGGCCACACGGTTCAGGTCTCCCGGAATGTAAATGGCTCGAAGCGACCTCAGATGCTTCTGACTCCATATGAGGAGGTGGCGGGCGAGTTGCGACATACGGTGGGAGCGTAGACCACCTTGTCGGTTGATGTACGCTACTGTCGCGGTATTGTCTGATCGGACTAGTACGTGTTGGCCCCTGAGCAACGCACGGAAGCGGTGCAGGGCGAGACGTACAGCCAGCAACTCGAGGCAATTGACATGCAAAAGGCAGGGGGTCCTGACCAGGAGCCCGCCGCAGCATGTCCATTGCACATGGCGCCCCAGCCTGTGGTGGAGGCATCTGTTGATACAACAACATGCCTGGAAGCTCGTTCTAAGGGCACACCAGCCCGAAGAAAACTGAGGTTCGACCACGGGGTGAAGGTCTGACGGCAGGTCGGAGTCACTGGGACTCGGAGCGTGCCGTGTTGCCATGCCCACCTCGGGACTCGATCGCGAAGCCAAAGCTGAAGCGGTCTCATATGAAGCAATCCGAGCGGCATTACTGCGGCTGCGGATGCCATATGCCCCAGGAGCCTCTGAAATAGTTTCAGTGGAACCGCACTCTTGCCCTCGAATTGGCGAAGGCAAGTCAGCAGTGACTGCGAGCGCCCGCTCGTAAGCTGCGCGCACATGGCGACCAAGTCGATTTCCATACCGAGAAAAGAGATCCACTGCACGGGGCAGAGTTTGCTCTTCTCCCAGTTGACCCGAAGGCCCAGACGAGCTAGGCGCCGGAGCACTAGGTCCCTGTGTTCGCAAACCTGGTCTCGAGAGTGAGCTAGGATCAACCAGTCGTCAAGATAGTTCAGGATGCAAACCCCGTGTTCCCGTAGAGGAACAAGGGCTGCCTCGACGACCTTCGTGAAGACGCGAGGAGACAGGGCTAGCCCGAAAGGGAGAACCGCGTACTGGTATGCCTGCCCCTCGAAAGCAAACCGTAGGAACGGTCTGTGTCGAGGAAGAATGGTGACATGGAAGTAGACGTCCTTCAGGTCGATCGCTGCCCTCGGTACAATGAAGTAGGGGCTGTAGAAGCCGGACTTCATTTCGGCTGGAGGGACAATCTCGATCGCACCCTTCGCCAGTAGGGTGGCGACCTCCACTCTCATGACAAGGGCATTGCCACCGACCATAGTGAAGCGGACTCCCCTGAAGCGGGGAGGAGACCGCGCGAACTGAATCGCGTAGCCGAGCCTGATGGTTCTCGCGACCCAACCGGACAGTCTGGGAAAGCTCCCAAAAGCTGTACCAGCGGGGTCAAGCGGACCAGACGTACACTGGAAGAGCAGCGAAGCGGAATGACCGGCCCGGACGTGGGTGGCATAGTGGCCCGGTGTGGGGGCACGGTCATTAGCCGCGCCCTGCCAGAGGAGGACCAGCGTCCCACGGGGGCGTGCTCTGGCAGGGGTCTGGCGACAGAGGGGGACGAGAGTGGCGAGGCTCGTGAGCGGCCCACACTGTCATCCACAGCCTCTTGGGGCTCGGAGGAAGGGACATCAGTTCTTGAAACAAGAGATTCTCCCCCGGCCCTCCACCGGGGGACGGAGTGGCCCTGCTACCAACTCCTGAGAAGAACTGAGCCCTAACTCCAAGCTGCCCGTCTCGAAAGTGCTGCTTAGCCTGGTGTTTGGCCAGCTAAGGGGCGGAGACGGGCCGTGCCACCCTCCTGCATCCCCCTCCAGCCCGGGGCCGGTGAAGGCTCGAGGGGAGGAGCCACAGGGAGGCGGCCTCGGCGGGGAGTAGACTAAGGAGACCGCACGGGAGGATGACCATTGGTGCAGAAGGCCTCAGTCCACTTCAGGGGAGGGTCGAAGACTGTTGGGCGCAGTCCTCAACCACACCGCCGAGCAAACCACTCGTCTCAAGAATGCTGCTTAGCCTGGTGTTTGGCCAGCTAAGGGGCGGAGACGGGCCGTGCCACCCTCCTGCATCCCCCTCCAGCCCGGGGCCAGTGAAGGCTCGAGGGGAGGGGCCGCAGGGAGGCGGCCTCGGCGGGAAGCAGACTAAGGAGACCGCACAGACGGATGACCGTCGGTGCAGAAGGCCTCAGTCTGCTTCTGGGGGGGTCAAAGACTGTAGGGTACAGTCCTCAACCACACCGCCGAGGAGCCCAGCCTGGGACATGGGGGAGCTGAGAAAATGAATTCTCAGATCCCCTCACATCAACCTGGCTGAGCCCATTCCTGGACCACAGCTGTGGACATCACCTGGCCCCGGGATCACGCAGGTACCGATGTCGCCCGTAGAGCGAGGTCAGTAGTGTGCGTGGCGGATCGACCAGCCCAGACATGGGAGGCATAGCGTCCCTGCGTGGGGGCGTGGTCGAGTTCCCGTGTTCTGTCAGTGTTGGCCAGGGAAGGACCAGCGTTCCACGGCGGCCTGGTCTGACAGAACTCCCGAGTCAGCACTGCCTCGAAGGCAAAGGCGACACACAGCACTGCAAGCCTGTGCCACGATAGTGACAGAGAACATACAGCCCATGATCGCCACGCGATCGAGTGCAGCGAAGGCGGAGGACGCCTGCGGGGCGCGACAAGTCACGGGACTCTCGCGAGCCGGAGGCATCCTGATGCACGTCCGGGAGAAAGGCACTGGGAGCGAGTGCTGAGAGCAACACGCGCCCAGGAACCAATCGTAAGCCTACAGCGCTCGGGGGGAGGGCGACGCCACTCCAACCGATGCTTTTAGCTGCCCGGGAAAGAATGGCCATCAGTTCTGGATCTGACCTGACTAACGCTGACACTCCAGAGGGAGGCAACGCAGTCGAATCCTCATTTCCAGAGGAATCAAGCCCGCCTTGTGATGTTGTGAGTGACATGACACCACCTGCTGGAGCCCCGAATGAAAACACTGGGTCCCCGAGAGGAACCAGGCACACACGGAAGCCCCACGGTTTGCGATGTGGAGGGGGGCGTGGCCCGAGGAATTCTCGTTGGTATTATGCCACACTGTAACCCTCAGATCACCCTGGCCACCAGCCAAAGTATCCCCTCTCGAGGAAGAGATAGATTGGGGTGTGGCAGAGGGGACTCTACCCACACGGAGATCATTGAGTCTCGATCTATAAACATCGCGATGGTCACGTTCCCGCAAAGAAAACATGACTCAGTTATTAGTGTAGGCTTCTACCACTGTATTTAAGAACAAATGGATGTCTGACATCTAATAATTTTTGTGCATGTCTTTTCAGAGTAAACAGCTTTGAAGATGGTGACTCCCATCCTTAAGATCGTCTTGACAGATGGCAGTTCTCAGAGGTTGAGCCCTGCCGAGCGTGAATAAGCCCAACACGCGGAACAGCGCTCGTGACCGTTAGGCAGATGAATCACGCGCCCACATCCAGTAATACACGGGCGAGCCGTCTTGAAAAAGACGTGCCGCGTGCAGCTCTTTTAGAGAGAGGAAAAGCTCAGCAGAGTGCTGAAGCGCCCAGGGAGAAACACACACACTGTCGGCAGATCACTGCACAGATCAGCAGCAGGCAATGCGATCTCGCTGGAACATGCCGTCACACCAACACACTGAAGAGCCGCTCGTCTCGTAGAGTGAAGATGATACAGAATGGCTTGTAGGAGTGAAGAAAACTCTTGGCTCCGAAGCGAAAACATATCTGCATGTTGCCAGCGTACTTCCTTATATACCCCCAGGGTGGGGCAGAGTTACGCTATGCAAATTCCGCAGACCCATGGCATTTCATTGCCATTGGCTCGTTTTATATACTCGAAGATGACAGGCTTTCTAAGCGAAACCCCATTCGTCGTCATCCGACGTAACTCGGAGTGACAACGAAAGGGAACAGGAGGAGTGGAAGGGAAAACATTAAATACTGATTCATGTACTTACCACATATTCCTGCACGGTTTTCTGGATCTTCACCCATGTAGATACAGACTCCTTTAATGACACCCTCTCGTCCAGCATCTACATCATCACACTAAAAGAACATTTATGACAGTTGTTCTCAGATATCATTGGTGACTTCAAATGGTAAATTTAAATCAAGCTTGGTCGTTCTTTTACGCAGATCTTATGGTCACAAACTCGCTAGTCTCGGTCCCTAGACAGAGGTAATTGACTATACAATATAGATGACCAATGCTTTCTCTCTAAAAGTATTTTGTTGGTAACACTTTACAATAAGGTTCATTAGTTAACATGAACTGCACTTATACAGCATTTATTAATCTCTGCTAATGTTAATTTCAACATTTACTAATACTTTATTAAAATCTTGTTAACATTAGTTAATGCACTGTGAACTAACATGAACAAACAATGAACAGCTGGATTTTTATTAAAGGGGTCATGTAATGCCATTTTTGTACAAGCTAATATGATTCTTTAGGGTCTAAATTAAAAGTTTGTAATATACTTTAATTAAAAATTCTCATTAGTATTGTAAGAAAACACTCATTTTACCTGGTCAAAAACAGCTCTGTTTTCAGCACGCCATTTAAGTGCATGTGTCTTTAAATGATAATGAGCTTTGCTCAACCCGCCCCTCTGTTCATGTTGGCGTTTTGCCACAACAACACACCTGGAGTGTTGCCTTGACAACAGTTGAGGGTATATTTTGAAGAATGGCAGCGGGAGTCTCTGAGGACACTGTGCAACCGTATCAATTTGAACCGGAGTCGGAAAACAGGATGTTTCTGAATGGTTGGTTAAGGTAATGTCACTTTGATCTATCTTTGTATGTACTGGCAGCGGGAGTCTCTGAGGACACTGTGCAACCGTATCAATTTGAACCGGAGTCGGAAAACAGGATGTTTCTGAATGGTTGGTTAAGGTAATGTCACTTTGATCTATCTTTGTATGTACTGGCAGGATAAAGTAGTGAGATACGAACGCTAAGTGTTTACTGATGTATACGTTAGTTCATTGACAGATTGATGTTACAGATAATGGTCATGAAAAACTTTTTTTCAGTAAATGTAGGCTTGTCCGTGATGCATAACGTTATCTATGCAGTGTTAGGTACAACTGTCAGGGCTGAAGCACTAAAATTTTACTGATCTGTTTAAAAAATAATCAGTCTGTGAGACTATGACAGTTATTAGGCACATAAACCACACATACTCAGACAGGAGCTAATACCTTTTTCTATGTTCTCGTTCATAAAGCAGTCTGGTGTGTGAAATGATTCGCGCAAACATGAAAGCACTGACGTTGATCGTGGAGAATATTCCCTTCGAAAACAAAACTCAGCCACTGCGTCTTCAGCGGTTCGGATTTAGGAACATCAAAATGACTGCTGTGTTCGTTATTACACCCAAGAACAGAACACCACAATCGCTTAGACGCCATTCTGCTCATAGACAGTGCTCCAGCGTATCAACAATGACCGCGCGGACTATGATTGATCAACAATCGTGGGAGGGGCGTCGATTTTGTGACGTCACAAAATCGAACGGCTTGATTTGAGACGGGAAAACATAAGGAGATAAAAAATAAAAAAAACACTGGATGGATTTGTATCATTTTATGATGGTTGTGTACAGGCACTGCCAACACACATTTCAGTACAATCAACTTGTAAAAGTGCATGTACCATTATATGACCCCTTTAACTAACATTAACAAAGATTAACAAATAAAGTAACAAATGTACTGCTCATTGTTAGTTCATGTTAGTTAGTACATTAACAAATGTTACTGTAATGTACTGTAAAAGTATTATCATTTTGTTTAGTGCCCATACTAAAACATTCTAAAGTTTTCCATAGCCTTTCCACAATTCTAACACTGTTAATAATTTCCCCCCCAAAAAATCAAAATTCTTAAACTTTAAAGTTTTCTCATGCCTATAACCCATATATAACTCACTTCAGTCATTTGATCAATGATTGTTTGAAGCCTTTTCCCTATCTGTCCTCCTTTCTTTCAGAACAGCTTGATCAAATTATCAGAGTGGAGGTCCAGCTGAGACAGGAACTTGGATTGAAGTGGGACAGTGGTGATTCTCTTGAATTCAGCATTGATCTGAAAACAGATTAGAAAAAACTAAATCAAATCGGAACTGTAAACATCAGGGATAATGCAACCATCAAACATATAGATCAAGATACCCCACCCAAAAAAAAGAAAGAAAAAAGACATGAGACCAACCTTACCTCACTGACTTCACACAGCACAGGCCACCTTGCCATGAAATTCGGCACCATTGGTGCATCTCGAACAACTTCCTGTCTTCGATGTGCGAAAGTCTTTTCCATTTTGACTTTCACAACCTGTCTGTTGTCCCTCTTTTTTACATCTGACAGAAGAGCTTTCTGCATGGACTCCAGACTCTCCTCAGTTTATACTCAACTTAGTATCTGGAATAAGTACAGTACCATTCTGAAAGTAAACTGCAGTTGCTTGCTTAAGTTTAAATTCCGCATCGTATGAAAACTTGGGCACATGAAATACAGTAGGCCAAGAGGATTGTGAGCTCATAGAGTCACTTGACGAAAGTACAGCTGTATCCATAGTTCCACCAAACACGGCAGAAGAGTCACGTAAAGAGGAAGAACAAAATGTATGGGCTTCTATGACTGGAGTGCACCTCTCATCTTGCTGCAAAGTGGGCCTGGCCATATCAGTTATCTTAATAGTACCTTTATCCTCTACCTCTGAAACTGTGGTAAGGTTTAGGAACTCATTTCCAAACATGGAATCCTTAAATTGAAGCTTAAAATTGCCCTCAAGTCCACTCTGTTTATTGACTTAAATCATAAAGTCATCAATGGATGCAGGGAGTCCACCTCTGAAAGTCAACCTCTGAGAACTGCCATCTGTCAAGACGATCTTAAGGATGGGAGTCACCATCTTCAAAGCTGTTTACTCTGAAAAGACATGCACAAAAATTATTAGATGTCAGACATCCATTCATTCTTAACCCTCTGGGGACCAAGCTGTTTTTGGGGTCGTTGAGATGTTCTGACATGCTCTGACATTTGTGCTTTTTTCAGTTATTTATAAACATGTTAATGGCAAAGGTGTAAATTCACTCTATATAGCACAAACAGGGCTACCATAATATGCGAGCAACGTGTATGTAGATGTTTGTATTTTTAAGAGAATAATGTTTATGCGTGGTTATTGGAAAAAATTAAAATGAAAGTTGCTGATTTAAGAACACAAAACACATATTAAATATGTGTCCACAAGACTTTTGACGAATGGATGTTGTCCCTTTGAATTCTAGCTTCAAAATTATGTGAAAATCATCCTGCCTAATTTTTCACATAAAACACTACATTGATTTAAACATTGTAAAACAGTTTTTTTGTCAGAAGAGGTTTATGCGTGGGAGTGGTAATGGGTCATCAATATTAATGAGATTCAGACCAGGGGTGTGACATAGACGCTCCCCCAAGTGCTAATGGGCCATCAAGTGAGGCAGCCTTAACAAAGAATGAGGAGATTCAAATGTTTTGTTTTTCAATCTGTTTTATTGTAATTTTGTAAAAACAAAAGTAAAGGCAGGTATCTCACAGTAAATGCTTATGCCCCGTTGATGCGGGCTCTAAGCAAATCAAATGTGACCAAAATAAATAATCAGTCGGCTATAAACAAAGCAATTGTGAGCGATAAATAAACAAAAGTAAAGGCAGGTATCTCACAGTAAATGCTTATGCCCCGTTGATGCGGGCTCTAAGCAAATCAAATGTGAGGAAAATAAACAAAATTAAACATTTTTGACGTTGAAATGGTACGAGATATTAAATTCATGGTATAGATATGCACTTTCATTAGATCGTGTTGAATATAGGTAGATATCAAATGTCAATACTCTGGATGGCAAGTCCACCCAGTATAATATGTAAGCTCATGTTTTGAATAGCTTGTCAACTAATGCAAGTAAGAATAAATACTTACTCATCCGAAATTCTATCCACGGCTGGATCAATTTGCTCTTTAAAATACAAACGGTCGTCATCAGAGTAGTCGCGCTCCTCTTTTGATGAAAATCTGGACTCTTCGTCGCTAGTATCCAGGACGAGCTGAAGGGCTTCCGCACCGGTGTACCGTGTCATCTTCCCAACGCGCAGGTGACTGAATGATGAAACTTGAAGCGTTTAATGCATTTGCTTGGGGGCGTTTACCTGTTTTGCATAGATGGCTTAACACATTATCTTGTGAATAGCGCGCTCTGTGAGTAGGCGTGAACGAATTAAAGTCAATGAGCTCGTAATGAGCTCGACTGGAATCGCTCTCTTTTTATACAGATTACAGAAGCTGATAATATTTGTTTTTTATATAAATTACTTCATTTAAAAGCTGCGATCTCAAGCTTTATGCCCGTGGGTCTGTTTGCCTGTTTGACTGAATTTTCGCGGAGTTATAGATCATTTTCGAACGCGTTTCAAATGGGAGTTTACTGACAGAGAGAAGGCAGAAATCGCATCATGTTAAAGTTTCTTTATTTGTCAAAAAGCAAAACACTTTATTTTTATTGTGAGTATACAGAAAAAAAATAGAAACTGAACAGGATCGATTGATGTATAACACGAAAATTAAAGATCAAAATTAACAGAGCATTTTGTGTTTATTTTTCATTGCTAAAAAAAAAAAACGAGCAAAACGCGCGGGCGCGTTTTTGGTCCCCAGAGGGTTAAATACAGTGGTAGAAGCCTACACTAATAACTGAGTGAAGTAGGTACGCAAATTTACACACTTTTTTTTGGATGAAATAGTCAAGTCAAGTCATCTTCATTTATATAGCGCATTTATATAACAATGTAGATTGTTCCAAAGCGGCTTTACAGAGATACAAGGATAGTTTAAAGTAACAGAGATTGTTTTGGCTTTATAGCAGTTCTTGAATGAAGTTATTTTCCAGCTTAAGTTAATTTGATTGATTCACTTCCGTCACAATGATCATTAGTTATTAACTTAGGGGCTGCTAACACGACACCGTTTTAACAGGAAACTCTACACAGACTTTAAACGCGAAACCTGTGAGAACGCTGCATGGCGTGCACATGCGTATTACGAGTTCAGTCTATTGGTATGCGATTTTGAATATATCTGCGCAGGTTTGTAATTCCCTACAAACCAAGCCTTAAAAACTACTTGTCTGGCCTTAACATTTTGATACAGAATTTTATCACTTCGGGGTAGATACACGAACCGAATTTTCCCGACAACGCTTGTAGAGTGGTAAAGGGATCCTCCATAAGGAGAAACTAGTTGGCACTTTAGCACCCCACCATGACATCTAGTCCAGGCGCAGGTCCTTCATCAGATCTGGATATAGCCTGGATCTGGCAGGCTGCGGGAAAACCTCGGGGTAAACAAAAACACTAAAATTACTGTAGATGCCATTCTTCTTATGATGTAACGAGTACATCAGGATTTATGGGAAGTGTTCCCGGTTCCGGCTGACCTGATCTATGCAGCCTAACATTGAATTATAGAAGTCTATAATGTGTTATGTGTATGCTAGGTCAAAGAGATGTGTTTTTAGTCTAGCTTTGAACTGAGTGTGTCTGCTTCCCGGACAATGGTAGGAAGACTGTTCCAAAGTTTTGGTGCTAAATAGGAGAAGGATCTACCGCCAGCAGTCGATTTTGATATTCTAGGTATTATCAACTGGCCGGAATTTTGAGATCGCAATAGACGTGAAGGACTATAATGCGTTAAAGGTCCCGTTTTTCCTGTGTTTTTGAAGCTTTGATTGTGTTTACAGTGTGCAATATAACATGTGTTCATGTTTCGCGTGTAAAAAAAAACACAGTATTTTTCACACAATTTACTTATCTGTATACCGCTGTTTTCACTGTCCTAAAAACGGGCTGATGACGTCCTTGTTCTATGAAGTCCCTCCTTCAGAAATACGTAACGAGTTCTGATTGTGCCAGCGGTTCCTGTGTTGTGATTCGACAGCAGCTTAGCGCACGTTGCCCGGAAAGGTCACGCCTCTTACCATAACGTGGAGATGCATGCGCTCAGTGTTATTATATGAAAATAACAGCGTCTCGATGACATGGCGACAAACACACTCTACAAACGCAACTCTTCCTCTTCTCCGTGGGAGCGCAACAAGACCACGCCCCCTTTTTTTGTGTATTCCTGTGGGCGGAGGTTAGTCAAAAAACTGTTCTAGTGACGTCATTAACCTGTTAAGCGTTGCCAGTGCGTCGGCGCACTGAAGCGTTATTTATTTATTTAATTCAAAATTACTATCAGATTTAATGTTATACCTTGACAAACTATACATCATTAAAAAGATATAATACTCAAGTTTCAGTATTTGACCACTATTGTATTCTGAGAAACTCATAGTGACAGTTATTTCTTAATTTGTGTCAGGAGTTATGAAATGAAAAAATGAGTTGATACCTTTAATATGAATTATGCGCGTCAGCCGGTTTCATTCATAAAAAACTCCGTGCTGTCGTCATGACAGCGATACACAAAACAACGTCCCTCAGGGCTTTAGCTCAAAACTGTGCAGATTTGGAGAAATATTGATAGATTCTCATAGATTTACATCATATTTCTATAGACAGGAATAATATTTATTGAATTTATACCCAAATGCGTCGATGTAATCTTTATGAGCATTTGGTACTCTGATTTACTGTGTTTTTAATTCATACCAACAGCCTGAGGGCGCTATATGCACAATAATAGTCCATATATGGAACATGAAGAAGAGCCATGATCATGTGACATTCCAGGATGTTAAAAATAAAGTCATTTGACATGGTCTTGAAAAACATTGAACTAAATCCAGAGTTTTGGACTTATTATCTTCAGATTTTAAACATAAAATGTTTAGACATATGGCTTTAGCTGTAGTGCATTTCTAGATTGCTCCAGTGCCAACTTCAATTTTATTTTCATGAGGATGTTTCATAAAAAATTATTTCTAATAACTTTACAAAACTTTGAAGCTATTTATAACAATTTTTTTCATTATGACAATAATTAATTCTACATTTACAATAAACTGCCAGGTGTCAGCTTTCAAATGAGATCATACTTGTGCTTTTAGTACAAAGGGTTCAAGAACTGTATGTGTTTCAGTTTGGGTATGTCATTTCTGGGGATTTTTCAAAAGTGGGGTTGCAGCTTAACAGGTTAAAGCAGGAAGTAGAGGGATGTAGTCCAAACCAGCCGTTCGCTGTATGCTTTGAAAGGGGACTTCTGTTAAATAAAATATCTCGCTTGGCATTGAACTTTGAGCTTTATAATTTTACAGGTATTATTTATGCTCTAACAGCAACATTACACACTAACTAAAGTTTGAAAAATGGGATCACGAAGAACAGGACCTTTAAGAGCTCGCTCAAGTACTGCGGAACTAAACCATTTAGCGCTTTGTAAGTAATCAGCAATATTTTAAAATGTATACAATGTTTAACCCTCTGGGGTTTAAGGTGTTTTTGGGGCCCTTGGGATGTTTTGACATGCCCTGACATGTCAGTTTTTTCAGTTATTTATAAACATGTTAATGGAAAAGGTGTAAATTCACTCTATATAGCACAAACAGAGCTACCATAATATGTAATCAACATGCATGTATATGTTTGAATTTTTAAGAGAATAATGTTTATGCATGGTTATTGAAAAAAATAAAAATGAAAGTTGCTGAAATAAGACCACAAAACACTTAGTAAATATGTGTCAATAAGACTTTTGACTAATGAATGTTGTCGCTTCGAGTTCTGGCTTCAAAATGATGTGAAAATCATCCTGCCTAATCGTTCACATAACACAATACATTGATTTACACTTTGTAAAACATTTTTTTTGTCAGAAGAGGTTTATGCATGGGAGTGGTAATGGCCTATCAATATTAATGAGATTCAGACCAGGGGTGTGACAGACACTCCCCACATTCCTAAAAAACAACAACAACAAAAAACTGTTAGCATACATTATCCAAAGTAAACTGATGGGCAATTAATTGTTATGGACGCACAATGTATGTATATATCTGTTGATGGTCCATAGGACAGAGAAATATCACTGCGAGTATCTGTTTATGGGCCATGACCGCACGTATTTAGTGACGCACGTAATGAACGGATCGTTCGCGAACGACACATGCATTTCAAACATTTACACTTGTATTCACAAACATCTGTGCATAAGGCAGTATGGAAGCATGATAAGCAGTGTCATAGTCTAACCAAAACCATACGTTTATTTATATATATATATATATATATATATATATATATATATATATATATATATATATATATATATATATAATGTCTAGTATTTAGACAGTAGGCCTAGGCTATCACATATTTTACCGGAGGCTGAAATATATTTAGACTAAATCACATTACACTTAAGCAGATATTCGCAAATAAGCTACATTAAACATAAGGCAGTATTTTAGCATGATAATCAGTGTTATAAGCTAATCAAAACTGAGTGAAATATATTTAATATACAAATATGTGTAGAGAGTAATAGCCTATCACATTGAAAAAGTTTACACTTGAGCATATACACGAATGTTAGGGATATTGTAAGGCAATCTTTCCTGTAAGATGTCAAAAGCTAGCCAAAACTAAGCAAAATATAGTCTGAAAATTCATATGAGTTCTATATTATCAGAAAAATAATTATATAACAGTAAAACTTACTCCGAAATTGTGTCCTCGGCGGGATCAATTCGCTCTTCAAAATGCTGCCGTTCGTCGTCCGAGTTACAATCTTCCTCTGAGGAAAAGGTGCATTCTTCCTCGCTGTCCAGAATCATCTGAAGGGCGTCTTTACCGGAGAAGCGTGCCATACTCACAACGCGAAGAACTATCAGTGAGTACTACTGAGAGAACTATCAAACTCCTATGGAAAATCAAAGTCAACAGAGTATTTATGAGTTTCTTTTACACTGATAAAAAAAAAGCGAGCTGGTATTGCCGGCGATACCGCCGACCCCAGGGGGTTAATAGGGAGCCAATGCAGTGTTGACAGAACCGGGCTAATATTGTCACGGTTCATGGAACCGTATGCTCATTTCTGTGTGTGTGTGTGTGTGTATGTCTGTGTGTAGGTCCACTCGTTGGGCTTGTTAGGGTTAATTAATCACTGCGCACCTGATGAGTTAATCAGAGTGGGCACAGGTGTAACTCATCTGCACTGTCTTTATCTGGCTGGCGTTCTGTGTATGTGTTATCGGATTCAACCACCCAGTAGAGCAGGGGTGTCCAAACTCAGTCCTGGAGGGCCACTGTCCTGCAGAGTTTAGCTCCAACCCCAATTAAACACACCTGAAACATATAATCAGACCTTGATTATCTGGTTCAGGTGTGTTTAATTGGGGTTGGAGCTAAACTCTGCAGGACAGTGGCCCTCCAGGACTGAGTTTGGACACCCCTGCAGTAGAGCATTGCAATAATCTAGCCTTGAGGTCATGAACGCATGAACTAATTGTTCTGCATTTGTCAATGAGAACATATGACGTAATTTAGATATATTTTTAAGATGGAAAAATGCGGTTTTACAGATACTAGACACGTGACTTTCAAATGAAAGATTGGTATCAAAGAGCACACCCAGGTTCCTAACCGACGACGAAGACTTGACAGAGCAGCCATCAAGTGTTAGACAGTATTCTAGGTTATTACGTGAGGATGTTTTTTGTCCAATAATTAGAATCTTTAGTAGTAGGAAATTACTAGTCATCCAATTTTTTTATATCAGCTATGCATTCCGTTAACTTTGTGAATTGGTAAGTTTCATAAGGGCGTGAAGAAATATAGAGCTGAGTATCATCAGCATAACAGTGAAAACTAATTCCATGCTTCCTAATGATATCTCCTAATGGTAGCATGTACAGAGTGAACAGCAGTGGTCCTCGTACTGAGCCTTGTGGTATGCCATATTGAACTTGTGATTGATAAGACATCTCTTAATTTACTGCTACAAACTGATAACGGTCAGATAAGTATGATTTAAACCATGCTAATGCAATTCCACTAATGCCAACATAATTTTCAAGTCTATTTAAAAGAATGTTGTGGTCAATAGTGTCAAATGCAGCACTAAGATCGAGTAACACCAATAGAGAGATACAACCACGATCGGATGATAAGAGCAAATCATTTGTGACTCTAATGAAAGCTGTCTCGATACTATGGCACAGTCTAAATCCTGACTGAAAATCCTCGCAGATTTAATTTCTTTCTAAAAAGGAACATAGTTGTGAAGATACTGCCTTTTCTAGTATCTTTGACAGAAAGGGTAGATTCGAGATCGGCCTGTAATTGACTAATTCTGTAGGATCAAGTTGCGTTTTTTTAACAAGCGGTTTAATCATAGCCAGCTTAAAGGTTTTTGGTACGTATCCTAGAGACAAAGATGAATGAATGATATTAAGAAGAGGATCTATGACCTCTGGAAGCATCTCTTTCAGTAGCTTAGTCGGTATAGGGTCTAACATACATGTCGGTTTAGATGATTTAATGAGTTTAGCGAATTCTTCCTCTCCTATAGCAATAAATGAATCGAATTTTTCCTTAGGGAGACTACAATGCACTCCCTGATGCAATACTGTAGTAGACGGTTGCATAGTTATAATTTTGTCCCTGATATTATCAATCTTATAAGTGAAGAAGTTCATAAAGTCATTACTGCTGTGTTGCTTGGAAACTTCTGGGCTTGAAGCTTTCTTTTTCGTTAGTTTAACCACTGTTTCAAATAAATACCTAGGGTTTTGTTTATTTTCTTCTAACAGGGTTGAAAAATAAGCAGATCTAGCAGCTTTTAAGGCCTCTCTGTATGCAATCGAACTCTCTTTCCATGAAATGCAAAATACCTCTAGTTTTGTTTTCTTCCAGTTGCGCTCCATTTTTCTGGCTGCTCTCTTAAGGGCCCAGGTGTGCTCGTTGTACCACGGCGTTGGACTATTTTCTTTAATCTTCTTCAAGCAAACGGAGCAACTGTGTAATAGACAGGAAAAAAAGGGGATTGTGCATATAGTAGTAAAATGTAATACTTTTAAAGACATATTTAAATAAACAATACAAATCTTACCTATATTTCAGACTGATCTTTGGCCAAACAAAATTTTTCCAAATTCCCTTTTACCACAATGGTCAGTATCAAAGGTTTGACAAAATTAAGACCTCATCGATAAAGATACGAGCCTTTTAATGACTTTAATCAGGTGTATGTTAAAATGAAGACCTAAGCAAGCAGCACATTTACTTTTGCTACCCCACCTTTTATTTCAATATGCCTTTTCAAAGTCACCATGTGAGCTGATCCAATCTTGTAGGCAACTAGTGGGTACGCGAGTTCACAGGGTGCCACGAGAGTAAATGTTCTTGTGGGTGCTGGGCTGAGTTCGAAGGCTCTATAATGCTCTCTGTACCAACCACAGAGCTCTTTGACAATGTAGAACACACTCTCTTGTACAATGCAAATTTGGTAAATTTCACTAAATTCAGGCAATCCACCTGCTACTCTGCAGTATCATTATCTGCAGTGGCAGTATCATTCCCTTTCTATAGGTTATACCCTTCGTTGTCACATTCTATGCAAGGTGAACCTCAGTTGTGTCAGGGAATTTTTGCCTGATGATCTGTGCTATCTCCTCTTTCAGTAAGTCTACTGGTAGACTGGATACAGTTGAGACCTCAAGGTCAGATTTGCTTATGGAGAACTCAGATGGTAAGCAATCATCATCTGATGCTTTGAGGCTAATGAGAGGGGCACATTCTTAAAGCAGCTTGTGTGTCTGCTAACCTGCTTAAAAAAGCTATGCTTAGCCTCAAAGCGCATTGTCCACTGCCCGACGACTGGACCAAACTGCCTTATCATTTGGGGGTAGTGCTCCAAATAATGATGTTTTGGTAGCAGCTTGATATCAGGAAACAACTCTTTGTATCTCTGCCTGTGCTCTGTGATTTTACTTTCTAAAAAAGCCAGTGAATCATCCGTATGCACAGGGGCAACAACAAGCTCTGTGATGTCCTTCAGGTCCATGAGAATAAGCCATGCAGGCTCTTCTTCAGGTACCAGTGTTCCAACCAAAAAAGGTAAGAACCGGAGCAAGCTCCAATTTCCATGAGCATTCCCCCCCACGGTTTTTGTCCTGGAGAAACTTTGTGACACTATATCAGGTCTGTTTGTCCTATCACCCCATTTGTAGGGAAACTTCAGAATGGCATTGTTTAGGTCAACTAGTGTGAAACACTTTCTAGATATAAGCACTCTTAAGCAACGAGCTAGCTCTACTGGGATTATACCCTCAAAACATCATGGGCAAGATCGGGTGGATAGCCAAAGATGACATGAAAATGAAACAGATTTTTTTGTGAAGATGCATTCCTTTTTCACTCCACAATAACCTGAACCTGTATCCTGAGTTTGTTTGACATGAGCCTGATGAAGCTCCTTGGTTCTCAAACTGAAAGCACCAGATGCAACAGAATGTAGCTGAATATCACTACTATTTCCTGTGCAAAATCTGCAAAAGTATTCCGCTGCAAAAATCCTGCAACACTGTGTGCTCCCAGGTTGTCAGCCACGACACTGAATACGGTACCTTTAACTGATTCACCTAAAAGAGGGACATAAACACCCAGCTCCTTCAGAGTTTTCAGATCTTGCAGGAGAGGTTCAAAGATCCTATCATAACCATAGGTTTTAACATCTTCGGTTTTGCACAAAATTGACAAGTAGATGGATGATAATGAGGAATGAGACCCTGGAGGCAAGTTAGCTAATATCCAATAAACAGCACAAAGCTTGTGCTTATTTCGTGAGGTGCCAAGGGGGTTACAGACTTTAAAGTCATCCACATACAAATTTAGAATGATCCGTGGATTTTCCCCAACAAGAAAATAATTCTCCTTGAATAAGGAACCATCTCTTGAGGACCTGTACTGATCTGATATTCCAGAATTTGTGTCCTGTCTTTGATGACCCTCAACAACTTTATCAATTATATCCCTTCTACTTAACAGCTGCTGTAAAGACTTTAAGATTGGGACATATTGGATACTGCGTTTGTTTTTAGTATCAAGAACGTATTCAACTGGCTGTACAACACCAAAGTAATCCTTGTAATACTGCTTACGCAGATATGTTGTACTTAAAGAGCCACCACTTTGTATGGACCTTTGCACAGGATTACCAGAACAAATTGCATCAACAGTTCCTCTAATTAAAAGTTCATCAACAGGAAGGTTTCTCTGATGAAAGATGTCACTCACAATGTCACAAGACAATGGGAAAGGTGCAGTACTAATCAAATGATGGAGTTCCCCTAAAAACACATCAACAGCTGTGCTTGGCACATGAATTAAATGCTCCAACTTCAGCAAAGCAGCTGCAAATCTTTGCTCTATGATTTTCTCCAAGTCCTCAGTATCAGAGTGACTAATTGAGGGAATGGCAGTAGCTGGCTGCTCTACACACTCCTGACTATTTGCCTCCAATTTATTCACAGATGATATCCTAGTTATAATGACTCCCGGTTTGAAATCAACCAGTGAGTGATGGCAATGTTTACGGTTTTTGTGTGATTTAAATGTACAATAAATGTTTGTTTTAAAGTCACAGCCTAAAAACATACAACTGACCACCTCATTTCTTTTGAGATGTGCATTTATATGAGCAAAATAATCCCTCTCTGACACAAAATTACTACAAGCACAAAGGTGACAACTGAAATTGCACTCTCTTTGGAAGTGGTCTCTGTGGAGTGGACTTCACTATAGCCGCTTTTCCACCGAAATTACCCGGAACAATTTGTCCCAGGAACTTTTTTCCCAGGAACCTTTTTTGCCCCAGACCGGTTGCTTTCTGCGTTTACACCGCGGTCTAAAGTACCGGGAAGGTAAACTGCGCGCAACTGCTCCTCCCAGTCTGCGACGGACAGTAATCAGTTTTGAGCGCCACATTTATAAGTATGGAGGAGATTCAAACTGTGCTGCAGTTATTGGTTTACTAACGAGGTAATTAACATAACAAAATAGACGAGCACTGATACTAAAGCGTGTTCAGAAAGCTCGTATGCGTATAAAATTAGACAAGGTATGTTGTGAGATGACTGGGACGAACGCGCAAAAATTTCCTTTTGCGCAAATACGCTTAAAAAAAGCCTGAACCCCGTCTATCAATCATAAATAGTGACAGTCTTGTAAATAGTTTTGTTACCAACCTCAAAGCGCTATTTCAATCCTGTTATAGTAAATTTGTAACATGGTTTGCCTTGCAATAGATGACAATGTGTAAACATAATGACTTAATATTAAAAGCTGTGGCAGAAAAGAGACGAGCACTGATAAAGCGTGTTCAGAGCTCGTAATGCTAACGTTAGATATAATAATTGTATGTTATCAGCTATTGCGGACATTGGCCGTGAGATGGCTGTGACGAACGCGCAGAAAGTTTCCTCTTCCACAAATACCCAAATAATAAAGCCTGAAACTCGTCGCCAGTCCCCCAGTTTTTTTTATTAAATTCCATATTTGCAGACAGACAACTTTACTGCATGAAGCCACTTTTTAAAAGGGAGGTTAAAAATAAAGAAAATGCTGCGTGGAGTCATCCAACCAAAATGCGGCGTGAACACAACCAATCAGCTTGTGCAGCGCACAAGTCCCACCCCTGAAAGTTCCTAGCTTTGAAAAAGTACTACCTCGTGAGCAGGGACTATCGGAGGGGGAAATATTTACCCGGAACTTCATTTAGACCCTGGTTCCTGCGGTGTAAACACATCGAGTACCAGCCCAAAGTTCCTAGTTCCTGGGGAAAGTTCCTGCGGTGGAAACGCGGCTTTTGGTGGACAATAAGGGCATTCCAAGTCTTAAATGTGCACGGACAGTCAAGGTATGTACATGGAAAGCGAGAACTACTTCCAAAATGTGGATGCTTTAACTTATAATGATGCAAAAGCTTGGACCTACTTGACACAGTTTCTGTACAACCCTTACAACTCCACATTCCCACGACCTAACCCTGTAACATACACCAAAAAAGTCATTAGGTACAATTAAAGCTCCAAATTGCAATTCAGATATAAACAAAATGGTCCACTATTAAACCAGTAACTATACAAATAAAATTTAAAATACACATACACTATCTAGACTAACACTAAACAACTAAATATGTTTTTAATGATTTCTGATGTTGTTAACCCTCTGAGGTCGACAAACGCGCCCGCGCGTTTTGCTGGATTTTTTTTCAGTTCAGTTCAAAAGAAATTAATTTTGCTCTGTTGACTTTGATATTACAAGCAAGTTTCATACATCAATCGATTCTGTTAAATGTGTATTATTTTTGTGTATACTCACAATAAAAACAAACTGTTGTGCTTTTTGCCGAATAAAGAAAAATAAACGTGATGCGAGTTCTGCCTTCTCTCTGTCAGTGAAGACCATTCTGAAACGTGTCCGAAAATGAACAATAACTCAGCGAATACTGAGTCAAACAGGCATACAGTCACACAGGCATGAAGCTTGAATTCTCTTCTTTAAAATGAGGTAATTTATATAAAAAACAAATATTCTCATCTTGTGAAATCTGTATTAAAAGAGAGCGATTCCAGTCGAGCTAATTAGACCTCATTCAAAGGTAATGTGACTCCGCCCACGGAGAGCGCGCGCTATTCAAACGCAAATTACTGAGGCAAACCTGTGAACGCCCCCTTATCAGCTCGAGGAAACACAAGTTTAATCATATCATTGTAGCCTACGTGTTTACACCATCTGGCAGCGCTGTGAGGAATAATAATAATGGAAAATCTACCTCAGAGTGCGGGTATTGCAGGAGAGAGGATCCGAATACTGTAGTAAGTTTTTTTTCCTTCTCAAGTTAATCGCGTTTCTGTGAATGAATGAACGGCAGCCGTAGAGATGCGCGCTGTTTATCACAGCTCGCAAAAAGACAGTTTAAATTTAAATTGCGTCTCTGTGTGAATGAATGATGATGTTTTAGCAAACTGTATTGCTATACTGAGCTGAGTAAAAATCGACAGAAATATGTTGAAATAAAATGTAGGCTATTTGTATAAGCAACGTATTAAACTGAAAATTAACATTTATATGCCCTAATATTTCATAAAAACAACGTTACAGTCAGGCGTTTCTGTTTGTGAATGAATGTTTCGGTTTTAGCAAACTGTATTGCTATACTGAGTAAAAATTGACTGAAATATGTTGAAATAAAATGTATTTGTATAAGCAACGTATTAAACTGCAAATTAACATTTATATTTCTTATAATAAAAATGAAAGACCTATGTTACAGACATATGAAAGACAACATTTCGTTGATTAGTTTTGGATAGATTATACATTTTTACTGTAAAATATCTGCCAACTCAAATAAGCTTTTGTTTGCCAATATTTGCTCATGTTAAATATAGTATGTTTTGTCAAAAATAATCAAATAATCAATCAAATCCTTAACTTTGAAATATGTATGATAAAATGTATACTTTAGTTTTTACAAAGAAAGATTACACTTGAATTGTTGTTGTAATTGTAACCTTTTTAATAAAAATATATATTTACAAGGTAGATGTAAACAAACTATTAAAAGGTAAATATAAGCCTTTTCTTTAAATAATTTTTATTGTGTTTTATTAGTGACAAATTTGGGGAGAGGATAAATATTCCAAAACTGAAAATACAGTATGAGAATTAACTGCACAATTACTAGACATGTTTTCCTTGGATATTATAGGCCAAATTGCAAGCACAATATGTGGAAAAATAAAAAAGAATTGAGATGCTTCCAACTGTTGCTCTTGCATTCTTGTGGCTCAGTGACTCACCTGAATGAATGGCTAATTAAGTATGCAGGCCCCATTGTCTCCTAAGGTGTGGACCACTAAATATGCATGATCTGTGACGCCCACTCCGCATATTGCCTTTCCAAACAGAAAGTGCTTTGCAAAATTCAAATCAATGTATTGTGTTATGTGAATGATTAGGCAGGGTGATTTTCACATCATTTTGAAGAAAAAACACTAGGCAATGACATCTATTAGACAAAAGTCTTATTGGCACATATTTAGTATGTGTTTTATGGCCTTATTTCAGAAACTTTAGTTTTTAGTTTTTTCAATAACCACGCATAAACATTATTCTCTCAAAAATGCAGACATGTACATTCTTGTTGCTCACATATTATGGTAGCCCTGTTTGTGCTAAATAGTGTGTAATTTTTTTTTTTGCCATTAATATGTTTATAAGCAACTGAAAAAAGCACAAATGTCAGGGCATGTCAGAACATCTCAAGGACCCCAAAAACACCTTAGACCCCAGAGGGTTAAATATCTATTTGGAATTGCAACATTTATAATGCAAGCATACATTTTAAATTATGTATATCTTAAGTCACAAATAAAGATTTAAGGCTTTAGCAGCAATACAAAAGGAAATTAACAGACTTACCCATATAAAGCTTTTGAGTGCGTGTGTGCAAAGATGACCTATGAAAGAAATTATTTAGAATTAGTGAGGAACACAGCGCATAGCTTCACATAATTGAAAGACCACAAACAGACAGAGTGCAATAGAATAGGAGTGCAATAATTCTGACTAAAATATACATATAGCTAAAATATTTGTTGAAAAATAAATGTGCCATATGTAACATTTTAAACCAACAAGTAAGTGTATTTTTATGATAGCAGTAACTATAAAGTGACTATTGTAATGGAGGTTAAATGTAGGTTAATTAATCTGTGCTTTTGTTTCTATTCATTTTGATTTTTAGTTAAGGTAATTTTTTTTAATTTTTTTATTGTAATGTGACTTTGCTTTTCAACCCGGAAGAACGAAATTGCTTGGAAAAAAACGCAAAAAATAACCAATTTCCACTTATTGACCAAATTTTAAGTGCTTTTAGTGTTTCAAGTGATGTGCAGCCTATACATATCTGTTCACATCTCAAAAAATGTGTTTTGGGGTTTTATGACTAGGGTTGGGTATCGTTTCATTTTTAGCGATTTCGATTCCGGTTCTGCTTATCGAATCCGGTTTTTATCGATTCTTGTTTCCGATTCCAATATTTTTTGGAGAGAGAAAAAAGGGCAAATACTTGAAAAATAAATATTTCTACCTTTTATTCTTGCCAATTTTAAGCAATAACCAATAAAATGGCTAAAGTGAAAGGAGTCTCTTCATATAAAGGTGTTGATTACATTATTACTCCAGTTACGGTACAGATCCACTTTTGCGACGCGACACCTCCCCACATTTGTACGTTGATGGGCGTTCCTTAAGTTTACCGCTATGGGCGTGGTTTTGACCGAGCGGGAAATGTTGCGCATTTAAAACATTTGTTTGAAGAAGTGATGTGTATACGGATTTCGTTAAGCAGTCGTGAATCAAAAACAGAGAAGGATCATTGTAGCTGCTCTGCTCTACCTCCGGAGGAAGAAGCCACGTCGTCACCATTGGGTTCACCCTATCCGGAGTGAAGTTGCCCGGCGGGAGTGTGGGGAGTACCAACGCCTTGTGATGGAGCTCCGGCTTGACGATGACATGTTCAGGGAACATTTCAGGCTGTCCAAGGAACTGTTCGACGACCTGTTGGCACGAGTGGGACCCTGGATTGCCAAGACGAACACCTTTTTTCGTCAGGCAATTGGTCCTGCTCAGCGCCTTGCTATTTGTCTACGGTAGGCTACTTCAGATAATACAGTTATCAAATGATTATGTCAGGTTGATTTACTATCAGAATACATCACTTTATTTTCAATACTAGTTTAATTGAGTACATTTATATTTTACATTTATTCATTTAGCTGACGCTTTTATCCAAAGCGACTTACAATTGCTATATATGTCAGAGGTCGCACGCCTCTGGAGCAACTAGGGGTTAAGTGTCTTGCTCAGGGACACATTGGTGTCTCACAGTGGATTCGAACCCGGGTCTCTCACACCAAAGGCATGTGTCTTATCCATTGCGCCACCACCACCCCTTAGTAGAGTAGTGGATGTTCACTCAATATAATCTTAAAGCAACATTGTTTAATTAATTAAATTAATTAATAGACACTCAACGTCAATAGGGTATTTTAATGAGGACCACTACATTTCTGTTTTCAAATTTTCTTATGAGGGCAATAGGCTAACGTGTGATATCTAAAACAGTGATTACATATACTGGTTAATGTGTACTACCTGAATATACTACATTTATTAGTTAATTAATTAGTTCATTAACATTTATAGAATTTAGTCATTTATTTGTAATAAACACTTAATTAAAAAGTGTTATTAATATGTTAAATTATGTTTTTTTAAACATACGTGCAGATTGTTACGTAATATTGTGTGTGTGTGTAGAAATAATGCGTCCCACCGTTAATTTCTATTTCCTGTCTACATGCAAATGTAAATTAATATATCTTCATATCTTCACAGATACCTCTCAACAGGGGATTCGTTCAGGACAATATCCAGCAACTACAGGGTGCGCTGCTGCACTGTGGGAAGAGTGGTGAAAGAGGTGTCAGCTGCCATCTGGGATGCCCTGCTACCTGAGTACCTGCCTGCACCATGCATGGAGGACTGGCGTGCCATTGCAGAAGTGTTCAGCCATCGCTGGAACTTCCCCAACTGTCTTGGTTCGGTGGATGGGAAGCACGTGGTCATCCAGGCCCCAGACAACTGCGACTCCCTCTACTATAACTACAAGGGCGCATATTCCATCGTGCTGTTGGCAGTGGTCGATGCCGACTACCTCTTCAGGGTAGTTGACGTTGGTGGATATGGCAGGACAAGTGACAGTGGATCCCTCTACAACTTTGCCTTTGGTGAGGGTCTCCGAGATGGCACCCTGGACCTCCCTGAATCTGCGGTCATCCCTGGGTCTGAGCATCGTGGTGCAATGCCATTTGTGTTTGTAGGAGATGAGGCATTTCCCCTCCGCCGGAACCTCATGCGCTCTTTCCCTGGCCCCCATGTCCCTGGAGAGCAGAGGGTGTACAACTACTGCCTCAGTCGTGCCAGGCTTGTAGTTGAGTGTGCTTTTGGCATTCTGTCTTCACAGTGGAGAATGTACAGAAGAGTGATGGCTGTCAGCCCCACTACTGCTGAGACGTGTGTCAGAGCCACTTGCGTTCTCCACAACTACCTGCGTGTCATGACCCTGAGGAGAAGGCACAGGGCAGGTAGTTACCGTAGGCCTGGTGATGGTAGAAGAGGGCGCTGTTCCTTGGCAGGTCCAGCCATAAAACGACCCAGCAGCTGCATAACACAACGGCTCTTTTAAGAGCCACCCACATTGTCCTTTAAAAGCATAGTTCCAAAGTAGCACAAGCATTATACATACATTGCTCTTTAAAAGCAAAGGTCCATGTTCCATAAGTATAACACATTAATTTGCATAAAGATGGGCATCGGCCAGCTTTTTGACACGCAGCATTTAAAAAAAAAAAAGTATTGCATCACAATAAGTGTATTGTGATTGTCAAAACATTTTAGTAACTAAACTGAATTTTATGAGGTTTAGTGACATGTTACAATGTTTACATGGTAGGCTACAATTTCTGGTAAGCTACGCTTTTTTATTATTTCAATTCAATTCAATTATTGTGATTTGATTTAATATTGACTCACTTGGATAAATATTAGGTAGGCTAACGTTACACAAGGTAGGCATTAATTTTCTCAAGAAAAAAACAACTCACCTAATGCTGTAAACATACAGAGAGCCCTATCAGCGGGCAGTATTATTTAAGGTTAAAATTTTTATTAAATATAATGCGTTTTTTTATTATAATAACAACTTTATTTAACCTCTTACACTCCTAGACCATTTTTGGGGATTTCCGCCTGGATTTTCCTACCGAAATTGAAAAGCCTCCCATTTCCACATATTTTTTCCAAAATAGACAATTTTGGTGTCATTTTACAGGAAACCCTTTGCAGATTCATAAATCTAAACAGTGTTAAAAGTGATAAACATTTAAGTATATGTTGTCTGAGCTGTAATAAAACAAAAAAAAAATAGGCGCTTTTTGATTTTTTAATTTTAAATTCATTTTTGAAAGTGTGTAACTCAGGCCCTGTGGGGTCTAGCAACATGCAGACACTTATGGCTGTTTCCTCTAGATGCCAGCAAACACTGGAAAAAATAATTTTTTCTCTATACTAAAAAATGAAAAAGATGTGCATATTAATCTGAAGGGAGGAATATTACCTTTTTGTTATGTAATTTCCACCTACCCAAATCTAAACTCTGCTCATACCCATATACAGTGGAATATATGCAATTTTCCAGTGTCATTTTACAGAAAACACTTTGAAATTATATAAAACACTGCTGGATGTGATAAATATTATAGTATATGGTGTCTGTGATATAATAAACAGAAAGAAAAAAATGGGCGCTTTATGATTTTTATCATTTTATTCTTTCAGAAGATACAAGACTTATCATTTTACAAATGATTTGCCTAAAATCTGTGGTCTATTACAATCTAGAACAGGATCCTCATACTCCAGATTTATATCATTCATTATATGGGCATCAGTTTTATCACCTGTGTTGTGCATCACCTCAACATCACCGGCCAGCCTCCTGGAGATCTGATGGCAGCTGTGCCAACACTGCCCAAAGTGCCAATCTTCAACAGAACATGAAACAAAGAAAAAACACTATTTATACATAGTTTCTGCACTGTAATAATATCCATTTCACAATATCAAAATGTAGATTTACTGAAATGACCATTTTATTCCACTTATGGAAAGTTGGAAGCTATTGCGCAATCATACTTTCCATTTCCAAAACGTTTGACATTTCTTTTCAAATAATAGTTTATCAGATTGGTTGCTGTGCTTTCACATTTAAAACTAACAATAACTTTATCAAAAAATGTATATAAACATTGTAAATGCTGAAAAACCATAAGGTTATACGTACCCAAATGCTCAGTGCGTCTGAAGAGTGGGCATTCAAAACTTCTCCAAAACGCCCATTTAGAAACCAGTTGCACTTCCAAAGATCGCTTTTATCAATGCTTTTATCTTGCTATATGCAATTATAAAAATCAAAACAGTTCATAAACTATAAAAACTATAATAACACACGCAAACTCCCGAATATTTTACTCCAAAGAGAGCTTTCGCGCTGACCCGGAAGTGATCAAGTGAGCGCACCCATAGCGCGTCCGTGTCTGTCTCTTGAACTCGCGTCCGTCTCTCTCTGATATCCCGCGAGCTTAGTTCCGGGTAGATATATATACTAAATGACTTTCCTTAGCAGTAGCACAAAGTAGGCTCGCGCCTGTACAGATGGGTTAGAGATCCAGTGTCTTGCGCTCAGAGCGCGTCTTCTCTCAGTTCATTCGAAAAGGTTTTTCTTACCAACGAAAGCTCACAGAAACGTGAAAATGGTCTCTTTTTAAAGATAACATCCTAAGCTAAAAGGTGATATAGATTATGTGGCTGTTTGCGGCTGACTGAAGCCGTCATCGGAGCAGGAATGTGATACTTTTATCTGTCATCTCTGTTTGATTTTATTTCACTGCGCGATTCTTTTGAAGATATTTCGGTCTATGATTGTCTCACAATGTAATAATCTACATCGTCAAATTCCTTAGAATGAGAGCTTTCTTGTGATATATGACTTGACTGTTTTGTGAAATATATAAAAAATAAATATTTGTAGAAATATTTCTTCGCAATCATAAAGCGGAATTTTTTGCCTGAGACCAATGCATATTTAAGCTAATATTTCATTCGACATGTATCATGAAAACGAAAGTGATGGTATTCTTTGTAAAGCTTAGATTCTAAGCTTTAAAATGATACCATGAATTGTCTAATACCATATAAGGAAGTTTATTAAAAGAACGTACGAACATCATAACAAAGATTTTAAATCCCGGTACCGGGTTGGTGGAGTTTATGTGGTTAATGATATAAGTAAAAATATACTAAATATGTAATATAGTACACATATCAGCCAACTAACGTGCTATAGCCTATATTATGGTCATCAAATGGCTTTCCTGAGGTAAATGTTATGTGACATAATTGTTCTCCAGCTGTTTTATTGACCCCTTTCTTTGATTGATTGGTCGATATTATGTATGAGGAATATACATTTCGGTAAGTTGTACTGTATCTTTCAACAGTGTTCATTCGTGTTTATTTACTATTAGCTAACGTTAGAGATGATCAGTTCACGTGCCGCTAGGGATCTGTCGCGTCACATTTACAAGCGCCAAAACGGTATTTATTGTTTGAATTTCGTAATAAAAGTGACAGAATCTGAGAGCTGAGATTTTTTTATATCATAACTAACCTGCTCTGTCTAGTCTGTCGGTCTCCGTGTCCTCTTTGCTTCGCGATTTTTCTGTGCGTGAGAAAATGGATGTGTGGCGTGAGAGCGTGTGAAAAGTGTCAATTGCGTGAGTCTCACGGTGAATGCGTGACAGTTGGCGGTTGATTCTCCTTTTACGGCAGTTGCCGCATCCTTCTAATTGATGCATTACCGCCACCTTCTGCTCCGGAGTACCCCGGTTGTGTCCAAACACAATTATATTGATTTCAGTTTTTAATTCAATCAATTTCAATCAACGTGAGAAAAATGTCTAAATTCAACACTCAAAATAAATAAATGAAATCTACTTGATTAAACCATATATCACAAAAGAAACATAAATTAATTGTGTTGTATATACATGCTTGCTTTGTGTAATTTCAAAGACCTTATTTTTCAGTGTATGTGGCATGTGAACCTCTCCTAATATATGCTCACAGCAATGTCTGTGAATGTATTTCAGAAACTTTCAGAAACCCTCTCCAGATCCACCTGTATAGATCTGCAACAGGGTTATTTCATGTATGTTACATGTCCAGCAGCAGCATGTCTCACATGCTCACAGCAATGTCTGTGAATGTATTGGCAGTAGCAATATATTGGCAGTCTCTGTACTTGTTCTGCAGCAGCGTAGCAGATCTATTGCGCCAATACAAAATACATTAACATTGCCATAACCATTACCATTACCATGCCAATCTCTCCGGGTGTTGTCATGACAGAAATATGTATGTTAGAATGGCACAATGTACATAATTTCAAGTTTCTTGTATTGATAGTAAAATATTAATTTTTATTAATCTGTACTGTGATAGTTTTCATTTTTCATGTATTTAAGTATTTTTTGTCTAATTAGTTTATTTATTATTTGTGTCTATTTATCCTCATCATATGCAATTCTAGCAAAAAACAAGCATGAGCACGAGAGCAAGCACGAGAGATGCACATGAAAGAGATGTGGAACATAAGGAAGAGTTAAACAGCACTGACAAAACTGTTGTCAGCGTTGGTTGCAGGCAATGAGGATAAAGTCAGGATCTAGAGATCAGGCACCAGAGGTCCCCACTTCACAACATGAGTCCCTTTGTCTCACTGTGATAACAATCTCTATACAAACATTGGCTCAAAACCACAACAATGGACAGGGAACTGTAAGAAACACGTCCTATACGTCTCCTTATTCTCCCAGGGAATTGTGCACACATAGTGAAAACTGTATCTGGAATAACAACCATTGTAATCTCACCCACTGACATAGAAATGGACATCTTGGTGATACCTCAACCAATTTACATCAAGTTTGGATTCTACGAGTACAGAACACTGCCACAAGGGCTTTGAGAAAGGTTTGGAAAATTCATAAAGCATTTCCAAGGTTCTAAAGTCACTGTTTTATTTAACTATGTATTTTGTGACAATACAACAAGCTCCATAGGATGGAAAGGTGGGATGTGATGGGTGGACACTTGCTTCAACCCAATCACACCACTGCATTAGGAAGGCGAGAATTAGTAATCCCCTCCGAAAGGAATAAAAGCTTTCCCAAGCGAACACACCCTCGTTCTGAGTTGACCTGACGAGGGAAGAAACAACAGAACGACCAAGGTTATACTCTCGCAAGTAAACCTTCACCCGCACAGACCTACATCTAGCTCTAAATTACTCGCCAAGTGACAAGGACCCTTTGAGGTCACATGGCGAGTGCGGGGCACAATTATGAGGTAGTTCGAACGGACAGGAGCGGGGCACATCAGATATATCACCTCAACCTCCTTAAAAAATGGAGTGAGGCAGAGTCAGTGATGTTAGCGACGGCAGTGAGTGGGGAGGAAGATCTCAGGCAAGAATTAAGCACAAAAATCCAATCTCAAGCTCTGGCCCCAGGAGGAGATCACCTCTCGCCCTTGCAGCTCACTGATGTAACCAGGTTGCAAGCAGAATTTGCAGACGTGTTCTCACCCCTGCCCATGGGCGGCGCTAGAGAGGGGCTAGCAGGTGCTTCAGCACCCCCAAGAAAGACCAAAGCACCCCGATAGCACCCCCAAAAATAATTTCTGGAAGCAATTATATTCAGGCTGTATTCTATGGAAGCCCTGAACCGCATTTTGAAGAAGAAAAAAAAGAAAACTTATTTTGTTATTTCGAGATATTAAGTTGTTATTTCAACATAATATCTCGTTATTTCGACATAAGAAGTCATTATTTCGACATAATAAGGGGACATTCTAATCTGCATTAAGCCACATTAAGCGTTCTTATAATGGTTTTCTATGGAAGGAAAATGCTTAACGTGTAATTAAACGTTGTGTTCATATTCTGGGCTCATCTGATTTTTTGTACATAGCATAACCTACTTTGTTATGATCTTAGTATTATAATAGTATTATAACACGCACAATTATCCATGAACTTGATTTGAACAAATGCCTTTCAACTTGTGTGTGCAAAATTCAGTATTAAATGAATGTGCAGTAATTTGTAGAGAGTCTGTAGGCCTACTATACTGTTGTAGCCATTAAATAAGCGCATTTAGTTTCATATTTGTTAAAATATTATAATGTTATTTTTTTCCATCTATGTTGATTATGAAAAGTGAACAGCATGAGTAAGATAGGATGCGCAATATATCGAGAGACATGGAGTGGGTCAGACATGATTTTGACCACTTCATTAAGTTTTGTTTTGTAGAAAACCTTTCTTTAAAGTGAATTTAGTTTTGTATAAATTGTATCTTAATTTTAATCAATTTTTCATATAGCAGACAATATAATCATGGAGGCGCCCACGCGGTCACTTGCATTGCACGTTAACTTAACCGAAACTCATATGCCTCACAGACATAAGAAATACATCAAATACACAAAGCTTGAAATGTCTTTAAACGAAATAATTCAAAACGAAAAGAAATAGGCTACACTGTCAGAAATAGGGGTACAGTAGGAGTCAATTTTTTGTTCTGTTTTGAGGGTCAAAAAAGTACATATATGTTCCCAAGCATTAAAAGGTACATATATGTACCGTTTCTTTTAAAGGTTAAGGTATCAAGAGACAGCCAATTTTTTTTGTAAAAGTTGTTGCTTAAAGGTTTTAATGATACCTTAATTATTTAAGGTAGATTTTAACTTATCACTATATTTGAGTAGCCTTGAAATAAGTAGTCTTGAAATAAAGGAAATAAAAGTTTTGTCACAAGGGTACAAATAATAATACCCCGCCCGGTAACCAATCCCTGTGGGCCCCTCACTCCTCTTATCATGCCGCAGCTGGTGGAGTTCCCCGTTGAGCGTGCTGGTCCCTCTGTAATAGACCGACCAGCCGTTTCCTCTGGGCCCCTCCAGAGGACAGGATGCCGAGTGCAGCATTGGAGGGTGAGCTGAGCTCTGGAGATGACAACTCGGCTGCGTTATACCCTTCAGGGAGTGTAACGTTGCCCGAGCCAGATCCAGAGATGTCAGCTATGCTGAAATGGGCAGCCGAGGCTGCGAGGCAATCCGTCCAGTGGAACGGTCTGTCGCAACACAGGTCCACCTGTGTCCGGCGGCTGCTGCCTCTTGGACGGGGGATCCTCGTCTCCCCTCTAAAGCCTGTAAGTTCTCATCCATTCTTACGGGCAGAGCTTACAAAGCCTGTGGGCAAGCCGCTTCCTCTTCGCATATCATGGAATTACTAAAGGACTACCAGGCCAAGGCACTCATGGACATGCACAAGGGTAGTCCAGGGCGTGCGCTCATAGGTGAGCTCCGCACCACAACCGACCTCGCCCTCCAGGGTACGGCCGTTGCGGCTTGCATGACCGGTCTGGCAATGTCCACTTTAGTGGTCCAGGAGCGCCATATCTGGCTCAACCTGGTCGATATGGGGGATGTGGAAAAGGTTCAGATCCTGGACTCTGACCACTAAAGTGGACAGTGGGCTGTTCAGCGACACGGTAGAGAACTGTACCCAACAGTTCTCTGCCGCCCAGGTGCAGACGGAGGCCATCCGGCACATCCTGCCCCGGCAGCCCGCTGCTGCCTCCACCCCGCCGTCGGTGGCAGATCCTCCGCCTGCTCGTCACCGGGGGCATCCCCCTGCCGCCACCTCCACTCCCGCTAGGCCACCGCAGCAGCCTCCAACCAGGCCTCAATGTGGAGCCAGCTGCAGGCAGGCTGCCCAGCCCATCTCGGGCGCTGCCAAACCAGGTGGCAAGCATCAGACCAAGCGTCCCTGAGACAGGCCACCCAGGGACGGCAGAACGAGCTCTTCAGATGGTACCCGAATTGTCAAAAGAGCAAATTACTCTGTTCCTGGGTCCCAAGAGGGCCAGCCTGGCGGTGTGCAACCCTTTAAAGCCTTGCACCCCTCAGCCCCCTCTTGTGTCGCTAGCCGGCAGCTGCGTGCGGTTCGAGGACCCGGTCAAATGCCTTCTCGCGCACCCCCCTGCCGATCCTTGGAGACAGGTAGTGTTGCACTGCACACACAGACCCCGCTTCACGCCACCCCCGGGCCTTCCGAGCTGGGTCCCTGTCCTCAACCTTGCTGCCCCATCAAGGGTACGTCTGTGGTGCCTTGGTCCCCTGGCCTGGTTCGTAGAAGCTTAAAATGCTCCCAACTGGTCCAGCTGGCTCCTCCGTACCAGCAGACTCGGCTTACGATACAGTTCGGCTGGCATCCGCCCAGTCAGCGCTATTTGCTTCACTTCAAAGTTAAGCGAACGTGCCCCTGGCAGGCGTGCGGACATCGCAGTCCTACTGGCGAAGGATGCGACTGAGCTGGTTCCTCCAGCCGATATGAAGACCGGCTTCTCTAGCCCGTACTTCATGGTACCCAAGAAAGGTAGTCGCTTACGGCCAATCTTGGACCTGCGAGTTTTGAATCGGGCCCTTTTCGAAGCTTCCGTTCAAGTTGCATTTTAGAATGCTCCGCCCCCAAGATTGGTCTGCAGCGTTCGACCAGAAGGACACGTACTTCAGAGGCCATGCCTGTGTTCTTGCGTTCGAGGGGTTGAAGTCTCAGTACAAGTCCCACTCTTCGAGTGCTACATAGCCAGTTGGATCTTCAGGTCAACTGGGAAAGAGTTAACTCGTTCACGGACTGAGATTCTCTTTTCCGGTTTGGAGATGGACTCAGTCTAACACGTACCTCAAGAGGAATGTGTCTGGTCGGTGCTAGACAGAAGTTACAAAGGGTCCCACTGAAACTTTTCAGAGGCTCCTGGGGCATAATGTAGATACAGCCGCAAATAAATCGGTTTCCTCCAAATGAAGACTGCTTCAGCACTGGCTTCGGGCCAAGTCCTGAGGTGGCCGTGGCCGAGCGGCACAACACGGAGACAAACACGGAGCCCACGATCAGAACTTTGTTTCTCCGTGCCAGACGCCTCTAGAACAAGTTTCTGCTAACACCAGCTGAGGTGCCACGTGCCACGGGCATGCAGTAACGGGGGTCTGGGCGAGCCTCCAACTGCATTGGCATCCATTGCCTCGAGTTGCTAGCAGTACACCTTGCTTGATGCCGCTGCTCAGCAAGCCTGTACTGCTCAGTACAGCTCAGTACAGCGACAGTTGCGCTACGCTTCCCATCCACTTTAAGTTCCGGCCTGCTCAATTGTGCCGCCCACGAGGCCTCACGACAGCCTGTAGCCGAGGAAAGTGGAGAGTGGTCCAGCTGTTCTGGGATCACTTCGGGGATGCACAGTTGCAACAGTTTGCCTCTCCGAACTTGTCCCATTGCCAGTCATTTACTCCCCGACCGAGCAGAAGACCCTCGGCACGGAGACTCTGGCACACAGCTGGCCGCGGGACCTACCCAAAAATGCGTTTCCCCAGTGAGCCTTCTTGCACGAACCTGTGCTAAGTCAGGAAGGAGAAGGAGCAGGTCTTCTTAGTTGCCCCTTATTGGCCCAAATGATCCTAGTTCCATTGAACTTATGCTCCTCTCAACAGCCCCTTCCTGACCCATTTCTCTGAGACATCTCAGGGATGGGGCACCATTGGCACCCGCGCCAGACTTCTGGAAACTCCATGTTACGATGCGGAGGTTCAGGTATCTACCTCAAAATTATTGTATATCCCATTACTTCTGTGAGAGCACCCTCTAAAAAATAGCTCAGCCCGTGTCTTCCCTTGGCAGAGCCTGCTCTGCCGTCACTGACCGGATGCGTCTCCCCCGTTATAGGCTGGAGCCACCTAAGTGACATTCCATATGTTGTACTGCCCGGTAATTCGGCCAGTCCATATGTGTATTCTCCACATGTTACCTCCCTACACGCAGGATGTGGCCTCCGCAGCGTATTCCTTTCCAACGAAAGGCCACGCTTTCCCAGTGTTAACAAGTTTGTCTAAGTGGGTCTTGCGGAACAGCAGTGACTTATCTGGCCTAAGCCCTGTCCTATCTCCACCTCAATAATGCAGGGGGTCAGGAGGCTTTTGTCTAGGCACTGGAAGGTGGCAACACTAGTGGCGTTTTAATGGGGATCCCTTTCAGTCAGTATGTCCGACTTTGTTGAACGTGACCGAACTGAAAGGGAATGTCTCGGTTACGTATGTAACCCTCGTTTCCCTGAAGGAGGGAACGGAGAGGTAGTCCCGTCGCCACTATTGCTGGACCACCTCCGGGCTCCGCTCAGCTCCTCAGCAAAAAACAAGTGGTGCGTGCATCCACTTCCGTATTTATACCCACGCTGCAGGGTGGGGCGTGGAAACAAAGCAAATTTGTGCATTGGCTCGTTTTATCAAAACTCGAAGATGACTGGCTCCCTAGGCATGATGCCAATCAGTCGGCAAGTCCGACTACGTCTCTGTTCCCTCCTCCAGGGAAGGAGGGTTAAATACGTAACTGACACGTTACTTATAGTTTGTCAAACATCTACAGTAAAGTGGACCATCAAAATAAAGTGTTAACTGGTAATTATTTCCTGGGTTGTAGATTTGAAACTTTGATTTGCTGTATTTAGTCTATAGGTAATAGGAATAAGTTGTCCATACACAAATATTAGCTAATAATTTCCTTATGCCAGTTGCTTTTGACAATATCCATGTATAAGAATACCGACAATATAAAAGCTTCTCATGGATTTTGTTTACTGGATTACTTATGATAGCTACATAGGGTAGCCAGTGCCTGGCCTCGAAAATCATTGAGAAAAATTACTTATTGTAGGTGAACAAAGTTTATTACATACAGCTAAATGCACATTGATATAGTTTACTTACTGGTTATTTTACTACTAATAATAAACTGAAAAAAGGGTTAATGTGTTGAAACTGACTGATTAATAAGGATTTTGAATATTTCAGGAAATGTAAAATGTTCAATGCCAGAGTTTGTATTCCTTCAAATAAGAAACATGTTCAGTTCTTTTTTGACAAAGTCATGGTTTGTCTGGTAATAATAAAAAATCTTGATATACAGATTTGTAGATGTTGTTGTTGTTTTTCTGGCAATCACAAAAAATAAACAAATAAATGAATTTTATTATTATATTATTATATTATTTATAATAATAAAACAATATTTCCAGCTCTAAAACATTGGATCTTAAAGCTGCAGTCCGTAGCTTTTTTGGGTTAAAAATTATCCAAAATAATTTTTTGAGCATACATAACCAGCCAGTGTTCAAAACTATCTGCTTACCGTAGCTCGATTCAAAATGGTAAGCTTGTAATAATGTTTTTAATTCCAGTGGTACTGGTGGATTTCCACGGGAAATTCGAGCATGTCTTTGCGTCATTACGTCACATCTGTAAACATAAAGAAGGAGTCTCGGCTAGTAGGCTATATTGTGTGTGAGGATATTGGTGGTGGAGATTTATAGCCTTTTCTCACAGCACTTTATATAATTAAACTTATCAATCTGATGGTGGATCCAGAAAGGTTCAAACGACAATCACCAGTGACAACTGGAGATTCACCCATTGTAAAACGTGAAAGACTTCGGACTTGGGAGAAAAAAAAGACACTGCAACCGGCCCATGCGAAAACAAGGACAAGATCAGAAGGGCATTAAATGTAGTCACGCAATGCTGATGTTGTTAACATTAACAGTTTGAGAACAAAGTATAATTTGCACGGTTTGACGTGATTTGATAAGCGATCGTTAGATTTAATCGGCGCGATTTACTGCAATGCTTTTTTCCCCTTAGTTGGTCAGAACAAAAGTGGATGTTACTTACTTGTTTAGACGACATTTTCCGGTGAAAATTCTTATGTTGTTCATATTTCCAAAAAGTAGAATCTGTGATTGCGAATGACAGTATCCACACCACCAGAACAGTGATTGACAACCGCACATTCTCCTCAAATCATTGGATTCATCCGCGCTGTGCCATGCCGAGGCACAACGCACGTAAAGTTGATAATTCCGCGAATAACTGCAATTGCAGATTTCGAACAGAGATGGCGACAAAGAGGAAAAACTGCGGACTGCAGCTTTAAGTGAGTGGTCAAAGAAACTGTAAAACAGATAAAATATGTGGTCACACACAAATTGGCCCTGTATCACCGTGCCAAATTACAAATTATTGGCAGAAGAGTTGTTTATTGTGATTATTATTATATTATTATATATATTTTTTTCTATCTTTGGCTTTTGAAATATTTATGCTCCCATTTTTAAAGAAGCAATAGGCCAGCCAAAGCTGTGCAGTACAGAAATGTTGCTGTGGTTAAGGGGAGTTTAGGCTCTTCATTTCATTTCTTTCCACATAGCAACATTGTGACCCAGATCCGGCCCATATCTGGCACACGTGGAAAGATGATCTGGCCCACATGCAGCGTGGAATGACGGCCCTTGGGTGGCTCACTCCTGTTTGCCAGATCTGGGCCACAAGCAGGCCATAGCAATGCCACATGTCAGCCAAGAGCAAAGAGCAAAACATTTTGAGATTCCTATGCTGATTGTTGATATCTGTGTGTGTCAGCTTGGGTTAAGTTTTTGTGCTCATGTTTGTTAAAAGATATTAACTGATTGTTATAATACTGCTGGATCTCATGCTGCAGTAACTCAAGATTTGTCATATGAATGAATTAATGGAATAACAATTGTTAATTTAAAAAAAAAAAACATCAGTGAATCAGGCTATTTCATGATGATTATAAACCAATCAACAGGTAACCATCACCTTATCTCATTTCACTTTAGCTTACTTTGCTGCCTCAAATGTGTTTAACAAACACACTGTCACAATAGCCCAAAATATGAAAGAAATAATAAGAGTTAAGAGCCCAACTAATGGAAACACTAATCACTGTTGTGGTAACTTCAAATGAAACACAGAGTTAAACGTCTGTTATTTCTCAATAAAAACGTTTGTAGACGTCTGACAGAAATAAAGTCAGTCTGGTTAGTTATAAGTGGAGCTGGTAATGCTGTTTGTGGAGTTGTTTAATCTGCTGAGATCTTCAGAGATTTAATGTCTTCTTCAGTTGCAGTTCTTATGTTTCTGCTCGTCTCTTTTTCTGTTCTTTTCTTTCCTTCAGTGATTCTGCTTGTTAACAGGCTTATTAAGGCTGATACGACTCCATATTTAATATACACAGGTTTTCTGGCTCAGATAAGGTCCTGTTCTGGTTTATTTAATTGCTCTTGGCTGACATGTGGCATTGCTATGGCCTGCTTGTGGCCCAGATCTGGCAAACAGGAGTGAGCCACCCAAGGGCCGTCATTCCACGCTGCATGTGGGCCAGATCATCTTTCCACGTGTGCCAGATGTGGGCCGGATCTGGGATGTCACAATGTTGCTATGTGGGTTGTGGCTTACTAACTTTTTATATTGCTTTTTTATTATTATTACAAAACAATGATTTCCGTAAAATAATTATTTAAAACAACCTCTATGAATTTTATTTTTGAACATTTAGATTGCAAGCATTCTAAAAGAAGAAAAGCATATGGTCTTTTGAATTCCTGAGATATTCCTACTTATTTCTTGAAAAACAGTCTCAGAACTTGCTGGCGTACTGTTGTCAGATTTAGTCCATAAATAAGGGGGTTTAAAATGGGTGGAATAAGTAGAAATTCCAGGGCCATGAAATTACGCACACCTTGAGACACATTCTTTGAGCCATAACGACTATACATTACATCAAACAGCAAAGCAACAGTCACATTGATCAGTGCAAGCAGATGTGGCACACATGTTTGCATGAATTTGTGTCTGACTTCTATTGACTTTATGCACTTTCTAATCAACTGAAAATAGGAGCAATATATCAATACACCATGTCCACAGTATAGAAGAATAACAGTGAACCCAAATACATTATTTACTGTTGTAGAAAAACAAGAAAGTTTTGCAACTGCCCAAATCTCACAATATAACTTTTCAATAGTAGAGCCACATAAAGTGAGTCTAGATAGTAATACAATTAAAACAGACATGCAAATAAATGGGGCCAGCCAGCAGAAAAGGATCCATTCAAGAACCCTCTGATTGGTCATTATTGAATGATACTCAAGTGGTCTACATATTGCCACATATCTGTCATATGCCATCACTGTTAATGTTGAAACGTCACACAAGGCAAATGAATAAATGACAAAAATCTGAATCAGACAGCCAGCATAAGAAATCATGTGATCTTCAGCTAATAAATCATACAAGAATTTAGGGTAGAATCCAACAGTGCCATAAAGTGCATTTATACACAAATTACATATAAACACATACATCGGCTCGTGAAGTTTCTTATGCGAAATTATAGTAAAAATGATAGTTACATTACAAAACACCATTAGGGGATAAAACAGTGCAGTGAGGGAAAAAAACACAAATCTATTTTCCATTGTATCATTAAGTCCAGAGAGTGTAAATACAAAGACAATGGATTCATTCTCCAGTGGTGGCTGCATCTGGAATGATATGCAATTATTATGCAGTTGTTATTATTATTACATAAAAAAAATAATAAAAAAAATGCATTAGATTTCACCATCATGTTCTTAATGACATGCATATGAAAGAGCAATTAATTTACACAGTTATCGGAGTATTTAATCATTTTTTAAAAGACATCTGTATAGCTGTATTGTATTTTTGGACATGAAATATCTAAATATTTAACAGTAGCATACATTGTTGTAGTTGCTGTTGTTTTTCAGTTACAAAGGCAGTTGAACTCTTACCATGTTATCGGGTAGCATATTTCCAGTAGTGTTTTGTAAAGGTTTGATTTGGTTTGCTATATATGGACACTGGTCTCATGGTAATTGCCTTGACCACAAACATTGAAAACAGTTTTAACAAGCTCTCAAAAGACTAATTTTCTCTTAAGTTAAAATAACTGCCAGTGTCAAGCTATGCCCACAGGTAGAATTCTACTTTTGTAAACTTCTACGTCCAACCACATTCTTAACAATATATGAGGTCCAACACTACATAAATATGAAACCAAAGATATACAATGAAATCATTTTGAAATTCATCATGTTGTTAGACGGCACTTTCTTTCAAAATGGATTTAGAATAATGTGCACAAATCAAATAATTGCAAATATCACTGGACAGTAGAGAACATGTAAGACTTGCTATGACAGGCCTTAATTGTAAGACTTACTATGATCGACATGTAAGACTTGCTGTGATAGGCCTTAATTGTAAGATGTATGTTCTGTTTTGGTTTAGTTCCATTGGCCCTCATTTATCATTCTTGCGTAGAAACGGGCGTATATTATGTTGGCGTAAGATTATGCTTACACTCCTCTCACCGCCTGATTTATGAAGCTGTGCGTACCTTTGAAATCCAGGTGTACGCAATACCTGCCCTTGATAAATGCCGCGGCTGAAAACGATCGTCATTAGAATAACACGCCCCTATATATTCAAGTCTCCGCTTCCCCCACGCCCTCATTTTACGCCATGGACACACGGAAGACAGCAAATAAGAGAAACTTCTCCGACGTGGAGATCGAGACCATCACCAGGGAAGTGGAAAGAAACAAAATTGTTTTGGGAGTTTAAAGAGTGGGATTAAAGGCGCCCACAAAAACAAAATATGGACCCAAATTACGAGTTCTGTTAATAGGGTGGGGGTTGAGAAGCGCACTCCAGCAGAGGTAAGAATGTTTTATTGCTTAATATAGACCAATAGTGATCAAGTTAAGCATGAGTTTTCTTGTTTATTGTAGGTGAAAAAAAAGTGGTCAGATATAAAGATCGCCACCAGGAGGCGCGTCTCGGCACTGAAGAGGAGCCAGAGTCAGACTGGGGGAGGCCCACCGGATCCAAGCCTCCAGCTGACACCGAACAAGGAGCGGGTGGTAGCCCTCATCGGAACGGCGTCTTTAGAAGGTATCACCGGTGGGGGAGATACCGACGACATTCATGTTAAGTAAACTTAACTCATTTTATTTAAATTTTGCTCTATTGTTTTGCAGATGATGGCACTGCAGGCCCCAGTGCCCTTGAGGCATCTCCCCCTCAGCCCATCCAGGAACCTGAGCCTATTCTTGCGCCCCACCCAGAGCCTGAGCAGGTGCAAGCGGGGGAAGCCGAGGCCAGTCCACCAGCCAAGGGTCCTGACGGATGAGGTCCTGGAAAGACAGACATAAATTTGTAGACTACTGGTCGAAATTAACCATTCATTAGTGTCAATAAATACGACATTAAAGCAAATAAATGAAACCGTAAAAAAAAAAAAAAAAAAAATGAAAACGAAGTCTGTGTTATTTTAACTTACCCTTAAAACCGCCGAACAAGGTCCCGTCTGAGCTGAGCAGCTCCTAAAGCCGGTGGTGCTGCCCACTGCTCCACTGGCACTTCTGGGTCTGGGGCCAGCGCGTCAAATGGCACACGGTTTATCTCAGCCATGTTGTGCAAGACGGCACATGCCAAAATGATGTTGCACACCTTCTTTGGCGAATAGAGCAACATTGCCGCGTGTGCCAGGCAGAGCCATCTACCTTTTAGGAGCCCCACGCAGCGCTCCACAGTGTCTCGTGTTCGTGCATGCACGTGGTTGAAGTTGCGCTCCTGATGCGTCACGGGGTTTGGCACAGGGGTGATCAAAAGTCCAAAAGAGGATAACCCGTCACCTAAAGGGGAAAAGAGAGGTTAGGAAACGAATATTTTTAGCAAAATAAATTTGCTCTTAGTACTCACCTAAAAGATAACCATGACCCCTCAATGCGCCCTCCTGCAGCCGTCTGCGCACGCTGCTGTGCTCAAAAATGAAGGCATCATGGGTGCCTCCAGGCAATCGTGCCACAACATTTAATAGGCAGAGTCTGGCATCACAAATAATTTGCACATTGACTGAATGATAATTTTTGCGGTTGATGTATGCGTAATCATTAACCGATGGTGGTTTCAGACGCACGTGGGTACAGTCAATTGCACCTATGACATTTGGAATCCCAGCAATCTCATAAAACCCCCTTTTAATCATTGTTTTCTGGGCATTGTCGTATGGGAATTGGATGTAGTGTGGGATGAGAGTCCTGATGGTAGCCAGCACGAATGACAGCATGTGGCTCATGGTGGGTTGGGATATGCCAGACCTGTCAGCAATCTCCCGTTGAAAGGTTCCAGTGGCCAAGAACCCCAGTGTGGAGAGAACCTGGACTGGAACAGGTAAGGCCCTTGACCGCCGGGTCTCATGTTGGAGGTAGGGCTCCAGGTTATTGCACAGCTCCAGGAGAAGATGCCTTGGAAGACGGAATCTGCTCATCAGCCATTCATCTGATTCATTCAGAAGATCTCGCCTATCCTGAAATACTCTTTCCCTTCTCAAGGGCGCATATGCATCTTCTAAAAGCGCATCTTCTTATTATTATTATTTGTATTATTATTATTATTATTTAAAAAAATGTCATTTTTATTATTTTGTCAGTCTGAATTATTTTTTGGTCATTGAAAGCCTTTCATTACTGAACCCAGTCCGTGCGCACCTGCCGGGCCTAACCCTGAAACGTCAGGTAAAGCGCACAGGCTCGCAACTTAAGGAATACATATGCCTACAAATCAAATGCTTTGGTAAAGTCACACAAATTAAACATTGAAGTCCATGTTGCACAAAAATAAACACTGAAGTTTATAATTACTATGTTGTTGTTTTTTTACAGTGGGTCATAATATATCATATCTTTTAGTTTGTCAGTGCGTTTTGTGGTGTTAGGAATTGTTTTTCTGCGCATTTCCGCACTAACTCAAAACGTGCGTACATGTACACCACCTCCTGAGCTGGCGTAGGATTTGAGCGTGCCGTACGCCAACGTCCATATTGATAAATCTCAAAGTCACCGTGGTTTTGGGTGTACGCCAGGTGTACGCTGGAAATTTGGTGTACGCACTTTTGATAAATGAGGGCCATTGTGTTTTGGTTACACTGTAAACCCAAATGTTGTCATTAATAAAGAAATCAAGTTATCATAACTTAACATTACTTATAATAAGTTTTGGCATCAAAAAATAAACAGGTGTGTTTAATTTTGCAGATTTGTCTGCAAAAATCTTTCAGATTAAGATTTTAAGTGTTTTGAACTCAAAATTTCAAGTTATTTAAATGATTTGAGATATCTCTGTTTGATATGATTGGTCCTGCCTGAAATTCTGCCTTGACAACACGCTGATTGGTCGATTTGCTGATGCAGGCAGCAGGCCAGACTGAGGCACTGTCACTGCATAAATACAGTAATTTCGGGGTTAAATCTGAGATTGGACATTTCAGTGAAATTTATGGTGTAGCCTATCACTAGAGCCGGCCCGTCCATCACGTACGGACATTTCAGGCCTCGCATTTGGAGCTGAATCACACGAGACTTTCAATTTCAATCTTCCTGACGCCTGTAAATCAAATCTTTTTTGAACTGACTACTGTCAACTCTTGAGCCTGTTCTTCCCCCTCCCCCGCAGCCTCACTGACTCACTGCAGTTCTTGCTGCTCAGGCTCAGAGAGCATCAGGTATTTTCTGTGGCTGAGAAAACGTGTATGGTAATTGGTAAGTGTGAATTCATGTTTGCCAGACCATAACATCAAAATTTGTTCAATGTTGTAACTGTATTTTCTAGCCCAACGTTGTTTTTGAAGCCGCTTATTCCCGCTCCTGCTCCATTCAAATCTTGCACGCTGACACCGTCCGGTATTTCCTGAGAGATTTACATCAGACGAAGGTAAGTGTGAATTCATAAAATCATTGTAAGTAACATGATTACCATAACACAATGGCGAAGGTTTTCAATGTCACATTTTTTTATGAACCGTATTTTCTAGCCGACTGCCTGACAGCGTCCTGTGTTTCAGACATTTATATCAGACGAAGGTAAGTGCAAATTCATAAAACCTTTTTATAGAGTAAAACATAAGATTAAAGGCCATTGCACACTGAGTCCGAAATTCGCATCCGAAATTTTTGCACGTTAAAAAAAAAATTCGACCTCACGTTATGCACGTCATGCTTGCACACTGTCTACGAAACTTTCGTCCGTAAAAAAAAAATTCGGATTGGGTTCGATTTTCCGCGTTTTTCGCATCCACAGCCAGTGTTTTGTGAGGTTTTTTGAAAATTCAGAGCCACCGTACAAGCGAACGACAAAATCCAGAATGACGTCTGACAAGTTGATAGACTTCGTCTCGCAGCACAAGTACTGTATGATAAACAAAATGCGGATTACAAAGACACTGAATAAAATATAACCTGTATACAGCTGTTCTGTCAGCCCAGCGCTTCTGCCGGCCGCGTGTGTGTGTGTGTGTGTGTGTGTGTGTGTGTGTGTGTCCGTCCATAGACATACTGCCAGTCTCTGTTCAGGATCGATTGGTTCACGGAAATTGGTGGTCTTCTTTTTAATATGTGGCTCCAGTATCGCTAGCAAAGCATCAAACTGTTCCACTGACATTCTGAGGTAAATTTTGAATCGTTTGGGATAATTTCGCAGCTCCTTGATAAGGAGGTGAAACTCTCCTTCCTCTCGGCGCAATCTCAGGATTGGATGGACCCAATATTTCCTCTTTCTTTTTCTCTTTTTAAGAAGAAAGAGGGCAACAAATTCATCCTCACTGCTTGACGAATCCATTTAGTATTTTTTGCGTTTTTTTTCCGCAAAGGTTTAATAAATACGCATCGGACTCAGTGTGCAAGGTTTCTGTGCGTGACGAATTTTACTGCTGACGAACACGAAAAAACGCATACGAAAATTTCGGACTCAGTGTGCAATGGCCTTAAGTGTTGTTGATTTAAATTGACTGCGTTTATATTGTAAAATTAGTCTAGCTATCTTAGTCTGGTAACTGCTAACTGGTATGTTACTTAGCGACTGCTACATTTCTAAGAAGTTAGTCATTAGTTAAATATTCACGTTTATTAATTAATGTTAGCCTAGCTAGTGTGCTTGAGTTGTTAATGTACTCTCCTTTGACATATCAGCTGACACTTTCTTCTCAACTGTCCTCAGAGGCTTCAAAAACAGCTCTGAAGGAAGAACTGCAGCTGACTTTTGATTCATGTGAGGCAGACAAGGCAGAAAAGGTGTCTTTTAGCAACATACTTAAAAATATATCATATTTATTAGTTGGCTTTAATTAACTTTATGTCAACAGGTTCCACGTAACTAGGTTACGTTGGATTTATGTAACATTATTTATTTCAATTAACTTAAGTTAATTACATTAGGTTAATTCAATGCCGTTTAGTTGAATAAGGTTAACAGTCTTAATTTTGTCCAAAACAATTAAGTTAATTAAGGTCAATTATCCCAAAATCAATATTTTTACATTCAATCAAAACAAATACAGCAAAAACTCCAGTGTTTAATCAACTCTCCTGGGAGTTTATATGGCTCCAGACTCAAGAGTGTTAAAGTGTTAAAATATGAGTGTTAAATTAACACTCAAGAGTGTTAAAGTTAATGAGCTAATTAAGTGATTAATTGAGTGATGATTGATCATTATTGAAGACACCTGAACACCTTAACAAGCAGAATCACCAAAGGAGAAAATCACATTTTTGAAGACACCGTTATGGTGATCAGTGTTTGCTTTAGTTGGGCTCTTGACCCTTAAATCATTAACTTTAGATTTTGTTTGGCTGTTGTATCTGAGTTTTAACTCTCAGACAAACAAAGCAAAAAGTTGATCAGGTGGTGTTGGTTATGTTTTGACATAATCATAAATTGACCTGAATCACAAATCTCATTTAGAGAGTTACATCTACCTTGTTGATTACAGCATCACAGTGAATCTACAACAAATAATTTTTAGCATTTTCAATATAATCCAAAATATTTCTTAAAGTTGTTCTGATCAAAAGACTTTTGTTTATTTAGACACACTGATATCAATAATCAGCCTGTGAATCTCAACAATGGTGACAATAATAAAGCATGTTGCAGTGCATTCTGGGTGCCACCAATCAAAACTCATTCATGGCTCCCATCATGCATTGTGGTATGAATAAATTATGATCTGAATTGTCTTAGTAATTTCCTTTCCCTAATTGAATATTCACCATTGTTGAGATTCATACACTGATTCTTGATGTCTATGTGCTGAAAAGAAAGATTTTGTTTTATCAGACCAACTTTTAAGAAATCCTTTAGATTACTTTGAAAATTCTGGATCTTACACTCTAAAAAATGCTGGGTCAAGTCTGTTGGGTAATTTTGTTGGGTTATTTTATCACATTTTAAACACCTTTGGGTAGTTTTAATTTTCCAGTTGTTGGGTTAAACCTGCTGGGTCGCAACGCTGGGTTGTTTCATGAGCTTCGTGCCTTGGAGATGTTTAAATTCACTTTTGAGAGGACAAAGGGGCAAAGCAGCTGGGTGCAACTGTTTTAAGGTAAGTTTATATAATGTTTTATTTTTTTATTAATAATTAGTTTGAATTAGCACAATTATATCTTTTTTTCGCAGCAATAATTCTTAAACTTGTAGGCTACAGACTAAAATTGGTGATGCAACTTGTATGACAAACAATTGTTACCTCAGAATCAGATATTGACTCGCATAGTCATTTTTAGGTGAGACGACAGATTAATAAAGTTATGATTCTGTATCACACGGAACCATGAAATATGTGAATATCTGTGAAAACAGAGGAAAGAGTCGTTTCTGTCACTGACAAGCGAATTGAACAAAGTAAGTCGAGTCACTCAAAACAAAACAATTGAATAATATGACTCACTGCTCTTATGTAAAACGCTTGCAATTGTCCATACCGACATGGAAGAGGCATAAAAAGTAGCCTATGTAAAATGTCGTGGGACCGCAGGTCTAAAAGAAACTACCATCTGGTTTAAATAAACCGGTTCACCAATTTTGAAACAAAATGATTCCCGGAAATGAATCGACTTTTCAGCACCGCGAAAACTTTCAAAGTGCGTGCGTGCATCAGTGCTGTGGGTTGGACCAGTGAGGTGATTTGATGCATGTGTGGTACAAATAGTATTTTTTACATACATAAATTCGTTTTTTGGTATGTGATGTAATTTAAAATTTCATTTTTTTTCTAGTTAGAAAACCATATGGATACATTTGGGACAAACTCTTCGAGTGGCAGTTACCCGGTCTTATCGACAAGTTTAACGGTAAGTTCATGTTTATTATACACTTTTGCTGCTTTTACATATAACTGACTGCCTGTGATAATCAACTCAACCTCGTGTAACTTAACGCATATAAATTTGATCCGTGCTATAGTTAAATATAGGTAGCTCACAAGGCTGCCAACTTCTTCATTTAGCAATTTATAAGCTTGTGGTTCGATTTCGATCTTGATTCAATGTCGATTCATTTGGATAAATATCAGATGCAGTAGCTAAATGTAAAAAAAATTAAAGTAAAAAATGACTTAAAGGGGCCCTATTATGCCTTTTAATTTTTTCAACTTTAGTTAGTGTGTTATGTTGCTGTTTGAGCATAAAAAAGATCTTCAAGGTTACAAAGCTCAGTCACTCCAAAGCCTATTTTATGTAACAGAATTTTAAGGATTGCAATTAATGAAGAAAAGTTGAATCAGTCTTTGGAAAACATTCCACAAGGTGATGTTTGTTATTTTAAATCTTCGATACAACGTAAAAGGCAACCTTATGTATTTAGTATCATTATTGAATATTTATTTGTGTAAGTCTGTAGCTTATTGCACTAACTTTAGTATATATTTGTTGTAGCTGGTTCTGTTTCTGAGATGTTATGTCTCTTTTCTGCAGAGAATAGAGGTGATGTTGCTCTTTTGGTCCTTCCCCTTCTTCTTGCTGCCACCGTGTACATAATTGGTCAGAGGGTATTTTGTCCATCTATTGACGAAGCTCTGTTTGAAGGGGCGTGTCTGCTGTGAGACTTCAGTGTAAACGCCCACTGCTGTGATTGGCTGACATGCTTGCATATGAAATATCTAGCATTACATGTGGAACTCTCTCGAAAACTTTTACTATTACAGCTATTATATGTTTTTACTATTACAGCTATCGGGATTAACGAATCGTGAGAAGTTTTTTAAGTATTTAGATCTATTCCCATCACATAAAAGGTTGCAGTGATGAACTTTGAGCAGATGACAGTCTGTTGATTGCGTGAATGAAGACTGCACTCTCATTAATGCTTTCACCAATGCAAACATGAGGTAAGTACAGTAAGAGCTTCGTTGTGCAGCGTAACAGCGTCATTGATTTCATAACGAGTTTTGGCAAGTATCCAGATAAACTCGCGCTGTGTGATTGACAGCTTGGGCGATTGGAAAGGGATTGTTCTTTGATCGCTTTCTGTATATATATTAATCACAGTTTAAGTACGATTATTTTCATCCTACTAAGAAACGGACGCGAAGTTGATCGTTAGTCACTGGCTTGATTTACTGATGCATAAACAGTATTGAACGATTTTGAGAGAGAGATTATCTGTCTGAACTTGAACAATTACACATCAGAAATTCACATAACCCACTGGTTCTTCGGAGGCTTGGATAAAGTCATGAGAATATGACTTTATCATATTCTCATATTATCATATCATATTCTTTTTTTTAGTAAAGGAACTAAAAAAATACTTTTGTGTTAATTTGTACATCCAAACACTGAGCAACTGCCATGCTTCACTCGTTTGCAAGCCATGATGTCCCTCGAGGAAAAAACAATATCGCGCTTGCATATATTCTCATATTCTCATGGGCGGGCCAAATTCTGTTTGCGGGCAAAGAAGAGAAAGGGGAGGTAACCTTTCCCCTAATGACGACATAAAGGGAAGATTTCTAGATTCGCCTGTCTGAGCTTTCATTTTCTCAAAAATACACAGGGCTTGGTTTACACCCATCAAAATGTCTAGCCACTGGGGGACCATAGGATGGCAAGGGAAACTCATATTCAGGTTAAAAAAACCTCATAAAGTGACATTTTCATGCAATGGGACCTTTAAGCCAGTGGTTCCCAACCCTGTCCTGGAGTACCCCCAACACTGCACGTTTTCTTTGTCTCCCTAATCAAACACACCTGATTCAGAGTTGAATCAGGTGTGTTTGATTAGGGAGACTACAGTGTTGGGGGTACTCCAGGACAGGTTTGGGAACCACTGCATTAAGCAAGGGATACTGTACATCCAGCCAGTTGATATTGCAGAATAAACTTCAACAGGGTAATCAACACAAAGTGGAGGGATCTCGTATCACCCTGAAGGAGGATGAAAACTGACTGGATGTACATTATCTGACTTAACTTTATTACCTAAAAACAATTTCTGTTAAGCAACTTTGATCCTAGACAAAAAAACATGATCAAACAAGACATAATGTAAAGCATACCACTTATTATATGGCTTTTCGCCAAATAAAAATATTGATTGTTGAAATCATGATGAACTCCATTTCATGATAAACTTTACACAGTTACTGAACTGAACTGAATCAACACTGAACTGACTTCAACTGAATAATGAAACCGTTGCCATTGAGACAATCTGTATTGTATTTATTTTCTTTTATAGGTCGGAACAAACATGGTGGAATTTCTAAACCGGGCAGAGTCTACAAAACCCGCGTCTAAGAGTCTTCTTCTTCAGAGTCTAAACATTTTTAATTTCACTGTGTACATACTGTAAAATACAATTTTGCACATCTGTGAATTTCACTTTAATTTCCTAAGAATTAAATGGTATAAATTACATTGTTCAGAACTAATTTTCTTTCTTTCTTAACTGTATTTGACTTTATTTAACTATACTCATGTATATTTTTGCATATTTTAAAAATGATTTTGCATTTGCTGACTTTAAAATGAATTGTCTGCTGATTTCACTGCGTATTTAAACCGTTAAACATGTTAAACGTTTAAATGTCATTGTTCAGAACTAATCTTCTTTCTTTAATTTTATTTGACTATTTAATACTTGATGTATTTTTAAATGATTTTGCATTCGCTGAATTTAAAATATAATTGTCAATGTTACTGTATTTAAACTGTTAAACATGTAATAGTTTTAGAACTAATCTTCATTTATTTATTGAAACTGACAATATTTAACTACTTTGATCTCAGCACTAAATGATTTTTGCATTTAAACTTAATGTTCAGTTTGTTGTCATTGCTGCCAATTTTAACACATTTGTGAATTTCAGTTGACAAGAATGAAAAATTCTTATTTTAACTTTCTAAACACAGTCTTCATTATTTCTTAATTCATAGTTTTACAGCAAAGCACAGGTGAAATTATAAGAATAACCCAGCAAAAATAACCCAGAATAGCAAATCCATTAATGGTTAAAAAATGACTACATCTTGGATTTCTCAACAACCCAGCCTGCTGGGTTAAAGTGTCACTGGGTTAATTTAACCCAGCATGTGTTCTGTCCAATATTTACCCAGCACTGGGTTGCCAATTGGGTTGTTTTTAACCCAGCCATTTTTAGAGTGTATGCTGTAGAATCACAGTGATGCTGTAATCAGCAATATACATTTAAGTCAGAGATTAGACTCTAAATGAGATTTGTGATTCAGGTCAAATTATGATTGTCAAAACATAACCAACACCACCTGATCAACTTTTCTCTTTGTTCATCTGAGAGTTACAACTCAGATACAACAGCAAAACAAAATCTAAAGTTAATGATTTAAGGGTCAAGAGCCCATCTAAAGCAAACACTGATCACACCATAATGGTGTCTTAAAAAATAGATGTTCTCCTTTGGTGATTCTGCTTGCTAACATCAGGTGTCTTCAATAATGATCAATCATCACTCAATTACTTAATCACTTATTAGCTCATTAACTTTAACACTCTTGAGTATTAATTTAACACTCATATTTTAACACTTTAACACTCTTGAGTCTGGAGCCATATAAACTCCCAAACTACTGTACCTTATTGAATATTTCTTTATCTCATACTTTACATTCTCCCACCATACCCTCTTATCTTCTTCATACATTCCATTCCCTCTCTCATTCATTATTATTTCTTCTATCTTCATTTTATACCCTTCATCTTTTAATAGGTCATTATTTAAACACCATATCCCCTTTTCCTCTCTCCATCCCCGTTTCATTCAAATGTAGGATTAACATTCCATGATCGCTTAAAGAAGTCATCTTATAATATATCTTATCAATCTTTCTCTTCATATTCCTTTTAATCAACATAAAATCTATTCTACTTTGCTTCATTTGATCTTTTACCAGCTGTCGTCTTGGAGAAGTCTTCATCTCTCTCCATGTCTATTAAATCATATGTCTCTTTTATAAACCATGTCATTTTTTATATCCATTCTACTGAAAACTGTATTGAAATCACCCATTAGAATAACCCTTTCCCATTTTTTATCAGGCCATTTAAATGATTAAAAAACATTTTCTTTTCCGCCTCTGTGTTTGGTGCATGTACATTTCACACACAAAAAAAAAACCAACTTTTTCCCCTCCTATAGCCATTTTCACAATAATGCATTTTCCTTCTTTATTCTGGTATATGATTTCAACATCATCACTCATGTTTCTTTTACATAAAACAGCAACTCCTTTCCCTTTCCCCCCTTCTCCATTATTATAATAAATTCCTCATTCTTTTAAAACTGTCCATCATTTCATCTTTCCAAAATGTTTCCTGCAATAATATTACATCAGCTTTTTTGCATAACTCTTTCAGTTCTCTTACGAGAGTTCTCTCGTACTGCGTCTTAGCTAAGACGCTGCGGGAAAAGTCTCTTTTCACGAATATTGAAGCAAAAAATTATCCTTCATTTTAATATTTGTAAAACGCATTTGCCACAGTATGCAGCCATAGACAAGACGGCTCGTTTGCTCATTGGCTGTTGTACTAGCAAATGCATAAGCCTATCGAGCGCAGGCTGATGCAACATCAGACCAATGAGGCCACTTCCCGCCGACGCGGGCGTGGCCTCGCCCTATAAAGGTAGCTCGAAAAGGCTGACTCACTTGATTTTTCACCTCTTCAGCGAACCTCTCACATCGCTGGATCTCGGATAGGAAGCAAGCGTCGTCTGAGTGCAAGCACATCAGCGGGACGAGCCATCTGAAGTCGCTGGCCTTCGCCGCCTTCCACTGCCGTACCTGCTGCGCTTTCCGGCGCTCATATCCTTTTCTGTTTCTCTGTGTGTGTGTGTGTTCGCCCTGCGACACACACTCGTAAAAGAGCTCGCGTCTTTTTAAAGATGCCTTCCTGCGGCTCGTGCCGAGCCCCACTCAGCGAGGGAGACCGTCATGTCATCTGTGTCTCCTGCCTGGGTGAAGATCATGCAGCGCTCGCACTCGCTGACGGCGGCTGCCCTCACTGCGAGCTTATGCCTTTGGCGACTCTGCGGACTCGCCTGGCACTTTTCTCCGAGCCTGCACTCCCCGCCGCGTTGCCGCGCCGTAAAAAGCGCCGCTCCCAGCGGATTCCGGAGCCCTCTACAGCCCGACCGAGCTCGCCGGAGCGCCCGCTCGCTTCGCCGGCCTCGCCTGTATCACTTCCTGATGCTCAGCGCCCGCAGTCTGCCGCCGCTTCATCAGAGGAAGTCGATTTCAAAGCCGCGTCGGGGGATGAGGACACGTGCTCTCTGTTAGCTTCGGGCAGCGGCGATTGGTCGAGCTCTGAGGATCTCGCGCTCGCTGTTCGTAAGCCTAGCAGACGAGCCAACATCGAGAAAGAGTTGATGCGGTGCTCTCTCTCGCTGGCCGCGACGAGTCTCGGCCTCGAGTGGTCTGCACCAGCACCTCCCTCTCGTACCCGGCTGGATGGTAGCTTCCTTCCCGGTGAGCATGCTTCTCCTGAGTCTAAGCCCGCCCCCTTTCTTCCTGAGCTTCATGAAGAAGTGGCAAAGGCCTGGAACGCTCCCTTCTCAGCACGAACTCGTTCGTCTGTTTTCTCCAGCATTCTCCGCCCTGGACGATGCTAAAAACAGAGGCTACCAGTCACTTCCGCCGGTTGAACAGGCGATAGCGACGCACCTTTGCCCGCCCTCTGCTGGACGGCGGACGAAACCAGTGTTGCCATCCAAAGCCTGCCGCACGACGTCATCGCTGCTCGCGCGAATCTTTTCCGCTGCTGGGCAGGCTGCGTCTGCACTACACACCATGGCCACGCTGCAGATTTTCCAGGGAGATCTCCTCCGTAAGTTGGACGAGATGGGACCTGATGCAATCTGCCTCGCGGATTTGAGAAGCGCTTCGGATCTCACCCTTCGCGCTACTAAGTCTGCCGCTCAAGCTATGGGACGTGTTATGGCTTCCGCCACTGTGGCTGAAAGACATCTGTGGCTGACGTTTTCAGACATGGCCGAGTCTGAGCGCACCGCGTTCCTCGACGCCCCGCTGAATCCCACTGGTCTCTTCGGATCCTCTGTCAATGAGTTCATAGAGAGATTCGCAGAGGACCAGAAAGCGTCACAAGCCTTCAAGCACTTCCTGCCGAAGCGCTCCAGTTCTGCAGCGAGTCGTGCTAAGCCGACCCAGCGGAGCTCTCAGCCACAGCCCCCTCCTCCTGCTGCGTCATCACGACAGCAACGCAGCGCGAGACCCCGCTCTCGCTCTACCAGCCGTCGCCCCCGCGCCGCGTGCCCACGGCAGAGGATTGTGGTGAAACCGGAAGCCCCGAACACATCCTAGCACGCCTAGGAAAGCGCCGGTGTACAAGTCCCGCTGCGGCCGGACTCACACCCAAGCGCGCCGCTGTTTCAGTTCCAGGTATTGCGACTGTCTCAGCGTCTTATGCAACGCGCAGCCCGTACAGTTGCCCGCTTGCCTGCACACAAAAGCCGTTTTCACGGCTACCCAGATATATCCCATAAAGAGTGTATTTTCTGGTGTCCCGGCCACGGCCGATGGTGCTATAAATGTAACGCTGATGCCCACTTCTCAGTGCCCATCCGTACACACAAGCACAGCCCTTCACACAGGGCTCGCGCCCATAAAATCGACTCAAGTCGATCGCGCGCACTGCATAGTAGACGTGTCCACTCCTCAGTGCACACGATCACTATGTCACGCACGTCTGACGGTTTCTGTAAAAACGAAACCTGTGCACGTTCGCTCTGCTCAGGCAGACAACGCGCCAGAAGTAGTAAAGGTGCGCGCTTCCAGCCCACACTTACTCACAGACGATATGAGTCCCACGGGACCCGTTCAGCCCTCCCTCACTCAGCTAAGCGCCATAGTGGGGTCGAGGACGAGCGCTCTGCCCGCTGTCATCAGCGCGCCCCACGCCTCGAATGCCACAGACATAACGCCTGTGTTACAGCACACCGAAGCGCTTCCGTTGCTCAGCCAACAGAGTGCGCTTCGCATCCAACCCTTAGCCATCCATGCAGATGCATGGGCAGCGCTTCCAGGGGTTTCGGAATGGGTGCTAAGCATTATAAAGAGAGGCTACTCGCTACAGTTTTATCGACGCCCTCCCCGCTTTACGGCGCGTGTCGAAACTACGGTGAATTCGGAAGTAGCACACCTACTCCGAGCCGAAATTTCAAAACTGATGAGCAAAGGGGCTATAGAGCCTGTATCTCATGCTCAAAGCGAACGGGGGCTGTACAGCAGATACTTTCTCGTCCCCAAAAAAGACGGGGGCTGCAGACCCATACTGGATCTGAGACAGCTGAACAAAGCATTAGTGAAACGCAGTTTCAGAATGCTTACGACCAGGAAAATCCTCGCGCATATTCGCGAAGGAGACTGGTTTATGTCAATAGATCTGAAGGACGCGTATTTTCAAATACAGATAGCGTCACGTCACAGGCAATACTTGAGATTCGCCTTCGACGGTCAGACATACCAGTATACAGTCCTGCCATTCGGTCTGTCCCTAGCACCTCGCACATTTACGAAGTGCATGGACGCAGCGCTCGCCCCTCTCAGACTCAGAGGCATGCGAGTGCTGAACTATTTGGACGACTGGCTGATTCTGGCTCATTCACGATCAGAGCTCGTGGAGCACAGGACCATGTTACTCGATCACCTCGAGAAACTCGGTCTCAGATCAATTGGACGAAGAGTTCACTGAACCCCAGTCAAACGATTTCGTTTTTGGGCATAGTTCTGGACTCACAGTCTATGACGGCGCGGCTGTCGCCACAGCGCGCGCTCGGCATTCAGCGCGCAGCGAGATCTCTCCGCTGCGACGCGTCCTTCCCGCTCAAGACGTTTCAGAAGATGCTAGGTCTCATGGCCTCAGCATCGCCAGTTCTTCAGCTGGGCCTGCTCCGCATGCGCCCCCTGCAGTTCTGGCTGAAAGCGCGGGTGCCACGCAGAGCGTGGACTTCTGGTCGATTGCGTCTCAAGGTCAACCAGGGCTGCGTTACAGCTCTAGAACCTTGGACGGTGAACGACTGGTACCAAACAGGTGCAAGCCTGGGGACTTCCTCGAGAGTGAGAGTGGTGTCCACGGACGCCTCCACCTCGGGATGGGGAGCGCTGCTCGAGGGCAGACCGTTATATGGCCTGTGGTCAGAACGGGAAAAAGCTCCGACACATCAACTGTCTGGAAATGATGGCAGTAGAAAACGCGCTGACACGTTTTCGTCCCCAAATCAAGGGCCACCACGTCTTAGTCCGTTCGGACAACATGTCGGTGGTGTCCTACATAAATCGCCAGGGCGGTCTCAGATCCCGAGATCTGTACAGGTTGGCGGAACGCCTCCTGGTATGGGCTCAGCACAACTTGCGCTCGCTAAAAGCAGCTCATGTGCCTGGGATACAGAATGTGGGTCCAGACAGGCTGTCCAGGAACAACATTCCCGCGGGCGAATGGTCTCTACACCCACAAACAGTCCAGCTGCTGTGGGAGAGATTTGGCAGAGATTTGGAAGTGGACCTCTTCGCGTCCAGCGAAAACGCTCACTGCCCCGCGTTCTTTTCCAAGAGCGAAAGCGCGCTGTCCCAGAGGTGGCCGCGCCGCCCGCTCTATGCTTTTCCCCCCGTCTCCCTCCTTCCAGAGGTGATAGAACGTGTGAGGGAAACGAAATGCTCAGTGCTGCTTGTAGCACCACTCTGGAGGAACCAACCTTGGTTTCCAGAGCTGATGCAGTTGGCAGACACTGCCCCATGGCCGGTGCCATTGAGAAGGGACCTTCTCTCGCAGGCCAGGGGCTCGATTTGGCACCCTCAACCGAAGTTGTGGGCCTTACACGTGTGGGCTCTCAACGGTTACCCGCTGATTTCTCAGTAGGAGTGCTAAATACTATCACTCAGGCTAGAGCACCGTCGACTCGACGGCTCTATGCCTCAAAGTGGTCGGTATTCTCCAGTTGGTGTGTGGCTCGGGGATGCTCACCCCTCGACTGTGAGGTAACGGAGGTTCTCTCCTTCCTTCAAGAGCTGCTGGATAAGGGCAGAGCCCCATCCACGCTCAAAGTATATGTGGCGGCTATCGCAGCGTTCGCTGAGACAACGCTCGGTCAGTCGATAGGAAGGAACGATTTGGTCATCCGCTTCCTCAAGGGAGCTAGGAGACTGAACCCTCCCAGACCCCCGTCGGTCCCTGTTTGGGACCTCTCTACGGTCCTGGAGGCCATGAAAGGTTCCCCTTTCGAGCCCATCCAGTCGATTAGTCTCAAACACCTGTCATTTAAGACAGTGTTTTTGCTGGCCCTTGCTTCAGTGAAGCGCATAGGGGACCTGCACGCGCTCTCAGTGAGCCCGTCGTGTCTGGAGTTTGGGCCTAGTGACTCGAGAGTCATACTCAAACCTAGGCACGGCTATGTGCCGAAATCCCTCAATACACCGTTTCGGGCTCAGGTTATATCCCTGTCCGCCCTGCCGGTGTTAGAAGAGGAAGGAGACTTGGGCTCTCTCTGCCCTGTCAGGGTTTTAAGAGCCTATGTGTCTCGCTCTGCTGCCTTTAGACAGACTGAGCAACTATTTGTCTCGTTCAGTGGACGTTCCAAGGGAACGGCTGTTTCGAAACAAGGCCTATCCAGATGGATAGTTGACGCCATAGCGTTGGCATACACCTCCAGGGGTCTTCAGTGCCCGCTGGGTGTCAAAGCGCACTCCACGAGAGGCGTTGCCTCTTCGTGGGCCTGGTCTAGTGGAATATCTCTACAGGATATTTGTATGGCGGCAGGCTGGGCCTCGCCGTCTACATTTATCAGGTTTTATAACCTCGAGGTTCCCGCTTTGCAGGCTAAGCTGTTATCGGTGTAATTGAACACTGAGTATGCAAGCACAGTGCGTTACTACTATCTTACGGGCAGTTCTACGTAAGGCCCATATTCCCACTTTAGTCAAGGGTGTCTTGTCTAAGTGATGTCTTATATTACGTCTGCAGACGCAGCCACATATCAGAACGGAGAGTTCCTCCTCTTGTTCTAGGACTCTATGTCAGTCCCTCTGGTGATTGTGCACTGTAAATCCTGGGTCAGCCTCCAGGTTTATGGTTGTTAATCCCTGCACGCACGGCGTCTTACATTGGGTTCCCGCAGCGTCTTAGCTAAGACGCAGTACGAGATAACTCTCGTAAGAGAACGTACTCGGTTACTAACGTAACCTCGGTTCTCTCTAGAAGAGGGAACGAGTACTGCGTTCCCTGCCGTGCGTACGATTCACTTTGGTTCGCTTCTTCGTTGAAATAAATCAAGTGAGTCAGCCTTTTCGAGCTACCTTTATAGGGCGAGGCCACGCCCGCGTCGGCGGGAAGTGGCCTCATTGGTCTGATGTTGCATCAGCCTGCGCTCGATAGGCTTATGCATTTGCTAGTACAACAGCCAATGAGCAAACGAGCCGTCTTGTCTATGGCTGCATACTGTGGCAAATGCGTTTTACAAATATTAAAATTAAGGATAATTTTTTGCTTCAATATTCGTGAAAAGAGACTTTTCCCGCAGCGTCTTAGCTAAGACGCAGTACTCGTTCCCTCTTCTAGAGAGAACCGAGGTTACGTTAGTAACCGAGTACGTTTTCCAAATTTATCTGCACTAGTTAATCCCCTAACATTGGCTGAAACAATACATAGAGTCATTAAAAACAACACATTCATGTTTCATTCTTTTCTCCCCCCTCTCCATTAAATCTCCATCTTCTTTTGCACTTAAGCTCCTTCTCCTTCTCTGTCCTTTTCACTTACTTTCTTCTACATTTTGTTTATTCAATATTCATCTTTTCATTCCCCTCCTAAGCTCCTCCAAATTAACTTCTATGCATTCCTCAACTTGCACCTTCTCATTTTTATCCTCCCTCCTCTCTTTTATTGCATCATCCACCGGGCCCACAATACCTTCTTCCATAATTCCCTCCATCTCATCCCCCTCTCCTCTCTCCAACTCCTTGTCTCCACCCTTTTCTTGCTCATGCCTTTTACTATCCTCATTGTCTTCTACAGTCCCATCCTCCTCTTCTTCATTATTGACAGTGTCCATCATTTCCATATTATTCTCAGGTTCACCATTTTCCGTTTCATCATTAATCTCTTCTTCATGTTCACTTTCACAATCACATCTCATAAATGGTTTCTTACAATCAGGACATTTATCAGCTTTACAGTCTTTCGCAAAATGTCTTTGCTCGTAGCATTTAAAGCATTTAAAATCAGGACAGTCCCTTTAGATATGTCCTGGCTGCATGCACATGTGACAAAGTTTTTCCTGTCCAGCGCGAATTACCCTAAAGTACTGAGCGCCATCTGCAGTTTTGAAATTTGCACTATAGGGCAGTGAAGTTACCTCTTTAGGAAATTTAACTTAGGCAGTCTTCTCTTTATTTTCATCATGGGAGTGACTCCCCAAAACTTCAATTTGTCGTCAATCACTTCATCCTCTAAATATGCTGGCAGGTGAAGAAAATATATCATATGCTCTTTAACATCCAACCTTCTTGCTTCGAAGAATTGACCTTTTATTTCCATTCCGTCCACTAATACATCACAAATATCCACACCTTCGAATGTCAGCTCATATTCCCTGCCATGCTTGGGTCTCACAGCTAACGGTTTGCCAAATTCAATCTTATGTGTTGCTACTTTAATGATGTCTTCAGCTTTTACCTCCTTATTGTCCCTCAAATCAGTCACCACCGTCGCTTCTTTCAGGTAATCCACTCGTTTCTTGATGTTCCGTTGTCCTTCATGATCCATGTTTACTCCATTCGCCTGTCTTGAACCTTTGCGTGCTTCATTTCGCTTAATCCGCTTCGCTTATTCCAGTCCTCCTGGCATTCCTACACTGTAAAAAATTTGCTGTTTATGCAGCTGTTTGCCAGTAACTTACTGTAGATTTAAATTTATGCTATTTACTGGCAACAGTTTGTTCAAAGTTAAATGAACATTAAACATTAACAAGTCTTTGTCTTTACAGAATAAAACTATAAAATAACAATCTAATGCAAAGCATTCTGGGAACCAGAAATCTTCATCAACCTTTTTCTGTTTTTTTTTCCTTCAGATTTTGGTTCCCAGAATGCTTTGCATGAGGCTGTTATTTTAGTTTTATTCTGTAAAGATAAAGATGTTTAATGTTCATTTAATTTTGAACAAATTGTTGCCAGTAAATAACATCAATTTAAATCTACAGTAAGTTACTGGCAAGTAGCTGCCAGTAATACTGTAATTTCTACAGATTTTTCTAACAGTGTAGGTCTTTGCCATGTGGTCCGTCCATTGTTCTAACAAAACAAGGATCGCTTCCAAGCAGATCTACTGCTTAGAGCTTAAATGTGTGCCTTATAAATCAAATTTAGATCTTCTTCCAAGATATAAAAAAATAAAAATAAAAATAAATAACAATAAAGCTTAAGAAGAGCCATTCTCTCCCAACTGCAGTCACACACACTTCCTACTTGCTAGAGCGTTCTCAAAGTGGTATGGCCGTAAGCAAAATCTGCTGCCAAAAACTGGCTTTTTGAAGAAATTCATAGACTTTTTCAGGCTTTCTGAAGAAACTCTGCTGCCAAGACCGGGCTTTTTGAAGAAACTCAGAGACTATTTCAGGCTTTTTGAAGAAACTCATAGACTTTATATATATATATATATATATATATATAAAATATATGATAGCACACTACAGAATAAATCCTAAACATAAGAAAGCATATCTTATGTACCCGAGATTTTCAAAGAACATGAAGGAAAAAAATATGCCCCATTTTCCATTTTGCATCAGGCAGAGTTACTTCGTTGACCTGAAGAATAAAGTACACAATGTTTATATAATTTTTAAACATAAAAAAAAAAAAAAAAAAAAAACCAGCAGTTTGCATTATTAACTTGAGAACAATAAAGTTACCTTTGTTAACATAATTCATTATTTAATGAATTATGAACACACATGAATTATCAGTGAACAATAATATATTTATAAATTAACTTCATTGAGATTAATATTTACTTTAAAGAATTGTGTATGCATATAATCTTGAGGTTGATTGTGTATACATATAATCTTGAGGTTAATTTGGTTTAAAAATAGATTTGTGACATCAGTAAACAACTTTGAAATGTATTTTGAACATCAGGTAAATTTTTATTTACCTTAAAACACACATTACATAATTGAAATACCCTCTGTGATACACCTTGAAATAACCATTGTTGCAAGATCTGTGAGTCACCATTGTGCTAGTGTTCTATATCATCTAACATGTCTTAGGAGGCCTTCTAGAACGAAAAGATACATTTTTGTTGGACCAAGTATGATGCTGGGAATCTGGGTTATAAAACCACCACGCATCAGTCAAACACACAGAGAGAATTAAGTAATTTCTTAGAGCAATTTTGCTAGGCCTAGGGGGATATCTATCTAAAGCATCATCCATGCACTCATTAAAGTCACCTCCTAAAATAACATAAGAACCTTTATATTCAGTAAGTTTTTGACGTTAGCAGAGATTTGAGAAAAAATAACTTTATTAGAGGCATGAGAATTAAACCCATAAATATTGCATAAAACTGAATGTGTTGTCTTGCTTAATAACTGTTGTAATCCACTTGCCATAATTTGATTCCACCACTTTTAGAATGTCCCCTTTAAATTTGTGTATGAGAGTCAAGACCCCTGCAGAATGGCTACTGCCATGACTGGCAAAAATCGTATTTCCCCATTGTGTCTTCCAAAATTTTACATCTGTATGGGATGATTATAGTCTCAAAAAGATTAACACGTGTAAGCACACTTATCAATGAACTTGATACATGTTGCAGAAATGTTTTATCCATGCCTTTCAACTTGCGTGTGCAAAATTCAAAATTGAATGAATGTGAAGCAATTTGTACAAATAGAGACATTTTTGTGAATACAAATGTTTCCCTTTGTATTAGTGTATCATAGTTTGCGCATGCAACACAGAAGATGTGCATGTGTGGATCAGGTGACACGCGTGCATTCATTGACGTCTTTTCTGAGTCGATCTCATTTGATTCATTTGGATTTTGAGACTTTCTTTTCGCAGTTTTTAAGCATTTCCCAACCCACACACAATCAACTACAAATGAATAGGCCTGGTGCTAATTATTAATGTGTGCACAACTATCCATCTATTTGACAAATTCACAAATGTGCGTCGCTACATTTAAACTAATACAATACAACTTGTGTGTGCAAAATCCAAAACCACATGAATGTGCAGCATTTTGTACAAATAGAGACATATTTGTTAATACAAAACCTCGATTTTGTATTAATGTGGGCCAGAATTTGTGCATGCAACAAGTAAGATGTGCATTTGTGGATCAGGTGACACGCGTGCATTCATTGACTCGTTTCTGAGTCGATCCTATTTGATTCATTTGGATTTTGAGACTTTCATTCCGCAGGTTTCGCCTTGCAAGATCCACACACAGCTGTCTGAGAAAACCTGCTACCACTAGATGGCAGTATTCTGCTAAAACAGACAACGGCAGCATAATAAAGCGTTCTTCACCATTTAAGACGCTTAATGAGAGTGATTTTGAAGCACCAAATTTAGTACACAATATAGTCCTACCTTATTAATAAAGCATACGTTATAGAGGCAAACAGATTACATCAGATTATGAACAACACCCACAGAAAACCATTATAAAACGCTTAACGTGCAATCGCGCGTTGCATGTTCAATAAGGTGTAGGCCTATAGGCTACTGAGTTTAAATATCACCGTCTCACTGCATTGACGTTAAGCTTTTTCTTTATAATATGCTCTATGGGAGGAAAACTATAGAGCCTACAGACAAGAGCCTATGAACGTGACGCGCGGCGTTTCATGTTAATGGCATTTCCCTTCCTGAGCCTGTTAAAAAGAAAAAGCTTAACATGAAATTATGCAGTTGCTTTTAACTTTGCATGTGTATGAGAGAAACCGTCCGAGAGCTCAGTGAAGTAAGTTTTAGGTTTGATATTCGCCGCATTTTCTAAAGGGACCATCTGCAAATTCCACTCACAGTCAAAAAAATGTAAACGTCCAGTCATACATTCAAATGAATACTTACAAGGTTGTGGTAAATACCTAGTGTGCAGACTGACTTAGCCTAGTGTATGTCCAGCCAATATCCCGATTGAACAGTACGATTTTTCAAATTAGCCTACTGTAAATTGTTTTTCTATTCATGTTCCAAAGGTTGTAGTATACGTTCCTAGTGATAGTCAGGTGAAATGTTGCATTATTCACCTGTAGTAAGTCACCAAAAACCTGTTTGGTTAATTACAGTAATTTTTGTTTAAAAAAAATATTGTTTACTGTAAATAGGCAAGGGAGGTATTTGGACAATTTCACCTGTAGTAAGCTAGTCACTAGGAACATACTACAACCATTTTGAACATGAAAAAACCCTTTTAGTGAATTACAGTATTTTTCTGCAGAATACAGGCTACATACAGTACATGAAGTAAAGTAAGAAAGTAATTAAGTACATTTTATTTATAAAGCACATTTAAACATAGCAGGGCTATCCAAAGTGCTGAAAGTGCTGAACAAAGTAAAAACAAATAGAATAAAACATAGAAACAACCAAACAGAACAGGCAGAAACAGCATCAGGAGATAATTAAAATGCCAGGGAATAAAAATAAGTTTTCAATTTAGATTTAAAAATAGCAATTAAGGGAAGTATTGTCCAAATTTTACTTGTAAATCAGTCTTACAGGAACCTTCTACGAGCTTTGGAATTTGAAAATGTCTGTTTTTAAATATTAAAAGTAATTTGAATGAAAACAAATTATATGTTTTAACGCAGTGGAATTGGCAGACGTTCCCTTGTGCATCATGAGCCGTGGTTAGCGCGTCAAAGCATTCTCATGTACAAATATGCAGCTATACACACACCATTGTGTTCTATGCCAGTTGATTTTCAATTAATATTTCATGTCGATATACAATGGTTGCATATAGTTAAAACTAATCGTGCTATAGACTAGCCTATAACAATGGCTTAAAGTAACAACATGTAGTTTTTCAACCTTCATAATATATTTCCAAGACCCTTGTGATGGTACATCGACTTACAATAGGTTGAATGAGACGTCTGCCAGAGCCTGACGAGGTCTGTATCGCTTTTACTGGCACTATGTAACTTCGGGGTGCGGGTAGTAACCAGAGCTCAAAAAGAACTACAAAATTCGACTGCTTTACGGCATACGTCACTTCGCCAATCACTTCCTCAAATTCGGCCGTGACAGGCCAACCAGCGCGTTTGTTTTCGTCCGTGTGTTTTCGTCCGTGTGTTTTCGTCATGGCTGAAGCAGCAGCGAAACGCAAGAAGTCCAAGGTTTTGTCGGAGTAGAGTCGGAAGAGGAAAAGGGAGAGTGATAAACTGAAAGGCAGGACGAGGATCAATATTGGTCGAGCGTTTGCTCGCTGGCGTGAGCTTATCGTCAGACCGATGCTGACTTGGCCGTCATGCTGTTGAACTAGTAAGTAAATTGCTTGCATACTATCTTTAGTTTTTCTAATCTGTTGTCTGCCTGGCTACGTTACGGAAACTATCTGGTCCTCCATTTATCTTCATGAATCAGTTAGTAGATGAGCGAATTATCAATCTGGTAGCTAGTAAACACTAACATGCTAGTTTTAGATGGTTAGGATGCTATCGCTATCATTCTCGTTCAGATTTGAGCATTGCAATCGACATGCAAATCGCAAATGTTTGAGTTAAAATGTTTAGTCTACTAAACATGTATAAATTATGAAAGGAGGAAGATTAATAATATTATCATTGCCCATATGAAAAAAAACCTGCATGCTTCATATACAGTAACAGCCCGTTCTCATCCCAAGTCGTCATATACTGACGCTTTCAAAATTTCTTCAATATCTGACGCACAAAGCACCCTTTAGCGTCCATATGAGACGCATAACCCTACCACAAACCTAAACCTACCCATAACCGAAGCGTCTCATATTGACGCTAAGGGTGCTTTGTGCGTCGGATATTGAAGAATGTTTGAAACTTGAAATTGACGATTTGGGGATGAGAATGCGTTGACAGTAACCGTAAATCATTTTACGACAGCGGTAATGGACAATTCCGCTTCCAACCTGTAGGGCGACCGCAGAGGAAAAGTTCCATGTTGTTGCTTTAAGGGTCAAGGGAAAACAAATGTAGGCTACTGTGAAAATCGTCTTTAACATTTAAAAACAGACATTTTCAAATTCCAAAGCTTGTATACTATGTATATTATGTGTAGTCAGATATAAATAAGCCTATTATATGAACGCAACTGCGAAACATTATTATTTATTTTTTTTTTACTGGAAGGGAAATGCCATTAACATGAAACGCCGCGCGTCGCGTTCATAGGCTCTTGTCTGTAGGCTCTATAGTTTTCCTCCCATAGAGCATATTATAAAGAAAAAGCTTAACGTCAATGCAGTGAGACGGTGATATTTAAACTCAGTAGCCTATAGGCCTACACCTTATTGAACATGCAACGCGCGATTGCACGTTAAGCGTTTTATAATGGTTTTCTGTGGGTGTTGTTCATAATCTGATGTAATCTGTTTGCCTCTATAAAGTATGCTTTATTAATAAGGTAGGACTATATTGTGTACTAAATTTGGTGCTTCAAAATCACTCTCATTAAGCGTCTTAAATGGTGAAGAACGCTTTATTATGCTGCCGTTGTCTGTTTTAGCAGAATACTGCCATCTAGTGGTAGCAGGTTTTCTCAGACAACTGTGTGTGGATCTTGCAAGGCGAAACCTGCGGAATGAAAGTCTCAAAATCCAAATGAATCAAATAGGATCGACTCAGAAACGAGTCAATGAATGCACGCGTGTCACCTGATCCACAAATGCACATCTTACTTGTTGCATGCACAAATTCTGGCCCACATTAATACAAAATCGAGGTTTTGTATTATCAAATATGTCTCTATTTGTACAAAATGCTGCACATTCATGTGGTTTTGGATTTTGCACACACAAGTTGTATTGTATTAGTTTAAATGTAGCGACGCACATTTGTGAATTTGTCAAATAGATGGATAGTTGTGCACACATTAATAATTAGCACCAGGCCTATTCATTTGTAGTTGATTGTGTGTGGGTTGGGAAATGCTTAAAAACCGCGAAAAGAAAGTCTCAAAATCCAAATGAATCAAATGAGATCAACTCAGAAAAGACGTCAATGAATGCACGCGTGTCACCTGATCCACACATGCACATCTTCTGTGTTGCATGCGCAAACTATGATACACTAATACAAAGGGAAACATTTGTATTCACAAAAATGTCTCTATTTGTACAAATTGCTTCACATTCATTCAATTTTGAATTTTGCACACGCAAGTTGAAAGGCATGGATAAAACATTTCTGCAACATGTATCAAGTTCATTGATAAGTGTGCTTACACGTGTTAATCTTTTTGAGACTATAATCATCCCATACATCTGCACCTTGTAGAAAAATTAAATCTGCATCACTTCTCTTATAAAAAAAAAAATTGCTTTCCTTTTAACCACATTGTGTAATCCCTTGTCATTAGGCATCAAAACAGACAAAGACCTAAACGTAAAATCCATTAGAACAAATAACCATGAACAAACTGGAACTAAATTCACAACAGATAAGAAAACCTAGCCTGCCGTCGTCATAGTCAGATTCTAGTCAGAATATGAGTCTGATACTGCTCTATTGGGCTGTGATTATGGGGCGTGTTTCAACCGAACAGGAAAGAAAATGCCTCTGCACTCAATTGGATAGATCTTAATGCCTTGATCATGGTTCTCTGTTCCTCTTTTAAAATTAATGCGCTGTCGATATCTTCTACCACAGTGATGGTGGAATCTACACATGATGTTTCATAAACAAAGTTCGGAAGGAGCATGTTCAAATAATCAATCCAATCAACTTGTCATCAAACAATTACCAGGTCTACCCTATCAGCATGAGAGGAAGCATATATTTATTCACTCTGCCAACTCACCTAACATTCCTTGACAGTTTCAGCATCCCTCCACTCACTCTTGGCCTGTTCTTCCACAGCCTGGAATACGGGGGGAGTACTTTGGGTTTGGGCCGAATACCGAGCATGAAGCCCTCTCCTCGGACAGGACGCCAAATATGCATTTATTCTATCTGACTTACTTGTAAGTGTAAAATCTCAATTCTCCAGCGGCAGTCATCTTTGTTGTAAACGAATTCAACCCAAGTGCTCTTTGGTGACGTGGATGATTACGTTACTGTTGATCATCTGTCCATCATCGTATAAAGCCCGCCCTGACAATTTGATTGGTCCAAACAGCTTTGGTTCAGGCATAATAGCTCCACAACGGATCAAGTCCAGACCGAACTTCCCGACCTAAAAATGTTGTGGGCGGGGCTAAGTTTGGCTGGCATCCAGGCTAAAGAAAACCCCCAAGAATTTAAGAAACACTTAGTTCAAACTACAAGGGAGAGGTGGCTACAAAGACAACACTACTTTACATCCTAAAATAAGTGCTTCTTCCCATCAATTAACCCAAACGAGGAACGGAAGGAGATATGGGTTCTGTAAGGCCGTTGTCACCCAGATATTTGCATCTTCTTGCTGCAAGCCAGATGGCGTCTTGCATACGGCGGAGGGAGAACATGACAATAATAGCTCTTGCCTTTCCGTCATCCCTTGCCAGACCCAGTTATAACGTCTGCACTCATAAAGACTGCCCCCCTCAGGGATTTATTTACCTCTTTCAAAGTTTTTATCTCGCCATCAATGCTTTTCAATGCTTAATTGTGTTGCCCCACATCCAACACCAGCTGATGAGCCATCGAGGAGAGACTTTCAATTAGTTTAGATGTACAATCAGTTGTAATTTCAATAGTTGCACATTTTTTCAAAAGTCTCATCGTGTTTTGCAGAAAGTTCTCGTATCGCAGATAGTATTCACACATTTTCTTCGCTTCCTACTGGAACTCTGTGCTGGGAGCTGCAGCTAATTTCCATTTAAAGGAACAGACACAAAACTGTGCGTTTTTGCTCACCCTCAAAAAGTGACAACTTTAACATGCTACATAAAAACATCTTGTGGGGTATTTTGAGCTCAAACTTCACATACACACTCACACATCAAACACATATTTGACACATATGCAGAACATACAGAGACACAATGTAACTCACCTAAGTTAAACGAGTGTGGTGCCTATCTTTTTGCGTGATTGTAACGCCTTGCATAAAAAACACACGACTATATTCCTAAAGATAATGCATTTAACTAATTTGGATGATAAAATGTTCTCAGAACTGTGCACTGTTTGTTTATTGGCAGGTTTTGGAGTCGCGTCACAGTATCTTTCGGCTATAAGTGAAACATAGGACAGCGGTCTAAAGTTCGAAGTTCCCCAGCAAGTCCATCTCCGGGCACGAGAACCAGACCGGTTGATTAAACTTGAATTACTTGAATGTTTAATTTTTACTTCTAACAATCCTCAATGAAGCAACCCCTCCTAACTTTACTTTTATGAGTGTCTGCAGAGCTGTTAAGAGAGGTGGGGGTGTAGCTGCTCTTTTTAAAGATATCTATCAATGTAAGCAAATATCATTTGGGAATTACTTGTCTTTCGAATATCTGGGTATTGTGTTAAAAGGTGCTCCACGCATTTTACTTATCATTATTTACAGGCCTCCAAAATACTCTCCAGCCTTCGCTGAGGACTTTACAGAACTGTTATCAACAATTACCTCAGAGTTTGACTGGTTTGCCATTGCTGGAGATTTTAACATTCACATAGATAATGCAGAAAACAATATGGCAAAAGAAATCAAAACTGTTTTAAAAACTTTTGATCTGACTCAGCATGTACATGGACCCACACACAATCGTGGACACACTCTAGATTTACTTATCAGTAAGGGTCTAAACATTTCATCGATTGTTATTAAGGATGTAGCACTGTCTGATCATTTCTGTATTTTCTTTGATATATTGATCTCTCCTGCCACTGAAGCGAGATCTGTGTCTGTCAAGAAGAGATGCTTAAATGAGAACACTAGTGTCCTATTTATGAAGGCTATATCTTTAACACCAAGCATATCTGCAGACTCTGTTGATTTTCTCCTTGATTCTTTTAACTCAAAAGTTAAAAGTGTATTTGATGATATTGCTCCTGTTAAACTCAGGAAGAAGAATGGTAAACAAAAAGCACCTTGGAGAAACTCAACAGCAGTGCAAAATATGAAAAGACAATGCAGAAAAGCAGAGCGCATGTGGCGGAAGACAAAACTCGTAGTCCATTATAACATCTACAAAGACAGCCTTCATGCTTTCAATATGGAACTAGGCAAAGCTAGACAGACTTTCTTCTCAAATATTATAAACAGCAATTTAAACAACACACGCACTCTTTTTGCTACTGTAGAGAGACTGACAAACCCCCCAAGCCAGATTCCCAGTGAAATGCTCTCAGACAACAAGTGCAGTGAGTTTGCTTCTTTCTTCTCTGAGAAAATCAATAATATCAGAAAGGTGATCAGCACATCCTTGAGTTGCGCTGGGGTCAGACAGATCAGACCACCTGAGAAAGTAGTTACTATGTCTGACTTCAAAGAAATTGATGGCAACATTTTGGAAGAAACCGTACAGCACCTTAAAACATCAACATGCGCTCTTGACACACTTCCCACATCTTTTTTCAAAAGTGTGTTAAACAGTCTAGAAGCAGATCTTCTAGAAGTGGTAAATGCTTCACTTCTCTCTGGTAGTTTTCCTAACTCCCTGAAAACTGCAGTTGTCAAGCCCCTCCTAAAAAAGAGCAATCTGGATAAGACCATATTAAGCAACTATAGACCGATCTCAAATCTTCCTTTCATAGGCAAGATCATTGAAAAAGTTGTCTTCAATCAGCTGAACAAATTCTTGAGCTTGAATGGATCCTTTGACCATTTTCAATCTGGTTTCCGACCGCACCACAGCACAGAGACAGCGCTCATAAAGATAATAAACGATATTCGCTTAAATACTGACTCAGGCAAATTATCAGTGCTGGTGCTACTCGACCTCAGTGCTGCATTTGACACTGTCGATCATAACATACTTCTTGACAGGCTGGAAAACTGGGTGGGGCTTTCTGGGATAGTCCTGAAATGGTTCAGGTCATACTTAGATGGGAGAGGTTATTATGTGAGTATAGGAGACCATAAGTCTGAGTGGACATCCATTACATGCGGAGTCCCTCAAGGCTCAATTCTTGCACCACTCCTGTTCAACCTGTATATGCTCCCAATGAGCCAAATAATGAGAAAGAACCAAATCTCTTACCACAGCTATGCAGACGACACACAGCTCTACTTAGCCCTATCGCCTAACAATTACAGCCCCATTGACTCCCTGTGCCAATGCATTGATGAAGTAAACAGTTGGATGTGTCAAAACTTTTTTCAATTAAACAAAGACAAAACTGAAGTCATTGCGTTTGGAAACAAAGATGAAGTTCTCAAGGTGAACGCATACCTTCACTCTAGGGGTCAAACAACTAAAAATCAAGTGAGGAATCTTGGTGTGACACTAGAGTCAGACCTTAGTTTCAGTAGTCATGTCAAAGCAATAACTAAATCAGCATACTATCATCTGAAAAATATTGCAAGAATAAGATGCTTTGTTTCCAGACAAGACCTAGAGAAACTTGTGCATGCTTTCATCACCAGCAGGGTGGATTACTGTAATGGACTCCTCACTGGCCTTCCCAAAAAGACCATAAGACAGTTGCAGCTCATACAGAACGCTGCCGCCAGGATTCTGAGCAGAACCAGAAAATATGAACATATCACACCAGTCCTCAGGTCTTTACACTGGCTCCCAGTAAAATTTAGGATTGATTTTAAAGTATTATTACTGTTATATAAATCATTCAATGGCTTAGGACCTCAATACATTGCAGATATGCTCACTGAATATAAACCCAACAGATCACTCAGATCACTAGGATCATATCAGCTAGAAATACCAAGGGTTCACTCTAAGCATGGCGAATCTGCTTTTAGCTATTAAAAGCTGGAACCAGCTTCCAGAGGAGATCAGATGTGCTCCTACAGTAATCACATTCAAATCCAGACTCAAAACCCTTCTGTTTAGCTATGCATTTACTGAATGAGCACTGTGCCACTGTTCGTCCGACTGTTTGTACTGTACTGTATTTCATTTTATTTTTCTAAACTGTTTTAATTATTCTTATTTATTTTATTATTTTAATTTCTTCTATGTAAAGCACTTTGAATTGTCATTGTGTATGAAATGTGCTATATAAATAAACTTGCCTTGCCTTGCCTTACTTCTAAAATGTTTGTTACATGAGTTTAAATGTAGGCAATATTGTATATATGTTAAAACTGTATACAATGTATTGCTGTACTCATCGACAATAAAGGCCAATGTCATGTATACCAGTGGTTCTCAACCCTGCCCCTGAAGGACCCCCAACACTGCACGTTTTCTTTGTCTCCCTTATCAAACACACCTGATTCAATTCATTAGCTCATTATCACATGGGTTAATGAGCTGATGAGTTGAATCAGGTGTGTTTGATTAGGGAGACAAATAAAATGTGCAGTGTTGGGGGTCCTTCAGGGGCAGGGTTGAGAACCACTGATGTATACCATTGGTTGTATGGAATATTTTTACAAAGGTTTAGATGAAATAAAGTTAAAATTACTCATAAATAAAAACAGTTAATATTACTCATAAATATTGTTTTTTAAATGTTTTCCCCCAATTTTTTCTACTAAATTTTATTTGTTAATGTACCTAAGCAGTTTCTCGCATCTACTTTTTACTTACTTCTTACTTTTTACTTACATTTACTCAGTTCATACACTGTATGTAATTGATTTCACTGCTTTAAAATTGAATCAATATTTTTAAGTGTAAAAATGTTTCACCAAAAATAAAAAATAAAAATTAAATCATAGTAAAAGTTTTTAGAGTGTGGCCTAATTTGACTTTAATAAACATGGTTGTTAAAGGTCATTATGTATGTTTCCACTCTCATATTGCCTTTGTCCTTATACCCAGAAGGCATCTCTGTCCAGAGCTGCTCTCAGTGGGATAACAGAACAGATAATTATCTTGTAATGATAACACTTTAATTAAACCCCACTGACCATACAATGACACTTAGATCCCTTCGGGCTGATCATAGCTTTTAGTGACCTCTAAATTTATTAATTTTCAATGTCAAATAGTGTTCAGTGGTATAGTAACAAATTCAAATCTTTTTAGTGCACCACCAAATGATGTAACTCAAACCATGTAATAAACAACTCATTAACTTGTTTTCACTCCTAATATGGTCCCTTGACCATTCCAGGAAAGCATCTTGACCACCACATCTCCCAGTGGGCTGAGATAAATGGACCTTCAGGTTTAATTAGATATTACAACAACAATTAAATCCCTTTGGTCAAAAGGTAAAAAAAAACCTGTCCAAGTGAGGCTTATGACTGATGTTTCAGATGAAGAATATTGCGTCATTATAATGGATGATGACACAGAGATAATGTTTACTTTTCAGATTTTCTTTTTTAGTTGTTTTCTCTGACAACAATTCAATATATTTATAGAATAAAATAAAATAAAATAAGATAAAAACTGCTTTATGCCTTCAAAACAATCCCACCTGGGACCAGGAAGGTGGGTAAATTAAATTTGATTCGGACCAAGCAATGTGGTTTTATATTTATATTTCAATATATTCATATTGCATTTTTATGTCCAAAACACACACATAGCACATGTAAATATTTGTCAACACTTTTTTTTTATTTGTCCTCAATACAATTAAGTACAGAGTCACAAAATGTACTTACTATATGGTTAGTTGGAATAAGTGTTTGGTTTAGGGTTAGTTGCATAAAATTAAGCATACTTTAATGTTATTGGTATAATAAATACATGTAACATGAAACAAATCTCCTGTAAAATAAAGTGTTAACAAATATTTCAGTTAAATCCGTGTTTCAGTGGGGTGTTAGTTTACAGGATTACAATGACAGTGAATGTCAGTCAGGTGCTAGTTTCAGAAGACCCTGGATTTTAAAGATGTGGATTACAGCGCATTAATTAAATTGATGTATTTTGTGAATTAATGTTGTATTTCAGTGTATTTTAGTGTAGCAAACAAAATAAGTATTACATGATAAATAATGGTTAAACGAGTTACCACTGTAAAATATTGTGCTGTAAAATAACGTTAATCTACTGACAGGTGTGGTTGCCAGTAATGTACTGTACATTTACAGCCCTCTACCGTTAATTTACAGCACTCCTTTTTTACAGAATGTTACATTAATAATACCATGGAAGGTAACTCATATCATTTGGAAGACCGATTGCTTCAAACGGTTTGAGTTTAAAAACTAGTATTTATACAGATAGTACTGTGAACTTACGTCATTTGTGTCAACTGAAAAAGAAAACTTCCTAAAATAAAACTGCAAACACCTAAGGTGTCATAATGAATTAATTGAAAATTGTAGTTCTTACTTATTTAGCAAGAGCACACATGTATGTGCTAAAGTACTTAGCAAGGAGATTGTCACTGTATCAGCAACTACACAATTACTGCCTTTAAATAAAGCAACAGGCAGCATAACATCAGTGTTTCTCTGCTCATCTTTGACTGAAGCACATGCTCTATTCTCCAGCACAATGGTGACCCACAAAACGAATTAATTAAACTAACAGATCTCTCCTATATCATCTTGTGCAAAAACACATAAAACACTTAAGTTTAATATTTACTCTCCTTTTTTAGTTATTGACTATGCATCACTTTTTTCTATGAACTTTCCCTAATATTTCAGTGAAATTAACTTCTTTCGAACTGGAGTTTCCAAAGGTCAGGTCAGTTGAACTCCCTCTACGCAGGTCTTCCGCCCCAGCCAGTTGGGGGTCTGTCATAAACGAAAATAAAGTCCTACGTCATACGCCTGCATCCATCTCCCATGAACGCTCGTCGACCGTTGCCGGAAGCCAGTTATTTTCATTTATAAAGTTTTAAATATGTATATTTTTATGACAAAACCGCACGGATTACCCTCAGAAGGTCTTCGTTTATCCCCCTGGAGCCGGATGGTTAACTTTTGTGAAGGATGCATGCACATTTTTGGGACTTGAAGGAGTGGACCCAATAACTTGACATTATAACCACTGAAAGATCTAAGACATTTTCTAAAATAACTGAAAATGTGTTCGTCTGAACTGAAAAATTATTGACATATACATCTCGAACAGCTTGAGGGTGAGTAAATCATGGGTTTAATTATATCATTTTTGGCCGAACTATCCCTTTAAATTTTAATGTGACCCCGCCCACGGAGATCGCGTGCTATTCAAACGCAAATGATCAAATGAGGCAATCCATGCAAACCTGTGAAACGCCCACATCAGCTGGATAACACACACTGCGAGTTATCAGAGTCATGTACTTTACAACGCTGTGAGGAATAATACTATCTTAATAATAATCCTGGAAAATTTACCTCAGAAGTGCTGGAAGTTTCATTTCGAGGAGCAGCGGATCCAGCTGAGGAATAGGTCAGTTCAATATTTGCTTAGTTCTAATTGCAAGTGTCTGTAAAAGACTGTTTAAATATGAATCACGTTTCAGTGTACAAATGAATGGATGCACAGATGCGCGCTGTTGTGGAGCTACTACAGCTGGCAAAAATACTGTTTCAAAATGAATCGCGTTTTTGTGTGTGAATGAATGAACAGCTTTTACCAAACTCTATTGCTATACTGAGATGAGTAAAAATAAATATGATAAAATGTATACTTTAGTTTTTACAAATAAAGCTTACACTGGAAATATTGTTATTGTTCATTTTAATTGTTGTTGTAATTGTATAACCTTTTTAATAAAATAGCAAATATATATATATATATATATATATATATATACAAGGATAGATGTAAACAAAATCTTAAAAGGTCAATATAAGCCTTCTCTTTAAAGGTCCTGTTCTTCATGATCCCATTTTTCAAACTTTAGTTAGTGTGTAATGTTGCTGTTAGAGCATAAATAATACCTGCAAAATTATAAAGCTCAAAGTTCAATGCCAAACGAGATATTTTATTTAACAGAAGTCCCCTTTCAAAGCCTACAGCGAACGGCCGGTTTGGACCTTCCTGATTTAAATGACGTCACTAGAACAGTTTTTTGACTAACCTCCGCCCACAGGAATACACAAAAAAAGGGGGCGTGGTCTTGTTGCGCTCCCACGGAGAAGAGGAAGAGTTGCGTTTGTAGAGTGTGTCGAGACGCTGTTATTTAAACATTATTTATGTTTTGTAAGGTATATGGGTTTAAACCGTTTGCTTCAAAGCCCGGGTGATGAACCATACATGTAGGAGGGTCTAGAATAATTTAATTTAATTTAATGTGCAGACACGTAACATTCAACTTTTAATAAATAAATTATTGTAATGCATGGCAACGATTTCTTTTACACAACATGGCAGCTTTTAAGGCTATATTCATAGTGAAAATAATGTGTATTTATATAAAGTTGTTTGGATGAAAACAATTTCAAAAGAACTATTGTTACGCCCCATGGCTCAAAAGGACGCAACAAAGACGGGGACACACGCAAAAGTGCCAAAAAATATACGAAGTTTATTAACAAAAGAAAACTATACAGAAAAAGAATAAAGTGACATGAGACTGTCAGGAATCAGTGGTGTAAAGTTAAGTGAATGCATGAAGTGTAATGAGCTGTAGTAATGTTGGATGCAAAACATAAACAGAACGCAAACAAAGCAAGGTCCGAAATGCAGCCGCGCCCCTCCCGCAGTCACTTGTCATCAGGCCCTTTTTAAAGGAATAGACCGGAAACCAACAGCAGGTGTCCTCAATAAGAACGCCCACCAATAACTCCTTGGGAAGGCGGCACATGAGTCGTCACACCCCACCCCTTAAGACAGGGGTCTATCAAGTAACCCTGTAATATACAAAAAAAAAAAAGTGAACAACAATATAAATGCACTTTAATTACCCAGAGGAGCACGCGACAGGGCATCAGCAACAACATTTTCGGATCCTCTGACATGTCGAATATCCAGGGAATAAGCCTGTAAAAACAGAGACCAACGAATAAGCCTTTGATTCGGACAATGGAATGAATTCAGGAACGTCAACGGGTTGTGATCTGTAAAGACCACCACGGGTTGACCCAAACCAACGTAAACCTCAAAATGTTGCAACGCCCAAATCAGAGCCAGAGCTTCCTTTTCCACTACGGAATAATTCAACTGATAGGAATTAAACTTGCGAGAAAAGAAACTGACAGGGTGGATCACACCTTCCTCATCGCCCTGCTGAAGGACAGCCCCTGCACCAACTTGGCTTGCATCCACCTGTAACGGAAAAAGGTCTCTCAAAACAAGGAGCAGCCAGGACAGTGGAAGAACACAATAAAGACTTAACAGTTTGGTCAAAAGCCAATGCACAATTCGATGGACCAAACAAATTTTGCCTTAGCCTTAGAAAGATCAGTGGAGTGGTGCAACAACGGAAGAAAAATTGCGGCAAAAGAACGGATAATATCCTACTAATCCTAAAAAGCGCATCAGCTCTTTTTTGTGTAGGTAGGAACAGGATAGTCACAAACAGCCTGAACTTTAGCACTTAATGGCCGTACCTCCCCGTACCCCACAACTTGCCAAGATAAGTTATAGTAGCTTGAGCAAAGCTACATTTCGCAAGGTTCACTGTCAACTTGGCGTCTGACAAACGCCGTAAGACAGCGCCCAAGCGCTCTAATTGTGAATCCAACTGTCGCTAAACACTACAAGGTCATCTAAATAACACGCACAATTCCTTCTTCAAGTCCCGAAACTACACGATTCATCAGCCGTTGAAAGGTGGCAGGTGCATTTCGTAACCCGAAGCTCATAACCCGGTATGAGTAGAGGCCTGATGGAATAAATCAACTGAGGGGATATCTCCTGAGCTCTTTGACTCAAAGGCACCTGCCCATATCCTCTCAGCAGGTCAAGCTTTGTTACAAATTTAGCAGAACCAACTTGATCATTACAATCATCCACTTCGTGGGAGTGGAAACAATCTGGCCTTGTCACACTATTAAGTTTACGAAAGTCGGTGCAAATCTTACCCGCAACCATCAGACTTTGCAACCAGCAAAGCAAGGCGATGTCCAGTCTGAACTCGAAGGAACTGCTATATCGTTCTTCAGCATATATTTAATTCTGCTTCATTAGCTTTCGTTTCTCTGGTGACACTTGATAATAAACGTTGTTTTATAGGTGATGCGTTACCCACATCAATGTCGTGTTCAGCCCAGTCAGTACGCGTTGGTGTGTCCCCAAACAATTCTGGAAAACTCTTTAACAAAGAAATCAAATCTACAGCTGTAACGGTGACAAGTGTACCAAGGTAGCTCAATGGTTTTTCCAAAGATTCAGTATGTTTAATCGCCCATGTAAAACACTATCATCAGGTTCATAACCCTCTTTCTCCCCTGAACAAAAGTTTGAAACATCAGATGTCGCAAGTAGAACTGAATGAACAGATCCATCATTATTTGACTTAAAACTCTCATAATACGGTTTTAACAGATTTACATGATATAATTGAGTAGACTTCCTCCGATGTGGAGTTGCCACTATGTAATCATCGCTCTGTAATTTTCATCGCTCAGTCTACCGCTTCACCACAAACGGGCCCTCAAATTTCGCTTCAAAAAGGAGAAGACGGCAATAGACGTGACACAAGGACCTGATCTCCTGGCTCAAAAACACGGCGTTCAGTTTTACGATCATACAACCGTTTCATCTTATGCTGTTGCTTTTCAAGCTTAACACTGGCTAACTCTCTTGCTTGTATCAGTCTCTGACGAAATCCATCGACATATGCAAGCAAATTTTTTGGTGAATCTGAACTTTTAACAGGATTTTGCAGTACTGCCAAAAGCCCCCGAACTTTATGACCAAAAACTAAATCGTTAGGACTAAATCCAGTGCTTTCTTGTACAACTTCACGTGCAGCCAACAATAACCAGGGCAACCCCTCCTCCCAATCCCCATCCAACTGTACACAATAAGCACGAAGGAGAGATTTCAAAGTCTGATGAAATCTCTCCAACGATCCCTGACTTTGTGGATGAAATGCACTAGCAAGATTATGCTTAATTTTTAGCTGTTTTAATACTTGTTGGAAAAGATGAGACGTAAGGTTAGTACCCTGATCACTCTGAACTATTTTAGGAATGCCAAAAATTGACATAAACTGTGACAAAGCCTTTACAATTGAACGTGACGTAATTGTGCGCAAGGGATAGGCAGAAGGAAAACGTGTAGCCAAGCACATAACGGTAAGCAAATACTTGCTTCCTGACTTCGAGCATGGAAGAGGACCCACACAATCCACAACAACATGTTCGAAGGGTTCACAGTTCGCTGGAATCGGATTTAATGGAACCGGTTTTAACCCTCTGGGGACCAAGCTGTTTTTGGGGCCCTTGAGATGTTCTGACATGCTCTGACATTTGTGCTTTTTTCAGTTATTTATAAACATGTTAATGGCAAAGGTGTAAATTCACTCTATATAGCACAAACAGGCCTACCATAATATGCGAGCAACATGTATGTAGATGTTTGTATTTTTAAGAGAATAATGTTTATGCGTGGTTATTTAAAAAAATAAAAATGAAAGTTGCTGAAATAAGACCACAAAACTCATACAAAATATGTGCCCACAAGACTTTTGACTAATGGATGTTTTCTCTTCGAGTTCTAGCTTCAAAATTATGTGAAAATAGTCTTGCTTTATCGTTCACAAAAAAAAATACATTGATTTAAATGGTGTAAAACAGGTTTTGCTTGGAAAGCCAATATGCGAGGGGGAGGAGTAGTTTACACCTTAGTCCCACCCACTCTGCATAATGACTCTGCATAATTAGCCATTCATTCAGGTGTGACACTGACTGAGCCACAATGCAAGGACAAAATAGTATATTTTGAAGAAGACTTATATTGACCATTTAAGATTTTGCTTACATCTATCTTGTAAATATGTTTTGCTATTTTATTAAAAAGGTTACAATTACAACAATAATTACAATTTCAGCAATATTTCTGCAAAAAAGTACTCTTTCTTTGTAAAAAAAAAAAAAAAGATTATAGGCCTTTTATCATATGTATTCATTAGTTTGAATATAGCCAACATTGGAACATCTTAGTCTATGACTTTATTTTTGACAAAATAGTATTTTATATATATGAGCAGAAAAGCTTATTTGATGTGACAGTATATTCTACAGTAAAAACTGTACCCAAATCTAGTCAACAAAATGTTGTCTTTCATACTTCGCCTGACTGTAACGTTGTTTTTATGAAATATTAGGGCATAGCCTATAAATGTTAATTTGCAGTTTAATACGTTGCTTATACAAATACATTTTATTTCAACATATTTCAGTCGATTTTTACTCATCTCAGTAGGCTATAGCAAAGCAGTTTATTCTTTCACACACAGACGCGCGATTCATATTTAGGCTAAACAGTCTTTACAAATATGTACCCTTCATTCATCTCACAGAAACGCGATTCATATTTATTTAGGCTAAACAGTCTTTACAAATATGTACCCTTCATTCATCTCACAGAAACGCGATTCATATTTAGGCTAAACAGTCTTTACAAATATGTACCCTTCATTCATCTCACAGAAACGCGATTCATCTTTTTGTTTACATAAGCCTACAACGTTATTCCATAACGTTATTCCACATTAACACTTGAGAAAGGATAACTTAGCCTACCTCACTCCTCAGCGGGATCTGCTCCTCATATTGCTCCTCATATCAGCACGGAAAATTTTCTCCATAAGGTAGGCTATATTATGCCTCTTTGTTTACAGCTGATGTGGGCGTTTCACAGACTGAAAATGGTTCTCAGAATTTGCATTTGAATAGCACGCGCTCTCCGGGGAGTGGTCAAATTACTTTTGAATGGCTCGTAATGAGCTCGACTGGAGTCGCTCTCTTTTTATACAGATTACAGAAGCTGATAATATTTGTTTTTTATATAAATTCCTTCATTTAAAAGCTGCGATCTCAAGCTTTATGCCCGTGGGTCTGTTTGCCTGTTTGACTGAATTTTCGCGGAGTTATAGATCATTTTCGAACGAACGCGTTTCAAATGGAGTTTACTGACAGAGGAGAAGGCAGAAATAGCATCATGTTCGTTTTTCTTTATTTGTCAAAAAGCAAAACACTTTATTTTTATTGTGAGTATACAGAAAAAAAATAGAAACTGAACAGGATCGATTGATGTATTACACGAAAATGAAAGATCAAAATTAACAGAGCATTTTGTGTTTATTTTTCATTGCTAAAAAAAAAAACGAGCAAAACGCGCGGGCGCGTTTTTGGTCCCCAGAGGGTTATAAGACCTGATTCGGCTTACCAGTAAGTTGACAAGTGTGACACTTTTTAACATAAGCAGAAATATCCCGCTTCAGTCGTGGCCAAAAAAAAATAACGTAGAACCCGATTATAGGTTTTCTTAACCCCAAGGTGACCAGATTTTTCATGAGCAACTTCTAAAACCATAGAGCGAAACTTTGCTGGAACAACTACTTGGACAATACACAGCAAAAATCAGAGTGTTCAATGTACTCTATAGGAGTTCACTGAACACTGGTTTCAGTGTATATATAGGTCCAAGAGTTCGGTGTTCAGTGAACACTGTAAAAAGTGTAAAATATATACTCTCAAAATAGAGTTACATTTGAACACCTGGAGAGTTAAAATGTACTCTTATAACTAGTACTTTTGACACCGTTTTAGTGCTTTTGAACACCTGCAGTGTAAACCTAGAACCTTTGCAGAGCTCATTATTTAACACTTGGAGAGTACAAATGTACTCTAAAGCTGGTACTTTTTTATTTACAGTGTTACAATAGTTTCCAACACCTGCAGTGTAAACCTAGAACCATCAGTAAGTGAAAAATACGCAAAGTCAGTGCTTTTTCCAGTGCAATGTCCGTTTATTTAACAATGTTCATGGATGTTCAAAAACCACAAACTCATACAAACACATGTACAGGAACCACATATTGAAAATCTCTATCAAAACCATAAGTAGTTTGGTCTCATTACAGCTTTGAGAATTCTCTGGTTGCTCTAGAATTAAATTAACTACGGGTTCATCAGATACGTCAACTATGACGGGTTTGTTCTCAAATTGATCTAGACTTTTAACGTTATGTTTGTTATAGAGATGTTTTCTAAAGCCTGAAAAAGTCCAAAATCTCTGGTGGCATCCAGTCTGGTCACACATCAATTGACTGACCCAGACTTGCAAACACAGCATCTGAACATCATAACTCTTTAGTTGAGGAGCTTAGCTCTAAGGTCCTTGACTCTGGGAGTTCCGTGAGAATGATCTACATCAATGTTGTAGATGGTGGTCTGCACAAATGTGTACATGCCATTTAAGGCTTGATCATAGGAGATGCCAAAAACATAATGTGCTTTGAAAAGTTCATCAAAGGCTGACAGGGAAGACTTGCCCTTGCAGGGAAGGAGATCACCATCCAATGCAATGTAGAACTCGTGGATGTGCTTTCTTGTCGTCCTAACTGCCAGGATGTAGGGCTGCCTCCGCTGGTTTGGACCAGAGTGCTCCTGAAGGCTGCGACATGACTGTAAGATAACAATAAACTGAAATGAATCTACACTGAACATCACATTTTGATGGATAAGTCACACTCTTGATAGAAACCTTTGATTGCACAGTTAGCTTTCCCATGCAGGATATATTCAGCATGTGATAAGGCAACCAAGGTTTTTGTACCACGGTCACACAAAGAGAGAGAATTAAACAGAGAGGTCATCAATGTTGGTTACCTTATCACATGTCCCAGCAAACTCCAATACGTTGGCAAGACAGACAACTAAAAATAAGAATGAATGAGCACAAGACTGCAGTCAAAAGAGGTGAACCCCACTCTCTATTCGCTATGCACTTCAAGGAGGCAAAACTTAAATTATCAGACTTAAAATTCTGTGAAGGTGACATTGAAAAGAAACAGATCAATAATCTGGGGGGTTACACAATTGCCTTTTGACAATGGCTATTGCCTTTGGAGATCAGGACACACTGACCTTATGAAATTTGACTACATGGTCCACAGCTTCCCGGGTACTGATCTTTACAGCTCCCTTCTTTCCACTTGGAGGTGGTGGCAGTAGGTAGACCAGCAGCAGCAGTGAGGCCATGTCACTATCCCAACCTGAGAAGGCAGAAGCACCTGCTTTAAGCATGATATACACCTGACCAAAACTTTTGATACTACATCAATATTAAAACTCAAAACTCTTTTCAATAACAATACTAGATATGCAACTAACATTTTTTTTTATAATCGATTAACCTGTCAATTATTAATCAATTGGTTGGATTAAAAAGCCATTTTTTTATTTTCTGTAGTTTATCGGGGAAATTTTATTCTGCACAATGCTCTCCTTCAAACATTGTGCAAATTAAAGCCTATGAAAACGATAGTAAATTGTTTTTAATCTTCCAGGTAATGTAGCCCTCATTGCTGTCTATGTCAAAAAAGTGTTCCTAAAGACAGTATCAACAAAGATGTACTCACATAGCCTTTTTTTGGAGTAGGGATGTTTTAGAGAGGGGAACAGTGTTACTATCCAGGATGTCGCTGAAGACCTCTTCGTCAACCTCTGTTCCAGTGTCATCCAGCACATGTTTGTCTTAGGGGGTATGCTGAACTTCTCTTTAGCTTTGAATAGAGAAAAAACATATGTACTTGCGTTTAAAAATGCAACAAATTGGGAGAACAATAATGTTTTTTAGCACTATTTCTATCGTAATGGGCAAAGCTACAGTAGACTAGCATGGTGCTGAGAATAAAATTTCATATACACATACATCTAAACCAGTGGTTGCGTAAGACTTTCACATTGCCCTTTATTTTGATGGATATGGTCGTAAAAATTGCACCATAATCTATTTCATATTTTAATTATAAGACATTTAATAGCTTTCGTTTTATTTCCATTTTATTTCCTAAATCCATTTTTCAAGCAGCAACAAAAATAATAATATAAATAGTATAAACGGCTCCCCTTTAAAAAACTACAAGCTAAAATATTAGAATCTTCAATATAAATACAACTTATGTATATTAAATCACTCTTTGGATACTTTTTAAAAATATGGTTATATTTTTGTATATTTGTTGTCAACTGGTTGAGTTTTTTGTAGATGGTTGGAATAATAATAATGATAATAATGAGTATACAATGCATGAATATCTTCCTTAAATTCCTTAAAATATTATTTTAATAAATAAACATTGTTTTAAAAAGGACACGTGAAAAAGAGTGTTTAAGTGTTATCAATAGACTATTTAACTGAATCTAAACATATTCAGCCAACACTGATTTGTTTTATTTATTCTTGTCAGTGGCAGCTCTGTTAGTCTGTATTTACACAGTAAGACATGATGCACAGATCTACAGTAGGCTATATTGTCATATCAGAGTTTTTTTGTCGCGTCCATTGCTATGGTTATCACGGAACTAATATTTACAGAACTCACTCTGGTAAAACGGTGGTCACTCCTTAAAGTTTAGTCCATAAGCATCATGAAAAACTAAACTTACGATTGGCTACAATGCATACAATGCTGCAGACGTTAAAATGTAAACTTTAGCTTTTGTAAATGGAAACCAGAGCGCTCACAAAAACGTGCACGACGGAAAGAACATCCCCCTCCCCTCCCTACATTACAATTATATATTGATTCGATGTTAATTAACTTATTAATGTTTTTAAAGAATTCATTCAAATTCATAATTGTATATATTTGTCTCCGATTACCTTTGGAGTGGCTGGTGAAGGCTGATTCTCCCATAGCGCTCACATCAGTGTGTTTCTTACAGAACGGGATGCCTTTCTGTCTGTTGATCGTCGACGCAGTCAGTTTTTATTTATCATCTTCTAGGCCAGTTATCGATCAAATGAAAGCAAGCAACATTTCTTAACCCTTTACCTGTCACCCCCCTTTTTGAGAATGGACATTAAAATGCACTATTCAATCTTAAATGGTTGTAATTCAAGAATGCTTTGGAGTATAGACCCAAGTTTGGTCTTGTTTTAAAGGGAAACAATAGCAGATTATTACTGAAGTGAAATCAAAATTAAAGTATGAAAAAGTTATGGAAGTTTAAATTTACATTAAATCAAATATAATTTATTTAATATTTTTCTTTTATATAAAATATATATTTTACAAAATATGTTTTACAAAAAAATTACTATAAAATCAAAGCCATATATCTAACCAAGTTGTGATCCAAATTTGAAGTTGATATCACAAAAATGTAAGTTCCCATGAGATTTTGTTTAGGCGTATTACCAAAAATAGCCACCGGGTGCCATTGAATTCCATTGAATTTAACTGTATGCATTCTACCATAAAAAAATAATAAATTTCTGTCCAAATATCACTTATGTCACAAAATATGGAACCTTGAGACTCAGACCTTTCTGACAATATGTGTTTTGTCAAGATTAGAAAATATTTTGATCATAAATTATGAAACATGACGACGCCCAAAAGGGGAGGAGCCTGATAAAATAATTTAGAGTACCGTTTCTATGGTAACACAATGTCCAATTTCAAAACAGTTTTCACAGGATGAATTCTGAGATCATAAGCTTTCAAATGATACCTAATTTATGATAACTACTAAAATATGTGATGTAATAAAAAAGGAAATAAAAAAGATAATATTATATTTTAGAGGATAATATGTATATTATACTTTTTAGAGGATAATATTATTTAATATTTTTTTTTTTGTGACAAATACTAGATTAAATGTTTTATTATGAACTTTTACCATGAAAACCAAAGTTTCAATTATTAAAAGTGTGTGCGTTGACTTTTTGTGACAAACGCCAGAAACGCCTGTTATGATGTAGATTTTTTGAGGTGCGCTCTTGTCATAAATTCATCTATTTCTGTTCCTGCATAAATTGTAACAAAAAACAGTGCTGAAATATCTATTAAGGAGTCTTAGACCTTTCCAACAATATACTGTATAGTTTGTCATGATTAAAATAGGATTTAATTGTAATATAGTGAAGTAAATTTAGGTTGCCCGTATACGGGCAGGTGACAGTTAATGTAGATGTTTGCGCGCCAGGCGAATAGGCTGCACGAGGCGCCAAATAACTTACATGGAATTATGCGAGACGTGCTTCGTAACAGAGGATGCCGCCTCGCGACATTAAACAAAAAATAAAAAATAACGATTGTCAGCTGGTTTTATTTATATTTTTAGTTACATCTGACGTCATAAAAAAATAAATTAAAATCAAGCATTTTACAAACTTTCGCGACTTTGTAGGAACCCTGATTTGACTTTCAGTTGTTTCCGTCACTGCTAAAAAAAAATCAGTCAATGACAGAAAATATTCGGTTAACACGACCACTGATCTAAACTTCCATTATAAAGAGAACGAAGAGAAGAATGCTATTAACATTAACTTACCCTCCCTGAGAAATGCTGGATATGATGCTTCATTGAGTTTGATGTACTTCTTTCCTTGCCAAGGACCTTGGTACTGCACTTTGAAAAGCATTGCTGTAGTTTTCCTCACATGTTACTACAACATAAAAATGCAATTGGTTTATTGAACACGCACAATACCAAATGTAGTGCAAATAAAGTCATACTCAGTCATTTCAGACGGGAATCTGTAACGTTAACGTTAGCTTTCAAGGCTAACGCTCTAGTCAATTTTGCCTGCACAAGGCCCGAGATAGGGAGCGGCAGCTTACAAATGAATGCTGCATTTTCATTTTGAAATTTCATTTAATGGTTGATCATTTGATTAGCGTTACCACCAAAAAAACAGTTTTACCAGATTTAACACTGGCAATTACTTTAGCTAACGTTACCAATGTATAGTAAGTTAGCTAGTTAAACAAAATTACCAGACGTCACACCACTTCTACTTCTACATTAGCGTTTTAGTTATGAGAATTAAAACAAGAAGACAAACAGGAATATTCGGCATGATTCACTTGGTGGTTTCTTACCTGCAGTCCTGCGAAATCAAAATGTCGACGACGTCTTCGGATGTCAGTTGGAAAGAAACTGGTGTCGAGGCTGCATCTTGATTCAACCAATGACAACGCGTAGTCGATCTGATGACGTATCGAAACCTAAACTCAGCAACAGATTGACTCTCAAAGAGTTCATCATCCCACCATTTACACTACAACAGCTCCAGATCAACACTGAACCAACACACAACACTTGAGAGAGTTTATGGTGAAACCTGACAAGTGTACTTTAAGCCCAGTTTACTCCAAAGTATATAAATTATACTCTGGTCATCAAAACTCTGGGATTTTAACACTCTGACATTTGCTGTGTAGGATCACCGACAAAATCCTGGCCATGAGGACACCATTTTCTCAGCAAAAGTCCATCCTGAATGAAGTACACTCTGGCCACATCAGCTACGTCACTGTCAGAAAGAGCAAGAGTGAATAATTCAGACAATGAAGAATCTGAATGTTGCTCCTTACTCCATTCATCTGTAGAGAACGGAAAAGACAAATCAGACAAGTCAGGTATAGGAAGAGAAATATTTGCCTTTGACACTTGTTTGATTTCATCGGTCAGGACACACTGAGCATTTTTGACCATAGCCCGAGTTGCAATAGCTACAGAATCTCCCTTTAGAACTTCTTGAGTAACATCACTCCCGGACAAAACCATAGGAGATGGCGGTACACTAGGCCAGACCTGACCTCCTGCCAATTTGTTACCCAAAATAAGGTGAACCCCCTCAATTGGTAACACAAGGCGCAGTCCTACCGCAACCTCACCAGTCACCAAATCAGAGCTAAGTTTCACCTTATGTAAAGGCACTGATAACGTATTTAATCCCATTCCCCGAACTAACATGCTCTCACCAGTTTCAGATTGCGAGGAAAATGGAAAAGTGGACTCTAAAATAAATGAATCCACAGCTCCAGTGTCCCGCAGGATTTTAATGGGAACTTCCATAGATCCATCCAACAAAGACACTCGCCCTTCTGTAATAAAAGGAGAAAAACTAGACAAGCTGTCACAGGTCGGGATGGGCCAAGCCGGACTGCACCCACCCCTGAACCAGGACCACCCTGAGGAGCGTGTCAGAGACGAGACGGAAACAGAATTCAAGGGAATCACAGTTCTTTTTATTAAAGTTAAAAGTAATTTGAATAACCTAAGCTAAAATCTTCCTTTCCTCTTCTTCCCCGGAATCGAGGCAATGCAGCAGTCGCCGGGGCCCACTCCCACGCCGATACAAGGTTCACAATGGCCTGAGATGGATCGATGGATTTCCACGGGTGTGTATGCGGTCGGGGCTGTTCCTCTTCCCGCACTGATGCGGGGTCCGCAGGGACCTACGACAGACAGGTGAGTTTCCACAGGTGAGCAGACAGTCGGGCTGTTCCTCTTCCCACACTGATGCAGGGTCCGCCGGGACCTACGACGGACAGGTGAGTTTCCACAGGTGAGTAGACGGTCGGGCTGTTCCTCTTCCCACACTGATGCAGGGTTCACAGGGACCGACGACAGACAGGTGAGTTTCCACAGGTGAGTAGACGGTCGGGCTGTTCCTCTTCCCACACTGATGCAGGGTTCACAGGGACCGACGACAGACAGGTGAGTTTCCACAGGTGAGTAGACAGTTGGAACTCTAGGGCTACAGCAGACTCGAGTCAACAGGCTGAACGGAGCTTCTCTAGGGCAGACAGTTAGAACAGACAGAGTCAGCTTCAACAGCAGTATATAGGCCTCGCGTGTGTTGCCGGGGGACAGGTGACTCCACACCATGCAGATGGACCGGGGGCTATAGCAGACTCAAAGTGCAGGCCGAGCGGAGCTTCTCCTGGACAGACAGAATCAACTTCAACAGCAATATACAACTCTCACGTGTGTTGCGGGGGACCGCTAACTTCGCACCATGCAGATGGACTTGGGATTGTAACAGACTCAAAGTCGCAGCTGAGCAGGGCTGCTCTAAGACAGACAAAATCCACTTCACCACAGTATACAGTTCTTACGTGTGTTGCAGGGGAGATAACTTCACACCATGCAGATGGACCGGGGGGCTATAGCAGATTCAAGTCGCAGGCTGAGTGGAGCTTCTCTAGAACAGACAGAATCAACTTCGACAGCGGTATACAATTCTCACGTGTGTTGCAGGGGACAGATGACTTCGCACCATGCAGAATGGACTTGGGGTTGTAGCAGACTCAAGTCGCAGGCTGAGGTGAACTTCTCTAGGACAGACAGAATCAACTTCAACAGCAGTATACAGTTCTCACGTGTGTTACAGGGGACAGATAACTTCACACCATGCAGATGGACTTGGGGTTGTAGCAGGTTCAAGTTGCGGGCTGAGTGGAGCTTCTCTAGAACAGACAGAATCAACTTCAACAGCAGTATACAATTCTCACGTGTGTTGCAGGGGACAGATGACTTCGCACCATACAGAATGGACTTGGGGTTGTAGCAGACTCAAGTCGCAGGCTGAGGTGGACTTCTCTAGGACAGACAAAATCAACTTCAACAGCAGTGTACAGTTCTCACGTGTGTTGCAGGGGACAGATAACTTCACACCGTACAGGTGGGCTTAGGGCTGCAGCAGACTCAAAGTCAACAGGCTGAGCGGAGCTCCTGCTAAGACAAACAAAATCACAATTGCAGATAGAGTGTGCAGTCTCACGTGTGTTGCAAGGGGGGCAAACCTTCTCACCATACAGGTGGGTTGACAGGCAAGTAGCGAACTTAAGTCCACAGGCTGGACAGAGCTTCTTCTAAGACAGTCAGAATCACTACTTCAAAACAGAGAGGTTAGTTTGACTCACAGATGCTATTCCTTCTAGTCCTCAACAGATGGGGCCCGATCGAATTATTAAGCTCCAATTACTGACACGTAGACCAGCATGGCACGTGGGGAGTGCACGGCAAGAGAAAATAAATCTTCCACACACACACGGCAATTTCACTCCAAACATGCAACGTGAGGGGGGAAACGTCAATTTAAGCACTGCAATCCACTTCAATAAGTGCAGATAAGGCCAGCACTCACCCAGGGGTCTCCGTGCCACAAGCAACGAGCTCCAATGTTGGGAAAAAGATGTTTCAGGGTTTTCCTCCACAGAACATAGACGGATTCACATCACCGTTCCAACACGGGGGAAGAGGGCAAGAGATCGAACATGAATCAGTATAATTCACTCAGTGACGTTTAGGTAGCACAATCAAAGCACTCCAATCCACCTCAAATTCAGTGTTGAAACATGCAGGTACGAGATACGATGGTCGACTACTTATCTCTCTCCCTTCCAGGCAAACGGTGTGTTTTCACAACTCTTCCACACTCCTCAAGTCCCCTCCAGCAGCACTTCCCTTTGCACCCCGCAATTCCTCTCTGCAACACTCAAATAGAACGACTTCTCACGGGAGAGAACCACACCACAGTCTCTCTTCGCTGGCTTTTTATATCCTTCTCAATGCCCACATAGCTTCGTCATGGCTCTAGATTAATTCCCCACACCTGATGTCGATTTCCCTCGTGGCAAGGCAACAGATACACATTTACACGGGGGGGTGGTGTTTCCTTGTTATTATACCGGAGGGGACACAATTGCGGCGAACTTTAGTTCCGCCCTCATTTGTCACACCGTGACATACTCCCCCGCCAAACCGTTCTAGTCCCGAGAACGGGAGCCGGACACCCAGTCTCCATATCTAGCTGGGGGCCGACCTCGGTTCTCCCGCTGGGGCCGCCTGGGTGGGGAAATAGGCTCTTCAGGCCGTGGCTCTATGCCTAGTCCCCTCGGGACCACCGCCCATCCTACCAACTGGGGCATCCATGCTGCTTCACCGGGGGGGCTTTTCGGCAGCAGGAGTCGGATAGTTCGGACAGGGGGCGAATCAGGTTTGCGATGCAACACCCGCTCTGGACCGGCTCTCCCTTCGGGACGGATGGCATAAACCGGCTGGTCTGGGTGTGGTTGCCGCTGGACTACATAGGGCTGTGACTCCCACCGGTCACTTAATTTACCCTTCCCCTGGCGACGGTTGTCCCTTACCAGTACTCTCTCCCCTGGTAGTAGCGGTGCTTCCCGAGCCGTCCGGTCGTATAGCCTTTTGTTCTTCGCTGCAGCCCGATTGATCTGATCCGAGACCTGCTCATAAGCCGACTGAAGGCGCTGGTGGTGCCTGGTCACCCAATCGGTCAGACTGCTCCCTTCTTCCGCCGCCATGGTCCCCAAGAGCAAATCAGTTGGAAGCCTCACATGCCTTCCAAACATAAGGTAAGTTGGGGCATAGCCCGTAGTACTGTGTACGCTATTGTTGTATGCCTGAACTAATGCCGGGAGTCTGTCGGCCCAATGGCCCTGCTGGTCCTCCTCCAGGGTCCCCAGCAGGCTCAGCAGCGTCTGGTTAAATCTCTCACAACCCCCGTTCCCTTGGGGGTGATAAGGGGTCGTATGGGTCTTCTTCCCTCCATACAGCTGGCACAGCTCGTGGATCACCCTGGACTCAAAGTTAGGCCCCTGATCAGAATGGAGTACTTCGGGACACCCAAACGGCTGAATTACGTACTTCCACAGGGCGTTGGCGGTGGTAATGGCAGTCTGATCTAGGGTCGGAACGGCCCAAGCGTACTTCGTGAACAGGTCCGTAACCACAAGGATATACTGGATCCGGTCCACCGGCCGACCCAGGGTCAGATAGTCCATAGCGACAATGTGCAAGGGTGCCTTGGCCTGAATTGGAACCAGGGGAGCCCGTACCTCTTTCTTGGTCTTAAACAATATACAGCGTAGACACTTCTGTAGATAGGCCCTCGTTGTGCCCTCCATTCCGGGCCAATAGAAGTGTCGCCGTAATAAGGCTGTCGTCCTCTCTTGCCCTTGATGCCCCATCCTGGTGTGATAGGCTTCCAACAACGCTGGCCAGCGGCCCTCTGGGACCACCACCTGACAGACCCTGTCCACCCCTCTTGGGATCTTGAAGGGCCCTGCAGATCACCCCTTCCCTTCAAGTAGAGTCTCTCTCTCTGGCCCAACAGTCCTCGCACTGTTCGGGTCTGAGCTCGGCATTCCGCACCGGCGGGCCATGCCTTCCGCCTCAGCCAAGTTCGGACCACCAGCAGATCCTCGTCCTCGCCCTGCCATACCCTCCAGCGCTGCGGGTCCCATCCCCAACTACCCGGGGGTTTCTTCCAAGGGGCTGGCCGGGTTGCCTCCACAATCCCCACCATTAGTCCTTCTTCATGTCCTGCTTCCTGAGCCAATACCGGGCCCGATGATCCTTCCTCTGGCAGCCTAGATAGGGCATCGGCGTTGGTGTGTTCCCTCCCTGGCCGGTACTGGAGCTGGTAATCGAAGTTCGCCAGTTGTGCCACCCATCTCTGTTCTACCGCCCCCAGCTTGGCGGTCTGCAGATGTACGAGCGGATTATTGTCCGTAACCACTTGCACCCTGGCTCCCCACAGGTAATCTTTAAATTTTTCACTCACCGCCCACTTCATTGCCAGCAGCTCGAGTTTAAAGGAACTGTAATTTGCGTCGTTTCTCTCGGTGGGGTGCAGGCTTCGGCTCGCATAAGCGATTACCCTCTCCTTTCCTTGTTGCTTCTGAGCCAGGACAGCTCCTAAACCCAGGTTACTGGCATCTGTGTACAGGATGAAAGGCTGTGTGAAGTCGGCATAAGCCAAAATCGGGGCCTGTAATAACTCCTGTTTGAGCCTCTGAAAGGCCTCCTCACACGCCGGATCCCACTGGATCGATGGCGACCCTCGACCCCGAACTCGTCCCGTACCTCCCAGCAGCTGATTGATCGGCTTGGCGATTCTGGAGAAGTCTTTAATGAATCGCCTATAATATCCGACGAAGCCCAGGAAGGATCTAACCTGCCGTACCGTCTTAGGGGTGGCCCACCCCTGCACAGCCACCACCTCTCCGGATCGACAGAAATCCCTCCAGCACTCACAATGTGGCCCAAGAATTTTACCTCCTTTCGGAAAAGCTGACATTTATTCGGCTGGAGTTTCAGCCCATACCTCTCCAGGGAGAGAAAAACCTGTTCCAGGTGTTGGAGATGGGACCCGAAATCCGGAGAATAGACGATCACGTCGTCGAGGTAGACAAGCGTGGTTTCCATTAGTTGGCCGCCCAGGCAACGCTGCATGAGCCGTTGGAAGGTGGCTGGGGCGTTGCAGAGGCCAAAGGGCATCCGGTCCCACTCATATAACCCAAAGGGGGTAGTGAACGCAGTCCTTCTCCCCTGTCCCGCTCATCCACCTGGACTTGCCAGTATCCGCTGGCCAGATCGAGTGTCGAATACCAAGCTGCTTGTGTAAGGCTGGTGAGAGAATCTTCTACTCGGGGCAATGGGAAAGCATCCCTTTTGGTCACCTGGTTGAGCCGCCGGTAGTCCACACAGAACCTCCAAGAACCATTTTTCTTCCGTACCAGTACGATCGGCGCGGCCCAAGGACTGCTGCTCTCCCGGATAATTCCCTTATCCAACATCCCCCTCAGGAGGGTGCGAACCTCTGAATACAGGGTCGGAGGCACGGGTCGATAACGCTCCCTGCTGGGTGTGGCCTCTCCGGTCGGGATCTGGTGCTTAACTGCATCCGTACGGCCGTAGTCCTCGTCGTGGGTAGAGAACAGATGTTGCCATTTCGTCAAGAAACATTGGAGTTGTTGGACTTGGTCCTCTTTCAATCCCTCTCCACGTAACGACTCTCCTTCCAGGTGTGTCGGCAGTCTTCCTCCAACCTCTTCCACGTGTCGACCCGTTTTGTGCCAGGGCCACCTCTACCACTGTTGGACTTACTCGACAGAATTCCACTTCTCCCTGTTCTCGAATTTGATGGGGCTTCACCGAGGTAACTCGGGCCAGGCGTTGGTGGCGGTATAGATGGATCGGGAAAGAATTTGTGTTTCGGACTCTAACTGAGACTCGGCCTCTCCTTGCGGACGCCAGCCCCCGAGCAACTTCCACCTTGGGGCCATCCCGGGTAGGGGCTCCACCAAAACCCACTCCTGGGGGCTATAAAGCCGAGAGGGGAGGGCACCCTGGCCCAGACCACGGCTTCACTTCGAGCGGGAACGGACAAGGCATTAACGGCGGCCACTCTCCAGTACTCTCCCGTTCGCCCTGCTGCTCGGCCAGGCAAACCGGCGACAGTCGGCTCTCACCCGATCCCACTCCTGGCCATCCGATGACGAGGCAGCTCGCACTGGTCTGCCCCGGAACAGTTCCTCCCAACACTCAGAGATCACGTTCATGCCCAGTAGGCCCGATGAGACCCCAGACAGCCATCTCGCACCACCCACTACTCCTTCTGGGGTACCACAACCCCGTGTATCTCCAGATCCATCACCAAATATCCAACGTATGGTATGTCAAGTCCATTTGCCCCACGCAGGGTCAACCAGGGGGCTTCGGCCGTCGACCGACCCTGGGCCCCAAATAACTCATGAGTCAGGCTCTCCGCAAACAAGGTTACTTGCGACCCGGTGTCCAGGAGGCATTGTACTTCCTGGCCGTTGACCTGAATCGCCACAACCGGGCAACGGCCCACCAGGTGTTCGTTGGGGAGTGTGGAAAGCTGAGGGTCTAACAAGGGGGTCCCGACCACTTGACCCACAGTGGCCGGACGCTCTAAAAACCCCCCTGCGATGCCCGTCTGGAGGAGCACTGACGGAAATAATGACCCGGTTCTCCACAGTTATTGCAGAGAGGACGACCCTGTTCATCCCACTGGAATCGAGGCCCCAAAGGCCGAAGTGGACGGCGTTCTGGGAGATGGCCCCCATCGGAGTACGCCCGCTCCCGTGGCGGAGGCAATGAACGGGGATGTTCCCGGCGAAGTTCTGCCACGAGGGACTTAGACAGTTCGGACAGTTGCTCACGTACGTCCTTCTTCAGCTCCTCCCGAAGGGCCTGTTTCCAGTCCGATGTAGCAGGGGGCGGTGGAACACTAGTGGCGTTGGTAGCCAGACAACTGGGAGGGTCTACGCTCGCAGCATGGTCACGCTCAAGGGCTAAAGCTTCTCCACGCAGCTCTTCAAAAGTGAGGTCGGGTTCTCGTCGTAGTTGGACCCGCAGACTCTGACGCACAGGGCCTTCTCGTAATCCTAATAGAAACTGATCTCTCAACAGGACTTCCTCATCACCCAGACCGTGATCCTGTCTTCCTTTCAAACGGGAGAACTGTTCCCTCAACTGTAGTGTGAATGCACGGACATTTTGTCGAGGCCCTTGTCTACAATTGAAAAACTGCGTTCGCAGGACAGCTACCGGGGTGGTGTCTCCATATTGCCCCGTGAGAAATTCAAAGATTGCTTGGACCGTCGTTCGATTTGCTTCCGGCGCTGCCTGTACCTCTCTTCTTGCTTCTCCTTCCAGGGAATTTAAAACAAACTGTACTTTCTGGGGGGCACTCAGACCTTGAAGTCCGGCTAAGTACTCGACCTGCGCTTTCCAACATGACAAACTCACTTCTGATCCAGGGCCTCCGTACTTCTGGGGCCCACGGGGGCTCCCATAAAAATCGGCATTGCCGGTTGCACTACTGGCTCTTCTTCTTCAGCCATCTCACTCTGATCGCTCAACTCAAGGTGGTACCCTGCCGACTTACGCCAAATCTGTCACAGGTCGGGATGGGCCAAGCCGGACTGCACCCACCCCTGAACCAGGACCACCCTGAGGAGCGTGTCAGAGACGAGACGGAAACAGAATTCAAGGGAATCACAGTTCTTTTTATTAAAGTTAAAAGTAATTTGAATAACCTAAGCTAAAATCTTCCTTTCCTCTTCTTCCCCGGAATCGAGGCAATGCAGCAGTCGCCGGGGCCCACTCCCACGCCGATACAAGGTTCACAATGGCCTGAGATGGATCGATGGATTTCCACGGGTGTGTATGCGGTCGGGGCTGTTCCTCTTCCCGCACTGATGCGGGGTCCGCAGGGACCTACGACAGACAGGTGAGTTTCCACAGGTGAGCAGACAGTCGGGCTGTTCCTCTTCCCACACTGATGCAGGGGTCCGCCGGGACCTACGACGGACATGAGTTTCCACAGGTGAGTAGACGGTCGGGGCTGTTCCTCTTCCCACACTGATGCAGGGTTCACAGGGACCGACGACAGACAGGTGAGTTTCCACAGGTGAGTAAGACGGTCGGGCTGTTCCTCTTCCACACTGATGCAGGGTTCACAGGGACCGACGACAGACAGGTGAGTTTCCACAGGTGAGTAGACAGTTGGAACTCTAGGGCTACAGCAGACTCGAGTCAACAGGCTGAACGGAGCTTCTCTAGGGCAGACAGTTAGAACAGACAGAGTCAGCTTCAACAGCAGTATATAGGCCTCGCGTGTGTTGCCGGGGACAGGTGACTCCACACCATGCAGATGGACCGGGGGCTATAGCAGACTCAAAGTGCAGGCCGAGCGGAGCTTCTCCTGGACAGACAGAATCAACTTCAACAGCAATATACAACTCTCACGTGTGTTGCGGGGACTGCTAACTTCGCACCATGCAGATGGACTTGGGATTGTAACAGACTCAAAGTCGCAGCTGAGCAGGGCTGCTCTAAGACAGACAAAATCCACTTCACCACAGTATACAGTTCTTACGTGTGTTGCAGGGGACAGATAACTTCACACCATGCAGATGGACCGGGGGCTATAGCAGATTCAAGTCGCAGGCTGAGTGGAGCTTCTCTAGAACAGACAGAATCAACTTCGACAGCGGTATACAATTCTCACGTGTGTTGCAGGGGACAGATGACTTCGCACCATGCAGAATGGACTTGGGGTTGTAGCAGACTCAAGTCGCAGGCTGAGGTGAACTTCTCTAGGACAGACAGAATCAACTTCAACAGCAGTATAACAGTTCTCACGGTGTGTTACAGGGGGACAGATAACTTCACACCATGCAGATGGACTTGGGGTTGTAGCAGGTTCAAGTTGCGGGCTGAGTGGAGCTTCTCTAGAACAGACAGAATCAACTTCAACAGCAGTATACAATTCTCACGTGTGTTGCAGGGGACAGATGACTTCGCACCATACAGAATGGACTTGGGGTTGTAGCAGACTCAAGTCGCAGGCTGAGGTGGACTTCTCTAGGACAGACAAAATCAACTTCAACAGCAGTGTACAGTTCTCACGTGTGTTGCAGGGGACAGATAACTTCACACCGTACAGGTGGGCTTAGGGCTGCAGCAGACTCAAAGTCAACAGGCTGAGCGGAGCTCCTGCTAAGACAAACAAAATCACAATTGCAGATAGAGTGTGCAGTCTCACGTGTGTTGCAAGGGGGGCAAACCTTCTCACCATACAGGTGGGTTGACAGGCAAGTAGCGAACTTAAGTCCACAGGCTGGACAGAGCTTCTTCTAAGACAGTCAGAATCACTACTTCAAAACAGAGAGGTTAGTTTGACTCACAGATGCTATTCCTTCTAGTCCTCAACAGATGGGGCCGATCGAATTATTAAGCTCCAATTACTGACAGTAGACCAGCATGGCACGTGGGGAGTACACGGCAAGAGAAAATAAATCTTCCACACACACACGGCAATTTCACTCCAAACATGCAACGTGAGGGGGGAAACGTCAATTAAGCACTGCAATCCACTTCAATAAGTGCAGATAAGGCCAGCACTCACCCAGGGGTCTCCGTGCCACAAGCAACGAGCTCCAATGTTGGGAAAAAGATGTTTCAGGGTTTTCCTCCACAGACATAGACGGATTCACATCACCGTTCCAACACGGGGGAAGAGGGCAAGAGATCGAACATGAATCAGTATAATTCACTCAGTGACGTTTAGGTAGCACAATCAAAGCACTCCAATCCACCTCAAATTCAGTGTTGAAACATGCAGGTACGAGATACGATGGTCGACTACTTATCTCTCTCCCTTCCAGGCAAACGGTGTGTTTTCCCACAACTCTTCCACACTCCTCAAGTCCCCCTCCAGCAGCACTTCCATTTGCACCCCCGCAATTCCTCTCTGCAACACTCAAATAGAACGACTTCTCACGGGAGAGAACCACACCACAGTCTCTCTTCGCTGGCTTTTTATATCCTTCTCAATGCCCACATAGCTTCGTCATGGCTCTAGATTAATTCCCCACACCTGATGTCGATTTCCTCGTCCCGGTTGGCAAGGCAACAGATACACATTTACACGGGGGGGTGGTGTTTCCTTGTTATTATACCGGAGGGGACACAATTGCGGCGAACTTTAGTTCCGCCCTCATTTGTCACACCGTGACACAAGCAATTATTAGAAAGTTTAATATCAGTGTCACTATCACATAAGTGAACAGAATTGGCCATTGCCGCAGGTTTAAATTTACCCGTCTCAACTCGTTTATTTTTACTTTTAAGTATCAAACAATCTGCTTTCCAGTGTCCTTTTCCCCGACAGTAGTTACAAGTTTTGGACTGATCAAATTTGCTTGAAAATGTATGACCAGACTGTGAAGTGTTATTTGTAAAATGAGCTAAACCCACTTCCTCCCGTGTCTGCCAAACAGCAGCCATACTCTTATGAGTAAGCACATAGTTATCAGCCAATGATGCCGCTTCTTCAGGAGACTGAAATTTGTGTTCATTAACATACGTTGCAACTTGCTCTGGAACAGAGTTTTTAAACTGTTCAATTATAATCAACTCAAGCAAATTATCAAATGTTTTAACATCAAGCGATGAACACCAACGCGTAACCTGTCGTCTTAACTCCCGCACAAACTCCAAATGGGTCCGGCCTGGAATCATCTTACACGATCTAAATCGCTGTCGATAAGTTTCAGGCACACACTCATAAACTTTCAACACCGCTGCCTTAACAGTATCATAGTCCTTACACTCATCAATGGTTAAAGCAGAAAAAGCTAATTGTGCCTTACCAACTAACACGCACTGCAACAACAATACACAGTTTGTTTTGGACCAACCTTGCATCTCAGCGACACGTTCAAAAAGAGAAAAAAACACATCTGGATCATGTTCATTGAATTTAGGAACAAGTTTTAAATTTTGATGCAATGGAAAACTTCCAGAAGCACCAAACTCCAGTGAACTATCAGTATTCTCCCTACTTTCCTGTAAAAGTTTGAGCTTTAAATAGTCCAGCTCCATTTTTGCCTTCTCTAACTCAAGTTTACCTTGTTCAGATCGATGTTTCATTCTCTCATGATCTATTTGCAACAACAACAACTCTTTTTGTTGGTCAAAAGTTAAACCGGACTGTGAAACAGTTAAGTTTTGTGCGTGTACGTCCTGAATTTGCTCCATTGTAGACGACAAAATTCCTTTATCCACCAATTTATCTTCCAACTCAATCTTAATAGTACTTTCTTTAAGTCTCTTATCACTAATTGTAATCTCATAAAACTCCGCAATTCTTAAAAGCTGCTCTTTATTGCATTTATCCAACGATTCACGTGAAGGTGATTTAGCAAACTTTTCTACATCCGCCATAAACGCATCACAGAACGCAAGCAACCAATTGTGCAAACAAACACTCAGAATTTCCCCCCTATCTACCTTTCCAAACAATCTAACTTACTAGACCCTACTTGGATATTATACAATTTGCAAGCACAATTTGTGAAAAAAACAACAACTGTGTTTCCAACTGTGAACCAATTTTTTATATATACATAGTCCTTGCATTCTTTCTTGTGGCTCAGTGACACACCTGAATGAAAGGCTCATTAAGTATGCAGCCCCATTATGCAGGGGCATTGTCTCCTCAGGTGTGAACCACTTCATGATGGTGTTGAATCGTTGACGCCCACTCGCATATTGCCTTTCCAAACAAAAAGTGTCTTACAAAATTTAAATCAATGTATTGTTTTATGTGAATCATTAGGCAGGATGATTTTCACATCATTTTGAAGAAAAAACTCTTGGCGACAAAATGCATTATTCAGAAGTCGTGTGGACACATATTTAGTGTGTGATTTGTGGCCTTATCTCAGAAACTTTCATTTTTAGTTTTTTTCAATAACCATGCATAAACATTATTCTCTCAAAAATACAAACATGTACATACATGTTGCTCACATATTATGGTAGCCCTGTTTGTGCGAAATAGAGTGTAATTACACCTTTGCCATTAATATGTTTATAAGCAACTGAAAAAAGCACAAATGTCAGGGCATGTCAGAACATCTCAAGGACCCCAAAAACACCTCAGACCCCAGAGGGTTAAGGGAGTATGGAACAGACGTTTCAATATATTGGTATTAAATGCGTTTTCTGAGAATTTATATTTCAAGTTTTGACTGCAAATGTCACGTCCATAACGCTGGAATTGCCCAATAGTAATTTAAAGATGTGGTAGCATTGGATCTGGACGGGGAGGATAACTCTGGGAGTTGGAAGGGGTGTGTCGCGATTCTGCCTTCTCACACCGCGGCACAGATCGTGGCTCTAAGGCCCCGTTTACACGATAGGAAAACGCAGATATTTCCCTGCGTTTTGGCCTGTCATTTACACGAAAACGCCGTTTTTATCGCAGAAAACGATTATTTCTAAAAACTCCGGCCAAAGTGGAGATTTCTGAAAACGCCGGTTATGTGTTGCCGTGTCACCTGGGAAAAACGGGGTTTTAGGTTCTCAAACGTCACATTATGCGCCAGAAAATGCTTAACGTCATGTGAGCGCCCTATGTTTAGAGTTTGTTTGGGTAACGTTACTGTTTGATCATGGATGCTGTTAAGGTGGTACTCATTTTTACGTTTGTGCAAACGCTTTGGCCTGTTTGCATTTGCAAACACAACTGCTGTATTATATCGAGGAGCAGAGGCGAAGGAGTACACGAAGGTCAGCATTTTTACAGCAGCTTTCCCTTCCAAGACGCCGGTATATTGCCTGCCAACGTCGCCGTCGCCGGTTTTGGATCCGACCTGGGCGAACCGCGGTCTGGTGGGAAAACTTTGAGAAAGAAGTCGTGCTACCGGAGGAATGGCATGAGAACTTCCGAATGTCACGGTCATCTCTACTGACGCTTTCGGAGTTACTACGTCCCTCCATAGAAGGTCAGACTACTGTCATGGCGGTCGCTCAGTGTAGAGAAGAAAGTCGCCCTCACCCTATACTATTTAGCTGATGAGGGTAGACTACGTAAGACGGCCAACGCATTCGGCCTGTCTAGATCGGCAGTTTCAATAATAATCCGAAAAGTGTGTTAGAGCAATAACTGTCCACTTGGGTACCTAAGTATATAACACTGCCGAAATCCGAAGATGCTGTCCAGCAACTTGTGCAGGGTTTTGAAGAAGCTCATGGTCTCCCTCAGTGCCTAGGTGCTGTGGATGGGACGCATGTAGAGATAAAGCAACCACCAGCCAATTCCAGTGACTACATCATTAGGAAAGGGAGGGTTTACCTTAAACATTCAAGCCATCTGCGATTATAAATATGCCTTCATGGATGTGGTAGTGAAATGGCCTGGGAGCGTGCACGACGCACGTATTTTTGCTAACTCCACTCTTAACACGTCCTTTGAAAGATAGAAGCATCCCTCCCTGTCCAAGGCAAATCATCGAAGATGACGAGGCCATGGTTTACATACTAGGCGACCCTGCATATCCACTGCTCCCATAATCTTATGAAGGAATTATGTCAATGGGGGGAAGCACTGCCCAGGAGCAGTATTTTGGACTATCTTTGTGCCGAGCAAGGATGGTGATAGAATGTGCGTTTTGGGGAGACTAAAGCCGGTTCGGAGCCCTGAGAAGGGCCATGGACATTAATCTGGCTGATCTTCCCTTTGTAATTTATGCATGTTTCGTGCTGCACAATTACTGTGAGGCTTCCAAGGACACGGTAGATGACAACACTGTTGCTGAGGCAATTCAATATGACAGGGAAAACCAGCCAGACACACAACCACATGCCAGAGCTGATTGCATGACATCAGAAGGGAAGAGGGTCAGGAGATCCTCACTCAATTCCTGGATCCATAACAGGGACAATCTTCTCTCCATTGTGTGTGGGGTATCAGGACAGTATGACATTGTATGACATCTCAAAGTTTAAGTTCTTATTGTCATAGTTCACATATTTTGCTTTTGCTCATCACAGACCTAAACACTGTGTGCTCCTTACATGCCAGCATTTAGGCAGTATGTTTTGGCTACATTTCAATGTGTTAAGCATTTAAATTTACAACATGTTAAAGCAAATATGTTTAGTTTTCTATTCTTTACATTGTACATGTTTACAAGTCACTTGGATGTAATGTATCGACATTGCCAAGTGTAAATGTTATTTGTTTGTTAGAATGCCATTATCCACATAAAGAATGAGAAATTCTAAATGGTCCTGTGTGAACGCTTTCTATAATAGGTTGATCTGGTTTGAACCATATTAAATAAACACAAACACACGTCTTAATTTTTCAGACATTTTATTTCTGAAGAGATGTTTGTCATTAATCCAGAAAATCAGACAAGCATAGAAGTGCAACAAAGTGGCATTTGTAGTGCAAATGGTCAAATAATAAATAAAGGCATATTTCAAGTAAACTTAAGACTTCAAGAGGAATTCACAAATTGACTAAAGTAGTGCATATAAGCTGCCTCTTCAGTACTGCTTTTTAAGCAATGGGCACTTTAAGTAAAAAAAAAAAAAAAAAAAATCAAGAGGCCTTAACTCAAGGCTACCTATATAGTACCCATTTTTAAACTCTTGGTACAAAAATATTGGAACTGCTCAGGGTAACATTTCACACTATAAAAACATCCACAAACATAACATAATAAGGTTATGAACAAAATACAGTACCAATATACAATACCAGTATTGGAATTTTTTTTCTACAAATTACAATTGCACATCAATTGAAACTTTGTATGTCTCAATATCGCTAATCCTCCTTAAGGGCTTGGGTATATAAAAACTGACCCTGCATGACCTCAACAGGTGTGTGTGCCAAATCAGTTATGTTGATGGTGCTGAGTGGAACTGCATTGGGTGGTCTGTTGTCAGCTGACGAGTTGGGTGGGAATGAGTGCTGAATTGGTGCTGAATTTTGGAAATAGGAGTGTGTGTGTAGTGGTGGCGTGTGTGCATAAACTGGTCCATAAGGACCTCTTCCATCAAATGGGATATTGTAATGTGGTGGTGTCTGCACAACTTGCCGCATTAGAGCAAACCCATCTGCAATTGATGATGTTAGCCTATCCAGGGTATTTGTTATTTTAGAGAAATTTTCGGATGCCTGCTTTTCTGAGGTCTCAATAATTTCCACAAGTTTCTTCTTGACATTTTTGTCATCCTCAATCGCATTCAGCCACTGGTTTTCAGCTGGCAGCTTCCTCTTGAACCGTTCATGCCGGTGTCCCTTCAGTTTAGCCTTTACAGAGTAGAACAAAGAAAATGTATTAAAACATGCTCATTTGCATAACTAAACCTATACAAAAATAATCACATTTCATATTACCATGATGAATGATGGCCTATATTCCCTCAGCATAATCAATCTATGAACAAGTACTTAACAGTAAACGAAACGTCACGATTCACAACAGACTATAGGAATACAGAAATTAAAACATACTTTCAATGGAAGGCTAATCTCCCCAAAATGTACATGACAGACACAGGAATTTTTTTTTTTTTTTTGCCAATAGACATTAAACTGTGCAACACTTCCCCGTTGCTGTAATGTTGTATGAGAACGACTGACGTGACTTCTCTTCATTAGCCTACTTTTTTTTATTTTTGCCTTTCACCACTACTTTTTTTACGTGTATGTTTACAGACTATGGACGGAACTATTGTGACAAAAATTTTCTTCAGGATGAATTATTTTGCTGAAGGATTTCTTATATTATCTTACATTTCACAGATACATACACTCATTTAAACAAAGCCAACAATACATACATGACAATAAATACATACCTGAAGAAGGTCTCTCCTCTGCTTCACTGTGGGGGTGATGGTCACACTTCCATCAACATCTTGAACCTCTGCTTCAGACTCGGCGTCCAAGAATTCCACCAAGGACGAAGCAGATGTGGCGGGGGAAGGAGAAAAGGAATCCTCCAGTTCATTGGTCTCGATGCCGGAGGCAATGGTCGTAGTAGCTGGGGAACCACCCCAAACCTGCTCGCACAGTTCAAAGTAGAGGAGCACCACTCTTCCGTGGCCGCTCCTGCGTCCAGTGTCCACTGAATTTCTGTATTTCCCTCTTATTGCCTTAAGTTTAGTTGTCAGATGGGCTCGCGTTATCTCCTCCTTTACATGAGGAAACTCATCGTTGGTCTCGGACAGGTATTGCTCCAAGAATTGCGCCAACATATCGACATATTTGGACTGGCAAGATTCCCAGTCAACATTGTCTTGGGATTTACTTGCCTTGTAGTCTAACGCGACATTAAGGAGTAACTCAACTTCGCTGTCTGTCCACACAAACGAACCTCGCGCCATATCTGTTGTTTTGAAAGGAACAGGAAGTCGCTCGTGCTATTCGTTGTTGTCGATTTTGAGGATTCCGATTGGCTTGCATGGCTTTTTCCTTCTCCCTACACTGCCGCCCATAGGTTTGGCATAGTTATGATGGCGCTCGACGGCGTATTTATGCGGGTTGATGTAAACGACAACTTTTTTGAAAACGATGTTGTGTGCACGATGTTATTTTTGAAAACGGAGGGGGGGAAATATTCGTTTCTCTAAATACCCGGCTATGTGTAAATGTGGCCTAAGAATCGCGATTTCGGTTTCATATCATAGTTTTTATAGTGTTTGTTAAAATTCAGTTGTTGTTGTTTCAGTTGTTATGTTGTTTTGCACTTTTTAGCACAAATATTTTTAAATATTTGTATAGTTTCATGAGTTCACATCTACATATAATTATTACGGTAAAGGTTATGCGTATTTGGCCGGGTGGAGGGCTCCGAGCTCGGAATTTCTGCCCGAACCCAGAGTACTCCCCCCGTTGGTAAGAGTAGATGGAACTAGAAGTGAGGAGATGGAACTAAAGGTGAGGAGATGGGGTGGAGGTGGGATGCTGATAAACTGTCAAGGAACAGAGATGGGTTCTGCTGTTATTTATCTTGTCCTGAGTTGATTACTGATTGATCTCCACTTGTGCTGATTGGGTTAATTATCTGCACCTGCTCCTCCCGAAACCTTGTTAATACAACATCATTTGTTAAAATGGTTCCTCAACTACATCAGACGTTCATAATAACAGAAAAAAAAACTTGCCATAGTTTTGTCCTTTTGTACTTTGTGGCAGTAGCCAGTTTTGGTGTAACAAGTTTTACATTTTGCTGCCAATTATTAAATGTAGTCAGTGTGTTAAGAGGCTACAATTTCCAAGTATGCCTAAGTGTAACTTGATCCCATCCCATTAAGCTGATCTAATGTGTGTTGGTCTGCCTGACCCCTCTTTGTTTGGAATAATTTTATGTTACTCTGCCTTATTTGGGAAATATGGCCTACAGTAGCCTTAAGTTATCTCATTTTCTAAATACAATTAAATAAACACTTGGTGGTTCTTCAAGATCTTGACTGTAGCCTATTTCTACTGGTTTTTTTTTGTTTGTTTTTTTTTCAATACAGTTAATTCATAGTTAGTTTCATTTCTACAAATGGTGCAAACTCTGCTAGATTATAGATAAAAGATTCCCATTCACCTGCCATTCTGTGACCGGCAGTGATCGGCAATCGGCAGATCATGATTTTGGTAATCGGTGATCGGCCCCAAAAATGCTGATCGGAGCATCTCTACTTTCGGCAGTCTGTAAAAGTATACCTCAGATTTATTGTCAAATCTAGTTGTACAGTCAATCGCAAAGCTCTTTCCTGTTTTAGATGTGTTTTGTGTGTTTTTCACGACATTCACAGTGAAAACAAATGCTGCCGCTCAGTCTTTTTGCCACTTAGTGGGTGTAACCGCAGTCACTCCAGCCAACGGTGACGTCACACACATACTATTTGCAAAAATACCAAAAAAAAAACAAAGAGGCCTCCTAAGACATGTTATATGCTATAAGTACACTAGCATAATGGTGACTCACAGTTCTTGCACCAGTGGTTATTTCAAGGTGTATCACAGAAGGTATTTCAATTATGTAATGTGTGTTTTAAGGTATCGAAAAATTTGCCTGATGTTAAAATACATTTCAAAGTTGTTTATTGATGTCAAAAATCGATTTTTAAACCAAATTAACATGAAGATTATTTGTATACACAATTATTTAAAGTAAATATTAATCTAATGTTAATTTATAAATATATTATTGTTCATTGATAATTCATTTGTGTTCATAATTCAATAAATAATAAAAAATGATGTTAACAAATTTAACTTTATTGTTTTCAAGTCAATAATGCAAACTGCAGATTTTTATTTTTATTTTTTTTATTTTTTATCATAGAAACATTTTGTACTTTCTTCTTCAGGTCAATGAAGTAACTCTGCCTGATGCAAAATGGAAAATGGGACATATTTTTACTTCATGTTATTTGAAAATCTTGGGTTCATAAGATATGTTTTCTTCAGTTTAGGATTTATTCTGTACTGTGCTATCATATTATTTAATGTCCTTATTATGCTTGCAATATTTCTGGAAAGGACTTTACACCAGCCAATGTACATTCTGATTTCATGTTTGTCTTTCAACTCTGTGTTTGGAACAGCTGGCTTTTTCCCAAGAGCACTGACAGACTTGCTGTCTGATACACACTCAATCTCCCGTGAAGCATGTGTCTTACAGACTGTTGTAATTTTCACATATGCCGCAAATGAATATACAATATTAATGTTAATGGCAATTGACAGATTTGCTGCAATCAGTAAACCTTTACAATACCACAACATAATTACACCAAGGTTTTTAATTGTTTCAGTAGGTATAAACGTGGCTTATCCAATTATTTTACTTAGTATTGGTGGTCTTTTAAGTACAAAACTGAGAATGTGTGGTAACAAATTGTTTAAGGTGTACTGCCACAACTATGAAGTAGTCAAGCTTTCTTGCGAAAGCACAATAATTAATAATGTTTTAGGATTGTTTATATTAATCACAACTACTGTCATCCCTTTAAGTTTAATATTATATTCTTATGTAAAAATTCTTATTGTTTGTCAAAGAAGCTCATCACAGTTCAAGGGCAAAGCTTATCAAACTTGTATTCCACACATAGTGGTCCTTTTGAATTTCTCAATTGCTGTTATTTCTGATGTCACTTTGAGTCGAGTTGTCAACGTAGAACTTCCTATATGGCTGTCCGTTTTACTTTCACTGGAGTTCCTTATTATACCACCCATCCTGAACCCCCTTGTTTATGCTTTAAACCTGCCTGATATACGCAAAAAAATTATTTGTCTTATAAAGCCCTCCAGGTAGAAGGTTTTTTTTTATTCTTCTTCTTTTTTTTTGGTGTAATAAATGTTACACAGAATATACAGACTATTATATATATATATATATTTTTTTTTTTGAATTGTAACCAAATTAAAAGTTTCACACTCTAAAGTTATGCCTTCCATGCTACATTTGAATGATTGTTGGACCAAATGGACCATATTTGGGGTATGACTTATTTTGCCTGCTTTTAGTCTCATCACACACAAAATCCTTTTGCGAAAGCATCAGCTAACTCTTTGTTATAATTACTTTACATCCAATATTGTGAAACTGACTGCCCTTGTATGTGCGAAGGTTACTGTGTTTCCCTGTTCTCTGGAAGAAAACAAGAAATGAGCATATAGAAGATGTATTATACTGTAACGGTGGTGACCCGATTATAAATTCAACAACTGATTTTGTGTAGATTAAAGTTAATAAATTTGGGCGCCAGGCAGGAGTACCCTGTCAATATTTTAAGAAAAATAACACAGATAGCATAAATACCACCAGTTACATACATCAACTCAAATTCAAAGAAATAATCACAGAGGACAAAGGATTCAGTTTAGAAATGTTTTTGTATTTCATACAAGAAAAAACAAAAAACACCACTTTAAATTCTCACTCTTGGTTCTCGACGAACAAAAAAACCCCGCAATGTATCTCAAATCTTTTAAGTATGGTCAGTCAATGCTGCATTCCAGAGTTCCTTCGTCCATAAACAAGATCTTTTTTATTTAAATGTTTTTTTTTTTTTTTTTTTTTTAAACAGAAATGTACATTTTTGTTTTGGGACAATAAAAATAAATAAATAAATAAACAACAAAGCAAACCGAGTAAATAAAATTAAAAGAAAAATGTTACTCACTGCTTATTTTGAGAGGAACCGGAATAAAGGGCGCGTGTGGAAAGTGCAGAGGTGAATTGTGTGTGTGTGTGTGTGTGTGTGTTGGGGAAAGACCAGCCACGTATCATGCAAAGCCACAACCTTCAGCAATGGTGAACTTCGGTTTGATGGAAATGGAAACAGCGATAGCTTCGATAGGGAAGATCCAGACGATCGTTGACACAGCTTGTGGTTCTGAATGCCCCGCACTGAAGACGATGTTGGGAGAGCGTATACTCTCCTGCATCCGCTCCAGCAGTGGCACAGCATTCTACCCGCTGATGACTACGTCACCCGCCCAGGTAAGTGAAAAGACACCTTCCTTCTCGTTTTCTATTCCTCCGTCCAACTACCTGCAGTTCTTTCATTTGAGTGCTTTCAGTTGGCGTTCGGCTTGCATTGAGGCTTTTTCAGCACTTTCTCATCTCCCTCCTTTAGTTTAAATTCCTCCTTTTATATGATTACCTCATTTCCTTTTCCCCCAGTTGGCAACGGAAATGGGCGGAGATGACATTGATTTAATTTGTTCTTGTAATGTCGTTTCAGCTCCGCCACACTCCTCCCCCCTGGAAAAAACAACCCCAGGTTGTTAAAAGGGTAGCATTGTCAGAAACCAAGAAACTCCTCATCTTTGTCAGTGGATTCGTGGAAAATTTCCAAAAGTTTCGATTTTCCCAGGTGGTTTAACTCCTCAGCTGTAGTAAAACATGGCTTCAAGTTACATACATGAACATCACACATCATGTTCACACATCCTCACCCGTTTCTTCTATTGCCACACAATAATTCAGTGGTCCCAGCTGTTTTATTATTCTGTAGGGACCTTTCCATTTGTTGGCAAGTTTAGCACAAAAATGGTGAAGTGCACTTGATTGCAGGATATTTCTCACCCATACCCGATCTTTTTCTTTGTAAATGACATCTCTTTGGGTCTTGTTGTAGCTACGGAGCTGTCTTACTGATGCTTTTTTGTTGCATTCTGTGGTTCTAGCTTGCAACTTGGACAGATGTTCTGTGACATCGTAAGATGGAGCAGTTGGAGAAAGATTTTGCCCATGCAGCAGCTTGTCCATTGGCCCCTGTAATTTTCTCCATAGGTGAAGCTCGGCTGGAGACATACCGATTGTTTCTTGTACCGCTGAATTAATGGCAAACCGTAGCTCAGGTAGGTGTTGGTCCCATTTTTTATGATTGTCATCCACATATGCTGAAATCATCTGTGTTAATGTTCTGTTCACTCGTTCTGTTAGGTTTGTCTGAGGATGGTATGCTGTAGACATCTTCTGGGTGACTTTCCATTTTGCACAGATGTCCTGAAAGACTGCTGATGTGAACTGTGTGCCTCTGTCAGACAGGATGAAATCAGGTACCCCCCACCGAGTGAGGATTTCTTCTCTGAGGTGTGAAGCAACAGTCTGAGCGGTGGCCTTTCGCAAGGGGAACAGTTCAACCCACCGGGAATAGTAATCCACAAACACTAGTAGATATTCATGTTGGTGGGGGCTGCGAGGCAGTGGACCCATGATATCTACTCCCAACATCTCGTTTGGACGACTTGTGGTGGTCTGTTGAATTTTCCCAGCAGGTTTGCGGTTCTCATTTTTCAAGGTCTGGCATTTCATGCACCTTTTTACATATTGTTTTGTAAATCCCTAAATGACCATTTAATGGATGCGCATGATAATGCTGTAGAATGTTTGGAACAAGGGTGGCAGGAATATAGATTCTGTAATGTACTTGTCCATTGGTCAGATGAGTTCGATGAGACAGCTTGTCCTCAACTACTTCATATTGGTCTTGCATAGAGGAATCATTGTCTGCTAGTGACTGGAATAGTTGGGTAATTCCCGGATCTTTGTGCTGTTCTTCCCAGATGTCTACTGCCGAAATTGGAAATCCAAAGTCCTCCTTCTGAGTGGAGTACAAATGACATCCAGGTATGGAATACATTTGGGATAACACATCTGGGGCTTCATTGAATTTTCCCTTTCGATACTCAACCACAAAGTCACATTTTTGCAGACGGAGTGCCCAACGGATTAGATGTCCCGTGGTTTTTGTGGAATTCATGACCCATTGTAGAGCTGAATGATCCGTGACTACTGTGAAGAGTTTCGGTTCGAGGTAATATTGCCATTTTTCTAGCGCCCATACTATTGCCAGACACTCTTTCTCTGTAGCTGAATAATTCATCTCAGCTTTGGTTAACGTTCGGCTGCCATAGGCTATGACTTCTTCCAAGCCATGCATTTTCCTTTGTGTCAACACTGCACCGAGTCCTGAGTCACTGGCATCAGTGTAGACGACAAAAGGAAGTTGAAGGTCAGGATGACCCAGGGTGGGGGGTGAAGTGAGACATGTCTTCAATTTCTCAAAGGATTGTTGACACTGTGGTGACCACTGGAATTTACGTCCCTTTTTCTTCAAAGCATTCAGAAATGTTAACTCATGAAGGCAAAATTTACTCTTTTTTAGGTTTATGGTTAAACCGGCTGTGTGCAATCGGTCGAAGACAGTCTGAAGATCATGGAAGTGTTGGGTGACAGAAGGTGAGTAAATGATAATATCATCAATATACACAAAACATATTCTTCCTCTCAGTTCACCTAGGACAGTCTCCATTAATCGCTGAAATGTCGCTGGAGCATTTTTCAGCCCAAACGGCATGATAATAAATTGGTATAACCCAGATGGAGCGATGAATGCAGTCTTGGACTTTCTGCTCTCTGGTTCCATTGTCACCTGCCAGTAGCCACTGTTGAGGTCGATGCTGGAGAAAATACCTGCACCGGAGAGGGATTCCAAGATCTCTGTGATATTAGGTAGAAGATAGGCATCTCTCTCAGTGATAGCATTGACCCTCCTATAGTCCACACAGAATCTCAGGCTGCCATCTTTCTTTGGGACCAGGACAATAGGTGAGGCCCAAGCAGAGTGTGATGGTTCTATGATACCATTCTTCAACATTTCACTTTAACTTGTTCTTGAACCACATCTTGTTTATCTGGTGTTAATTGGTATAGATGCTGTTTGATGGGTACAGGATGGACAGTGTAAAGACAATGCTGGAGTACTGTTGTTCTTCCGAGCTGGAGGGTACAGACTTGAGGATTGTTCTCTAAGAGGTGGAGCAGTTGGCACTTTCCCTCGTGTGGTAAGTGTGCTGTGTCTACCAGAGTTCTTATTAAAGTTTTTTCATCCAGATTATCTGGTGACTGGGACACCCTTGGCATTTGCTGTGGAGGAATAGAACTGAACAATGTGAGAGTTCGCTCTGTATTTTTATGTTGTGCTTTCTTTTTCAGATACCTCTAACGGGAATGCTAGCTTGTCCAGGCTGAAAAGGATAATCCTTGTTGGGAATTGACTTGAGAGAATATTTTCCATCTGCGACATTGATCTGAAGACCACTGGTGAATATAAAATCCAATCCCAAGACTACAGAGTACGCTAGAGCTTTGGTAGAAAGGATGGCTACAGGCAGAGTAAAAACTTGGTTATGGAGTGTTATTTCGATGTTTGTCCATCCTACAGGTAGAGCGGTCTCACCATTTGCCAAGTAGAGTGGACCAAGAGACCAAGTCCAGAGTGGATCAGAGGATGCAAGCTCTGTCCATAAGCTTTCATGTAAAAGAGTATAGCTTGCCCCAGTGTCGACTATAGCCTTTCCTGTCCATCTGCCAATGGTAATCGGGACAACCAGCTGTTGAGGTATAGTCTCACGTTTAGAAGTAAAAGATGCAGTCACAGTTGATGGTTGGGATGGAGGTGTGACAGACAGGGCGTTATTTGATGGTGGTTATTTCCTGATTTTTGTGCTGGGAAATTTCGCTTATTTCCTGCAGGATGAAAAGGACTTTGAGGTGATGTGAAAGGTGAAGTGTTGTGGACAGTTTCCAGGCGGATGCTGACCTTTACATCTCCAGCATTGAATGGCGGGTCTTTCAACTTGGCGGTTGGAGGTAGGCTTTTGTGGTACAGGTGAAGTTATTGTCTGCCCCTCATAATGCAGCTGTTGAACATAGTCCTTTTCTAGTTGATGCCCAAGTTTTACCAGTTCATCCACTGTACTTACTCTGCTGCGAAGTTGACTGGCAAGGTATGGTTTAATGTTTTTTAGTATCATTTTGACTAACTCATACTCTGTCAGTGAAGGTTTCCAGCGCTTGCATAGAGCTCTGTAAGTGAAAGCGAAATCTCTAATGGACTCCTTTTCCCCTTGAATTCGGGTGCGGACACGCTCAGCTAGCTCGTCTTCATATACAGTACAGTATATACATCATTATGTCTATCATAATGGCTATGGAATGAAGTTCATTCTTGTGTTAAGCAAGCACGTATAAGCTTTCGCAAGAACCAATGAGATTCATTCTTGTGATACACAGCACGTTTGAGCTTCAGCAAGCGCATTTGTAAGTACTGATCAGCGAAAGTCAAAATTGTCATTCATTTCTTGAAAAGTTACGTTCAATATTAAAAGGCACTAATAAATTTCACTAATATTTAACAAACTAAACTGTCAAATTGTGTAATTATTGCTATTTTTTCACTACAGCATGAGCTCACATTTATTTTAATATCAACAGTCTAAAAGGTGTGCATCATGCCTGACATCTGCATGAACACAGTTCATGAACAGTTTATGACTGTAAGTAAAATGCTTTTGAAGTTAGAAACCTGTTTACCCATGTCTTATGTAACTTTAGAGACAGTTTGCAAAACTGCAAAATTTGCATAAATTTGCAAATATCGAACATCCAATGTCAAGCCAAGTATGCCAGTATTTCACTGATACCATAGGCCGGCCTATTAAAATGATAAAAGATAAAAACATAACAAACCCAACAAGAACAACAGACGAAGAATAGTTCAGAAAAAAGTTCAGTGAGAGGAATGAGTGAAGGGAAAGTTAATTGTGCAGGCACTGAAACACTGCACTGAGCCGTGTTGCAATACGTGTACAAAAAAAAAAAATAAGAAGACCTTCACTGCGACACGGAAATGATGCGTGACATCTGAAGGCTAATTTATACTTCTGCACTCGTAGCAGAGTCTCTCCGTGAAAGCAAGTCGATCAAACAGCGGTCACGTAGCAGGATAATTGTAGGCGCTCAGCAGATTATGTCAAGTCAAGTCATTTTCATTTATATAGCGCTTTTAACAATGTAGATTGTCTCAAAGCAGCTTTACAGAGATAAATGTATAATTTAACGTAAGATTGTTTTGGCTTTATAGCGGTTCTTTTATAAAGTTATTTTCCAGCTAAAGTTAGTTTTGATTGATTCGCTTTCCCGTCGCAACTTGTTTTTAAATTAGGGCCGCCAAGACGACACCATTCTCTCTACACAGACTTTAAACGCGAACCTGTGGAAAACGCTGATGGCGTTCAGATGCGCATTAAGAACGGGTTCTATAGTTATGTGCGTTTGAATATATGTGTGCAGGTTTGGAATTCCCTACAAACCAAACCTAAACAAATTACTGGTGTTTCCTTATAGTTTTGATTCAGAATTTAATTTTATTTTATCAATTCGGGGTAGATACGCAAATTGAGTTTTCCCGACGACGCGTTATCTGTAGAGTGGGAAAGGGATCCTCCATAGGGAGAGACTAGTTGGCACTTCAGCACTGCGTTGACACCGGGTCCAGGCGAAGGTCCTTCATCAGATCTGGAAACGGCCTGGATTATGTTGAACTGAACATCCGATATAATCGTCCAGTAAACAATGACGATGAAAACCCACCATAACTTGATCCAGGCATATGGAACACACCTGAAACAGCAAGAAAATGAAACGTTTCGGTTACGTATGGTAACCCACGTTCCCTGAAAGAGGAAGGGATCCGACAGAAATGGGATCTTCGCTGAGAGACCAATCTACTTCTAGAGAAACTAAACGAGCCAATGCACATTGGCATGTGATAATTGCGTCAGCTGCTTCTATCACACAGTGTGGGTATATAATGAGCAGCAGGTGCAACGCATCCTTGGTTTTCGCTGAGGAGCCGAGCCAGGGACCTGGCCGTCTGTAGCGATGGTACAACAACATGACGACGGGACGAACGTCTCCGTTCCCTCTTTCAGGGAACATGGGTTACCATACGTAACCGAGACGTTCGCTTTCATGTCGGTCACTCCAACGTTCGTCGGAGGGATCCGACAGAAATGAAATCCCTACTAACAGAACTGAACACTTGTTCTATGGGAACACCTGCCTGTAGAAACGAAGGGTCCGACCACAGGCTGAAGGTGTGGCGACAGTGCCAAACAGGTAACCATCATCACCTGATCTCGTTTCACTTTAGCTTTCTTTGCTGCTGCAAATGTGTTTGACAAACACACTGTCACAGCGGCCAAAAAAAGACAAAAGTTATAATAAAAGTTAAGAGACCAACTAATGGAAACTTAAAATGAAACACATTAGAGTTAAACCTCTGTTAATTCTCAATAAAAACTTTTGTAGAAGTCTGACAGAAATAAAGTCAGTCTGGTTAGTAATAAGTGAAGCTGGTAATGCTGTTTGTGGAGTTGTTTAATCCTCTTCACAGATTTAATGTCTTCTTTTCTCTTCAGTTGATTTCATCTAAGACTGTGGCTGAAGTCAGCTGTAGTTCTTGTGTTTCTGCTTATCTCTTTTTTTGTTCTCTTCTTTCCTTCAGTGATTCTGCTTGTTAACAGGCTTATTAAGGCTGAAATGACTGAAATGACAGGTTTTGCGGCTCAGATAAGGTCCAGTTCTGGTTTATTTATTTGCTCTTGGCTGACATGTGGCATTGCTGTGGCCTGCTTGTGGCCCAGATCTGGCAAACAGGAGTGGTCCGCCCAAGTGCCATCATTTCACGCTGCATGCGGGCCAGATCCGCATTCCACAAGTGCCAGATGCGGGCCGGATCTGGGCCGAAACAATGTTGCTATCTGGGATGCTTTCAGAATTTTACATGGAAACAGTGTGGTCAATAAACCTATATCACTCAATACGTGCCATAATTAATGAGAATTTATGATAATGTAATTTAAGCTATAGGCTTATATAAAATGTTAGAAAATGGACTTGAACTTCCATAAACCCAGTCTGGGTTCAAACATTCCGCCATGCAAAGTGAAGCATTCACTTTTCTTCTGGAATGGCGTTCCTTCTCTGGTGACATCATTTTGACGGCAGTTTGAATGAGGGTTACATTAGTAACTGAGACGTTCCCTTTCAGTCGCTCACGTTCGACGTAACGTTGACGTGACAACGTAATTGGGATCCGATGGAAAACACCACGGTTGCTGCCACATCCAGCGCCCTACGCTAGACTCTCAGACCCTCCACTAACTGGGGCAGAAGGCCTGCATAGAGGAGTTCAGACTGTTGTTCTGTTATATGATAACACTGGATAACACTGGGAAAGCGTGCCCTGGGCACACTGGGAAAGAGGGGAGAGAGACACTGCGGAAGCCACATCCTGATATGGACTGGCCGGAGGGGTTGTGCGACATTTTGAATGTCACTGGTGTGGCTCCAGCCTAAGAAAGGGGAGGCAACATAGACAGTGACGACAGAGCGGACTCTGCCAAGGGAAAGACACGGGCTCACCGTAGGGAGCTGATCGTGGAAAAATACGCATATGGGATCGCCGCAGGGACCACCACATATGGAACCCAGCCTAGCAGAAGTTACACAAGCAAAATAGCACTAGACCTGGCATCGGACGCTCCGCAACGTCTGACTGCCAAAGGGGTGCGGAGGAACTCCACAGTGGGGAACTCGACTGGAGCAAAAAAGCACACGTATCCGTTCCAGTGGAAGGGAGTGGCGCAGCAAGCCGACACTAGAGCGGGAACTTCGATGTTACCGGCTGGTTGAATCAAGCACACAGGAAGAAACAGGCTCAACACATAGGCTATAAAATCTAGCGAACATGTTAGGTGTCGCCCAGCCCGCAGCTCTGCAGATGTCTGTCAGCGAGGCGCTGTGTGCCAGTGCCCAAGAAGAAGAGACTCCCCGAGTGGAGTGAGCTTTCAATCCGGGCGGGCAGGGCACTATCCAGTGGGCCATCTTCTGCTTGGAGACAGCCTTTCCCTTCTGCTGGCCTCCGTAATAGACAAAGAGCTGAACTGAGGTCCTGAGGCTTTGCGTTCTGTCCGTACAGATGCAGAGCGCGAACGGGACAGAGAAAAACCAGGGCTGGGTCTGCCTCTTCCGTAGGCAGCGCTTGCAGGTTCACTACCTGGTCCCGGAAGGGAGTGGTAGGAACCTTGGGCACGTGCCCGGGCCGGGGTCTCAGGATCATGTGAGAGTTATCCGGGCCGAATTCTAGGCACGATTCGTCGACCAAAAATGCATACAGGTCCCCTACCCTCTTGATGGAGGCCAATGCAACCTGGAGAACTGTCTTACAGGACAGGATTTTTAACTTAGGTTCTCTCTCAGAGGGGCCAGGGAGGGGCTGTCGCGAGGAGCACTAGTTCTGGGAGCCAGGTCCGGTTGGGCCAATATGGCGCAACAAGCAAGACCTGCTCCTCGTCCTCCCTGACTTTGCACAGGGTCTGTGCAAGAAGGCTCACTGGGGGAAACGCATATTTGTGAAGACCCCGGGCCCAGCTGTGTGCCAGTGCATCCGTGCCGAGGGTCCACAAACAGCTGGCAGTGCGACGTGTTCGGGGCGGCAAACAGATCCATCTGTGCAGTCCCGAAGCACATGCAAATCAGCTGGACCACCTGGGGGTGGAGTCGCCATTCTCCCAGTAGCACCTGCTGCCGTGAGAGCTCGTCGGCTGCACGGTTGAGCAGGCTCAGAATGTAAATGGCACGAAGTGACCTCAGATGCTTCTGACTCCAGAGAAGGAGATGGCGGGTGAGTTGTGACATGTGACAGGAGCGTAGACCACCCTGGCGGATGATGTACGCAACGGTCGCAGCGCTGTCCGTATGGACCAGTACATGTTTGCCAAGTAGCGGCGTTTTGACGCGGCCCAGCGCAAGATGTACTGCTAACAACTCAAGGCAGTTGATGTGACAATGCAGTTGAGGCCCCGTCCACAGACCTGAAGCTGCATGCCCGTTGTACGTGGCCCTCCAGCCAGGGTGGGGCAGCGCGGCAAATTGCAGGGACCCAACTCAGGCGGCATAGCGGCCCGGAGTGGGGTCTGAGTGTGTGGTGCAACACGTACCTACTTCCGTCGAAGGCCAAAGTGAGTGTGTGGAGGCGATAGTGCGTCTGGAACACAGCCACTGCTGCTCGCTGGCGATGAAAGAGGGGCCTGAGGGTGACAAGACATAGCACCGTCGACCACCAAGCGTGCCCTCTTGGGACCCAGAGGTTTCGGGACCCAGAGGTTTCAGACCCCAGGGGGTCAGTGGCGGAACAGAAACAAAAGGAAACAAAAGATTCTCCGCCCGGCCCTCCACCGGGGGAAGGAGCGGTGCCTTCGCCATCTCCTGAAGAGCAGTCTGATCAACCTCTGGGTCGCCCTTCTCAGGGTCGTTTTCACCTTCGCTTGCCTTCTGGTTTGGCAGCGGCCTGGACGAGCGGAGTCGAATTCCTGCGGCTTGCTCCATGCTGAGACCTAGGTGGTTGCTGCTGCTGAGGTTTCGCGGGAGTGGAGGAGTAAGAAAAAAGAAAAACTCTTCCCACGTTGAGGCACCCAGGGGTAGCCGCTGTTATAATGAGTGAAACACTCAGGAACGCCCACCGAGACCGACACTGTATATATATAGTGTGATATGGCTGAAAAGAAAAACCTAGTTATCACAATTGTTGTGTTGTCCATTTCAATAAAACAATTTCCATAGTGTTAGAATGTCTAGGATAAAAAAAATATTTGTTTGTGACCAAGTAATTTTAATCAGATATAATCAGATATTTCCACTTCTTTTTTGAAAAGCTGTCTCATGACTTCCTTCCGTAGTCTTGTCAGAAATTATGGGGTTTAAAATGGGTGGTATGAGTAAGAATTCCAGGGCCATGAAATTACGCAAATCTTGTGGCAAACTCTTTGAACCATAACGAGTGTACAGCACATCAAACAGCAAAGCAACAGTCACAAGATGTGGTTTACATGTTTGTATGAATTTGTGCCTGCACTCTCTTGACTTTCTGCATTTTCCAATCAAATAAATGTATGAGCAAAATATTAATATTGCATGTCCAAAATATATAAAAATGATTACATACATCACATTTTTTACTGTTGTAGAAAAACAGGAAAGTTTAACAACTGACCAATTTTCACAATATAGCTTTTCAATGCTAGAGCCACATAATATCAGTCTTGATGTTAATACAATTCCAACACACATGCAAAAAAATGGAGAAAGCTAGCAGAAAAGGATACATTCAAGAACCATCTGATTGGTCATTACTGAATGATACTCAAGTGTTCTACATATTGCCACATACCTGTCATACACCATCACTGTTAATGTTGACAGAACAGATGAATAAATGACAAATATCTGAATCAGACATCCAGCATATGAAATCACATGATACTGGGATAATAAATCACACATGAATTAAGGGGAAAATCCACCAGTGCCAAAAAGTCCACTTACACACAAATTACATATAAAGACATACATTGGCTCATGAAGCTTCTTATGTGATATTACAGTGTAAATCAGGGGTGCCCAACCCTGCTCCTGCCGATCGACTGTCCTGGGCTGCGTTTCCCAAAAGCATCGTAAGCCTAAGTTGATCGTAAAAACGATCGTACGACTGATCTTAATATTATGGTCTGTTTCCCAAAAGCATCGTAGCTTAAGTAGCACTTGAAAATCTTCGTAGAACTACGAGTGCTCTGGAGTACATCCCCAAGTGCATCGTAAGAAGACAGATTTATGAGGACACCTGCAGGACAACCGGCAGATTACACCTTTAACTTTATTCAAATGCAATGTGATTATAATATAAGGTTTTGATTGTACTCTATTGTACACTTTATTACTCTTTTTTTGTTGTTGGTTAAATTAATTTATAAATTAAATAATTAAAAAAGTCAGAAAACAAAACAAAAAAATAGAAATAATTTAATCTAATCATTTTAACCAAAATTAAATGAACAAAATAAAAATAAAAAATCCTTTAAATCTGTTAAAAAGTACATCTTTGTTTCGATGTATCTCCTCTAAAAGGACATTCATTTCATCTTTTTGATCTTCATCTGTTTTTTTTTAGCCATTTTGTCAGTGCCTCCGCCTGTAGGTAGGTGCTTTATATAGACTTGTCTTGATTGCTAATCCACAACATATGACAATTATTAGGTTAAACGTTCAGAATACGATTCCATATAAGGTTATATTTCAGCACTTCGCGAATGGACAGCGACTCTTAAGTAGCACGTAGAGCGCGTAGAGCGCGTTCATGTTAAGGTCATTTTTGGGAAACGCTCGTGGAATTGCTGCGAGCGTTCGCAACTTTGCACGTAGAAAGCGCTCTTAAGAGCTAAGATACATCGGTATCGGGAAACCCGGCCCTGCACAGTTCATCTCCAACCCTAATCAAACACACCTGAAGCAACCAATTAAGGTCTTCAGGATCACTTGAAAATTAAAGACAGGTGTGTTTGATTAGGGCTGGAGATAAACTGTGCAGGACAGTCGATCGGCAGGAGCAGGGTTGGGCACCCCTGGTGTAAATGATGGTTACATAACACTACACAAAAAAGTTAGATCATTTAAAAAAATAATCATTCAGATAGTCAGCCATTCAGTCCTATTTCAGACGCAAGCAGTGAAATAATTAAAATTTTACCACAATCTCTTTTTGTTAGTTTGACAGTGTTGTGAAAGGTTGATCTGGTGATATATAGATGGAGACTATTCTCATGATAATTGTCTTGTTTGTGAACACTTGCAATACTTTTAAAAATCTCTCTTGAGAATGTTTTTTAAAAATATGTCTGTCTATACTACACATGTCAGGGACCAATCAAGCTCGGTCCCATCCACCACACAACGATCACTTCTCTCCGGAATACTAATCACCCGCACCTGTTCACCATCAGCAGCCTCATCAACAAGCACTATAAAACACTCACCATAGCCCCAGTTCAGTGTCAAGCCTCAAACAGGAACAGACTATTATCCGTTGTTTCCTGAGCCTCTGATCCGTCCAAGATTCCAAGATGTAACGTATACTCACCTGTGAAATACTAACCTCTGTGTCATTGTTCCGCTGTCTCCAGGATTCCTGTTCGATTCCTATTGCCTGTGATCCTGTGTTCTCCCGAGCTTCCAGTGTTTCTTCCGAGCTTGCTTGCTATCGACCGCATCTGAAAGAGAAAAGACAAGTATTAATGAACTGTGACTGCTTGGTATCAACATACCTGAAGTGAACGTGATTACCTGCTGTCAGCCCCGCACCGAGTGATCTTCACAGAATCAGCACTTGAACTCACTGAATACTCACCTTGCATTCTTGTCACCTTGAATAAAGCTGTGTTTGGATTCGCTTACCTCTATCTCCTTGCCTATATCCTGACAACACATGCCATTAAAGTAATATGCAAATGAGAACTTCATTATATAAAATTGGATCACATTATTTTATTAATTATTGGAAATAAAAGTCCCCTTCAGTGAAGTACTTAATGCGTGTACTGAATGTAAGAGTATACCAATTGCAATAACTTCATTATATATTTCACAATGTATTTATTTATTTATTTTGTCAAGATGCATTGTCTCTGTAAATTATTGTTAGAACATATTTTTATTCCAGAATTTTCATTAGAATCACATGCAAGGCATTTCTCACAAGAAGTCAACAATATTATAGCATTGATTTTAAATGATTAAATTAGGTGTCAATATTACAAGCAATATAGTAAATCTTTCGATTTTAATGGACAAAAGCTGCTCTCGCAATTTACATATGAACGCAAACGGAGATGATAGAAAAACATGGAGAGCATCAACTTTTGTTTCTACTATGATAGCCACAAGACCACACCCAACACGGTGAGAGCATGTTAGAAATCAGGAATAGTGAGAGAACATCTTGGGTTACGACTGTAACCCTTGTTCCCTGAGAACAGGGACCGAGACACTGCGTCCTGATACGCTTATGGTGAACGCCTCAATGTGACTGGTATCTGAAGCAACTGTCAAATCGCAGCAATCGTATTGGCCAGCAACAGCCTATGACATCATACTAATGCGACTAGGAAGTATATAAGGAGCGCCTTGAGAACATGTCATCCACTTCTCGTCTGAGGGGACTGTGCAGGCAGCCCTGAGGCATGGCAATAAGACGCAGTGTCTCATTCCCTGTTTTTAGGGAAGAGGGGTTACAGTCGTATCCCAAGTCGTTCCCTTTCGAAAGGGAACTCGCACTGCGTCCTGTGATGCTTATGGAGAACAAAATACCCGTGCCACCATGTTGAGGGGAGTGCGTGCCAAAACAATGGCTGAGACTATAGCACAATAATGGCAGCTTCCAGCAGAAGTGCCAAAACCACTCACCCCATCTGGTCACACAGACTGTTAGTGACAATACTCCCTATGGCCTCGGTCAGAGGTATCATGCCCCCACGAGGACAGTAGAGCGATGGCTTCAGACTAGAGAGACTCTCTAGAGAGAGGACGCCAACTCACCCAACACACTGATTATCAAGGCGGTCCCCAGAGGGCCGAACTCATTCCATATCACTATCTGGCTCAGATAAGCGGAGGGCTTATCAAGCTTCAAAGGCCGCTCAAGGGCTTGGAACCAGCATCTTCACAGGGCAGGGATTCCTTTAAGGGAGTATGGCCAGGGGCCTAACTGAAATCCTTGCCAGTCACTTGTAAGGGGGCAGTATGTCAACCCCCATTCTGACCTTCAGGGCTGCGTTATACTAATGGACAACATGGGCTGCAGCCCAGGGCCTCAAACACCAGGGGGCCCCCGAGACAATTTGTTTGAAAACTAATTTTGGTAGAGCATCGTTGTCAGGCACACCCGAATCAAGAGTCACAGGCACAGCAGACACGCAGGCAGTACATATGGCCTAGACATCGTCACCTCAACATGTCAAACGAAAATGTAAGAAAATATGACAGTGGCCCAGCATTTTGTGATAAAATTGACGGAATTTAAACCTGAACGTTTTTTTTTATTATTTAACTGTTACTAAAATTAACAAACACATTAACGGTGACAATTAAGTTAAAATCTTATTGCGATTATGGATGGCTGCGGTACAAATAATGTGAAGTTCAGGCAGTAACATAACAGTAAAGCAAGTAAGAGAGTAAAGTAAACAGAGCCCCTTACTATTAATTGCCTCATGAGAGGTGGCATGATGAAAGAGACTGCAAAAAGGCAGTAACCAACTCACACCGGTTAAAGAGACAGGCATCCTGGGGAACAGGATCCCTTTCCATCCCTTACAATCGAGGGGAGTTACTCTGCTCGACCCTGGACCCAGAGAGTGCTATCTTTTTCAAAACACTGTGGAGGCTTGGTACTCCACAGGGAATACCCAACAGACTAATAATATGATCTACCTGGGAGGTCTCATGAGAGTCCTTTGACCTTCTGACCAGACTTCGGGAGCGGAGTACTCTAAAGAACGACCCTCTCAAATGAGGGGAGTACTACCAAGCTCAACCAGTAACAGAGCTCTAAGCTCTAAGCAGTAATAGAGAAGGTCCATAGGAGCCTGAGAGATATCAGCCTGACCCGAGACAAGCACTCAAAGGTAGAGACCTGAACAAAAACTTGACTCTAGCTCTAAGACAGGTTGCTGTCTGAGCTAAGCTCAGGAGGAGTAGAGGCCTCAACAGGACGAAATTCCATAGAAGACTCCTAACCACACAATCCCGCGACTTGATGGTCAAACCCAAGGAGCTTTCACAGGAGAGTCTATTATAAGGACCACATGCTAGATAATGCTACTACCAAAGCTCTAGAGAGTGGCGGCTTCAGCATAAAGCTTGTCACTTTCTAAGCGAGAGGAAACCAGACAAAGCCCAGGTGACAACCACAAGGGAGGCCTTCCGAGGAAATAGCCTGCAACACCTGGCTATTCGTCAGTGCCAAACACCACTAGGTAACTGTAACCCAGCATATCGCTTCTACTCTAGTAACAACTCACATCTCGGACCCTCACCATCAGCATTGGCGCCCCCCAGGGGTGCGTTCTCTGCCCACTGCTCTTCTCCCTCTACACAAATGGCCGCACCTCCAAAAATCCCCCTGTCAAGCTCCTGAAGTTTGCAGACGCCACCACAGTCATCAGCCTCATCCAGGATGGTGATGAGTCCACTTACAGACAAGAGGTTGAGCAGCTGGCTGTCTGGTGCAGTCATAACAACCTGGAGCTGAACACGTTTAAAACTTGGGAGATGATAGTAGACTTTAAGAGAAAATCCCCAGCACTCCCCCCACCATCAGGAATAGCACTGTGGAAGCAGTGGAGTCATTCAGGTTCTTGGGCACCACCATTAGGACCTGAAGTGGGACACTCACATTGACTCCATTGTCAAAAAGGCCCAATAATAATAATAATAATAATAATAATAATTAGAGATTTTGTAAATACTTGTACAAATTTTATTTATAGAGCTGTACATATAGTACATAATGCACAAATCTGTATGTAACCCAGGTTAGAAATATAAATACACAACCTCAAAAGAAAAAAAGAGGAAATTGTGAGTGCGCATCGCAAGATTTTCAGTCAACTCGCTCCGTGTCCAATAAAAAACAATTCACATACACCATTTCCTTCATGTAAAATCTTCCTTTAATCCAGATTCGTTAGTAAATCAAACAAATAAAATAAAAGAAACAATATATAATCTTAAATCCTAAATATCACGGATGCGGTATAGAAAACTGTGCAACTATTCACTATTTCCTATAAAGGACGCACAACCGCTTCACTTGTAGTCGCAATTATTAAAGGGCCAGTGCACAATTTTAACATCTAACATATTTCAATGGAAATTTTGAAAATATTAGTCTAATTAGTAGACACAAATAAAGAAAGTTTACAATCAAAACACAAATATTCAAATACTGAAATGCAACACATAATTTGCAATAATTGTCACTGAACATAAGCAAAATTAGGGTCCTACATTACCAGCCTCTAACTGTTCTCAAACTCTTTGAAACAATTACTTAAATTTAAATAGAAATAGAAAAATAGAAATAGAAATAGCCGTATTACTTTAAAGGGTTAGTTCACCCAAAAATGAAAATTCTGTCATCATTTACTCACCCTCAAGTTGTTCCAAACCTGTATGAGTTTCTTTGTTCTGCTGAACACAAAGGAAGATATTTGGAAGAATGTTTGTAATCAACAGATCTCGGTCCCCATTGACTTCCATAGTAGGAAAAAAATATACTATGGTAGTCAATGGGGACCGAGATCTGTTTGGTTACAAACATTCTTCCAAATATCTTCCTTTGTGTTCAGCAGAACAAAGAAACTCATACAGGTTTGGAACAACTTGAGGGTGAGTAAACAATGATAGAATTTTCATTTTTGGGTGAACTATCCCTTTAAAATCCTTAGTAAATTGTTAAAAGTCCAAAGTAACACAAATTTGGGTTCTTATAGACGTAGTGCCTTCACTATATTCATTCTGCCTCCTGCAACAGGCAAAGTTTTGTTATGGGTCTTTCCAAAATATTAGTTTTTGTCTTAATGCAGACTTGTCGGACGAGACCCTTCTTTTCAGGAATGGTTTCAATGACCCTTGCTAATAACTAGGGCTGAACGATTAATCGCACTTTCCATGTAATCGCACTTAAATCGAGATGGCTTATCGCGATTTTAAAATCGCAAAGGCTGAGATTATTTTTTATTCGCAGTTTGTCATTGATGTACGGCTCTGTAAACGCGGCTCCATCTGAAAGCACTGTGAGTTTGAGTCACTTATAACGTGCATTTGAAAAAACAACACGCGTCAAACATCTTTCCAAAACATGAGAAGCATTTATGAACCTCGTCCAACAACAGACAACATTTAATAACATGCATTTACTCCAAACTCACTTCATGACGACAGTTGAGCATCCTTCTGTGAGATGATGTGCCTTCTTACACAGAATAAGGCAGTCGTGTATTTATAAGTGTTTAATCAAAGCGTTTCAATCTTCAGTTTATTCAGCTACAGCGATAGGGATTTCCTGGAATGATGCGCATTATTGTACTTCTGTGGCAGGGCATATTTATCGTGTTTGCATGAGAGCGCCCTCTGGTTCAGATGGGGCAGTATTTACTGCCAATCAGCCGCACTCCACTGACAAGCTGCGCATAAAATAATCGCAAATCGCTTGCGGTTTTGTTGCGATTAATCATTCAGCCCTACTAATAACCATGAATTCCTGGGGCCGGAGTCATCAACTACCAGAACAATATCTCCAACAGAGAAGTTTCTTGTCGTGTTAGTCCACTTTTGTCTCTGTTGCAACTGCGGCAAGTAGTCCCGACACCAATGTTTCCAGAACAGATCAGAAACGTACTGAACCTGTTTCCATCGGCGTCGAGAATACAGATAATTTTTGTCAAACAGTCCTGGAGGCAACAATGGCTTTGACTTGGTTCAGAGTCAAAGCTCCAAATCATTTACATCACTTGATGATGCTGTGATTGGACGACTGTTAATTTTAGCCTCTGCTTCACAGAAAACTGATTGAAGGCATTCCTCATCAAGAACTTGTTCTCTGATTGTGGCATTAAGGATCTTTCTTATTGAGCGTATCAATCTCTCCCATGCCCCGCCATGGTGAGATCCAGTAGGAGGACTGAAAACCCACTTAATTCCTTGCTGACTGAGATGGTCCTGAATCTTTTGGTTGTTCCATTTTTCAATGGATTGTCTTAACTCACGCTCAGCACCTACAAAATTGGTCCCATTGTCTGACCTGAGAACTTTCACTTGTCCTCTTCTGGCTACAAACTGGCGTATAGCATTTAGACAGGAATCAGTTTCTAAGAAGCAGCTTCAATGTGCACTGTACGAATTGCTAAGCAAGTGAATATAACGTCATATTTCTTGACAAGTGTTCTTCCACGTTTAACCATGAATGGTCCAAAGTAATCTACACCTACTCTGGTAAAAGGTGGATCATCTGGCAACACCCTGTCTGATGGTAAGTCTGCCATTATTTGTTTTCCTGTTGAGTAGGGTGACCATATTTTAGTTTTCAGAAAACAGGACGGGGGCGTGGTCTGGGAGGCGTGGTTAAGGGGTTGGGGTGAATGCCTAAAAAAATACTTGACAAATGCATTCACAACCTTGCAACTATGTTATTGTACTTTAATACATAAAGTAATACATCCTTTCCATTCAATGTTTGGACCGAAACAATAGAATAGGCCTACTATTAAAAAAAAAGTTTAGCTTTTAACACCTTTTACATGACACTATTTCTTTTCATGGTCATAGGTTAAAAATCTACCACTAAAATAAAAAATCTACTACACTATTTCAGTATATAAAAAAATATATCAATCCTGATGTTCTCTTGTAGCCTATAATTTCTTTATGTGGGCTTCTAGATCGCTAGCACCTTTATTTGACACTGACACGTACGTGCCAGCTTTGCAGTTCAAGCATTCTGCTTTACACGGATCCCGACCGAAACGAAACCACGGGAATTTTCTCTGTAAATCATCTGTGAATTTACATTTGGGCTTTTTTTTAACGCTGTTAGCTACTTACATATAAACTGAAGCGTCGACCGTCGAGTCCTGGTCAAGTCACGCTGCTAAAATTGAAATTCTGTGTCTGTGAACGTAAAGTCCGCCTACTTTGATTTGATTGGTCATTTCAAATATTCTGACATTGAAGAACAGTGTGACAGACCAATGAGGCTGAGATGAACAGTGAACACACACACACACACACACACACACAGGCCTCTATATTCTGACGTGCTCTCTGCTTGCCGCTGCGGATTGAGGAACGCGCTGATTATAACAAGACGGGGCGAAGCCGAAGTCGGTTTCATATGTTTTGTGTGCAAAGGCAAGCATGTATTTAAAGTACGTACGCTTAATGGCCCAATGAAAAAAAAAAAAAACCAGGACATTTTCACCACTTTACAAAAAACAGACAGGACGGCCAGGACAGGACGTGAAAACAGGACATGTCCTGGGAAAACAGGACGGTTGGTCACCCTACTGTTGAGGAATGTAAACAACGACAAATAACACATCTTGCCAGCATTTTTCTGATTGCAGATTTGGCACTAGGTATCCAGTATTTCTGTTGCAGTGTTGAAATCATATCGTCTCCGTTTGCGTTTATATGTAAATTGCGAGAGCAGATTTTGTCCATTAAATCGAAAGATTTACTAAACTGCTTGTAATATTGACACCTAATTTAATCTTTTAAAATATACGCTATAATATTGTTGGCTTCTCATGGTTATCGCATGATAACAGTCGTTTTATAGTTGTGCTTTTGCGATTTCAAGATTTTTGATCGTGGAAGATTTCATGTCTCCACGATCTGCTTTTGAAGAAATATGGTAGTATCGTGCTACAGCACACATTCTATCAGCTGCAGTTCTGGCGCCTCAGTCCCAATACTGTAAAACTCGACGTACATTCACATCACATGTTAATGCAGCGGTAGAGTTACACTCACAGGACACTGCACTTATTTGCAATCACAAAAATGTATTATTTGCTCGTGCTGTAAAGCTTTGCTGGGTAAACATATCATTGGCGTTCTGTTCTGACATGATAAACATTTTCTTAACGCGTACGCCCGAAGCGTGCGCAAACTTTATCTTTCACTTCTGATTGTGCTAATACTGCCAAAAACACACAAGATTTACATAAAGACAGTTAGTTATGTCAAAAAGGAAACGAAAACATTTGAGAGAAAATCAGATTCGAGTTAACTGATGTCTGTTTCTAGATGCATGCAGGTCTTAAAGTGACAGCACCTAGTAAACATGCTGTCGCTTGTCCTTAAAGGGATAGTTCACCCCAAAATAATTTGTCATGATTTACTCACTCTCATGTTGTTCCAAGACTGTATTAATTTCTTTCTTGTGCTTAACTCAAAAGAAGATATTTTGAAGAATGTGGGTATTAACAGCTGCTGGTCCCCAATGACTTCCATAGTTAAAAAAACAAAAACAAAAAAAAACCTTTTAGAAGTCATTGAGGACCAGCAACTGTTTGTTTACCCGCATTCTTCAAAAACTTTTATGTTCAACATAAACATCAGGTTTAAAACACCTTGAGAGTGAGTAAATGATAGAATTTTCATTTTTAGGTGAACTTTCCCTTTAATGTTAATAAAACAACAAAAGAGAAAATCACTCACTACTCTTGACTGAAGAACTTTAAACCGGTAGCTTTAATGAGAATCATTGTATAATTTATACAGTGAAGTGTGTATAGCGTTTTATTTTTATAATAGTTCATTAAAAAATTTTCTTGAATGCTACTGTTAAATACATCTCATGTAGCTGAAAAAAAATTAATAAAGCACTGTTTATTTCATTTGTATATTATGTTGTGCATCTTTGTCCTTATTTTTAATAACAAAGATAAAATATAATGACATAAAGATTTTTATCTTCGCCCACTTTGACCTAAATGTCTGCCATTCTTTTTATTATATATTTTGTAACCTTGTAAGGTTTTGTTTTTAAAATAGGAAAATTAGTTTGGCTGTCTTGCTTAGTCACTTGCAAAATAGTAAAACCAACATGACAAAGAATTGTAATAAAATCAAGAATTGTGATTTTCCTGAAAACAATCGTGATATGATATTTTTGCCATATCGCCCCCCACCCCTCTACTTGTGCTGCAACTGTTTGGCCTGTGCTACAAAACTTTCATCCTCTGTAGCACCAGTGCTATGTGCAAAAAGTTAACGTACAGCCCTGCTTCGTATGATAATTGCCTTACATGTGATTCCAAATCTGTGATTTACTAAGACAATGCATCTTGCAGACTAAATAATTAAATAAATAAATTAGTGCTGTCAAACGATTAAAATATTTAATCGCGATTAATCGCATTAATGTCATAGTTAACTTGCAATTAATAACACATTTTTATCTATTCTAAACGTCCCTTGATTTATTTTTGTCCCATTATCTTTTCTCATTTTAATGCTCTTATCAACATGGAAAAGTGGATCGGCTTGCTTTGTGCAAATGTTTTTTTTAAAGGTACAATATGCAAGAATTTTGCATTAAAATATACCATAATCTCAAGGCCAGTGTTATATATTTTGTTAAGTTGATTACTTACAATATCCCAAATGTTTCCAACTATTTTTAAATCGTGAGAAAATTGCGATTTTAACCAAGGAAACGGGGCGTTAGAGCAGGGGTGAGCTGGGAGTCGCCAGTCAAATGCGTCATATCCGCATTACCCTCGGTTTCCGCTCGTACTGCGTGGAGTCCTGGACAAATGCGGAAGTTGTAGTTGTAGCGTCTATCAAGCAACAAACGTTAGCTTGTTTCTTGCAGTCGTTATGGAACACAATTATTCTTTACCGATTGCAGCTGGTTCTGTCGACAAAGCATGCTTAATTTTATATTTTCCAAATGTAGCATTCAGTAATAGTTATGTTTATGTAAGGGAAGTATATATTGCTTTAGATTTGTGTTTAGTTTATTGACATTGTTTATCACGTCTGGTTTTTATGGCCATGTAAATAAATATAGCATGTGTTATACATAAAGATTAATCAGTATTTTGGCAAATGTGGATATGTTTGAATGTACATTTACAACAATTGTTTAGAACACGTAAAACTGCGCCGCGTTATCACAACAATGAATTCGACATACAGTAACATCTATGATAACCAATTCAGTATTAAACCTTACTTTTCTTGCGGTTAATTCATTCGCTGCGGAAGCTGAGGCAGCCTAGAGGAAGGCCCTCAAATACACACATGTACTAACCATGTAGGGTAGTGAAACATATGGCAGTCCTTGAAGGTAGTCCCAGTCCGGAGGAGTGAGGAGCATACTCAACAGGGACGACAGAATGAGTCTGTCAAGGGGAAGAAACGGCTGAACAGCACGTGGCAATCACGGGTCACCGCAGGGACCACTGGAAAAGGCACCCAGTCTACTAGCAACTCCTTACTGAAGGTAGCAGACCGGAGGGGGTGATGGAGGAACTCACGAGGTTAGCCGTTTGCTGGGTAACCAACGGAGCAGAAGACGCACGTACCCGCTCACGGAATGGCGTCGCAAGCCGACACACCTATTCCCTCTAATTACTGGCCGTAGCGAGTACTCGGGAGGAAACAGGTTCCACACGTAGGCTATAAAACCTAGCGAACGTGTTCGGTGTCGCCCAGCCCGCAGCTCTACAAATGTCTGTTAGCGAGGCGCCTTGTGCCAGAGCCCAAGAAGCAGCAACACTCCTAGTGGAGTGAGCCCGCAACCTGGGTGGGCAGGGCTCACCCTGGGACTCATAAGCCCTGGCGATAGCATCCACTAGCCAGTGGGCTAACCTCTGCTTGGAGACAGCCTTCCCCTTCTGCTGGCCTCCGTAACAAACAAAGAGCTGATCTGAGGTCCTGAAGCCTTGCGTTCTGTCTATATAAACCCAGAGGGCCCGGATGGGACAGAGAAAAGCTAGGGCTGGGTCTGCCTCCTCCTGGGGCAGCGCTTGCAGGTTCACTACCTGGTCCGCGAAGGGAGTGGTAGGAACCTTGGGCACATATCCGAGCCGGGGTCTCAATATAACATGAGAAAGGCCAGGCCCGAACTCTAGGCACGATTCGTCGACCGAAAATGCCTGCAGGTCCCCTACCCTCTTGAAGGAAGCCAATGCTAACAGGAGCGCTGTCTTAATGGACAGGATATTAAGCTCAACTGTCGGCAAAGGCTCAAAAGGAGAACTTTGGAGTGCTCTAAGCACTAAAGTTAAGTCCCAAGAGGGTACAGGGTGCAAATCGCGAGGTGGATTTAGCCTCCTAGCACCCTTGAGGAACCTGATGACCAGGTCATGCTTCCCCACGGACTTACCTTCAACTACATCGTGATGTGCATATTTGCGTAGGTCCCGGGGCCAGCTGTGTGCCAGGGCATCCGTGCCGAGAGTTCCTTCAGTCAGGGAGTAATACCACTGGCAATGGGTCGTGTCCGGAGAGGCAAACAGGTCTACCTGTGCGGCTCCGAAGATTCGCCAAATCAGCTGGACCACCTGGGGATGGAGTCGCCATTCTCCCGGGAGGGGAGGCTGATGTGAAAGCTCGTCGGCCACATGATTGAGCTCCCCGGGAACATGAACGGCACGAAGCGACCTCAGATGCTTCTGACTCCATAAGAGGAGGTGGGAGGCGAGTCGCGACATACGACGGGAGCGTAGACCACCTTGTCGGTTGATGTACGCAACGGTCGCAGTGCTGTCCGTACGGACCAGTACGTGCTTGTGTTTGAGAAGGCCCTTGAGGCGACACAAGGCTAAGCGTACTGCTTGCAACTCTAGGCAGTTGATGTGCCAATGCAGCTGGGGCCCCGTCCACAGACCCGAGACTGCATGCCCTTTGTACGTGGCCCCCCAGCCCTTGGCAGAAGCATCTGTGAATACCACAGCATGCCTGGAAACCTGGACATGGGGCACTCCGGCCCGTAGAAACACAGGATCCGAACAAGGGGTGAAGGTTTGGCGACAGTGCGGGGTGACTTTGACCCGGAACGTGCCGCTCTGCCACGCCCACCTCGGGACTCGATCGTGAAGCCAGTGCTGGAGCGGTCTCATATGCAACAGGCCGAGCGGCGTTACTGCGGCTGCGGCTACCATATGCCCCAGGAGCCTCTGAAACTGTTTCAGTGGGACCGCTGACTTGCCTCGAAAAGACTTGAGGCAGTTGAGCACTGACTGGACGCGTTCCTCCGTGAGGCACGCAGTCTGGGCGACCGAGTCCAGTTCCATACCGAGATAAGAGATCCTCTGCGCAGGGGAGAGTTTGCTCTTGTCCCAGTTGACCCGAAGCCCCAACTGACTGAGGTGCCGGAGCACCATGTCCCTGTGATCGCACAACATATCTCGCGAGTGCGCCAGAATGAGCCAGTCGTCGAGATAGTTGAGAATGCGAACGCCTTGTTCTCTCATGGGAACAATGGCCGCCTCCGCGACTTTCATAAAGACACGGGGCGACAGGGCCAGCCCGAAGGATAGGACCTTGTACTGATATGCTCGACCCTCGAAAGCAAACCGAAGAAATGGTCTGTGTCGGGGAAGAATCGAGACATGAAAGTACGTGTTCTTCAGGTCGATCGCTGCAAACCAATCCCGGGGACGGATGCATTCGAAAATGCGTTTCTGCTTAAGCATCTTGAACGGGAGCTTGTGCAGGGCCCGATTTAATACTCGCAGGTCCAGGATTGGCCGTAACCCACCGCCTTTCTTGGGTACAATGAAGTAAGGGCTGTAAAACCCTAACCTCATATCGGCTGGAGGGACCGGCTTGATCGCGTCCTTCGCCAGCAGGGTGTCGATCTCTTTCCGCAAGACAGGAGCATCCACTGGACGCACACGGGTGAAGTGGATGCCCTTGAACTTGGGAGGCCGGCGTGCAAACTGAATTGCATAGCCGAGCCGAATGGTGCGGATGAGCCAGCGCGACGGCCCCGGAAGCGCTAGCCAGGCTCCGAGAAACCGCCGCAACGAGCCCCCCCGCACTGCCGGCGTACCCGCGGAGGGGCAGCGAGGCGGAAGGCTCCGGTGGCATTGTAGCAGCCGAGAGCAGGGTCTGGGTGTGTACTTGGACAACACCTACCTGCTTCCACCGGGGGACAGACGGCAGAGAAGACCCTAGAGTGTTCTGCTGCGGGCTGTCGCCTGGTGAGAGAAGGGGAAGAGACGAGGAGCGAGGCCCAAGGGCGGCTGCTGGTCTCCGTGCCTTCCCGCCCAGCGGCAGACAGGAGTGACGTGACCGGGGTGGCGCCACTGCTATCTGAGAGCTGGGGAGAGGGGACTGAGAGAGGCGAGACCCGAGGGTGGTGCACACTGACGTCCCACTCTCGAGCGGAAGAGACTGCTTGTTCAGTAGCCCCAACCGTGAATGACCCAGAGGAGGAAGAAACTGCTCTTTTAATGAGGTTTTGGGTACCGGTCGGCGGCGGAACAGAAAAAACATTTAACACAAGATTCTCCGCCCGGCCCTCCTCCGGGGGAAGGAGAGGAGCAGAGGCCCCCTCCTGAAGAACAGCACTTCGGTCCTCCGGGTCGCCCGTCTCAGGAGCGCCTCTTTCCCTTAGACTTCTTCTTGGGGGTCGGAGGCGGCTGAGCGGGCGGGGGAGCCCTCTTGCGACCGGCACCCCGCCTCCTAGGGTTGGACTGCATATCCCGCATATCCGCGAGGGTAAGCCAAAGGTGGCGCTCCTGGACCACCAAAGTGGACATCGCCCGTCCCAGAGAACGTGCGGTGACTTTCGTCGCCCAGAGGGCGAAGTCCGTCGCCACACGCAGCTCCTGCAGCACCCCTGGGTCGGGACCACCCTGCTGTCATGAAGTGCTTTGGCCTGGTGAACCTGAAGCAACGCCATGGCATGCAGGGCGGAAGCGGCTTCTCCACACGCCGTGTAGGCCTTCACGGTCAGACCGGAAGAGAATCTATAGGCGCGGGAGGGGAGTGAAGGGGCACCCCGCCAAGTGGAAGCGGTCTTAGGACACAATTGCATCGCTACCGACTGCTCCACTGGGGGGATTCCCTCGTATCCCTTCACCGCTCCACCATCCAGAGTGGTGAGGGAGGAGGAATGAGTCGGTCTGTGTCTGGCAGTCAGAGGTGCCATCCACGACTTCGTCAACTCCTCATGCACCTCCGGGAAGAATGGGACCGGGGCGGGACGTTGAGGACCAACGCGGGCCGCCCCGATACACCAATCATCGAGCCGCGAAGGGTCAGGACACGGTGGAGTCGCGTTGGAGCTGCGCTGCGCCGCGTCTAGGACAACTCGAGGTATCGCACACCGGACTTTCTCAGTTTATGGCCAACAATATTGTTATGTTTAAGGACATTATGGAATTAAGATAATGTCTGTACTATGTTATGATTGTACTGTACAATTAAATACAATCGTTGCAAAGTCTGCAGTCTGAACACTTTACTTCAGAGCGTCCGTTAACTGAATGAATTGAGAATATCACCTGAAAATCCGATAACATAAGCAATTTTCATCCACACAGCTGATTTATGTAAATGAATGTAAAACTAAATGTATATTGCAGCATAGGGTGAAGTCAGTATATACATTAACGACGATTTGAGACAAATAAATGTACATTTAATATAAAACTATGTAAATGGCGCTCTGTGGCGCGGCAGGATTTTAAACAAGGTCCTGACCCATAGCTGGGCACCGCGGACAGACGCCGAATGGCGCCGCCGGTGTGTGTACACTGAGTACATTATAGAGAATAATGTGTTTTCTAATTTTAAAGACGTGGCACTGCGCTTCTCGTCTGGTGTGCGACCCCCTTTAGCCTACTACTCTTTGGCCGGCTCGCAAACCCAAACAAGTGCGTGCCTGTTGTTTTGTTTCCGGTCTAGCTAGATCCGGTGTGGTGTTGTAGTTTTTCTAATGTTAATAGGTGTTGCAACAGCATGTGAAAAAAACGACAAAGTTTGCTAGGCCACAAATAGCGTTAATCTCACAATAAAAAATTTTACGCCGTTAAAATGGGTTTGCGTTAACGCCGTTAATAACGCGTTTAACTGACAGCACTAAAATAAATACAATGTGAAATATATGATGAGTTCATTACAATTGCTAGACTTTTACAGACAGCACAAACAATACTTCACTGAAAGATCTGGGTTTTAAGATTTTAAGATTTTTATTTACAATAATAATAATATAATATGATAAAATTTTATATAATGAAGTGCTCATTTGCATATTACTCTAATGACATGTTAAGTATAGACTGACATATTTAAAAAAAAAAAAAACATTTTTTTTTTTTTTTTTTTCTCAAGAGAGCTTTTTAAAAGTCTTGCAAGTGTTCACAAACAAGACAATTAGCATGAGAATAGTCTCCATATATATATCACCAGATCAACCTTTCACAACACTGTCAAACTAACAAAAAGAGATTGTGGTAAGATTTTAATTTTTTCATTGTTTGCATCTTTGAAGAACCAGCATATGCTACCTTTAGAGTACTGAATATTTCCATTTATAAAAAAGGACTGGACATCTGAATGATTATTTTTTAATACTTTTGATTTCAAAATAACTCATTTTTATTATGATGTTCATATCATAAGAATTTGCATATCATTCCAGATGCAGCCATCACTAGAGAATGAATCCATTGACTTAGTATTAACACTCTCTGGACTAAATGAAACGATGGGGAAAAGATTTGTGTTTTTTTCATTGACTGCATTGTATTATCCATTAATTGTGTTGTGTAATGTAACCATCATTTACACTGTAATCTCACATAAGAAGCTTCATCAGCCCATGTATGTCTTTATATGTAATTTGTGTGTAAATGGACTTTTTGGCACTGGTGGATTCTACCCTAAATTCATGTATGATTTATTATCCCAGTATCATGTGATTTCTTATGCTGGATGTTTGATTCAGATATTTGTCATTTATTCATCTGTTCTGTGTGACTTTTCAACATTGACAGTGATGGCATATGACAGGTATGTGGCAATAATTAGACCACTTGAGTATCATTCAGTAATGACCAATCAGAGGGTTCTTGAATGTATCCTTTTCTGTTGGCTTTCTCCTTTTTTTTGCATGTCTGTTTTAATTGTATTAACATCAAGACTAACGTTATGTGGCTCTAGCATTGAAAAGCTATATTGTGAAAATTGGTCAGTTGTCAAACTTTCCTGTTTTTCTACAACAGTAAATAATGTGATTGGGTATGTAATCATTATTATATATTTTGGACATGCAATATTGATATTTTGCTCATACATTTACTTGATTGGAAAATGCAGAAGGTCAATAGAGGGCAGGCACAAATTCATACAAACATGTGTACCACATCTTCTTGCATTGCTAAATGTGACTGGTGCTTTGCTGTTTGATGTGCTGTACACTCGTTATGGTTCAAAGAGTTTGCCACAAGATTTGCGTAATTTCATGGCCCTGGAATTCTTACTCATACCACCCATTTTAAACCCCCTCATTTATGGACTAAATCTGACAAGACTACGGAAGGAAGTCGTGAGACTGCTTTTCAAAAAAGAAGTGGAAATATCTGATTGAATATTTCTTGGTCACAAGCAAACATTTTATTATCCTAGACATTCTAACACTATGGAAATTGTTTTATTGAATTGGACAACATAACAATTCTGATAGCTAGGTTTTTTTCTTTTCAGCCATATTACAAGAATTTGCCATAAACGTTTTTTTGTATGAAAACATTAAATGATGCAGGCTTACACTTGAGTGTGAATTTCAAATGTTCAAGATGTTTATGTTTCTTTGATGTAATTTAGCCTAACTGTCATACACTAATGATAATTCATTTAAAAATGACTTTAATAATGATTTGAATTTACTTTAAAAATGACCATTTTCCACAACTTTGGCATTGATGAGTTTGGTTGATTTATTTTTTTGTGGCATAGTGGTAAAAGCTTAGGCAAGGGTAGATTTAGTGCTGGAGATTGAACAGTTAAAGTGGTATGCTAAATTTATCCCAAGATTGAAATGTACTGCCTGCCTATAATGGTCTGTATTTATCAATGAAACAAACATACACATGTTCAAAATGTTTGATGTTTTACAGTTGCGAATAAGTGTATAGTTTGGCATATATGCAAGCGAGTGGCAGCAATAAATACATCTGTTCAAAATCATTTGACATTTTATAAGACATAAGGAATAACAATTGTGCATAAACAAAGCTAGCATGAGAACATGCATTTTGAGTCATTAAAAACAAGAGAAGCAGCAGGAAAACAACCTTGCTGTGATGTAACCTTGCATAGTGCACATTCCAATTAGATAAGTTTGAGCCATATTTTCACATATGGTTCAGGCACATAGCAGGTTTAGGTCAATTGTTAAACAAACCTAAGGGTTTGGCACCCAGGTTCACATTGCTAAAGTAACAAATAACTCTGGGCTTCGCTAGCCCAGATACACATAAGTCGAGCCTCTAGATGTTAAACCATTCAGCAAAGCAGGCCCAGGCACACATCCCTTACGGAACGAAAAATATATTTCCCATATATGAATGATCAATATATTAAATGGTTTAACTGTATAATTGAAAATATACAGAATAATATATTGTGTTAATATATTACAATACATTGAATAATACATAAGGAATTGCTGCTTTTCATATATTGAAAAATATGTGACAATAGCAATTCCGCAAAGTTTTGCGGAATAGCAAGGTCCGCAGCAATTCAGCACTTATATCGCGCGATCATACTCTTGAATTCACGAGATCTCGTGGGTCCTTGTGACTTCAGCTGTCACTGTCATGGCCGTAGCCGTTCCGCAACAAATCCGGACCTGGTGGGTATTGAAGGACGGCGGAGCACGGAGCCGACTCGCAACGGAGCCGATCTGCAGCCGTTTCCGCAGTTGGTGGAAATCCGGGGTCATTCTCCTCACACAGCGAGCGAATCACTTTCCTCAGCTGGCGACTCACTCTCATCACAGAGCGAGCGACTCCTGCAGTGAGGTGCTACTTCATTCTCCTCACACAGCAAGCGACTCATTATCCTCACACAGCGAGCGACTCACTTTCCTCACGCAGCGAGCTACTCAGTCATGTACATTGGCCTAGTATATTAATAAAATCTCTACCCTTTTCAAGTACTGTGGTGGTGCAATAACTAACTACTTCAGTAAAGTGTTCAATTTTTGTGTTGTAAAAGTCATTTATTCTGAACCAATAATCTTAAATTGATTCTCTTTGCATTTTTTTTTGTTTTACATTTATAAGGGCAATTTCCCCCTAACTGTAATCTTTCATGTCAAATTCTATACATTTTAAGTCACTATATTGCTTTTACCAATCAAATTGACTAGTATCAAACGCTTGTTTGAAGTTTAAAATCATTGGTTACCCGTAAGCCAATCACATAACGTTTGGTTAAGAAGTGTGTTATGCGCCGACTCAGCCGCATTGAACTTCAACTGTAAACACATGTATGATGCGAAAACAAAACCATCGAGCGAAATACCGGACTGAACATGGCTGTGAACGATTTTTGCAGATTATGTGAAGTAAAACTACGCATCCACGGTACAATCAGCGTCTACGTCACGGCTCTCAGCCCACCCTCTGTTCGTTGATTGGCCGGCTGTTTTGAGGCCGGAGGAAAACGCCTCGGTTACGACTGTAACCTCGGTTCCCTGAAGGGGGAACAAGCGTTGCTTCGAGATTGACGCAATGAGGAACGCTTTGCGTGATGATGTCTTGAAGCACATGTAAAATCAGTCCAATGGCGTGGTGGAACGTCAGATGCGGGTGACGTCACGTACCAGGAAGCTATAAAGCCTGCTCGAAAACAGCGAGCGTCAGCTTCGTAAAGTCTGAAGTAGTTGCTGACAGGCATGAAGGAGATATGGCAAGGTGACGCAACGCTCGTTCCCTCTTCAGGGAACCGAGGTTACAGTCGTAACCGAGGCGTTCCCTTTCAAGGGAACTCGCGTTGCGTCGAGATTGACACTATGGATGGACACTATCATCCAAGTGGATGCTACACACTGGTGGTGGTTGAGGAGAGACCCCGATATGATTGTAAAGCGCTTTGGGTGTACACTAGTACATATGAAAGCGCTATATAAATGCCTCATTCGATTCTATTCTATTCTATGGGGAACGTCCATACCAACGCCACCATAGCTACAAATGTCTGTCCTGTGTGAAATCGAGTGAGCAGCACTAGGATGACAAAACCCGAGACCCCGGTGTAGAGTCTAGGTCCAAAGAGTAAAATCTGACGAAAGTGTGCGGTGAAGACCAGCCTGCCGCATCACAAACATCATGTAGGGAAACTCCTGATATAAGGGCCTTGGAGGCCGCCATACTCCTTGTAGAGTGGGACCGGACAGTCATAGGAGAAGGCTGTCCGGCCGCCTCATAAGCAAGTGAAATGGCCTCAACCACCCACTTGCTCATTCTTTGCTTAGATGCAGGGGACCCCTTGCTCGGGGACCCAAAACACACAAACAGTTCTCAACTTTTTCTCAACTCAACTCAACTTTTATTTATAAAGCACTTTCAAAACCATTAAAATGGACCAAAGTGCAAAGTTGGTCAGATTTACGCCACAGGGCAGCTCTGTGGACATAAGCATCTAATGCCTGTACTGGGCAAAGCAAATTACTTCTTTCCTGGTCCGCATTTTGAAAAGGAGGAGGACAGAAGGCCTGCAGAATAATAGGTCTGACCACATTAGTGGGGACCTTGGGGATATAACCTGGTCTAGGGTGGAGAAACGCTTTGACCATACCAGGTGCAAACTCCAGGCATGAGGGGGCAACCGACAATGCCTGTAAATCCCCTATTCTCTTAAGAGAAGAAACAGCGAGGAGGAAAAGAGTTTTCAACATCAGAAACTTGATCGGAACATCCTCTATAGGTTCGAAAGGGGCCAGGGAGAGGCCTTGGAGAGCAACGGCCAAATCCCATGTTGGCACCCTGGAACGAGCTGCAGGCCTCAGCCTCAACGTGCCACGGAGGAAACGAGATACCAAAGGGTCCTTCCCCACAGACATTCCACCCAAAGGAATGTGGTAAGCACCTATGGCCGCCACATAAACCTTTAAAGTGGACGGGGTTAGACCTGCAGTGAAGCGCTCCTGCAGGAACTCCAGCACTGTACCAACTGGGCAGTTAACTGGGTCCAACCAACGGTCACTACACCAGGAAGTGAAAACTCTCCACTTCAGGGCATAAAGTTTCCTCGTGGAGGGAGCTCTGGAATGTAGAATGGTCTCTACAACCTCAGTTGAGAGACCTGACTCTATGAGCTGGGCCCCCTCAGAGGCCAAGCCCACAGTTTCCACAGTTCTGGACGGGGGTGAAATATCGAGCCCTCCGCTTGGGACAGAAGGTCCCTCCTGATGGGTAGCTCCAGAGGAGGCCCGTCGAGGAGAGACACAAGATCAGGGAACCAAACTCTGCCCGGCCAGCGCGGGGCTACAAGAATTAGGTGAATCCGGTCCCTGCGAACTCTCTGCAGAACTTCCGGGAGCAGAGCGACTGGGGGAAAAGCATATAGATGTAGCCTCGGCCATGTCTGTACCATAGCATCCAGTCCCAGAGGAGCTGGATGCGTGAGGGAGAACCAGAGTGGACAGTGAGACGTCTCTCGAGACGCAAACAGATCCACTTGTGCTCGGCCAAACACCCTCCATATCTGCTCCACCACCTCGGGGTGGAGCCTCCATTCCCCTGGCCTCGGCCTCTGTCTCGACAGAATGTCTGCACCTAAATTCTGGTCCCCAGGGATGTAAGCTGCTCTGAGTGACAACAGCTTGTCCTGGGACCACAGGAGGATATGGCGTGCCAGCTTGCATAATGGGCGTGAGCGCAAACCCCCTTGATGATTTATATAGGCGACCACCGATGTGTTGTCTGTGTGAACTAAAATATGGTGTCCCCTGAGGTCTGTGAGAAAATGCTTGAGAGCCAGGAATACGGCCATCATCTCCAGGCGATTGATGTGCCATGAGAGATGATGGTCTCTCCACAGACCCTAAGTTGAACGACCCTGAAAGATTGCTCCCCAGCCCGTGAGGGAGACATCCGTCGTTAGCAGCTTGCGACGACAGGGTGCTCCCAGCACGGGGCCTTGGGACAGGAACCAAGGTTTCTTCCACATAACCAGGGCATGTAAGCAGCGCCGCGTGACCCTGATTTTGCGAAACGGGTTGCCCCTCTGGGAAAACCCCTTGGTCCTGAGCCACCAGTGCAGGGGCCTCATGTGCAGTAGTCCAAAAGGTATCACGTTGGAAGCTGCTGCCATAAGGCCCAACAGTCTCTGAAACTGTTTGACAGTGAGTGACTGGCCTAGCTTTATACCTTTTACAGCTGCAAGGATGGACTCTGTGCATGGCGGTGACAGGCGCGCCTGCATCGACACTGAATCCCAAAGGTGGTCATCTGAAGTGGAGTGAGCACACTCTTCTTGGCGTTTAGCCGTAACCCCAACTCTTTCATATGTGCGAGAACGACATCTCGATGCCGAACCGCCATCTGATGCGACTGAGCTAGAATCAACCAATCGTCGATATAGTTCATGATGCGAATACCCTGAAGGCGCAGGGGCGCCAGAGCTGCATCCACGCATTTGGTGAAAGTGCGGGGTGATAAAGCTAGGCCGAATGGAAGAACTCAATATTGGTACGCTTTGCCCCCGAAAGCAAACCTCAGGAATTTCCTGTGATACGGACGGATGGAAACATGGAAATATGCGTCCTTGAGATCTATCGTGACAAACCAGTCCTCGGACCTGACCTGTGGCACGATCTGTCTCAATGTTAACATTTTGAACTTGAGCTGCATAACTGACTCGTTTAGAGCTCGAAGATCCAGAATTGGACGCAATCCCCCGTCCTTTTTTGGAACTATGAAGTACCGACTGTAAAACCCGGCTTCCCTGCTGGAGGGAGGTACATATTCTATGGCCCCTTTCTCTAACAGAGTGTTCACCAGAACCTGCTCGGGGTCCACCACTGTGGATAGGACCCCCACAAACCGAGGTGGGCGAGACCCAAACTGTATTTGATACCCTTTTTCTACGGTCTGCAGGACCCAATGAGAAACATTTGGCAGTAGCTTCCACGCTGTCAAAGACTCTACTAAGGGTACCAGCCTCTCGAGACTGGTTTCTGGATTTTGTTGTTGTTGAGTAGTCGGTCCGTCGCCCTGTAATGGCGCACCGGCAGGGAACGACTGAACGGACTGCTCTAACATCCTCCTCAGAGGGGGCGGGCATCCCGAGGCCACTACGTGTCCGGGTGGTCCTTGAGATATATGAGCACCATAGGTGGCAGGGTTGGCAGAACGGTCCCCTGAGGGCACCGAAGAGAGACGGGCACCGTAAAAAGAGGTGTTGACCGCTCTACTTCGGGGGGGACTACCCTCATTGTACTGAGCCCTCGAGCATCAGGACTTTCCCCCCCCAGCCTTCTTGGCGATAATAACAGTCCGCAGATCTGCTTTACCCCTCGAAGACTGCTGGGATTGAGAGCGCCCTCCGTGTCCCCGTGATTTTTGTGGGGGAGCACGGGAGGAAACGCTCTGCTTCTGAGTGGCGCGATGTGATTTTTCAGAGCTCTTTCTCAGAGTGTCCCCACCCGTTAAATAACGCGGGCAGGGGTGCACACACTGTCTGAACTGCTGCTTGCTCGCCATGACTTTATATATATATAGAGAGAGAGACACACAACACCAAATAACGGGACAGTTTTCACATAGAGCGCTACTGAAGACACAGAAGCTGACGCTCGCTGTTTTCGAGCAGGCTTTATAGCTTCCTGGTACGTGACGTCACCCGCATCTGACGTTCCGCCACGCCATTGGACTGATTTTACATGTGCTTCAAGACATCATCACGCAAAGCGTTCCCCATAGCGTCAATCTCGACGCAACGCGAGTTCCCTTGAAAGGGAACTGAAAGACAGGTCGATATCTCAGACTGAGTACAGAAGCGAACTGAAATTGAGCGGAAGTACGAAGTCTGACTTAGTCAGGCTAATAACAGATTATTATTTGATAACACCATTCAAAAGAATATTCAACATTAATGCCCCATTATGTTTTATGTTTTTTTTTTTTTTTTTACTCAATTAAAATATAAATACAATTTTAACAATATTCATAAGTTTTATTGGCTTTTTTATTGGCCAGCAGCAGTCCTTAAACAAACATAAAATACACATAACATACACAAAATATTTTGTAATTTGTAATTATCAATTAAAGTACCCCTATTATGGACTTTTGAAAATTACTTTTCATGCAGTGTGTAATGTAGCTGAAAGCTGAAAGTGCTTCATAAATTAAGTTTACTCAAAGTCGACTCTAAACCACTCAAATGAGTCTTAGGACTTCAAATCTATTTTCGCGAGGTTCACACATCACAACTTTATGACATTTGCATAATGCTCGCTTACACAGCTTGAGCCCCTAAATATAGACTATTTCACTAAGTCTTAGTGCCTCCAAGTATACATCTAATCCAAAACATTTACTTAACATTAGGGGATGGATGTGGTGGGTGACTTCTTCCAGTACAACCTCCTGAAGGGATGCATGCAGGGGCCTCAGGAACTGCAACAACACCACAATCCATGGCAGAAACAGGACCACCCCAGTCCACTCCAAAGTTAGTGAAATCCATCTGTTAAAACCCAATACAATAAGGGGAGGGAAGGATGGCGTTCAGTTTGGAATATGTACTGTTAAAAATGAACCAAATCATTACATTGCAAAAAATTATACATCTTAATAGACAATTAAAAGTTGTCTTATGTCAAAATAAAAAGCCACAAGCTGCTGTCGCTTTAAAGCTAAAGGACAACGTAGTGCAGAGTACCTAAAACCCACTTAGCTGTTCCAAAATAAAATGCGAGTTTCCATAAAATAAACAAAGCAAACACAATTAAATGTATTAATAACTAATAATTATTCTATGCAATTTATATCTTCAGCAGCATTTAGAATGGTTGCTAAGCAACACAGTAATGCTGCTTTAATGATGTCACGGGTGTGCCTGTGATGGCACAATGGCTTCTATTACTGATCAGCCAATAATTATCAAGGACCAGAATTATCCATATCATAAGATAAAAAAATTATTAAAAAACTGACATGATTCACTCACTCATGTTTCCGAACTTGTATAACTTCCTTTTTCTTCTGTGGAATATAAGATATATTAAGTTTTTTTTGCCCAAACAATTTACATCCATGGTAAGCAAAACTGTTTGGTTACTAACATTTTTCTACAAATTTTCTTCTATGTTCAACAGAAGACAAAAAGTCATACAGGTTTGAAATAACATGAGGTGTAAGTCAATTATGACAATTTTCATCTTTGGGTGGGTGAGCTGTCCCTTAAAGCAGCCAGAGAAAATCTAAAGTTAGAAAGTCAAGGGTCAAGAGCCCAACTAAAACACTTAAAAAAACCTTCTCCTCTTCTGTAAGCTTCACAGCTGGAAACATGTCCAGCAATTTCTTCAGGTGAGGAATGATGTGTTGGCTTCCCCGGGCATTCGGGTCCAAGCATGATAGGGTCCTCAGAACTGGATTGTCCAGAGGCAGTTTTGCTTGCAGATCAATGGCACATCTGGTGTAGGCTTGGATAACCTGTTATAATGAAGACAAATGCTTGAGTAACACAGAGAGACATACAGTAAATGGCTCAAGCAGTGTTCTCTTCTCCTCGAATAATTCTTGACAAACCAACTAACAAAAATACTGACAATAAGTATAATTATAATATTTAGTAATAAAATCTACTTTTTGAGCTTTGCCTCTTCTACATAATTTATGAGTTGAGGATTGTGTTCTGTTTCTCACCTTTTTGTAAATTCTAGCTTTTCTCATCTTCCTTTCATTTGTGAAGTTTTTGGACCTGATTCGCAACTCCTTCCACAACTCCTTTATGTGGGTCCAGCCAGCTTCTTGTACCCCACACTTTTCAAGAATGCCATTGACTATGTCTTTGTATGTTGGCCTATCTTCATTGCCCAGGAAGGCATAGTAAAATATGACAAATGGATCCCACATGCGCAGTGTGTCCAGGCTCACATCCAATCTCTGATAAGTTTATCCAGCCCATTTTTGGAGCCTCTCATTACAGCACATGAGTCCATAAGAATGGAGATCAAATTATCCCACAGCAGACCCATCTTTTCAAAGAGCTCGTCCAGTTTCTTGAAAAGGGATTCTGCAGTTACACTACCTCCAGGGCTGCTAAGTGTTGCACAACCATCCTCTGAAGTTTCTCAGACCAGTAGCTTACAAGCACAACCAATATCCTCTTGTACGTTTTGCTTGTCGCCTCATCAATGTTGAGGGAGAAGGGGACACTTCTTATTTCCTCCAGCACTTCATCTTGAATTGTCTTCTTAACACCATAATTGAGCTTGTATGAGGCAGAGGTCCTGTCCATAGATAGTTCTGCAAGAGCTTGTGGGTCTTTTGCCTGCACCTTTGCTAAATCACTAAGCCCTGGTGTGATTGATAGAGTAAGTGAATTCTCAGCAACAAATCCAAGAACAAGTACCTGTAAGGTAATGGGGGGATAAAAGTAAGAGTGTTTTCAGGTGCAACTGTACATCCTAACCCCTCATAAGTCTTTGCTTAGTAATTATACAGTACATACACACAAACAAAAACAAACAATACCCTGTCTGGTCCTGCCTGATGGAACCTTTAAAATCACAATACATTTAATACTCTACACTCTTTCTAGCTAAAGATGGCTGGGAAACTGGAGAGTTCTGAGGTGTTAAGGTGGCTAGGTAATGGCTTAAGCTAACATAATTTCAAATGGCTCAAAATAATTTAATTTCTATTATAAAACGGATAGTTCCAGTCCTTCATTCTGATTGGTTGAGCCGCGTTCGAAGCCGTTGTAAATTACTCAACAAACATACACCTGTGACCGCATTACATTAGTATTACTGCGCAACTTGCCGTTTGTGATTCTTTGTTGCTGCCGGTTGCTGCATGTGTTTCTTGGCAACCTTGTACTTGTGCTGCATGTGTTGCTCGTACTTCCTTTTTCTGTTTTGCTTACTTCGCGTCTTGGTGTCATGTATATCACATTACTGTATGAAAATATCTTATGCGTTTTAGAATAATGTCACTTGCCAGGTAATGTAAAGGGTAGACTACAGAATTTATTAAACTTGTCAAAACGAAAATAGGAACTCCACTTTGTCTCTCTTTACATTTATTTTGTCCCGTTGCTGGCTTCAGCTAAGAAAATAAATAGTTCGCCCCACACATCCAAAATTCTTAGCACACTTTAGATAACCTTCCGCAACGAGTGCAGGCTCTTCGGTGGAGCAAAGAATCCACAAATGAATGGACTACTTGCGGAGTGACATGAAGACATGAATCAGAGGCACAAAAATCGTTGACAGCGGTGAGCGGTCATTACAGTATATTTACCAATACCCGACCCGTGCCTTGCACGCGCAAAGGGGATTTGCATGATTTACGAGAGCATCATTTTCAGGTCTGAAAAGCCGGATATCCGGAAAAATCATTCACCCGTTTATTAAGCGTGCAGGGCAACCACCCATAATAGCATTACAATAATTTAGCCTTGATGTCATGAACGCATGGACTAATTCTTCCGCATTTGTCATTGACGTAATTTAGATATATTTTTAAGATGGAAAAATGCGGTTTTACAGATACTAGACACGTGGCTTTCAAATGAAAGTTTGGTATCAAAGAGCACACCCAGGTTCCTAACCGACGACGAAGACTTGACAGAGCAGCCATCAAGTGTTAGACAGTATTCTATTCTTGGTGTAGCAAGTGGCTCAATTTTAGTGACTACGCCACCCCAGGTTAACGGGGAAAAACAACCCAAATAAAGCACACAGATACGTTCCACCTAGAAAAGGCAAGAGGCATGGGCTTCCGTACAAAAAATGTTTTATTAAAGCTAAAAGTTAATATTAATACATTTTATTTATTTGGCGCCTTTCTGGACACTCAAGGTCGCCTGTTGATCAACAATGATTTAAAATCAGTAATTCACATGGGTCATGATTGAATTGAACAAAGCCAAAAAAAATTATAAACAAAAGAAATAAACTAGATTCACAATAAACCTCCACAAGATTCACAATAAACCTTCACAAGATTCACAATACACCTTCACAAGATTCACAATAAACCTTCACAAGATTCACAATAAACCTTCACAGGGGCTGAGGCTTCCGGTCAGGAGCAGGCTAGTGTGCCGGCAGCAGGTCTACCATAAGAAGCACGCCAACCCAACGTACACCCACCAAATTCACTGCAAATAACCAAAGGTAGTGACACGGCAATAATGAAACTGCAATAACACTCTTAGTGAAGCAAAACCTGCACTGAAAAAAGTGAAACATCAGTGCAATTCATTCAAAGTATATATTTGCATTGGTCCAATGGAAAATTGTGATTTTCAGTTTATACCTTCTGTTTTCACTTTGCCTCAAAGTAAGTGTTACACCCTCTAAAATGATACTTTGGATTAACTTAAAAAAATTGATGTAATTTGTTACAGCTAATTTTTTTAGTTTTTCTCAAATTGTATTTATGATTTAGTTAAAACCATAAATTTTGATTAATGTCAAACCTAAATTTTAATTTTTTCCAACTCAACGTTTTACCTTTACCCAAAGTACACAGCAAAAACTCCAGTGTTAAATTAACACTCAAGAGTGTTAAAGTTAATGAGATAATTAAGTGATTAATTGAGTGATGATTGACTATTATTGAAGACACCTGATGTTAACAAGCAGAATCACTGAAGGAGAAAATCACAAATTGTAAGTTACCATTATGGTGATGTGTGTTTGCTTTAGTTGGGCTCTAGACCATTATATGTTTACTTTAATATTTGTTTGGCTGTTATATCTGAATTAAAACTGCCAGATGAACAAAGAAAAAAAAAAGTGATCTGATGGTGTTGGTTATATTATGACAATCATCATTTGAACTTGATCACTGAACTCATTAAGATCCTTATTTCTGACATAGGTTTATGTTGTTTATTACAGAATAACTGTGATTCTGCATAAATACCCAGAATTGTTGATATAATATAAAGGATTTCTTAAAAGTTGTTTTGGGAAAAAAAAAAATCTTTCTTTTAGGCACACGCAGACGTCAAGTTTCAGTCTATGCATCTCAACAATGGTGACAAGCAAAATATTCAATTAGGAAAAGGAAATTACATAGACAATTCAGATCATAATTTATTCATACCGCAATGCATGATGGGAGCCATTAATGAGTTGTGATTGGTGGCAGCCGCTGCAACATGCTTTATTATTGTCACCATTGTTGAGATTCACAGGCTGATTATTGATGTCTGTGTTTTTAAGTAAATTAATTCGAAAGTCTTTTGATTAGAAAAATGTTTATTAAATATTATGGGTTATATGAAAAATTCTGAAAATCATATGCTGTAGAATTACAGAGCTGATATAATTGACAAGTTAAACCAAACTATCTCAATAAGTTTCATTCTTCAGATCACAGCATGATTATGTCAAAACATAACCAACACCACACTTTTCTTTGTTCATCTGACTGTTATAAATCAATAACAGCAGACAAACAAAATTTAAAGTAAACATATAAGGGTGAAGAGCCCAACTAAAGCAAACACTATTCTCCCTAATGGTAACTTACAATTAGTGATTTTCTCCTTCAGTGATTCTGCTTGTTAACATCAGGTGTCTTCAATAATGCTCAATCATCACTAAATTAATCACTTAATTATCTCATTAACTTTAACACTCTTGAGTGTTCATTTAACACTGGAGTTTTTGCTGTGTACTTTGGGTAAAGGTAAAACTTAAAATTTTGGTTTGACATTAATCAAAATTTATGGTTTTAACTAAATCATAAATACAATTTGAGAAAATCTAAAAAAATTAGCTGTAACAAATTACATCAATTTTTTTAAGTTAATCCAAAGTATCATTTTTTTCAGTGTGCAGTGAGACAGACAACCAGCCCGCTCCAGGAAGTCCTCAGCTCCTAAAGGAAAGAAAGAAAGAAAAACATAGATAATTAATAAACTGAACAATTTAAATAAACAAAAGAAACAAAAAACATTCGAAGTCAATTTATTGGCTCTAACGTGACGAAAACCAACAAGAAAACAATTTACAATGCACCCCAAAATAGACAAAATATAAATACTATAAACAGATTAAAGACAGACAATAAACAAATACACTGACCGCTGCAGGAACACCACACAGAATTAACTGCAGTACGCCCGGAAGTTATTGCAGGCAGACCGGCCAATCAGAATCAAATAATAAATGCAGGATAAACGGGACAATTTAATTTAACAAAAATAAATAAACAAAACACATTCAAGGTCGGTCTATTGCCTTAACAGTCCAACGTGACCGACACAAAAAAAAGAAAACAATTTACCTTGACCCAAAATAACCAAAGTATAAATACTCTAAACACTCACATTCACATTCAAGAAAAACAAACAAATATACTGTGACTGCGGCAGAAACTCACACCAAATACAGAGTTAACTGCAATAACGTTACGCCTGGAAATGATTTCAGGCAGACACAGTCACTCAGAATCAAATAATAACTAGAAAACAAATCTACGAAAAACAAAAGTAAAGAAATGCCAACTAGTAGCAAAAACAATAAATCCTTCAAGCCCGCATAGACATGCTTGACTTAAACGTAACGGTGTGGAGAAAGCAGCAGCGTGGCTTTAAAAAGCGAGTGGCGGAGAGAGAGCGCGCTGTTTAATGCGACTGCTCACACTTAGCTCACTTTAGCGTCCACGAAGACCAGAGAATACGATCAAATTACACTTCAACATATACCATAAGACAATCATTTAACAGCCTTGTTGACTGCAACAGCTGGTGTTCCGATCAGTTAAGCTGCGATGCCACACCGATGGAAGCCCTGAAGGCACACCATACTGGGAGTAAGCAGCAACCCACGCGCACAAACCCTCAGCAACCCAGCAGCACTCTCAGTCTGTAGTTACAACGGAAGGGGCGGGCTTTCAACCATGACGCACCCCAGGAGGCATGAATGAACGGTTTATATGCCCCAATGGGCGATTGCTCATTGGCCACCTACCAAATAGTACTGACGTCACACGACTTCACTACATTGGTTATTACGGAAGTTTTTTGTCTAATAATTAGAATCTCTGTTTTTCAGAATTAAGTAGTAGGAAATTACTAGTCATCCAGTTTTTTTATATCAGCTATGCATTCCGTTAGTTTTGTGAATTGGTAAGTTTCGTCAGGGCATGAAGAAATATAGAGCTGAGTATCATCAGCATAACAGTGAAAACTAATGCCATGCTTCCAAATGATATCTCCTAAGGGTAGCATGTACAGAGCAGCAAAGGTCCTTGTACTGAGCCTTGTGGTACGCCATACTGAACTTTTGATCGATAAGACTGCTACATTCATTTACTGCTACAAACTGATAACGGTCAGATAAGTATGATTTGAACCATGCTAATGCAATTCCACTAATGCCAACATAATTTTCGAGTCTATTTAAAAGAATAAGAGAAAGAGACAATAGTTACGAAAGGCATTTATGACTCTCTACAATATCTTGCCCAAATGATGCTTATGATTCCCAGTTATGCTAGTAGGGCCTGACAGGGTGGTATGGCTGTGACACTGCCACATAAGAGACATGTTTTTACCGCTGTATATAATAATATATTTGTGTAGTTTTTAATGGTTTTACATGTCCCTTTGTCCATTTTTAACTCCCTTTAAGAAATGTGTCTTTTTTGTCTTTAATGAATATGGGACTCTACCAGGCATGGTCACAATCAAGACTTGTGCTGCTTTGATAGCTCCATTCAAGCAAATGTATTAATCCTGCATGCCCATGTATATACAATACCTAAGGACAGAATATTAAAACAGGTATAGTTTTATAGGGTTTTTAATTATATAATTTTTTTTTATAATGTAAATATTAAACTTCCAAATTTAAACTGATGACAGAACAGTACAGCAGCTAGACTAATTATTTTCCATTTGGTTTTCTGCTTTATCTCGGGATCCACATCCCGTAGAGAGTATGTCAGCTCCAGTTTGGATCCAGCCTCTTACAAAGACTTCAGATGCCCCAAACTTATGAACAGATGACTCCAACTCCTGCGAGGACTTCAGATGACGCAAACTCTGAATCAACATGCACCAATGCTACTTTTTCCACATATTAGAATCATTATGTCCATAACTCATAATAATTACTTCAATAAAGCTCATTGTTTCTGCCTTAAATTCCAAATACATTACTTGGACACACACGGCAAATGTGAATTGAATTGAAATATAAATTACTTAAAGCAAGAAAAAAAAAAAATCCAGATTAAAACACAGTTGAGACAAAGCGTGTTAATGCTTAAATATTTTAAATTGCACAGTGTTGAGTAACAAGTAACAATAAGGAAATGTGCCATACATATTTTGTTGAACATTAGAGTGAAGATTGGTACAGAACATCAAGGAGATGTTGACTTGTTTTATGATGACATCAGAATTATCTGTTACGTGAGAAAACAAAGTGCCTCATCTTATAGCTCTAAACAAATCATTTCAGAAAAATAAGTTTTATAATAAAAATAAAAAAACACTGCAAAACCAAGTAGCTTTTTAAAATGTCATATTCTCCTTTAATTACTTATTAATGGAAAATTGGCAATTTTTGACCGTTGTAACAAGCACAAAATGTTTTTGCGAATTTCTGGCAAATTTAAGCCATAAATAAGAGGATTGAGAACAGGAGGAATAATCAGAAATTCCACTGAAAAGAATATACCCACAATCTTGTATTTGTCTGAATCATACCGACTTAGAGCAATGTCACAAAATGATGCTATAGAGTAGTTCAGAAAGCTTATAATGTGAGGAAGACATGTTTGTAATGCTTTGCCCCTAAATTCTTTGGAGCTTTTGTGACAAATTATCAAAATTCGGACATAAGTATATAAAATGAAGAAGGCAGGGAGAAAAACTGTTGTTGTTGAGACAAAAAATCCAAGTATGTTGTTACTCAAAGTGGAAGTCCCACAAGAGAGCCGAACCACAGACCAGTTGGAACAGTACAGTCGAGCTATGTCAGTCCCACACAAAGGCAACCTGGCTGAGAAGAATATTAGAAGACCCATAGAAAATGCTGCATAAAGTGATGCTATTGCCATGTACGATGCTGTTACTTTTGAGGTCATAATTTTATGATATTTTAAAGGGTTACATATGGCAACATATCTGTCATATGCCATCAGAGTTAATATTGTATATTCAGATATTGCAAAAGAATAAATTGTAAAAATCTGAACAAAACACGCTGGCCTAGAAATGGTATTTGTATTAGAAAGAAGATCAACCATTATCCTAGGGAAAAAACCAGCTGACCCATAGAGATCATTGAGAGACAAGCAAAATATCAGGATGTACATTGGCTCATGAAGGGATCTCTCTTTAAACACCACAAACAAAATGATGGCATTAAATAATATAATTGCTAAATAAACTGTAAGTGTCAAAATTAGGATGAAATATTTAATATGAACAAACTCCTTGAACAAAGTAAAGTAAAAATATGAAGGCATAGTTACATTTTCCATTTGCTGTTCAAAACAATGAAATTGCCACATAAATAAATGTATAGATTCAGTTGATGTCCGTTATTTGAAGAAAAAAACTTCCAATAGTTTTTGATGAACTCTGTTCAGTCGAGTCTATAAATTTTGTTTTAAAGTTAAAATCAAGAGAGATGCTCATAATAGTGAAGGAAAAAGTGAGGAGAACTAGTTGTTGCCTTTGATCTGAGGCAACTGCTGAATTTGCTGTAAGTGGTTAATATAACAGCGTTACACCATCTGGGGCACATATACCAACAGAACACATGGGAATTTACCTCATTAGTTTAGCTATTTGTTGAGTAAAAAAACAAAAATGGTGGCAATAGGTAATGGCTGTATAAAAATCTGGCATAAAACACAAGACTTAAATTGTAAGTTCGCTGATTTTCAACCCGCTTTGAATTGTTACAGTGTTTCTAGTATAAGTAAATGAACAATGTTTACTCTTCCAAAAAAATCCTGTTTTTTTGTCAGCATGAACAGTGGGAATGACAGAAGGTTTAACAAATTAACAAAACCGTTATTGTTGTACTTTGTAGTACTTTTAATAAGGGTAGTACTTTGTCTACTCTTTAAACAGCATTATGATACAAATTAAACACTTCAACAGCCTTCTCACCTGTACTCAACAGTGTTTAGCTTAAGGGGGTTGGGAAGAAGATGTTCCTTGTTCCTCTTCTTTGCAAATCAACTCATGAAATGAAAGCTTTAGCGTAAATTCTGTTAGGAAGACTCAATCGTTGCGTCACTTATTACCTCCACATCTAACCAATCACGTGCTAATACTTGCAGTATAAAAGATTGGTACTTACACGTCTGAGTTCGCAGATGCTGACGCTGCCAATTACCTCCATCCTCCCCACCTCCACCAAGATGGTCCCTTCCCCTCCATCCTCCCCACAACCACCAGGGTGGTCCCTTCACATACCTCCCGAGGGTCGGCTGCGCCCCTGCCTTCTTCAGGCAGGAAATGCAGTTTCCACTACCCTCGGATTGCGCGCTACAGACGGGGCCTACGCCAAAGAACTTTATAAATATTTGCTTGCTGGGCTGTTAATAAATATATGCTTTGTTATAGTGTCAGTTTCTTATAGTTTGTTCCCCTCCATTTGGCCTAAAACACTGGGTGTTTCTCAATATGCGTTCTTCAGCGATCTTGCGTCCTTGTGTTCTCGTTTTACGTCATCATTAACCGTCGAAGTTCAGACCCAATTCTCAAGAACGCAAGAACAGAGGACGCATGAAAGAACCCGGATGTGTTCTTGATACCGAGGATGCATCGAATGCAGACTTGAGCTAGTATTCGCCTGGTGTCCCAGAAGTCATTGCGGCCGGTTCCGAGTTCGTTCTTCCAAGGAAGCTTGGCAAGACCGGTCTCCACGAGAACACAAGTCCGTTCTCTGCGTTCTTGGAATTGAGAAACAGCCCCTGTTGCTAGTCATCCACTTTGAAATGGAGACTACAAACACTGAGGTTTTTCCAGCCCAGGCTAGAGCTATCTGTGGCAAAATTCTTTCTGCAAAATGATATTACATTGCGTCATTCATGTTTCGTAACAGTTTCAAAGTGAAATGTCTAGTGAGTGGTGCTAAAAAGCGTGAACAGTTTTATTCGAAACTGATGATCGTGAATCTGGCAATGTTTATTACATTTGTTTTTGTATGTATCGCCGCAGTTCTGAATTGAAATGTCCGGTGAGTGGCGTTAAGGTAAATTAAGGTAAATGCTCCATTGCATTTTAAAACCAAAAATAAACCCTAAACCTAGTGTTAACAAAGGAAAGTGTGACATAAAAACCCAATTGCAGAAGCAACCGTGGTATTTTAGCTTGTTTCTAGAAGTCTTTTTGAGTTATTTTGTCATAGCTTGTGTTTCACAGGATTGTTCCAAGTACAATTATGTACCAGCTGAGCTACAGAGCAAGCTTAGTATGTCACAAAAGTCAAACATATAGTGCTGGTTTTGTGATGCACCCTCCTAAATGTATTCGTTGACAAATCATGCACTATAGTAAAAAGTGTTAAGAGGTCATAATTTTATATTTTGCAAGGAGCCATGTGAAAATGCATCCATAATCTGCATCTGCATGTAATCATAATTTTCTATGAAAAGGATTAAAAGTAGGGGTGTAACGATTCGTTTTAACAACGATTCGATTCGTGGTTGTCGATTCGGACAGGTAACAATTAATTATGGATATAAACAAACAAGTAAACAACAATTAATGTCAAATGCATTCACATTTTATTTGAATAAAGTAGGACTGAACGATTATGACAAAAATTATAACTGTCGATTATTCCCTTGAAATTGTAATTGCGATTATTAATTACGATTATCACAACATTGAATGATGTTTTGAATAGCTTGGCCATGGGACCCACATTTCCCCATGGTCATCAAGCCGCGACCCACCTTTTTAGGAATTATATAGGCCTATTATAATACATTTGTTTACACAAAAATTGTTGACACGCAAGTTCTGTCCCCCTTTACTTAACATACAAAAAAAATAATTTGTAAGAATATGACAAATACTGATAAACAGTAGGCACTTCGAGGTTAAGCTATTAAATAGTAGTCCCAAGTAAGTGGCATTTTGTTATGGAAATAAACAACAATTAGGCTACTATGGTGATACACAATACTTAGAAGAACTGGTAAAGAAACATGGAAACTGCTCCTGATAAATAGCAACACACATGACGTACCAATAACGCAATTTATTGGTATTTTACTTTTATTTCTTAACTTACTAATTTACGACATTGCATTCTCGTATGTCTTTTGCACTTTAGTGAAGTGATACAGCGCGCTCCGCCGCATTTGCGCATGCAATTGAAGAGAGCAGTACTCACTACTGCAGTATAGCGGCTGAGAGACAAGAAAGTCCATTTTTCTGAGGTGACTGACACCCCTTTTCCACCAACAAGAACCAGGTGCTGGTTCGGAGCTAGAGCTAGTGCCGGTTCGGAGTTGGTTCTACTGATGAGCCTCCAAAGAACCGGTTTGCTTTTCCACAGGCTAAAAGAGCCAACGCAGAGCCAGGTCTTACGTCACAGCTACGTCTCATCTTTCTCAGCAACGTTAGCGCGGCGGCGCCAAACACAAACACATCATCAACAATGGCACACGTTGCTTTGCTATTGATGTTCATGGCTTTGCGGACCTACATCGGCATCCAAACACGGCGGATCCAACATGTTCGCGCGGCTCGCCATTATTTGTACAGATGGAGATTACAAGCGAGAGTAACGGCATGTACATAACATTTATTTTTAACAATAAGATGCCGACTTTAGCCTTAGATTTATATTTTAGATCACGGCCGATCTCTTCAGTCTTGTTGGCCACGGTAACCCCGCCCCCAGCCTCTGACGCAAGCGGTTCTTTCTTGGCTCCGTTCTAAACCCTGCAATGATTTGGTGCTACTTAAGAATCAGTTTTACTGGTTCGGAGCTGGTGCTTTGGCGGTGGAAAAACAAAGAACCGATTTGAAACTAGGCTCTGGCTCCGAACCAGCAGATAGGCAGACTGAATCGAGTAGCGTTTAACACCTTTATCATTAAAAGTGCTAAGTGCTATCCATATAAAGTCTGACGTGCTTAAATCCAATGCGTTATTGCCAAGTATCGATACAATCGATTCATTACCTTTTAAAACGATGTTAGATCGATATATGTCATCCGGAAGACCAACTTGCCGAGCACAGATCGATGTAGTTGGATCGTAGGAATATAAATCGATACATCGATGTAGTTGATGAATCGTTACACCCCTAATTAAAAGTGCTTGCTGTTTTTTTGTTGTTGTTGTTTTTTTTCTGCCTCTAGTATTAATTTCTGTTGGAGACTGCAGTGATATGTATGTATCGGTATGTATATTTGCAGTTACATTTTTCCAACGAGGCTGTGTTGTTTTTCCGTTGCGGTTTTCTCTCTGTTTTTATGATTCTTTGCTGTTTTTAGACACTGCCTACAATGTACTGGATCTCCGCACATACTAACCTAGAATACTGTCTAACACTTGATGGCTGCTCTGTCAAGTCTTCGTCGTCAGTTAGGAACCTGGGTGTGCTCTTTGATACCAATCTTTCATTTGAAAGCCACGTTTCTAGCATCTGTAAAACCGCATTCTTCCATCTTAAAAATATATCTAAATTACGACATATGTGTTATGAGTGTGAAGGATGAACCCAATCACAGACAGTTTGCAGGACACACAAGGTTTATTGGTGACAGAAAACAGGGAAAACAAAACCCACGAGGGGGCAAAACATAGACAGGGCAAATAAAGAGTAACAAAAACTAGACTATGACTAGACAATTAACTAGACAATAAACAAACAGCAAATACAAGGTCAGAACTTCACTAGACAATCCACTTGACAGGTAGATCACACAATGTTTGACAATGAACCGACACAAGAAAGCAGACATGAGGGGATTAAATAGGGAACAAATGAGGCCAACAGGTGATAATGGGGAAACAATAATGACTAAACAAGGATAACAAGGAGGGCGGGGCTAGATGACGAGACAACACAAGCACATGGCCCAGCAAAAGGCCATGTGTGTGCACATAAAACATGGGTCTGTCATGATCCTGCCTCAAGACCAGGGAAAATCAAAGACTAGATGGCAGAATCATGATATGCTTTTAATGAAAAATGTGGAAAAGTTAGTTCATGCGTTCATGACCTCAAGGCTAGATTATTGTAATGCTCTTATAGGTGGATGCCCTGCACACATAATAAACAAACTACAGCTGGTCCAAAAAGCAGCAGCTAGAGTTCTTACTAGAATCAGGAAGTATGACCATATTAGCCCGGTTCTGTCAACACTGCATTGGCTCCCTATTAAACATCATACACATTTTTAAATATTGCTGATTACTTACAAAGCACTAAATGGTTTAGCTCCCCAGTACTTGAGCGAGCCCTTAACGCATTATAGTCCTTCTCGTCTATTGCGATCTCAAAATTCTGGCCAGTTGATAATACCTAGAGTATCAAAATCGACTGCTGGCAGTAGATCCTTTTCGTATTTACAGTTAAACTCTGGAACAGTCTCCTTAACATTGTCCAGGAAGCAGACAAACTCTGTCAGTTTAAATCTAGAATAAAAACACATCTCTTCAACATTCTACATTCCTATTATTCAGCTGCATAAATTAGGTCAGCTGGAACCGGGAACACTTTCTATAACAACTGATGTACTCATTACACCATCAGAAGAATGGCATCTACGCTAATGTTAGTCTTTCTGCTTATTCCGAGGTTTACTGTAATCAGCTGGATCCAGGCCGTATCCAGATCAGATGGTGGACCAACGCCTAGTTGGACAGGACCACAACGCATGATGTAGTCAGCCAGATCTGGGCCGTATCCAGATAAGATGGAGGACCTGCGCCTAGACACGACCACAACGCATCCCTGAAGTGTCACCAGAGATTGTGTCAACTAGGGTTGTAACGGTATGAGATTTTCACGGTATGATAATCGTCTCAGAAAATATCACGGTTTCATGATATACGGTATTAAACAATCATTATTATTATTTTAATCATCTGCTACAATGGCTCTTAAATGAATGAAAACAGATAGGGTTTTTTGGTTGAACATATGGTTTATTAAAACAAACTTTTTTGTATGAGTCTACCTTTTGAAAAAATAAGAAAGAAAAAATAAATTCCCAATTGAACAAACATGTCTAATCAATTGAATTCATAAAACCTTAACTTATTTTTATTCTTAATTTATTAATTATTATTTCAGATAATTATAAGATAGTAGAGTCTTATAAAATGTATTTCCTCAGAAATTCTGGGTAACTTGTCTGATATAATTTGTCTGGATTCTATGATTTAATACAAATATATTATTGAAAATGCAATCAGATGAAATGTAACAACTTTTGTTTGTCTGGATAGGTTTACTAAATTAAAACAGACAAAAAACTATATTTCTTAATGTTTAAATAAACTTTATTATTGTTGTTGTTATAACTAAGCTATATTCTATTGTACAATAGTAACATTTCTTTAAGCTAAATCAAACTTTTATTTTGACAGGTTGTACTAAACACCTATGAGTTTCAGTCAGAGTGTATTTGATGATGATTCTTTTAAATAAAAGCAGAGAAGCTCTGGATATGTTCATGTGTTCACGTCCTCATATGAGTGAGACAGCAGACGCTTTAAACACCATGAGCGTCAGCGTCACACATACTTGAGTATGTACTAGGCGAAATGGCGCTGCTCATTCACACAGAACAAGCAGAATATAGTTTTACAGTATAGCATTGTTTTCCGCTGTATATTAATAGACACACTCATAGCGATTTGGATTAATTTACCATTTAGAAATTTAAATATGTTCGACATATTTCCTCCTTTTGCAGCCACTCTTCGTCCATATTTCTAGACACAACTGACCTGTTGAAGTTTCCGAATGCCTTCCCACAGTTGCTTAATAAAAGCGGGCTTCCCACACAAACGAACGTACATGTCTCATTAGTATGAGAAAAAAAAAACTGATTTTAACTGTCGGTCTCGGGTCGAGCTCGGACATATCTTTATGCCTGTCGGACTCGGGTCGGGTTCGGTTACTGCTCTGTCGGACGCGGGCCGGGCTCGGACAGAAAAATTCCCGATCAGCACTCTAAACTGGATATCCATCTTCGAGGAAAATCCTGCGTTCGTTTTTCAGATGACAAAAGTATACTTGTTTTCGGCGGGGGAAAACGAGATTAGAATTCGCAGCCTCTGTCTGCTGCACATGTATTGGGTGGAGTCTAAGCAGTCAAGTGAAAAGAAGTTGCATATGCGCAGATGAGATCTGGTTTAATTATTATTATTTTTTTCAAAACCATGGATTAGCAAATGTTTACGATATGATAATCGTACATGCCAATATCGTGATAAATCGCCATACCGGTATACCGTTACAACCCTAGTGTCAACTAGACTCCCCCCTTTGAAGGCCTCATCGACACGACAGCCATCAGCACTGATCCTCAACGGCGTGATGACTCCAATCTTAAACCAGATGGAACTGGATAATATTCTGATTGTTCCAATCCAATGTGTCTTCTGACCTGTAATGCTGCCTGGATCATAATCATACAGTGTTCGTTCGTTGGCCAGAGGAGAACTGGCCCCCCGACTGAGCCTGGTTTCTCCTAAGGTTTTTTTATCCATCCTGCCACCTGATGGAGTTTTGGTTCCTTGCCACTGTCGCCTTTTTTCACCTTTGTTGGCATTGGCTTTTAACTTGCATAGTTGGGGACATTAAATTTAACATTTAATTGAATATTCAACAATAATATTGATCTGCCTGCATTGACACCATTATATGAGAACTGAACTGAGCTGGACAGTGACATCACGGTGTTCTCCATATGGTTATATATATAAATTAACTAAATTAATAACTGTTTTACAACAAAATGAAACATCACTGAACTTACTTAAGCTGGACTGTGACACTATCTTATTCTGGAAACAAACTTTGTTGCATTTTCCTGTTATCTCTGTAAAACTGTTTTGAAATAATCTGCATTGTAAAAAGTGCTATATAAATAAATGTGACTTGACTTGACTTCATGGACTTTTAGTTTGGTTTTCATTATTTCCTGTTGTTTTTGTTCAAGTTTCCTGCCACTTGTTTGTTACCATCAATATTCATTTAATCATCACAGCTGTTCGTATTTGAGTTCGTTATCATTGTATACTTAAGTTCGTCTCGGTTACTATTGTAACCTCGGATCCCTTAGAGAAGGGAACGAGTATTGCTTAAGTAGCTTGCGCTATGGGAAAAACTCAAGAGACTGCGCTCTACTCCCCCCCTCCCCGTCCTCCGGGGAGACCGGACACGGCGGCTGTAGTACCTGGGGGTCTGGGCAGACTAGGTGAGTGAAAAGGAGACGGAAGCATGAGGAGCGACAGAGACGAGAGAGGGGAGAGAGAGAGAGAAAAAAAAAAAAAAAAAATCTTGGTCCGGTTCCCACAAAGCGCTGCCATCTGGCCCTACACCAGCTGGGTGATCTTCTCCGCGGTGCCTGGCGGTGGCGCTGGATAGCCCTCGGTGGACGGCACGACACTCCTCCGGGTACGGACAGATGGCAGGAGTCCCCCGTTCCCTGCTCCTCCCCATCATGGCGGACGACAGCAGGCTCCGGCGAACGGTGGCGACTCCTCCGCTCCCTCACGGAAGGCTGTCCTCTCTTGATCTCCACTGTCGTCGCTCCCACTTTATGCTTTCGCTTCTCCGTGAGAGATACGAGACCGGTGCGTCGCGCAGGTGTCACTCATCAGTAATCACACCACCGGCCTCGTGTCGCTATCTCATGGCCCTCGGCCTCGTCCTGCTCGCACACCCCTTATTTATAATGTATAAGAACCGTAGTACAGGTTGAACCATGACTAGATATACATCGGGCCTTAAAGTATGGTGAATTGTGCTTAACACTTATTATATTCTAAGAACCTTTGCTTGTAAAGCGGGAACTTCGAGGTTATAAAATCTCATAAATGTGGATGGCGAGGCCCAGCCGGACGCCGCACTGATATCTTCAATTGGTATTCCACTCAACCATGCCCATGACGAGGCCATGCCTCTCGTGGAATGAGCTCTAATACAACGGAGGCCCTTAGACTGATAAGCTAAGACTCCATTCCTCACATTCGGATGCAGTGAGGGAAAAGCTGTCATCCTTGTCGTCCTCCTCGTCTGATGCCCCAAAAGAGACGAGACCGGCCGTTCACTGAGAGGGCTGGTCTGCCTGTGTGAACAGGACCGGCGAGGGTGTTTCTCTGGGAGAGAGCGAGGCACGCGGGGACTCGGCCGGTGTGTGCTCGCTCGTATTCGTCCGCTCTGGCATCCTCTGTGCGTGGCGCTTTTTCTTGCACGGTTAGAGCTAAGGAAAAGGTGGGAGCGGGCGCGGGTCGTCGTCGGCGAACCTGGCCAGTCGAGCCCTCAGTGTAGAGAGCGCCATTTCAAAACACTCCGGGCAGACGCCCTTAAAGAGTGCAGCTTCCTATCACGGCCCAGACAGGAAGCGCAAAGGATGTGACGATCTCCGCCGAAAAGAGGGCCTCTACACGAGGTGCAGGTGACCCGAGGCATTTGAAACAATGGCTGAGAAAATTGCTCTTTTCGAAAGTGAGTCGCAGCGGCGAACACACTAGCTTTTGTAAAAGGATATAGCGCTCCGGATGGCACAGCTGAACAGCGGGCTGAAGGCGGCGTCCAGTGAAACCAGGAAGCCGGCGTCCTCAGAGCTGCTAAGCAGGTGGCTTGGTTTTTCGATGGCGGCGAAGAAGTCTTCTTAATCCGGAGGACAGCGAAGTGGAGACTTGCTGAAGGAGATTAAATCTGATTCTATGGCGAAAATGGGGGCTTTGCTATAAGCCACGCACATTCTGGCAGGCTCTGACGCGGCCTGATTGGTTCGCACGCATGAGCCGCCTTGCAATAGGTTCGTGCAGTTGCTGAAGCACAGCCAATGACTTCTCTAGATGCTCAGCTAGCTGTCTGCTGTGCGGCTGCACTGCGTTTTAAAAATTTGGCTTCAATATTCTTGAGAAAAGGAGTTTTTCCCATAGCGTAAGCTACTTACGCAATACGAGAGACCTCTTGAAAGGGAACCTGTGTTTCCTCATTAATTGTCGGTTATTGTTTGTGTTACGTGCAAGTTTTTAACAAAGGGTAACAAAAAAGATCTAACTTTTTACACATGAGCTAATTAAAAATAATCCTTTATTAATTACAGTGACAATGAACAAAAAAAAAACCCACTATGTATATAGCCTAATAATGTACAGTATTTACATTTATTTTCCCTACATCTTTATAGAGAACAGCAGGGATAACACAGAAGTAATTGCTCATATCAGTTAAATTACACAGGCTGACTTTAGCTATTTTTATAATTAAACCTATGATGTATACATGTTAAATAAATAAATAAAGATTGATTGATTGATTGATTGATACCAGAGAACCCATTTCATCACACAATCAAATTCTGAAAAAAGTAAGGCACTATCTATAATATTTCATTTTCATGAGTGTTTGTGGTGCTTATCTTAAGTTAGCCAGCAGGTTGTGCCATTGTGCTAGAATTACATGCTACTGAAAATAAGAAGCATATTATAATAATAAGAAAAGTTCTTGATAACAGAAGTTTCTACAGATATCAGTTCTGGATGTTTAGAAAGAGAATATTTTATTTCAAAATATATGAATGATAAAAAAAAATTATAATAATAATTACTATAATATGCTAGTTTTGATATATTGTTTGTGAATTCATCACTGTGTCCAAACATAAGGCACTGCAGGTCAAAGATCACTCAATGTTAATGGGACCAAATGTTGATAAAACACCACCAAATGATGTAACTCAACAAAGACTCAAGGTCGTTAAGTTGTTTTCACTTCTAATATGGTCCCTTGGCCATCCCAGGAAAGGATACTGTTAACCACGTCTCCCAGTGGCCCAAGATAAATGGACCTTCAGGTTAATTAGACATAAAACACTTTAATTAAGTCCCTTGGTCAAAAGGCCAAGACCAGTCCCAATGAGGCTTGTGATTGTGGTGACCCTAAGAGGAGAATGGTGGTGGAAAATATGAAGACTGAAAATAATTTTTGTGACTTACTACAATATCTTTCTCCAAAATTTGTCAAGGATTCTCAATTTAAATAATAAAAAAATAAAAAAAATAGACCGACAGTGTGTGTAGTATTCCTACATTGTGATACAAGACAGTCAGATATCAGAGGCAACATATGTTCCTCAAAACAAAACTGAACATCTCAATATTGCAATAATTCAAGGTCAACACAACAGCCTCTTAAATGCCTACAAACACTCAAGTCTCACTTAAGCTCAAGTGTTCAAAAAGGGCATAAGTAAACCAATATATCCTTCAAAAAGGTCTCTTCAACATAATGGATTAATAAAATAATGTAAAGTAAAGTGAAAGTCAAATCCTACTTGAACTGGACGTGCTGGTTTCGGCCTCATTATCGACTCATATTTGAAACACCCGCTATTCACATATATAAATAATAATAACAATAGCCTATAGCAGGCGGCCTTTAAATCGTTCACAAGGAACACTTCAGTACACTACACTACAGAAAAAAAAAGAAAAAAAATGGATTATCATATGTTACTTCAATCTCATTTCATAACGTCATAACAAATGGAAACATTTGGAGTAAGTAAAAACATGAAGCCTAATATTTGGTGCATTTTGCTTTTCAAACGCACAGCGCGAGTGACTCAAACTCACAGCGTGTGCAGAGACAATTTACTGAAGCAATCGAGCCACTCCAAACTATGAAACATTATTGTTACCGCATTATACATATCTACATTTGAGCAGATATCCACAAACACAGTATTTAACAGCAAACACTGGTCTAAACAGTAGTAAAGTCAAGTCAAGTCAGCTTCATTTATATAGCGCTTTTAACAATGTAGATTGTTCCAAAGCAGCTTTACAGTGATAATAGGAAATTAAAGTAACAGAGATTGTTTTGGCTTTATAGCAGCTCTAGAATAAAGTTATTGTCCAGCTAAAGTTAGTTTGATTGATTCACTTCCGTCGCAAAGATCATTAGTTGTTAACTTAAAGGCCGCTAACACGACACCGTTTTAACAGAAAACTCTTAAGATCTTTCTGCGCAAATTCAAAAACGCGAACCAGTGAGAACGCTGATGGCGTGCACATGTACATTACGAGTTCAGTCTATAGGTATGCGCGTTTGAATATATGTGCGCAGGCGTGTAGTCCTTCCCTACAAATCAACCCTCAACATACTACTTGTCTGGCCTTAAAATTTATAATATAGAATTTTTATCGCTTCCGCGTAGCCATGCGAACCGGAATTATCCCGACAACGCTTTATCTGTTCAGAGGTAAAGGGAAGGGAGGGAGGCCTTCACAGGGGAGAGTCTGGTTGACACTTCAGGACTGTGTTGTCGTCACGTCCAGGCGCAGGTCCTTCATCAGATCTGGATACGGCCTGGATCCAGCGGACTGCAGTAAACCTCGGGATAAACAGAGAGACTAATATTAGCATAAACGCCATTCTTCTTATGATGTAACGAGTACATCAGGATTTATGAGAAGTGTTCCCGGTTCCGGCTGACCTAATCTATGCAGCCTAACATTGAATTATAAAAGTCTATAATGTTGTAAGCTCGCACTCGATCGGCCCAAAACCAGCATCCGACCAGCGCGGAAGGTCTTTACGTGTTACTGTCCTTTTCTCGAGGCAAAGTATTTTTTGATTAAATGTAATACATTTGAAAATTTATTTTCTCGTTATTTCTTCTGGTTTTAATGATATCTGTGGATCATTAATTGTGAGCAAATGTTTGACTATTCCTATTCCAGTTAGAATAATCAAATGTAACTATTTATTATGTCAGGTAAATGTATTATGCCAATTTCAAAATCAATTCAAATATAATCAATACAAAACATCAAATACTCTGGAATAAAGAGAAAAGATGCAACCCAACATTAAGAAATACATGAGGCTGAGAGGTCTCACTCTCAGCCTCACGGGCCAATCTGATGTACAGAAAAGGCCCCGAATCCCATACTGCATTTCATTATCAGGACCTTTTTCACTTGGAAACATGTACTAACAAAAGAAATTTGGGTAACACTTTATATTACGACCCGCAAAACAACTGCGTAAGTAAACCGAAATTACGGTGTACGTTTCTGTAATTATAGTGTACTTCCGTGTAGGTACAAGGGAACAATATGTTAAGTTTTGAGTAATAAAGGGGTAACAAGCAGATATACAACCTGCAAAGAACTTCGTAAGTAAACCGAAATTACGGTGTATGTTTCTGTAATTATAGTGTACCTCCGTGTAGGTATAAGGGAGCAATATGTTAAGGTTTGGGTGATAAAGGGGTACAACCAGATATACAAGAAAATTATTTATAATGTAATTATTTTAAAAATGATACCTATATTCTGTTAATATATTCCAGGCAAAAATTGTACGTCTGTTGTATATAAAAGTTTTTATTATATATAAAAAGCTTTATTAAGATGAAAAAGTGTTTTGAATTTTTTTTGTAAAATAAAAGTCAGAAATTAAATGGGATCCTTTACTGTATATTTACTGCACTTACCCTGTAACTACACAGAACAAGGGGGTAACAAGCTCCACTTAAATTTACAGCCCGCAGGAGTTACACTTACCCTGTAAATACACAGAACAAGGGGGTAACAAGCTCCACTTTAATTTACAGCCTGCAGGAGTTACACTTACCCTGTAAATACACAGAACAAGGGGGTAACAAGCTCCACTTTAATTTACAACCCACAGATGTCAAAATTACCCTGTAACTACATTGCATAAGAACATATTTTTCCAGAAATGTGATAACTTTTATATACAACAGACGTACAATTTTTGCCTGGAATATATTAACAGAATAGGTACGTGTTAGTTTTAAAATAATTACATTATACATAATTTGCTTGTATATCTGGTTGTACCCCTTTATTACCCAAAACTTAACATATTGTTCCCTTATACCTACACGGAGGTACACTATAATTACAGAAACATACACCGTAATTTCGGTTTACTTACGAAGTTCTTTGCAGGTTGTATATTTGCTTGTTACCCCTTTATTACCCAAAACTTAACATATTGTTCCCTTATACCTACACGGAGGTACACTATAATTACAGAAACATACACTGTAATTTCGGTTTACTTACGAAGTTCTTTGCAGGTTGTATATTTGCTTGTTACCCCTTTATTACCCAAAACTTAACATATTGTTCCCTTATACCTACACGGAAGTACACTATAATTACAGAAACGTACACCGTAATTTCGGTTTACTTACGCAGTTGTTTGCGGGTCGTAATATAAAGTGTTACCGAAATTTGCATTCAGAGGTTGCACCTTTTGGGGGGGTAGGAGACCATTTGTCTAGAAACCACCTTCCTTTGTCTGTCAGTTATCCCTAAACTCTTAAAAACCTTATTACCTTTTGTTTTACTTATTTGGAAATTAGACATTTGTACCAGTCGCAATGAGACATTTTAAATGATACCAAACATGAAAAATACTCTGTGATAATCATTCACATTAAACTATACATTTTCTTGGGTGAATTCAGGTGATCTGAGCATGAGAGAGAGGAGGTGGGGAAGAGGGGGAGAGATGTGTTCTGAGGTGAGACTTTGCCTCTCAAATGGTGAGTTCAAATGGAAATTTCCAGAGAGGTCCTTTGTTCTCTCAGGGTCTGGGTGCTCTTCAACCAGACTGTCCGGCATTTCCTAATTTTTCAATTCTTACAATGTGTTATGTGTATGCTAGGTCAAAGAGATGTGTTTTTAGTCTAGCTTTGAACTGACAGAGTTTGTCTGCTTCCCGGACAATGTTAGGAAGACTGTTCCAAAGTTTTGGTGCTAAATAGGAAAAGGATCTACCGCCAGCAGTCGATTTTGATATTCTAGGTATTATCAACTGGCCAGAATTTTGAGATCACAATAGACGTGAAGGACTACAATGGGTTAAGAGCTCGCTCAAGTACTGCGGAGCTAAACCATTTACTGCTTTGTAAGTAATCAGCAATATATAAAAATGTATACAATGTTTAATAGGGAGCCAATGCAGTGTTGACAGAACCGGGCTAATATGATCATACTGTACTTCCTGGTTCTGGTAAGAACCCGAGCTGCTGCATTTTGGACCAGCTATAATTAGTTTATTAAGCGTGCAGGGCAACCACCCATGATTAAAGCATTACAATAATCTAGCCTTGAGGTCATGAACGCATTAACTAATTGTTCCGCATTTGTCAATGAGAGCATATGGCATAATTTAGATACATTTTTAAGATGGAAAAATGCGGTTTTACAGATACTAGACACGTGACTTTCAAATGAAAGATTGGTATCAAAGAGCACACCCAGGTTCCTAACCGACGACGAAGACTTGACAGAGCAGCCATCAAGTGTTAGACAGTATTCTAGATTATTACGTGAGGACGTTTTTTGTCCAATAATTAAAATCTCTGTTTTTTCAGAATTAAGTAGTAGGAAATTACTATTCATCCAATTTTTTATATCAGCTATGCATTCTGTTAATTTTGTGAATTGGTGCGTTTCGTTGGGGCGTGAAGAAACATAGAGCGGAGTATCATCAGCATAACAGTCCTACTACTGAGCCTTGTGGTACGCCATACTGAACTTGTGATCGATGAGACATCTCTTCATTTACTGCTACAAACTGATAACGGTCAGATAAGTATGATTTAAACCATGCTAATGCAATTCCACTAATGCCAACATAATTTTCTAGTCTATTTAAAAGAATGTTGTGGTCAATAGTATCAAATGCAGCACTAAGATCGAGTAACACTAATAGAGAGACACAACCACGATCGGATGATAAGAGCAAATCATTTGTAACTCTAATGAGAGCTGTCTCAGTACTATGGTACGGTCTAAATCCTGACTGAAAATCCTCGCAGATATCATTTCTTTCTAAAAAGCAACATAGTTGTGAGGATACTGCCTTTTCTAGTATCTTTAAAAGAAAAGATAGATTCGAGATCAGCCTGTAATTGACTAATTCTGTATCAAGTTGCATTTTTTTAACAAGCGGCTTAATCATAGACAGCTTTAAAGTTTTTGGCACGTATCCTAATGACAAAGATGAATTAATGATATTAAGACTCAATACTAAAACACTCATACTAGCCTAGTTTTGTCACATTGGGTTGCAGAAAGGCAGACAAAGAAGAAGATCACTTCCAATACAATGTTCAATAATAATCCAGAAGACAGGTAAACAGCTGAGCAACACACACTTACACATAACAGTGATCAGACAGAGAATGGATGTGAGGGACAAACTTTTATAGCAAACACAAATGTGGATGATTAATCAAACACAGCTGAATCAAATTATCTCATAATGATGGTTACCATGGTAACAAAGGAGTGGCGGGAAACCTGAACAAAGGAAAACATGTGACAAATGAAAAAAAATTCTAACAAATTCAAACAGCATCATGCTGTTTTATGATCGAACATAAACTGCAGTCTTGTGTCGTACATGTATATAAATTTAGCACTGAAAGGTTGCCTACCTGTCTATAGTTCATATTTCAACATGTTTGTGTCTATATAGCCTATACTTACATTTTAGTCTGGCACCAGTTTAACAAGTAGCTACAATGTAAAGTTTATGCAACAATAGCATGCTTTCGATTTGTTCAGGTGACAACTGCTTATTTGTTAATCTAGCCACTATACTGAATAAAAACCTTGGGGTGTTTTAGTTATTTTCTATGAGTTTGCGGAGATGCTTGGCCCTTAAAGCTTTTAGAGCCTTTTCATAGTGTGGCATACTCCCTTTCCACACAATTCTTAAGATCTCTAAATTAATTTGTTTCTATTTGCGCTTTAGGTTACATTGTCTGCCGAATCAGCAATGTGCTAATTTGCATAACCCATGTGTTCAACGGCCCTGTCATAAATACAACCCCATCCTTCAAACTCCACATTCATTTTTCAACAGATAAAGAAAGACTGTCTTTAAACCGATGCTTGATAGACACATGAGTAACTGTAAGATATATACTGTATACTATACTGTGTATTTGCTGTATATATGTATCCGCTTTTTGTGATTCATGTTTCAGTCTATTGTGATGAAATTATATTCTAAAAATATCGTGAATAATGTTTTTTCTCTGTTCCAGTAGCATTTCTTTAACTTTGTTTTTCTTCTGTTGTTCATGTAATTACAGGGCCATGCTGCAAAGCACAATGCAAAATATTTCCTTCACACTGGATGCATATAACAAAATACATGACTTGAAATTTGTTTTTGTTGTTGTGCTGGGTTTACTTTTTCCACTCATCATCATTGCTAATGGACTGATCATCTGTGTAGTATGTCTTGAAAGAAAACTACATAAGCCAATGTACGTCTTTATCTGCAATTTGGCATGTATAAATGTATATGGTGGCACAGCAGTTGCACCTTTTATCATAAATAGTTTCTTGACAGAGAATTATCAAATAACATGGCTTTCTTGTTTTGTACAAATCTACTTTATATATACCTATGTTAGTTGTGATATAACAAACCTAACACTTATGGCTTATGATCGATATATTTCTATATGTTATCCTTTACATTATGACAAAATAGTCACCCCCACAAAGGTGATTTTGGGTATTGTATTCACTTGGCTTTTCCCCTTTTTCAGAGTGACCATCCTTCTCTCATTAACAGCAAACATTGACATTTGTGGAGTTATCATTGAAAAAGTCTATTGTGATAATTATTCAATAGTGAAGCTAGCATGCTCTGATATTTCATATTACAACATACATAGCACAATATTAATTTTCTTTGTGGTTGTACTCCCATTTTTTATAATTATCTACACTTATTTAAGAATCATATTAATCTGTTTAACACTGTCAAAAAGAGGACGAGTCAAACTCTTTAGCACTTGTGTCCCACATCTAATGGCATTATTTAACTTTATTATTGGGACTTGTTTTGAACTTTTGCAAAGCCGGTTTGATATGAGACATGTACCCTACACAATTCGTGTAATACTTTCTTTGTATTTCCTTATTCTTTCCCCATTAATGAACCCAATCATGTATGGGATGGGAACTCAAGCAATAAAGGAAGCTATAATGAGAATGCTTTGTCATAAGTTTTACCAAAGGCAAGCTGTTGTAAGATGTATAACTTAAAACACTTTTTCACGGATGTAGATACCAGTAAGGCTAATATATTCATACTAAAAGCCAAACATTTCAGTTTTGATATCAAGGGGACTCTAATCTGTTTGGAATTGTCAAAGAGAGGATGAGTCAAACTCTTTAGAACTTGTGTCCCACATCTAATGCCATTACTTCCTTTGAACTTATACAAAGTCGGTTTGATATGATAAGTGGCCAACATGCTTCATGTAATACTCTCTTTGTATTTTCTTATTATTTTTCCATTATTAAACCCAGTGATTTATGGTATGCAAAGTCATGCAATAAAGGAAGCAATAATGAGAAATTTGTATACCAAAGGCAAGCTGTGCAAGTTGTGAATGTTAAATACTTTTTATGTGCTTCATATACTGTATGTAGTCATATTGATATATTATATGATACACTATCATGTGAATAATTTTCAAAATAAAATGTGTGGGTGGGTGTGTGGGGCGTGCCTAACGGTGTGCTTCCAGCTCAGACTACACTGCTGTTTTGTTTTTATTATAAATACGTTGCTGTTTTGTCTCCTTTATAAATTTGTTGTGTTTTGTTGCTATTATTCTTTTTATGGAACCTGTAATTTAAGTGCTGTGGGTTCTCTCTGGGACATCTGTAAAAGGGTATTTTGCCCACCTACTTTTGGGGTGTAGTGTTAAACACACTTGAGTGTGGATTTGTTTCATTGCCTTTGTAGTGTGGGACACTAGCGTGTGGGTGTAGTGAGTGATTTACTTATGAGGAGGGTCAGGGATTCTTTTTCCTGTTTGTGTCTTCGATTAACCCCCAGTCTTTATCTATTTTCTTTTTGTTAATCTTTATTTTATTTATTTAAAATACCTTCTTTTTGTATTAACATCTGTGGGTAATTAAGAGGTAAATGTCTGGAAGTTATTTACTAGTAAATGTGGTGTGTTTTTTTTTTCAATGTGGAAAGATTTTATGTAATAGTAAATTGCTTTTTAATTGTCAGAACCTTCTCAGTCCTCTTTGGGAAGAACGAACCTGTGTTGTCTCAGTATTACATATCCTTAGGTGAAAGCCCTGAGGTGGCATAGTTGGCTACATTGAAAATCTTATTAGAGTTTTATTAATGTGAACTTCTTGCTGATTATCTTAGCTATTATTTCTCTCTTGGCCCTTACAATCCCGCCACATGTGCATAAAAAACATGCGCTCAAATAAGTCGGATAATTATTATTATTTATTTATTTATTTTTGATAAGAAAATATCTGCATAAACTACGATGGAAACATATTGACCTTATACATTTCTAGATGTGAATCAAAAAAGTCATGTGACTTTGCGCGTTAGGACAGCATAACGTCTCAGTTACTAACATAACCTTGGTTCCCTGAGATGTGGGAATGAGTATTGTGTAAGGCTTAGCTTGCGCTATGCGAAAATTCTCGAGAATATTGAAGCCAAATTTTTAAAACGCAGTGCGGCAACTGCACAAACCTATGGCAAGGCGAACCAATCAGGCCGCTTCGTGCCATAGCGCGTCAGAGCCCCCCAGAATGGGTGTGGCTTAAGGCTATATAAGCACTCATTCTGCCAAGGAACTCAGGATTAATCGACTGAAGCGATCCCCGATCAAGCACAGTAGCACGCCGGGTTACGCAATACTCGTTCCCTCATCTCAGGGAACCGAGGTTACGTTAGTAACCAAGACGTTCCCTTTCGAGAGGTCTCTCGTATTGCGTAAGGCTTAGCTTACGCTATGGGAACCCCCTTCAAAACGCAGTGCGTGCTTAACTTCGCTCCATACAGTAGCCCAAGGCAAGATGCCTGAGGCTTCTAGAAGAGTAAAGTATGAACCCAATAAAAGCTATTCCGTGACGGGGTTCGTATAGGGAAAAACAAGGAATGGGTCTAATGAGAGTTAAACCTTTATTGTGTATATATTATGTACATATACGAGAACTGTAGTTCGAATTTAACCACGACCGGATATGTATCGGGCCCTAAGGCGGGTTTGTGCTTACACATTTTGTATTGAAAGAATTACATACATTATGATACATGATATATTAGTAAATATATTGTCACATATTTTTCAATATAAGAAAAACGGTAATTCCTTATGTATTAATCAATATATTAACACAATTGTTACAAGACAGAAGGGGCAGATACACGGATACAGGTAAAGTGAGTTTATTTTGAACAACCAGATGAGTGAAGGACAGTGCAGGTGAAGGTAAGTTGGTGAGTAGATATCCAGATGATAAAGACTTGAATGACTCAGTTCGTTTTCTTGTAGATGGAGATCGGATGAAGACACAGGACTGGAGAAGACTCAGGAGAATACACAGGAGACGAGGAACTGCGAGGAAGACTTGGAGAGATCACAAGGGAACAGGTAAACAGCATTAGAGTCCTGGAGGTAAGCACAGCATTAGCGTCTTGATGCAAACAATATTGGACAATGACTGAGAGTGAGAGTGGAGCTTAAAGAGCAACTTGCAGGTTAGAAGACCCAACAAGTCAATGTATAGAAAAATAATGTAGGAACTAGATTTTCTTAAAAAAAAAATTATAAATACGCTACAGTGGCTTCTGGAGTCGTTTTTGTGAGAAAGTTTTACTTCCGCATCTGAAAATGGGCGTGACGGGCGAGAGTCGTGACGTAGCACGAGGGAGAGCGGTCGATTCAAACAACAGGGAAATATGGATTGCAATGACATTTCGGACGCTGAGGAAATTGTTGACGGACCACAGCCATACAATTATGAGCCTGCTAGGCTGCCAAGAGAGCAGGGACAGGCCAGGATCAATGTTAGACAGAACATATTGGAACTTACAATAACAGAAACTAAGCTTTGATCAGGCGTTTGTCATGCTCATTAATATCCGCCCAGACTAACGTTACGTGATATAACTTAGCGGTTTCTCATCGAGAGACAGAGAGATATTTATTCCTGCTAACATTTTTTGTTCCATAGGTGCTTGTGTGGGAAATGCGAGGCAATGTTTACAGCTGAGGAAAGTCAGTGTTGCAGGGAGGTGGATGCATACTGGGACTTAGTGGAAAATGCCAAACTTGCATGGTTGCAGTTAGTGTTACTACAGTAAAGCCATGGTGAATGTTGCTGATCTGTGGACACTGGATAGTTCGTTCATTCATTGCACAATGTTTATTCCTGGTTTCCACGTCAGCGCTGTTTGATCCGTTAATAACGGAGAAATGTGAATATTTCTCACTAGATCTCGCAGCGATGTTATTACTTCAGTGGCGAATTCAAATGCTTGATTTACTGGATCTCGCAGTTACAGTGTTGCTTGATCAGGCTCGCGCTGCACTAGTCCAAACTGATAAACGGTCCACACAAACACAATAACGAGTAGCTCAGTTTCGTTCCGCTTACATTGTGTTTGCCAGTTGATGTTGTGCTCGCGCCTACATCCGGCGGGAGAACCCGAAGATGCGTGCACTGAAAGAGCTCAGGTTACAAATTACAATGGATGTGAATGAAGAAACCTCCAGGTCGATAATTCTCCGGAGTGAAATGTGCGCCACAAACGACCGAGTGTGCGGTGACAGACGCAGCAGTGAAGTCTGCTCTCTTCACCTGAACAAAACGCACCCAAGAACGAAAAGCCTTGTTTTTCCTAGAAGGAAAATGATGGACACGATGTCCTGACAGGCTGGATTTTGTGCAACCAGCACAAACACAATAATTTACCATTATGGCTTCTCTAAAACTCGATCTAAAACTTTCTCTGTCGCTCACTACTGCTCTAACTACTACACCCACAATGAGAGCGCTGGCTGAACGCGAGCTCATATTTACCTCGGCATACGTCATATGACGCGTTGCTATAGGGGGAAAGGCGTATTCCAGAGCCTAGCACATTTTCATCAAAATCTCTACAACCAATTAGATTTCATTAGTAATTTCTACATATGTGTTTTTAAAAAACCTCTTCAGACAAAATCAAGTATTAATTCAGTTATAAATTTAACCTGCAAGTTGCTCTTTAAGTGTTGGAGGTAATTGCTGGACTGATGATGTGCAGCTGTGTGTGATCAGTACTCAGGGGAGAGTGAGTGCAGGTGCGCCAAAGAGGATCCTGGGGAATGTAGTGCAGAGAAGACAGACGAAGACAGACGGTGAATGTGACATTACTCCCCCCTCCCGCTAGGCGCGACCCGCGCCGTACAAGGCAAAACACAGGAGGGGGGGTGGGCACCCTGGAGTCTCTGACCGGAGGGTGGACAGGGAAACGACAGGCAGGAGACTCCAGGATGGTATCACCGACCACGGCGGAGCAGGACGAGGAGGAGACCATGGCAGTGCAGGCTGAGCAGGGGGTTCAAGGATCCAGCCGGACGGACCCAGAGACGAAACAACACCACAGGTCTGGAGGGCCAAGGTGGATCTGAAGGCACATGGGACCGAGGCGGAGAAGGGGCTCTTGGAAGGCCGCGGTGGAGCCAGTCTGAATGAGGACGACGGTGGAGCAGGAGGGAAGACGGAGCCCGGTTGAGCTGAAGGGACGAAGGGCAGAGGCGCAGCCGGCAGCTCGGAGGCTGACCAATGCAGAGATGGAAGGACGAGAGAGCCTGGCGGAGCTAGAGGGCTGACAGGACACGGCGGAGAGGAGGGCACTATGAGCTGAGGAGGAGCTGAAGGGTCGGAGGGGCAAGGTGGAGTCCGAGGTTCCGGGGACAGAGGCGAAGACAGGGGATCCAGGGGCCAGTGCGATGTTGAGGCCTGGACACCCTGAGGCGGATGAACAGAGACACAGGCGGGTAGCTGTGGATGAGCCAAAGGGTTGACAGGGCTCAGCAGAGGCAGGGCAGGAGAACAGGATGACTCAAACAGAGGAGGTGGGAGAGGGAAGCTGGGTGGGAACAGCCTCTTGGAGAATACTGGGCTGGACGGGACCAGCGGCGAAGGCGGCTCTGGGCTGGGCAGGACCAGTGGCGAAGAGGGCTCTGGCTCAGTCTCGGCGGGCATGCCGCTCTCAGTCGCAGGCTCGGCGGGCATGACGCTCTCAGTCGCAGGCTTGGCGGGCATGACGTGAAGTGGTTCCTCATCCACAACACCCACCGTGAATGATGAACCACTTAACAACAAGGCATAGTCAAGGTATTGGGCCAGGGAACAGTGGATTTTCCCCCCAGGAAGCATGGAATGAACGGGTTCATTTAGTCCCATTCGAAAAAAGTCCTTAAGGGCCACGTCATTAAAATCCACCAGGTGAGAGAGTTCACAAAAGTCCTGGACATAATCGTCCAGGGGGCGATTCCCCTGGCGTAAACACAGGAGGGCCACTGCTGGATCCATGGTCGTTGGTTTAGGTCCAGTATTCTGTTACAAGACAGAAGGGGCAGACACACGGATACAGGTAAAGTTAGTTTATTTTGAACAACCAGATGAGTGAAGGACAGTGCAGGTGAAGGTAAGTTGGTGAGTAGATATCCAGATGATAAAGACTTGAATGACTCAGTTCGTTTTCTTGTAGATGGAGATCGGATGAAGACACACAGGACTGGAGAAGACTCAGGAGAATACACAGGAGACGAGGAACTGCGAGGAAGACTTGGAGAGATCACAAGGGAACAGGTAAACAGCATTAAAGTCCTGGAGGTAAGCACAGCATTAGAGTCCTAGAGGTAAGCACGAGATCCCGAAGCGCAGATGCTTCGAAACACTGATCCGAAGCGTGATTCAAAACACCCATGTCACGTGACTATGGCCAAACGAAGCCTCGAAGTGTTTCACTAAGTGTTTCATCAGGTGTGGTCCGCCGAATCAGCGTTTGATTGACACGGTCGGGAACAGACACATCTGTATAAAAGTGAAATCAACGCATATTGACCTCGTGGGTTTTTGTGAGAGGAGTTTGATTTTGAGATAGCGGATTTTTGGTGATATAGTGACATAGTAGGCTAAGTCGTTCCACAGCAGGGAAATTTATATTTTTAAATAAAAATCTCTAAAAAAGTGAGACATTGTGGCTTGATTTCTTTTATTAATATTCATTTTGCAGGACCAAAATAACATTATGCACAGTGAGGAGCCTATAGGTTACAAGCTTCACTTATTAGAAAAATAAAAAAAATGTAATGGCTCATCAAGGTTGTTTCAGATCAACACCTGCAAGTGACCACTAGGTGTCACCGTTGAGACGGGTGTCGGATTGATTCGAAGCCTCGAAACAATATGGCCCTAGCCTGACGTCGTCATACTCAGATTCTAGTCAGAATGTGAGTCTGATACTGCTCCATTGAGCTTTGATTATGGGGCGTGTTTCAACCGAATCAGGAAGGAAAATGCCTCTGCACTCAATTGGATAGACCTACAACCAATCAGAGCAACGGAGTAAGTTTTCATTCATGTTTCCGATCGACAAATGCCTTGATCGCGGTTCTCTGTTCCTCTTTTAAAATGAATGCGCTGTCGATATCTTCTATAACAGACGCGATGGCGGAATCTACACATGATGTTTCATAAACAAAGTTCGGCAGGAGCACGTTCACATAATCATGGGTTCGGGCCGAATACCGAGCCCGGAGCCTCTCCTCGGACAGCACGTCAAATATGCATTTATTCTATCTGACTTATTTGTAAGTGTGAACTCGTGAAATCTCAATTCTTAAGCGGCTGTCGTCTTTGTTGTTAACGAATTCAACCCAAGCGCTCGTTGGTGACGTAGATGATTACGTTGCTCATCTGTCCATCATCGTATAAAGCCCGCCCTGACAATTTGATTGGTCCGAACAATTTTTGTTCGGCATAATAGCTCCTCAACGGAGCGAGTCCAGACCAAACTTCCCGAACAAAAAAATGTGTGGGCGGGGCTAAGTTCGGCTGGCATCCAGGCTAATATGGCCCATTTGGTTCAACTGTTTCATTGCTTCACGAAGCCTCGATCTGCCCAACACTAGTAAGCACAGCATTAGCATCTTAATGCAAACAATACCAGACAATGACTGAGAGTGAGAGTGGAGCTTAAGTGCTGGAGGTAATTGCTGGACTGATGATGTGCAGGTGTGTGTGATCAGTACTCAGGGGAGAGTGAGTGCAGGTGCGCCAAAGAGGATCCTGGGGAATGTAGTGCAGAGAAGACAGACGAAGACAGACGGTGAATGTGACAACAATATATTATTCTGTATATTTTCAAATATACTGTTATATTGATATATTGATCATTCATATATTGGCAAATATATTTTCTTTTCGTAAGAGATGATATCATTGCTTTCAGTTACATTTTGTAAAACAAACCATTCAACAGGTGTGGTTTTCTGAAATTATCAACAAAAATTGTAAAAAAAAAAAAAAAAAAAAAAACATCTATTCACAGGGCACCAAATTGTGCTTGCCTCAGTTTTTTTTTTTTTTTTTTTTTTTTTTAGATCTATGAGGCACTTTTTATTTGTTATTAAAAGCTGAAATAACAATTATATATGTGTTCAATACTGGGCTGCATGAACTATTGATATAACTATTTATGTAATCAATATTTATTGTAAATTAATTTATGACAAACTGCTTGCAATGTTCCAATGCTAATTAAGTTGCTTTGGATTATTAAACAAACGTCTTATAAATGAATAAATGAAAACATTTACATTGTTTACTTCCCTATTATTTTATGAAAATCATCTCAACAAACCTGAAGTTGTCTCAAAGACAGACAAAGCTTGTGACAGCTGTGGCCAAAATAATATTGACCATTGTCCAGTATGAGAATGAAAAGCTAAAATTCCAACAAACTCTAAATATGTATCTAAAGTATTGGCTTGAATGAAAATTAATTAAAGTTAAAAAAGTTAAGTGTGCAATGAAATGTGTATTTTTATATCTTATTTTTTTTTACTTTTCCTGTATGCACCCCTTTGATGTGGCGTTTTTGCATTATGCTTGTCAATATTACAGTAGTTAAAAAATGTTTATTATTATTATTTCTGAGATTGTATGTTCATTGATACATTCAATCAAATAAAATTTAATTAAACATTTAAATAAGTACATTGCTACTCCCAGTCAACACTTTGATTTCACGGTGATCTCTCTATATGATCAAAGATCACAGCGAGCTAAAAGTGTACAATATATACAATATGTACAAAAACATATAGTGCTCTGATCAGCTGATCTCTTCTAGAGCCTCATGTGTGTTTTTACTTTCATATAATTGATTATAGTAATGTTTCTACAGTATAACATCCAAAAGTATTTAAATAAGAAAATCTACATAATAATAAAAAATTAAAAACACTAACCATATTAAACTAGACACACTCAAACCTCAGGAATCAGAGCGTGAATCTCAATAATGGTGACATGCTTCATGCCATAATGAATTCTGGGAGCCACTGATGAGTATTGCGGCATGAAACATGTCACCGTCATTGAGATTTACACGCTGATTCTTGAGTTTTGTATTTGTCTTGATGAAGGGGTTTTAAACTTACTATGCACAGAGTTTCTTTCTTTCTTTTTTTTTATTCTTTTTTTTATTATTATTGTTATTAACTGCTCCAGCATTTCTGACTAAAATGCTGTAGGATCTTATGCTGTAGAAACCCTGGATTGTTATGATCATGTAAAATTTATATCAAGTAGTCAACATACTTGATCACATTTTCTATTGCTTTAACCAACACTTTTTCTCAGCCAGAGAAAAACTAAACCAAACACTGACCTCCATAATTGTGACCAAACCAAACTATTACTTTCAAACAAACTTCAACATTTAAACCTCTCTTAAGAGGTTCAGTCCTGTGTCTGCTGGGAAACTTCCCGCTAAAACTTTATAAGAATGTTAGGGGATAACGTTATATCAATATTATCACTTACCCTTTTTTAAATGTTTTAGAGAGTGTTTTAGGAGAACATCCTGCTTACAGAAGTAAAATTAGCTACAGAAAGCATTACAAGAACATAACATAATGCTCTCAAAACATTCTTAGAACAATACAATTTCTCGCCACTGAAGACTAAAGTTTAATTAAAACATTTAATATTGTTTTAGTATTATTATTAATTTTTTATAATATGCATAATCAGTTGTATTAAGTATCTGTATAGTTACTTTTTATTTGTGTCATAATCATTTGTAATCATGTTATTTTGTGAATCATACTGGTCTTGAATACAAATGTGTGAGAGAGACTTTAGGACAAGCTAGACTGCCTGAATGGGGGTGAGAGAGAGTGTGTGCTGGAGTTAGAGACATGAAATGTGTGTGCAGTGTATGAAGTTTCCACCAGGATTGGACATACATTCCAATGTTAATGGGAGCCACATGTTCCATTGGTAATGTAGTTTTTTTGGTCAGTATCATATAAGACCTAGCCTCTTTGTCCAGAGGACAGAGAGATGACCGAGATGCTGGAATAAAGACCTTTGTTTGGCCCATTGTCACTCTCTCCTATGTCTTAAATAATATGGTAAAATAAATAAGAGATCTCTGGGCAAAATAACTGGTGTCTGGTCCTGTGAATTTAACAACAAAAGGGGAAAAGCCTGATGTCTAAATCTAGACTAGGATGAGCTCATATTGTGGCCATAGTATGAGCACACAGTGAGTGCGCTGCAAGGTTACTGTCAGGATAAACAGAGGACCCAAGAACGAAGGCAGGTACAGAAACAAAGTTTAATAACAAAGGAAACAAAAGCAGTCTGCGGTCAGGCAGACACAAAACTGGTAAACACAGAAGTCAATAACTTGGCTGGTGAAACACAACAGCAGAGGTCCCTGAGCTGGGTAGCAGCGGTCAGCGAGGATGACACAGTCTTAGGCCAGTAGTTGCAGATATGCAGACAGCGGTGAGGTTTGAGACCATGAGTTGCAGGATGGCTGGGCAGAGAACAGTCTAAACAAACACGCATACAATTTGATTCTGGAATTAAACAATACCATCCAATAGTAAACACAATGTTAAAACACAATGTCCCGTGAAATGACTTGAAGATCTGATGATGACATTAAGAACAGATAACTGAATATCTTATCTTGATATCTTGAAATGTCTACTAAGTGTAATATCTCTTTTGCTATCATAAACCACTTTTTTTTTTTTTTTTTTTATACATAATCACTCTTGAGATCTAATTACTATATTATAATATTATAATATTGCACCATTTTAGTGGGAAGGAAGCACAGAAGTACATTGATGTACATTGAAGCTCCAATGGATTAATGACCAGAAACAAATATGTTTACCACTGATGTATGACATCTTTACTGTTAAGGTTGTGGATTAGGCTTAGTTGTAGGTCAGAAGAAACATTTGAAAATGTGGGTCTCACTGTGGCAATTCAAACATCTTTCCACAATACCACAACAATATTTAACCCTTGTGCTGTGTTGAAAATCGTATAACACTCGTGGTGTTACCGGTTAAACATTTTTTCCTTTAGGGTTGAAAGGGTTAACAGTGTAAGAAAAAAAAAAACACTCACAAAATGTATTTTAACAGTAATAAACTGTAAGTTATAAAACAGGTACATACTGGCAACACTGTTGCCAGTACTTCACTGTAAAATCTGTGCTGAAGAGTAGAGCTTGTGCTTCAGTCCAGCTCAACATGCCAAAATACTCAGACAGGATTTTAACCTGCCCATTCTCTAAACAGTCTGGTGGACTGACTCGACCACTGTCTATACATTGTTACAATCAGACCCTAGTCGATTCATGGTATTTGTTGGGACTCGGGTAGCAGAGATACAAGAACTCACAGAGCAACACTGCTGGCGACATGTAGACTTAAAAATCATCATGCTTTCCCGTTATGTTTGAATCACGGAAGCTACTGTACACCAGTTACTTTGCCAAGAGATTTATTATTTATACATGTGTCAGACATACGAGAGAAACAGGGATATAAGAATAAGGCTGCATGAGAGGTGGTCTTCATTCCAGATTTCTCTATTCCCCATTCCTCTATCCTCTCACCCCATCATGCTAGCTGTAAATGGTTTCTCTGGGTTTCTCCTCCCTCAGCCCATCATCTGTTTCTCCTTCCTCTCACCCCATCATGCCTTTATGTTTCTCTGAGATGGTACAGTAAGATTGAGCTTAAATACACCACTGAGCGACTTTCAACTTCCTTGTAAGGTGGAAAAACTGGTTAGGTTTAAAGTTAGGTGTAAGGTTTAAAAATGGAATGTATACCTAATGCTTACACATGGTACAATCCACTATCCCTCTACCGTAGTTCCAGTGGAGGAAGATGGAGACTAAAATGTCATATTTTAATATAATTTAATAATTTAATATTATGTATCTGTATTATTATTATTCTTTATTAATATTCATAATCAGTTGTATTATCTTATGAAGTTTAAAATGCATGAGTTAGACTATAGATTGCATGGACACTTGTTTAAGGAACATATTTTAGACACAACGAGGGTAGCTGGAAAGTTATGTATTCTGCTTAGAGGTATGTGTGCAATGCCACGTTCACTGAGCAGAGAGTTCCAATGATGTGTACAGTATATGCTCTTTGCAAGAAAAGGAATGTTTCAACTGATGCAAATGTACCATTTGTATACCACTAATGTATACACAGAGGGACAGTGGATTGTACCATGTGTTAGCATTAGGTATACATTACATTTTTAAACATAAGCAACATGTTTTTCTACCTTACAAGAAAGTTTGAAAGTCGCTCAGTTGTGTATTTAACCCGAGCTGCAGAGTCTTTATCCATTTTCAAGAAACTGCTGAAGACATCTTTTTCAGCAACACTTGACCCATTAATACTAACACTTACTATTCAATATCTATTAAAAAAAAAAAAAAAAAAAAAAAAACCTGCTATGTGCTGGACTAACTGGGTCATGGCACTTTGGATATTGTTGCCCTATTGTTGGTTTGATTGCTTCTATTGTTTTCCTCATTTGTAAGTCACTTTGGATAAAAACGTCTGTTTTTCCCTTTATACAAAACATTCAGCAAAACATCATACACTTCTGACAAAGCTTTTTTTCCTTACTGATTGGGTTAAGTTGATGATGAGGAGAGCAAATGTAATGATGCAACTACATCAACTAGGGAGAAGACATTTTGAGGCTTTACATGACTGAAAGGCACTTTCTTTTTGTGACCTAGGCATCACAGATTTGCATAACTATTTTCCCCCTGTTGCCATAGTATAAATAGAGCTGTTTCAGGTTGAAGGCAGTCATTCTGCTTATACAGCGAAAATATACAAATACACAAAAATTACAAGGTACATTCAATGAATTTTTTAAAGAAATATTGTCAATATGTTATATTGTGTTACATGAATCATAAGCCAGTTTTTCTTTTATTTCATATTTTAAGCAAGATATATTTTAAGTTTTATTTTTATTTATTTATTGTATATATTTATTGCATACGCTGTATTGTACTGACATGCACATTGACATTTTGTGCAAAGAATGAGATGTAATTTTTTTTTTTAAACAGCTTTTCAATAACTCATCTTTTCTCTAAGCTTCCTTCTCATCTATTTTTTTCTCTTCATTTAGGAAATCAAGCTATCATGAAAAATATTTCTTTCTTACTGGACGGATACAGAGGAATATATGACCAGAGAATTATTTTTGTGTTTGTGCTATCTTTACTATACCCAGTCATGATCATTTCTAACAGTTTACTCATCTGTGTAATATGTGTTGAAAGAGGGCTACATAAGCCCATGTACATCTTTATTTGCAATTTGGCATGTATTAATTTATATGGCGGATCTACTTTTATACCTTTTATTTTGACTAAAATGATTACAGAAAATTATCAAATAACATGGCTCGCTTGCCTTGTGCAAATCTTTAGTATATTTACCTATGGTGGCTGTGACCTAACAAACTTAACAGTTATGGCTTATGATCGATATATATCTATATGCTATCCTTTAGAATATGAAAAAATAATCACACCTAAAAAAGTGGTTATATGTGTTGCCGTTTCTTGGCTTTTGCCATTTTTGCGATCTACTATTACCATCTCAATTACAGCAAATCTTAACATTTGTGGAGTAATTATTGAAAAAGTCTACTGTGATAATTTTTCTGTGGTGAAGCTAGCATGTTCTGACACTTTGAGTATTAACTTATATGGTGTATTTATGATGTTCCTTACCTCCCTGCTGGTTGCCATAATTTTCTACACATATGTAAGGATCATCTTTATCTGCTTGAAGTTATCAAAAGGAGGTCGAGTTAAATTCAGCACATGTGTCCCACACTTAATAGCATTACTAAACTTTCTGATTGGTGTTTGCTTTGAATTATTCCAAAGTCGATTCAATTTGCGTCATGTGCCTTACACTGTTCGTGTCATACTGTCATTGTATGTTCTTATTCTGTCCCCTATTATAAATCCAATCATGTATGGACTGAAAACTCAAAAAATAAGGGAGAACATAATTAAAAGAATTGTTGTATGTTACACTTAAGGTAGCCTCTGGAATCTGTGGAACAAGTTATTTGTGCTCTCTAACTCTAAGGAAACTTGCTATGAACTTATTTGTAAATGGTAAAACAAATGAGTGATAACATACTTTTCTGCTATTACCTAAAACTTAATGTACATAAAACTTTAGCCTGTTATATGTAAATGCAGTGTAGGGCTTTGTTATTTTGACAGTCTATGGGTTGCTGAACAGTTTTGAGGTTTACACAATTTGCTCAGAAGTGCACTGACAAATACAGTATAACTCACTGTATTATAACCTACAGCCCTTCAGTTGTCAAAAAGTTTTATCTGCCTTTATTTCTTTTTACACAAATCAGAACCAGTGGCTTATGTCTACATAGATGCGTAACAGAGTGCTGTTGTTGTGTAATTGTTTTATATTGTTTTGTAGTATAAGCATTTGCAAACTATAAACTTACTGATTGTCAATTGAATGATCAGTTTTTTTTAAACCAAAAACTTTATACTTTAAAATTTCAGAAACGTTCTAGGAAATGTTCAAGATATCTTTAATGTTGTTAATAGATGCCTATTAGGAATACTCATGTTCTTTTTCTAAAATAAAACCTTCTGAGTCTAAATCTACGCACCTTTTTTAGATAACTCTATATAGCACGGGCCAGATAAAATCATTTCCTGAGAAAAATAATTCTGAGTGATAACACGGGCATCATTATGAGACATTCGAAAGAGACGATCCTAGTGTTGGCTAAATTCAACCAGCTCATTTCAAAATGGGCCTCATGCTCGTGGAAAGAGCACACTAGGTTGTCGTTGTACTATGTTATTGTCATATGTTGCCATGTTATTGTTGGTGGGCCTATTGAAATGAATTTCAAATTTATTCAAATGTCAATAAAAAAACTAAATCCACTTTAATGTTTGAGACATTCACTTGCAATATATATATATATGTGTGTGTGTGTGTGTGTGTGTGTGTATGTGCATATGTATATATATGTATATATATATATATATATATATATGTGTGTGTGTGTGTGTGTGTGTGTGTTACTGAGAATATAGGTAGTTTTACAGAGTGCTCTATTTCACAGATAGCCGCCAGATAAGTCTAATACTCCCCTTTTTTGAAAGGGTCATAATGCAGAGTACTTCCCCTCTGGTTGAATCATAGCAGGCCTTCACAGGGTTTTGGGCCTCTTTACTCCCAGCAGGCAGGACATGTTAAGGTGACCGGCTTCCAGTGTAAAGCCTCCCTCAAACGACCAGGCTGCCCCAGATATAGACTTCAGTACTCTCCTTAATTTTAGGGTCGTTATCCCACATAGCAACATTTTGACGTCCCAGATTCGGCTCACATCTGGCACACGTGGAAAGATGATCTGGCCCACATGCAGTGTGGAATGACGGCCCTTGGGTGGCTCATTCCTTTTTGCCAGATCTGGGCCACAAGCAGGCCATAGCAATGCCACATGAAAAGAGCAAAGAAATAAACCGGAACTGGACTTTATCTGAGCCACAAAATCTGTGTATTAAATATGGAGTCATCTCAGCCTTAATAAGCCTGTTAACAAGCAGAATGACTGAAGGAAAGAAGAGAACAGAAAAAGAGACGAGCAGAAACACAAGAACTACAACTGACTTCAGCCACAGTCTAAGATGAAATCAACTGAAGATAAAAGAAGACATTAAATCTCTCAAGATTTCAGCAGAGGAGGATTAAACAACTCCACAAACAGCATTACCAGCTTCCGCTCAAGTGCCGTCATTTCATGCTGCATGTGGGCCAGATCAGTATTCCACAAGTGCACATGTGCACAAGTGGGCCGGATCTGGGCCGAAACAATGTTGCTATCTGGGTTCCGTTAATTTTGTGAATTGGTAAGTTTCGTCAGGGCGTGAAGAAATATACAGCTGAGTGTCATCAGCATAACAGTGAAAACTAATGTCATGCTTCCTAATGATATCTCCCAAGGGTAGCATGTAAAGAGTGACCAGCAGTGGTACTGAGCCTTGTGGTACTCCATACTGAACTTTTGTTCGATAAGACATCTCTTAATTTACTGCTACAAACTAATAACGGTCAGATAAGTATGATTTAAACCATGCTAATGCAATTCCACTAATGCCAACATAATTTTTTTGTCTATTTAAAAGAATGTTGTGGTCAATAGTATCAAATGCAGCACTCTAATAGATCGAGTAACACTAATAGCGAGATACAACCTTGATCGGATGAGAGCAAATCATTTGTGACTCTAATGAGAGCTGTCTCAGTACTATGGCACGGTCTAAATCCTGACTGGAAATCCTCGCAGATACCATTTCTTTTTAAAAAGGAAAATAGTTGTGAGGATGCCGCCTTTTCTAGTATCTTTGATTTGACTAGCCAGCTTAAAGGTTTTTGGTACGTATCCTAATGACAAAGATGAATTAATGATATTAAGATCTAAGGATCTATGACCTCTGGAAGCATCTCTTTCAATAGCTTAGTCGGTATAGGGTCTAACATACATGTTGTCGATTTAGATGATTTAACGAGTTTAGAAAATTCTTCCTGTCCTATAGCAATGAATGAATCGATTTTTTCCTCAGGGAGACTACAATGCACTGCCTGATGCTATACTGTAGTACAGTGGTTCCCAATTCCAGTCCTCGTGACCCACTGCTCTGCACATTTTGTAGGTCTCTCTTATCTGACACACTCAGTTCAGTTCATGGAGTCTCTCCTAATGAGCTGATGATCTGGTTCAGGTGTGTTAAATAAGGGACACATACAAAATGTGCAGAGCAGTGGGTCACGAGGACTGGAATTGGGAACCACTGCTGTAGTAGACAGTTGCATAGTTAGAATTTTCTCCCTGATATTATCAATCTTGTAAGTAAACAAGTTCATAAAGTCATTACTGCTGTGCTGCTTGGAAAAGTCTGGGGTTGAAGCTTTACTTTTCGTTAATTTAGCCACTGCTTCGAATAAATACCTTGGGTTTTGTTTATTTTCTTCTACTAGGGTTGAAAAATAAGCAGATCTAGCAGTTTTTAAGGCCTCTCTGTACGCAATCGTGCTCTCTTTCCGTGAAATTTCTTCCAGTTGCGCTACATTTTTCTGGCTGCTCTCTTAAGGGCCCAAGTGTGCTCGTTGTACCACGGTGTTGGGACTATTTTCCTAAATCTTCTTTAAGCGCATAGGAGCAACTGTGTCTAAAGTGCTGGAAAAGAGAGAGTCAAAAGTTTCTAAAAGTGCCTTGCTGCAATGCATGCTGGGTACCAGCATAAAACAAAACTCCCAGCGTGCATTGCAGCATGAATGCAGCTGAATATGCAGCTGAATTGTTCAATTATTTTGTTATAAATATATGCTTTTATTTTTCGCTGTTGTTTTTGTTGTGAGATTTAGTTTCTTTTTTGTGATGTTCAGAGTTTATCTGAATATGATCATAATATTATCTGAATATTTTGTTGATTGTCACAATTGTTGAGATACATGTGCTGATTGTTGATGTCTGTGTGTGTCATCATATATTAACTTTTTGTGCTCATGTTTAATAAAAGGTTAACTGATTGTTATAATACTGCTGGATTTCATGCTGCAGTAATACAGGACTTGTAATGTAAATTGCATTTCATTGTAGCTTTCTTTGTTACTGCAAGAGTGTTTAACAAACACACTGTCACAGCAGCCAAACAAAACAAAGGATAAAATAAGAGTTAAGAGCCCAACTAATAGAAACACTAATCACTGTTATGGTGACTACAAAAGAAACACATTAGAGTTAAATACAAAACAAGGGACTCCTGTGAACAATGATAAGACAATAAACCAATGACAAGACACATGTCAGGATCACATGACAAACAGGAAATCACATGAAAACAAAAAGTGACAGATGGTCGTCAGGAATAAGGTGGATACCAATAACAGTAAGTTATGCTAAATTGTATGTAACTAACCCTAAACCAAACACTGATCCTACACTGTAAAAAATAAAATCTTAAAAAAACAGTCAATGACTGTCAGCTACGGCTGCAAACAAATAAAAAAATGAAAAAGTAAAATATCCTAATTAAATAAAGTGCAAAAAACTTTTACAGACATTTTCCTTAAATGTTTTACAGAAAAACACTGTTATTTTACAGCTATTTCCTGAATTATTACGATCAAACACCTTCACTGTAAAAAAAAACCTGTGATGGTGACCAGGTATGGTGGTTCTTCTTTAGCTCATGGCTAATAACTGAAATCATTATGCAACATACCAAATGATGTAATTCATATGGGTCCATATGGCCTAATTTGACTTTAATAAACATGGTTGTTAAAGGTCATTATGTATTTTTCCACTCTCATATTGCCTTAGTCCTTATACCCAGAAGGCCTCTCTGTCCAGAGCTGCTCTCAGTGGGATAACAGAACAGATAATTATCTTGTAATGGCAACACTTTAATTAAACCCCACTGGCCATACAATTACACTTAGATCCCTTCGGGCTGATCATAGCTTTAAGTGACCTCTAAAAAAAAAACTTAAATCAAATAGATCTATGATTAAAATGATATATCTTTCAAGACAAAACCAAACACTATTCTAAATCATATTATCTGAAAGCACTTATACAGTGTGTAAAAGCAAAATATTATATAATTTTGACAATTACAATTTTTTTCTGAGAGTTTTCCCTATAAGTTTTGAATTTTGCAATAATATACAATGAACTAGTAATAAATGCACACTGCACTCAATAGTTGTATTTAAAAAAGGTACTTCCATAGAGGGAAGTCAAGTTCACTGACGTCACGTTCTGGGCGGTAACCCGGATGCGCGGCCATTATGGAGGCACTCGGATGTAAACAACAGCATAGATTGCACAATTTATGTACTACTGAACACACTGTTACACTAATAAACCACGGAAAAAACACATGGAAGCTGCAAAATCATATAGAGAAGAACTTAGTAAGCAGGAAAGAGCGTGAAATTTTGCCAAACTAAAGTTAATATGTGGTAAAGATCCGAACGAGCTAGCTTCTCTAGCCCTTACTGCAATTATTCCTTCTATTTCTTATCCCGACATAGGTTACGTTCAGATTGTCAGTCCAAAAAAGCACATGAAATCTGTTTCAAGCTACATCCATATGTGGTTTGAAATCCTATTCAAATCATATCAGGAAATCCGCTTCAGTCTGAACGCTCTGATCGGATTTTGCGTGGTATGTTACTTTCTCACGCCATGTAAAATGTAAACGTCAGACATTGTTATAGGGAACATGCTGAAAGTCGCGGCCGAAACAAGGCTGTGTTGTTGCAAAGTGCCGGACGAGCAGAAAATGGTTATTTTTGAAACCGGCGCAGATAAGAGCGCGGAAAAAAAGCTATGCATACCAGCCTCCTACAGTTCTGCAGCAGGCTCAAGACCAATACTCAAGACGCAGTAGTCCAGCGCGGCGGCTACACATGTTGTAAAATTTAAATAGACAACATCTCTATTGCAAATGCAAACCCCTCCAACAACGCAACGTCATTGCCATATTGCCAAAGAGCTGCATGGACACACAAATCGGATCTGAACAGTTGCGATACACAGTGTGGACATCATTTTAGATCACATTCCAATCGGATACAAAGATAATCGGATTTGGACTGACAGTGTGAATGTAGCCATAGTTAACTACGTCAACATTTTAGCCATAGTCAACGCTTCATTTACACATGTGGCTGATGCTGTGTCTCTCTCAACCACAAATGCCTTCTTTCATCAGTTTTTTGCACTTTTCTCTTTAACTTCTGACAGTCTAAAGAACTCAAAATGTTTTTTCCCGCTGCAACCGATTAGTACAGTCCAAAACTCGACCATTTTCAGCAGCAATAATCAGCCAAATTTGCGAGTCCGTTCAGTTCAGTGGCATTGTTTACGTTCAGTGCCTCCAAAATGGCCGACTTCCGGATTGATGACGTGTAGTGAAAACCCTCTATTGTATAAATCTAACCCAAAATACAGTGTTGTAGATTTAAATGTCTTTAATCTAGTTTTAGTCTTTGTTGCATTACTTCCACACATGACAGGTCATTAAATTTGCACTTTCATACATTTACACCATTTGGCTTTTTAATTAAGGTAAACAAATAATGTTCAAAATAGGCTGGTCATATAACACAACTCTTCATTGTTTATAAGACACATTTCATTGGTTTTTAAAGACTTTAATAGCTGATATAAAAAATGGAATGATTAGAAATGTCCTACTACTTAACTCTGAAAAAAAATAGAGATTCTAATTATTGGACAAAAAACCTCCTCACATAATAACCTAGAATACTGTCTAACACTTGATGGCTGCTTTGTCAAACCTTCGTCGTCGGTTAGGAACCTGGGTGTGTCCTTTGATACCAGTCTTTCATTTGATTCATCTGTAAAACCGCATTCTTCCATCTTAAAAATATATCTAAATTATGCCATATGCTCTCAATGACAAATGCGGAACAGTTAGTTCATGCGTTCATGACCTCAAGGCTAGATTATTGTAATGCTCTTATGGGTGGTTGCCCTGCACGCTAAATAAACTACAGCTGGTCCAGAACGCAGCAGCGTAAAACCAGGCAGTACAACCATATTAGCCCGGTTCTATCAACACTGCATTGGCTCCCTATCATTATTCACATGGCTCCTCGGAAGCAATACATAATTCTGTATTATAATTTTTTTATGGCCAGACAAGTCATTTGTTTAGGTCAATTTGTAAAGAAAGACTATACGCCTGTGCATATATATATCCAAATATGCATACCCATAGACTAAACACGTAATACACATGTGCACGTGTCATCGTTTTCACAGGTTTGCGTTTTTAAAGCTTGCACAGAGAAAAAAAAAAGAAAAGAAAAGAAAATGTATATATATACAGTATATATATATACAGTATATATATATATAGATATATATATATATATATATATATATATACACATATATACACACACAGTATATATATATATATATATATATATATTCTTTTAAATATATTATTTTATTCAAGGCTTGCACCTTGGAACCTATTTCAAGGTTTGCATTCTCGAGCCACCAGGCACTTTTGTTGTGCGAATGAGCCGGTGCGCGTTCAGGGTTTTTTGTTAGAACAGTGTCATGTAAGCGGCCCATAAGTTAATAACTAATAATATTTGCAATGGAAGTGAGTTGATCAAAACTAACTATGATTTTGGTGGTAGTTTGCTCTCACTAGGTAGCAAGTTGTTAGCTAGCTAAGTGGCTAACAGCTGGTAGCTTGCCAGCTGTTAGCCATGGCTCATGGCTAGCTGTCATTAATCTGGATAATGTTCTTTAATGTCAGATGTGTTTATACTCATTGAAAGAACATGAAGGGAAGGAATATCATGAATATCATTAATAAACATGATATTTATCTGAATAAATATGATTGGAGTTCAAAATCAGTTTACTGTACAAATGTATGGCAGTTAATGATTAGATAACTGGATGTGTATATGAGACTAAAATGAGAATTAGGCACAGCAACCATTAATGTAATCTGAAAGACCGCAGAAAGCTCTAATGTCCTTATTTGTACTTGGGTATGAAATTTAACAAAGTCCTAAAGTGTCACAGCTGACATTTAAATGCCAATAAACATAGAAGCAATGTGCAGTGCTGCATTGTATATTGCGGATTTTTGTGGAGTGTCAATGGCCATGCTAACAGTAATATGGTTGCAGTCATTTAGGCAAACCATGAACACTGAAATCCATTCCCATTATCTTCTCCCTCACTTTTCCTGACCCATTTTTGATTAATTGAAACATCAAAACATCAGAATCTCAATCAAACACTTGAGCTCATAAACGCACGGCATTATAAAGCCTCCAAAGAGAACATACCAAAAGTATACAATTCGTCCATTCATTCAGAAACATACAACATCGTCCCTTTATGATAGTACAGGAAGTATGAAATAATAATATTTATTATTTAACAGTTTGTTCTTCACTTAACAGGTCCATCATTCACAGGCTCTAAATACTAAGCCAACATGGCCATGGGTAGTGGTGCAGGAGGCAGGGACTGTTGTCACGGTACACTGCACTTGTATGGCAGGACTGGGAGAGGTGTGCTCCCACACCGCAGCACTAATGTTCTCACTCGCTGCTGCTGTTGAGCACAGAGAGGGACAGGCATGCACAGATAAAGCATGTGCATGGGAAGAGCCAAGGCAAAAACTCGTGAAATATGATGAACTATCAAACATCTTTCAAAATAAGGAGAAAGATAAAAAACAAGACAAGCACCATCACTTGAAAGCATCCACTGATGAGCTCAAGCTGTTTTTTGAACAGCTCCACCACAGTGAAAACCAGGAGGCCATCTCTAAGAAAAGTGTCATTTTGTCAGTTGTTGAAGGCCATTCTATCAGATACATGCCCAAGACTGTACAGTTGGACATGCCACCACCTCTTCCTACTCTGTACTCAAGCACCAGGCTTGAATTTGATTTGCCAGCACTGCTGGAGGAGGCTGCTAGGATTTTTGAGGAGCTGCATCTCACTCCTGAGCAGGTAAGATATGAAAAAGATTTCTTTAACAGTGGTTCTCAAACTTTTTCTTGTCATTCCCCACCATGAAGGGTGGTAATTGTCAAGCTCCACTTGTACCACATCATGCTTTTTGTAATAATTTCCATTACAACCATTTTGATGATTGGGTTATTTTTGGAGTGTTTGTTAGTTGAGGAAAAGACAAGAGAGCAGAGAAAGTCCAGGGTATGGTTTGATCAGAGAGCAGGGAGAGTTACCGCATCAGCATTTCATGAGGCAGCCAGGACAAAGAATTCTTTATCGCTGATAAATAGAGTTTGCTATCCCCAGTCTTCTCGCTTTTCAACAGCAGCAACCAGGTATACGGTTTAGAAAGTAAGACATATTAACCATGCCTTTTTCTTGCAATTCCATCATGAATACACTCCAGGAATTATATTTTATGTAACCGTGCCATAGTATGGGACAATGAAGTCTAGTTGGTTTTACATAAAGTTTGAAATATCATTGCTGACAGACTTTCATGTTTTCGTCAGATGGGGTCTGCAAAATGAAGACGCTGCCAGGGAGTCGTACCTGATGGCCATGCAGGATCTTCAGCATCTTCAGCATTACAGCATCCGGGCTCATTATCAACCCAGACCTACCATGGCTAGGAGCATCGCCAGATGGTGTGGTGACCTGTGATTGCCATGGAAGTGGTGTGCTTGAAATAAAATGTCCTTTTAATGCTAATGACCGTGCTCTCAAGGAATGTGTCAGCGACCCACATTTCTGCCTTACTGTGACTGCGGAAGGTATGACCCTCAAGCAAGATCATAGTTACATGTACCAACTGCAGGCCCAAATGCGTGTAGCTGAGGTAATGTATGGAGATTTTGTTGTGTGGACACCACAAGAAGTTTTTATGCAACGAGTCCAATTTGATCAATACTTTTTTGATGAGGCCTACACTATTACCTGAGCTGTTGGGTAAATGGTTTACTGTGCCACACCTCTCCTCAAGTGCTAATGTCACAGGGTGACGGGCAAAGAGGAACCATTCGTCCGGGAAATGTTTCCGTGTGGGAGTAGTTTCAGTGGGACAGTTTTTCCGTGTATTGTGTCCGACCGCGGCTGGTGAATGAGAAGATGAGCGTCAGCTGTGCGATAGGAGGAAAGTTAACAGTGATTGGGACACGTATCCACTATGTGGATTATAAAAAGGGCATTCTGGCGTGAAGAGGAGACGATACGGAGCGGGAAGGAATAACGCGGCGTGAAGGCGGAACTTTATTCTCAGCATCTCGGGGAACTGGAAAATGGATTTATAAAGTGAAAGTGATGAGAATTGAAGAGTGGCTGAGCATCCACATCATCTATGTGTTACACATATAGAAAGGAGCAGGCGTTGTTTCTGGTGCAACACATTTAATAAAGGAAATTGTTGGTATGCAAACCTGCAAGACAGATATCAGATCCAATGTCAATCACAAGTGGAGCGTCTCAATTCTGTGTGTTAGCTATCTGCTCGTCTCTGCATTAACTGCTATATCACGCGTTCTCATTCAACATTACATTTTCTCATTACTCATTTTTAGCATTATCTATACCATGGCTGTTAAACAAACTTATGAAATAATTCACTAGCAAATACAGTTTACATATTAAGCACTTGAACACATATCTTGCACCATAAAAAAAAAAAAAACATGTTAAACTTAATTTGAACCCATACAATCCACTTTGTCTGTTAAACACTTTTCAGAATACATGCATTCTATTTTCCAGCATGACTTGTTTACTATAAATAACAAATAACACTGTAATGTTCTCTTATGTCACGTTTCATAACTCTTATATCATTACTGAGCAAATCACGTCGTCTGAGTTTATTAACTCTGCCGCCGTGACATACTATATGCACGAAATGGCGGACACCCGCGAACTCCACGTGCGTTACTGAACCCGCGGCACTTAAACTGTAAATTTAGCCATCACAATCACACAATAACTAAATAAACATCGCTATGAAAAATGTATTTTCATATCTGTGCACAATACAGACTCGCGGTTCACATACAAGCTTTCATTACTGTTGTTTCTGATCATGTTCTATTCACAAGTAATGACAATACAGTTTTTGTGCTCAAAACTTACTTCACAGAACAAAATACTAAAGATATAACAGTTCATGAACCCCTTTTATCCGTAATAAACTGAGTTAATCTTACCTGCAAGACAGATATCAGATCCAATGTCAATCACAAGTGGAGTGTCTCAATTGTGTGTAGAGATGGGGAGTCGACTCCAAAAGAGTCGATTCCTCGACTCTCACTAGCCCTAGTTTCGGAATCGACTCCAGGTCAGGAATCGACTCCCAGTGTCGAGTGTTTTTTTCAAGTTCAACACAGCAACAGTTCGTTATAACGAAAAGATTATAATGAATGTAAAGATACGGAAATTAAAACAAAAAGATAAAGAAATGAGAGGAAAAAATAAGTAATGCCAGGAAAACAAAGAACAATATGTATAGATCGTTTTTTTCTGTTGGGTCTGTTTTGCAGCTCAATCAATCATGATGTGGTTCGTTCAATACAGTCAATTGGTTGTGATTGGCACAAAACACTGCAGTAGGTTTTACGAACCAATCATGTACCAGTCCTCAGGGTGAGAGTGGGACATGCCCATAATTGGTAAGTGGTGGTTGATTGAGTGATACTGTTGAGTGATGACTGTTTTTTGAATCCAGTAACGTTAACTTATAATGGCAACCCCGACCTCAACCGTGTGGAAATATTTCAACCAGACCGAAGACAAAACTAAAGTTCGTTGTGATATTTGTAAATGTTGTTACAGTTGTTACAAAAATTCAACAGTTCAACGTCGTGAACATTAACATTAGTGAAATGGCATGTATCTATATGAATTCATTTTCTATTATTAAATGACAAGTGCATTAAAAACTATTATTAAACAACAGTTATTATTGGTAATAATATAACTATTTTTCAATGTTAAACAAAAAAAGTTAAAAAATAAAGTTAAACATGCTTAAGTTAAAGTTCATAGCTTCACTACATTAAAATTATATAAAATAATATACAAAATAAATAGATAAATACACTGTCTAAAACAAGTCTGCTTTTACAAGTTTAATGATTAATACTAACACATGGGCGTCGGAAGCAAAAAAAAAAGTGGGTGGGTCCTCCTCCAGAATTTTTTTTACTAATGCCATTTTCATGTATTCTGATGCCTTTTAATTAAACAAGTAAACTAAACTCGCCTCCACGTAGTGCATTAAATGCAGAGCTATCCGTGGATTAACCTGCTGATACCATGGTCATTTGCCAGCATTGACAACTTAAAGCTGTTATTGATGTTTGCAACGCAATATTTGACTGGAAGGGTACAACGGGCGCAGGGACGCGGGAAGTGGGGGTGCTGTTTTCACAGAATTGTAAATGCAACGCATATGTTAGTTCGTTAAAATTTATAAATTTTTAGCATTTAGTCATTTATTTGTAATAAACACTTTAAGTGGGCTATTTAAAAATTGTTATATATGTTAAATTATGTTTTTAAAACATAAGCGAAGAGTGTAGGCTATTATGTGTGTGTCGAAAGAATTTGTCCGCAGCTGCAAAAAAATAAAAAATAAAATAACACACAGTCAAAAACCCCACTGTTAGTGTTTTGTAAGGAACAGGCAAATATGTAAAATATAGCAGGATACATTTTAATTGTTTACTAATAAAACAGTTATTTTTTTATGTCAGTGTCGGCTAGACAGATGAAGTTGACGAATCGCGATCTTCGCAGCGCCAGAGAGAAATGCACATTTCATACGAATTAGGCCTACATAAGCAGCGCAGTCTGTTTTCTTTCGTTTTGAATTGTTCTGCTTAAAATTAGACATTTCAAGCTATATGTCTCAGGTCTGTGAGGCAATAGGCTACCTTATAGCCCTACGCCGAGTTTCGGTTCATTTATGAGACGAGCTCCAGGTTCGCCAGCGCCTCCGTGTCCTGATTATCTATTTTCTAATAGCCTTCTTATTTATTAAACCCAGACAATTTTTTGATGAAACATCGATTAAAATTAAGATACAATTAATACAAAACGAAATTAAATTTAAAGACAGGCTTTATGCTTTCAGTTTGAGGTCTCTGTGAAAGTTTTAAAACATTCGTTTAGTGCCGCTTTAGAGCGCTCACGTCCGTAGCAGAGAACTGTCTGTCTTTTTTTTTTTTCTTTTTTTTTTTTGTGTGAAATAAATTTCTAAAAAAATGCGACTTAGTCCAGTGCGACTATAGGCCTATGTTTTTTCTTCCTCGTGACGCATTTTTTGATATGCGACTCTGGAGCGACTTATAAAATAGGCTACGGTAAGTTATTTATTATTTTTGTGCAAATGTCCCATAAAGTCCCATCCTTTAAGGATTAATTTATGTCCCGTTGACCGGTCCATTGCGTTACGAATAAAAGCAGAATCAAAGTCAAAAATGTGATGTGCAGTCAGGTTTGAGTGTGCGCTATTTGATCAAGTGTTCTCACTGATACGCTTGTTGTGATTCGCGGAGATTTGACGAGTTTTATAGTCTTGATATTGTTTCTTATTCAAAAGAAGTGACGCCCCTTTTTTCGTCAGTTGCGGCTCGTTGAGAAATATAATTTAGCGATTCAGCGGAAATGGAGTTTAATTCATTTGGGCATTCCTCAAGTGGAATGGATTTGACTGACGACGCTCTGAAAAGCGAACAGACATATGCGCTGAATATAAAAGTGAGTGGGTCCAATATCATTGGTCTTAAAAAGTGGGTGGGTCTTGTCCCACCCATATACAATGGTTCCGACGCCCATGTACTAACATATTGCACACTTAAATATGATTTGAAGAAGCTGCGATGTGAAAAGGAGGGGGATTTATAAGGTTTAGTTGATTAAACATTTTAGTATAGGAAACATTTGTATCCTCGCTCTTGACTCCTCAGGAAGCCTCCTCGTTCCTCGCCCTCCTCCCGGTGGAATTAAAGAATTTAGATGTCCTACATGAGAGCGGAGCTCGATCGGTTTCAGGGTCGTAGGACATACGAGCGAGAAGTGAGGAAACGAGGAAGCATATTGAGACGCACCTTCTGAATTCTGACCCTATTTTAATTCAAAGTAAATGGAGTCGATTCCACCGACTCCAAAATTAGGAGTCGGGAGTCGGAGTCGACTCCAAAAAAACCGGAACCGAACACCCCTAATTGTGTGTGTTAGCTATCTGCTCGTCTCTGCATTAACTGCTATATTACGCGTTCTGGAGCAGATCTTAGCGAGAGCTCCCCCTAGCAGTTTGGATAATTTACACCGCTGTATACACATAAATCAATACCCTTCTTGCAGATCTGTTATTAAAGTATCCAAACAGGAGTCTAACACAGGCTTTAAACACAAGCACAAACATTTAGTCTGAATAGATTACTTTGAATATAAATATGCTAATCTCTCACTTTCGTGTTTTTTTTTTTTTTTTTTTAAAGACCTATTCACACTAGTGCCACATATGCAGCAGTTAAGTGCCTCTTTGATATTCTTCTGTGAAGCCCCTTTATCTTCAATATTCGTTGGGTGTATCAGTTAGTGGACAGTGTCTCCAAATTAGTCAAGATATTGACTGAAATTTCTTTGTAGTATACTCCTCACAGTAGGGCTGTCACGATGTTAGATTTTTCACACCACGGTTATTGTGGCCAAAAGAATTCACGATATCGATATATCGCGATATCTATAGAATCTATGGGGGGGGTACTCAATCTATGGCAAATTTTTGTGAAGGAAGACAAGCATGTGAAGTTTATCTGGTTTCAAACTGAAGCCAAACACTGTCTGAAGGTTTCCTGAAGAACTGAAAAGCTCTTAAACCTGTTGTTGCACTGGCGCCAATAAAGTCATGCAGATAGCAGATTTGAATAAAAAAAAATCAAGTGCAAATACAAATACAAAAATAAGATGAGTAAAGAAAACGGGGTTCTTAATTTTAATAATCACCCTTTATTAAATATATGAACACAGAAACCCCCTGTTAACAGTTAATGTCACGTTTCCCATTCCATGATGACTAGTAAAATAATAGCCGCGTCGCGTCTATGACAACTCGAGGTATTGCACACCGGACACGCACTTTCTCAGTTTATGGCCAGCAATATCATTATGTTTAAGGACATTATGGAATTGAGATAATGTCTGTACTATGTTATGATTATACTGTACAATTAAAAACAATAGTTGCTGAGTCTGTGATCTGAACACTTTTTTCTGCGCTCTGTGTCGCGGCAGGATTTTGAACAAGGTCCTGAGCCGTTGCTGGGCGCCGCGGACAGACGCCGAATAGAACCGCGCTGTGCTTCTCGTCCAGTGTGTGTACACTCATACAGAATGTGTTCGAATTTTAAAGACGTGGCGCTGCGCTTCTCGTCCGGTGTGCGACCACCTCTAAGGTGCTGTTTTCTTTGAAGCCGAAGAACTCTGTTGTTAATACTGGCGAGCTCAGCTTACTTTTTTCGGGTGTGGACAGAGTGATTCACTTTAGCTGAGCGGGCGCGGACGAGCGCTGCGTCTAGAAAACGCCAATATCGCCAATACCGGTATATTGTATTGCTCTAAATTAACACGATGTCGATATTTCATGCTTTGAATATCACGATTATCGTCAATACCGGTATATTGCGACACCCCTACCTCACAGCGTTGGATATTCAGATCTGTCAATGGGGGAGGACGCCGGCCGGGACCGCGAGTGGGAGCCTTATTCACTGTGAGTTTGTTGTGGACTGCAGTGCTTAGTGTGAAGTGAACACGTGTGATTTACTGCATGCACAAGTGTGGGTGTATAATTCTGCTTCCACCCGTTGGCCCCAGTGGGCAGATCTGTGAGGCTCGAGCTGAAGAGAGCTCTCTAACCATTGTTTATCCAGTGTGTGTTTTACAGGAACTGCTGTAAAGACTTCTTGATCATCGCCTATCCTGTCTCTTACCATCGTCTGTTTCATGATCTGCTGCTGTCTGTTCTGAAGAGAAGCTGCTGTGTGGAGGTCTCTTACCATCGTCTGTTCCATTATCTGTCGCTGTGTGGAGGTCTCTTACCACTGTCTGTCCTATTACCTGCCGTTGTCTGCTCTGGAGATAAGCCGCTGTGCGACGGTCTCTTACCATCATCTGTTTCATGATCTGCTGCTGTCTGTTCTGAAGAGAAACTGCTGTGTGGAGGTCTCTTTCCACCGTCTGTCCTGTTACCTGCCGTTGTCTGCTCTGAAGATAAGCCGCTGTGCAATGGTCTCTTACCACCGTTTGTTCCATGGTCTGCTGCTGTCTGTTCTGAAGATAAGCCGCTGTGTGGAGGTCTCTTACCATCGTCTGTTCCATTATCTGCCACTGTGTGAAGGTCTCTTACCACCATCTGTTCCATGATCTGCTGCTGTCTGCTCTGAAGAGAAGCTGCTGTGTGGAGGTCTCTTACCACCGTCTGTCCTATTATCGCCGCTGTCTGCTCTGAAGATAAGCCGCTGTGCGAAGGTCTCTTACCATCGTTGTTCCATGATCTGCTGCTGTCTCTTCTGAAGATAAGCCGCTGTGCGAAGGTCTCTTACCACCGTCTGACCCATTACCTGCCGTTGTCTGCTCTGAAGAGAAACCGCTGTGTGAAGATCTCTTACCATTGTCTGTTCCATTATCTGCTGTCTGCTCTGAATATAAGCTGCTGTGTGAGTTTCTTACCACAGTCTGTTCCATTGTCTGCCGCTGCCTGCTCTGAAGAGAAGCCACTGGGTGAAGATCCTTTTACCACTGTCTGTACGATCACCTGCCGTGCCTGTTCGAAGAGGAACCGTTGTGTGTTCGACCCTTACTATCACCTGTACAGATACATATCATTCACTGCCCTGGAGAGGAACCGCTGTGGGAATCCCTTGCCATTGTCTATGCAAGTACTGACCATTGGCTGTTCTGAAGAGGAATCACTATACCCATCATCGACTGTTCCGGAAAGGAACTGCTGAGTGGAGATCTCGTAGCACTATCTGTCCGATCCCTTACCGCCGTCTGCTCCGAGGAAGACCTACTGAGGGACCCCCCTCCCCTTACCATCGCCTAAAAGGCTACTTACCAGTTCTGTCCGAAGAGGAACGATTGAGCCGACTTCCCGTTCTGTTATCCGCTGGGTTGCGACTGTTGCACCAAGGGCTCACACCGCTGCTGGACAGAGGAGAACAGAGTTGGAACTCTTCCACTACGTGTTTTAGTAATTAGGATTTGAATTCAATAAAACTGAACTTTAATTACTTACCTTGTTGTCTGTCTGTGGTGTCTCTGGGTAAACTCCTCGAGGTGGTACATTCAATAGGGGCTCGTCCCGGCCCGTGACACTAACCTTGAGAAGGCACCTGAGGGATGTTATTGTGGAAACCCTGTTGATGACACAGACATCCTCTCTTGCACATCCGAGCAATGCAAACGAAAGCGCTTCCACAAGTCATGTCTGACGCTGAGCAGGGTGCCAAAGAGTTGGAAGTGTGTAGAATGCAAAAAGCAAACAAACAAGAAATGAAGTTGGCAAAGCAAGGTAGCTTTATTTGTATAGCACATATCAGCAACATTAAAGATTAAAACATTAAACATTAAAAAAATTAAAACAGATAAAATACGAGAAGTTACAGTGCAGTATAAGAAATTAAACATTTAAGAGCAGTTAAAAACAATTACAAATATAAAAAGCAGATAAAATATGAGATTTTTTTTTTTTTTTAAATGCGTCAAATTTGACCTAAGGACAACAGGAGGGTTAAAGAAAAGCAGCCAGCCTTGATTTAAAAGAACAGAGTGGCAGCTTTTATAAATGAATGAATTGATATATTACATTCTTTTTTTGTAATTGTATATATTGTATGTTGTATTGTGTGCATGTGTTTGTAGTCATGTAACAAATACATTTGATCCATACATCCACAAATGGACAATGCATGTATAATAGTTAATTGTAGTTCAGAGTCCACGCAAATACTAAAGAGACACTATATACAGTAAAATTTACAAGGAAAGCAATTGTATCACCTCTCTACTCTGTAGGGACGACAGATGGGCAAATGTTACAAAGAGCACTGCAAACTGTTACCATTTTGTCAATGGAGGGCTGTCCTTGGGTGCCGGCTTGGCAGAGGGACAGAGGGATGGTGGTCTGAAGAATAGTTATAATAATACTTATTCCTCCCCAAGCCAATGACTCGCTCCACCATAGACATGTATAGAAAGGCTAGATAGCTTACCGGCGCTGAGAGCCAATGGGACCCGACGACGTCACACGGCGGCCATCTTAGGACAGGACCGCTCATCCAGTTATAACATTAAAGTCTATTGTGCATGTAGTGCTGAAATAACTATATTTTGCTCAATTTTCAACCGATTTTCAAACGGCTTGGTGTGTCATAAACGTCAGGGATGCGGCTATTTAACTGCATACTTGTGAAAAATTATAGCCACGGAGTTTAAGAAAATAGTATATTAAGTAGACTAGACAGGTAAAGTACTAGGTATACCCATACACACACACAGTAATGATGTCAATATTTATAAGGTACATGAAACATGAAATAGTGCAATTTAGTTTATTACTAATATTTACATTATTAAATACATGTGTAAATTTATGTATAATATAAATCTGTCTCAAGTTGCCATTCTGTAAAATAAAGAGAAAAGAGATGGGTCTTTATTTTTTGTTTTTTTTACTTAGGTCCAAAGGCACACAATTAGAAAAAACTTACAAAAAAAATATACAAAATATACAAAAAAAAAAACACTAAGACACAATTGGACACAAAACTCTTTCCATCAATACAATATAATCAATACAGCTCCCTCCCTCTCCTCCTCTCTCTTAAATGGTCTGAACTTACATAGCGCTTTTCTACACCGTCTTGGTGCCCAAAGCGCTTTACGAACCACATTCACCCATTCACGCACATACTCATACACCACTCATTCACATGCAAACATCAAAGAAGAGTAGCAAACTAAACAGACCACCAGTTGAAAACCCATCCTTTAAGTGCACAAATAGTTTGCGCTACTGCCCTTTGAAAAGGACAGTTTTTGTGAGCTTCTGTCTCACACTGTCTTTCTGCAAGCTAAGCGTTGACATTTTCGCAATGTGGTGCAGCCTTAGCTTGAAGAAGAGGGACACAACCAGAGTCAAGAGTGTATGGTGGTGACTGTCAATGCCATATCGCGTGTCAGTGATGTGCTCCCCGAGCAAAAACACATCCTCTCCACCTATCCTCTTCCTCACCATGTAGAGGACCTCCAACAGTTTGATGGGTTGCGATCTCCTGGAATCTGCTACTGCCTGCCGAACAACCCACTCTGCTGCCCTGACGACCTCCATTGTTTTTCAGCGTCAGCAGATGGTAGCTCTGGTCCTTACTGGCAGATTCAGCATCCATCAACAGGCTTGCCCGGCAGACATCACAGGAAAGCTTTTTTAGTGTGCGTCGCACCACAAATCCTGAAATCAATGGTGGACAGATTCACATTATAATGACTTTTTTTAATTAATAAGCATGGGGAAATGAATTAGTTATAGGCTAAATCTACTATAAAGTCTAACTCTACCTGAAATGTACACAAGCACATTTTCCACAAGACCATCAAACTTCTTGGGAAGATAGCTGTGGTCTTGTACAAGGGCAGGAATGTCTGCAAACGGGGAAGGGAGATCTTCTCCTTCTGCAGAGGACATGTCTACAGCCGACAGGTTGGTAGATGTGTCTATGCGGTAGGACTGAACAGCAGACTGATCAGCTGGTAGGGACTCTGTGTCATCCTGTGCTGTCACATTGCCTTTGCTGCTCGGTTTAACAACCCCACACCTGGCCATCAGCTTCCGGAAAATGTACTTGAACTGGCTGGCGTTAGGGTTGTTATTCCAGCCACCTTCAGAACAATATTTATGCAAACACACAGACATTCTAAATACTCTAAATAGTTTTTCTGACAACTCCAGATACTGTATATGTGAAAGCTATAAGAGCATATGCTGACACTTTATGTGGCTGGTAAATATGAACTCTACCGGATGCTCTGATGGAGTTGAAAAGAAGCTCCAAGTGGTCCTGGCTGAATCGGTACGTCAGGACATATCGCTGTCCTTCGATGAGCACGGGAATCATCGCCATCAATGTGTCAATGTTTATGACAAAGCCGAGGACAGAGAGGAACCTTCAAAAACAAAGAAGAGAATCGCAACAGAGACTAATTCACAGACAAGTAAATACATGATATGAATATGAATTATAAAATAATACGTACCACTTGAAGAGTGGGGCATCTCATGAACTCAGACAGGACAGAGCATCTTTTGAACGCGATGCAGACAGGAGGACAGAGCATCTTATGAACTCGATGCAAACAGGAGGAGGACAGAGCATCTTATGAACTCGATGCAAACAGGAGGAGGACAGAGCATCTTATGAACTCGATGCAAACAGGAGGAGGACAGAGCATCTGAACATGATGCAGAAGATAGCAGAGAATTAGATATCCGGACAACCTCATAGACTAGGGATGCACTGAAACCCGTAGTGATGAGCTATTGGTATTCAAATATAAAGTCTCATTATGATTATTACATTATAATTAAGAATCTGTAGTGGATATTGGTGACTACTCAAAAGTTAAATAGTTGTACTTGTGTCGGGGGGGGTATCAGTGCATCACCAACAGAACATTCTCTTTTTTTTTTAAAGACCTCTTTGTACGGTAGAGGGGTGTGCCATCTCCCATCCTCAAAGCGAGCAAGTAAGCCCTGGCTCTTGACAAGAACTCCCTGGTGCTTGTCCAGTTCCGAGAACCAAGTGGGGCTTTGAACCCTCTGGCTCTGGGATTGCGGCTGTTCAAGATATCGAACAGCCTGTCCGTTATCTATAAACAAATATCTTAAGTGACTGGAAGCACTGAAATCATCACCTTAACTGTGTTTAAAGTATCATAGTATACATCTAAGTCTGAATAATTTGATATTTAAACCTGAGATGAGGGGTGTTCCTGGGCTAATTATGAGTTGCGGTAAGTACAAAAAGCTCATACTGTACATATGTGCTTGCATATTGCTAGACTTGAGGATACTTTTTTGATACTGATACACCAATTATATATTCTGTACACATTAACAACCAAAATAGTAGATCTACAAGTGTTGTGTTGTCATGTTTTTGTGAAATCTTAAAATCTGGAATCTGTCACCTGTAATAAATGCCATAAATTCCAACAGGATTAAAGCAATTAATCACTCAAATGTTCATAAGAACAGTAGAATATTTGGAAATGACTTTGGATTGTGATGCAGATCTCTTTCTTTATTACCTCGATAAATTCTGCTGTAGCCTCACAATCTTGGAACACTGCATATTCCTTCAGATCCCGCAAGGTGCGGAGGGCCACTGCCATGGAATTACTGAGGGCCTGAGCAGCCAGGGAGACCTTGATTGAGATAAAATACACAAATGAGGAGAAAATTAGCGCTACAAGATCCAAACATCAGCACCAGGATAAAAACACAAAGCAAATCATCATAAAAACATACCTTCATCTTCTGATTACCAAAGTAAACATGTTTATCAGTGACCCTATTTGCAGCATGCAGTCCACTTTTGTTTTGGACATCGTTGAGATGAACGATGTACTTCCAATTGATGGTGCCAGTGACGCTTAAAATTGGGCTGTATGCCTGCAGAATAACCATAGTTTTTAACTGCTCGCAAACATGCAATGTAAATCTGCATATTCTCCACAATTATGTGATAACACAGATTTCATACAATTAAAACATAAACAACTGAATATGGTCAACCAGAGAGGCACGTACCTCCAACATATTGCGCGTCAGCTTCAACATGTGGCAAGCGTCCATCATAACAAAAACCTTGTCACGGGTTCTTGGATGGGGGAAATGTGTCTTCAAGGGCTCACATGGTGTTGCCTTAAGGTCACATCCAAGCTGGGTGCACATACTGATGTTGGATGCATGGCCATCCATTGTCATGCACACCACCTTGATCTGGCGCTGATGAAGCTCTTCCAGAGCATGCACAACTAAGACACTCTGCGTTTCCGGGGTTAGGCTCTTAGTCAAATAGTAACCAATTGGAGCCTTCCAGTAACCTTGGAGCCCAACGACCAGAAACACAAGAGCCTCTGAAGCTATGTCACTTTGATTTATACGATCCCCCATGTCCACAAAACCAGACATGGTTTGTGACTGTGGATCGTACTGAACATGCTTCTTTATGGCCATCGCATCCAACATCAGAGTGACAACCCCATATTTGGCCTCATCTTCTTGGCGCCGTTTTCCCAGCATGTCCAGCATCATTTTGTTGAGGCCAGGTTTGGCGTCCAGTGAGCTCAGCCACCTTGACACAATTGAGACATTGACCATTTAATTACTTACCCAATGAGCCACTAACCCAATCACCCCTATTGTGGACCCTGGACATACTAAAAAAACTACAACATCAAAATGTATTAGCACGACTTAGATCAGTAAGTTTAACTATTCATGACACTACAGTCTGTAGCTGAAGTTGTTACTGTAGTTGAAATTAGAGACGAAGAATACCTTTGCAAGGAACTGGGATGTGGAAGGTGAATTTTCAGGTCGTCTCTCAGGTAGTGATACGCCTTAGGACCATGCAGGTGGAGAGTGAGCGCAAAGTCTCTCTGGGCCTGGGTGTACTCTGCACCCTGTCTTGACAGGAGGTGAACCGGAAGATCTGAAATGTAATAAGAAAAAGTGATTTAGTAAGTCTCCTTTGATAGTAATTTTTATGTCTAACAAAGAACATAAAAAAGACAAAACATTTAAAGTCATTATTTATTTTACCTGAGTAGCATTCCAGCTTGTCATTCAGCTCTTCATTGATGAGGTTCTTAGCTTTCAGCTCCTCCAGAAGAGCCTTCATGTTCTTCTTGGCCCTCCTTACCCTTGCCAAGGCATTGCTCTTTTCCCGCCACAGTTTACGCACTGTGGCCATGGCTGCATCAAGTTTGGCCTTAAGAGCCTTTGGAGAGGAAGGCATTGCATATTGGTGGTCAGGGGCCTTCCTCTTCCGACTCCTTTGCCTCTCTCTAGTGGATGGCTGTGGCTTTGAAAAAAAAACAATAAATAATAAATAAATATATAATGAAGTTAATTAGGGTTAGGGTTAGTGTATTTGTTAGTGACATTCCTCCTGTGTACAAATACTCACAACATCAGACGGAGGTTGATCCTGCTCGGGGTCCATGGGCTGGTTTTCTCCTGCTTTTCTTGAAGCGTTTGTGCTTCTTGGTAGCCTGGGTGCCAGCCCGAACCCCGCCCACAACATTTTTTGGTTGGGAAGTTCGGTCTGGACTCGCTCCGTTGAGGAGCTATTATGCCCGAACAAAAATTGTTCGGACCAATCAAATTGTCAGGGCGGGCTTTATACGATGATGGACAGATGAGCAACGGCAACGTAATCATCCACGTCACCAAAGAGCGCTTGATTTGAATTAGTTTACAACAAAGACGACTGCTGCTGGAGAATTGAGATTTCACAAGTTCACATTTACAAATAAGTCAGATAGAATAAATGCGTAAATAAGATTTCACACAAATAAGTCGATAGAATAAATGCGTATATGACGTGCTGTCCGAGGAGAGGGCTGTGGGCTCGGTAGCCATACTCCCCCGTATTCCTGGTTGTGAGAGAACAAGACAAGAGTGAGGATTCGGGGTGGTGGAGGGATGCTGAAAAACTGTCAAGGAGTGTTAGGTAAGTTGACAGAGTGAATATGCTTCCTCATGCTGATAGATAGGGTAACGTTAGACATGGTATTGTTTGATGACAAGTTGATATTGGATTGATTATTTGTATGTGCTCCTCCCGAACTTTGTTTATGAAACATCATGTGTAGATTCCGCCATCGCGTCTGTTATAGAAGATATCCACAGTGCATTCATTTTAAAAGAGGAACAGAGAACCGCGACATTTTGTTGGTTGAAAATATGAATGAAGAACATGCGTCATTTACTCCGTTGCTCTGATTGGTTGTAGGTCTATCCAATTGAGTGCAGAGGTTATTTTTTCCTGGTTTGGTTGAGACACACCCCATAATCAAATCTCTATGGAGAAGTATCAGACTCACATTCTGACTAGAATCTGAGTATGACGACGTCAGGCTAGCTTCTTGGTGCTACCGGCTGAAAAAATAGTTAAATATTCAATTGATCTGTAATACACTTTATGTATTGCTAAACTTGCAGAGAGTGTGACATTAAATCACATTTAAATATCGATGCATCCATCTTTAACACCTTGTATTCTAGTTGGCCAATTATACACGTACCCTCTGAAGATGAGCAGGGAAGTTGAAGACAGATGGAACAGCTCCAGCTTTGAATCTGATAGTCTGCCCTGTCCTGTCAAAATCTTCATTTCTGAAGTGTTCACTGCAGAGCAGTGTTCTGTCATTAGCCACAAAACCTTCCCTTCTCAGGGCACGCTCCCACTGTCTCCGGCGCTCGCTGCATTTGGGAAACCTTACAAATGGGAGAAATAGTAGTCAGATATAAATGATTGTTAACCTTGCACCTTTATTTCCTTCAACATTGAGGGTATGGACTAAAATACAGTATAAAATATATTATCATTTTGATTCTATGTACTGCATGTATGCAAATATATGTAGCCAATCTTGTAATGTTGTCTCAGTTACACTATTCCTAGCAGAACTTGTATTACTAAGTATCCTAATAATAGTCATAATATTTTCTTTTCTTACTTGTGAAAGGTGATCCCACGCGTTCTGGTTTGGAGGCTCCGTGCGTTGGTGCAGCCGTAGGCGGCACAAAAATCAGGCATTTTCCACAAGCGTAATCAGAAGTTCTGTAAACAAAAAACCAACAAAGTAATCCAAATGTAAAGATGTTTTTAAGAAACCAAACCACTTGGAAATCATGTGTAACTCAAAGCTATGTTGAAACGAAAGACTAACCCTGCCTCTCCCACCAATTTACAATTGCTTGGTGACTCACTTACGACCTCTTCACTGCTAGCCAGCAAATAAATACAACCACATCCACAAAATGACATTTACACAAAAGATTAGGTTGTCAAGAAACGTTGTTGGTCTCAGGAAACCTGTTAATAATTGAAAATGTCGACTGTGGTATCACTTTAGAATAGAGGGCAGCCATGAAACACACAGCTACGCTGCAATGTTAAGCATTTCTCAAAACGTGAAGCTACAATTTAAACATCGGCATCAGCACAAATCATAGCCACGTTAATAAGGTTTGTAATAAACCAAACCGTTTGTAAATCCGTCAAGAATTCAGCAAGTTACGAGCATTTTAGTTGGCGTATGTCACTCACCTTCCGTCCACAGCAGCAGGGAGCAGCAGCGCAGTCTCCTGACCTAAGATGGCCGCCAAGTGACGACACAGCTGACTCCGCCTTGAGCCATCTAGCCTTTCTATACATGTCTATGCGCTCCACGTGGATCCTGACGGCGTCGAGTCCCCTTGTTGCCTCTAGCTCCAGTGGATGCATCTGTTGCTTGCCTTTGGTAAACGCTGGTATTTTCAATTGAGCACAATACAGACATACTGTCTCTTTCACATTGAAGCCTCTATCAGCTAGAATGACATCTCCTGGTGACAATTTATCAAGAAAGCCAAAATTTTCCGTTATGTGCTTGTCACTTGTGCGACCACCCCATCCTTTTGACACGTAAGATATAACACCTTGTGGTGTTATTGAGATCAGGTATTTTGCAGTGTTGTGGTGCTTGTACTGTGAGTATGTGTGTGCACGGCATCTGGCTTTTCTATAAATATTTCGAAACAATCAATGATGGAGGTTTATGCTTTATTCAAGCCCTTTCCACTCCGTACGTGTTGCTTCTCTCTCTCCCTTGACTAAAAACGTAGAGCGCCACATTAAAAGCTGCAGATGAAGCGGTTATTTTAATAACAACAGTAGCAGAAACATGGTGAGCAGCAAAATAGATACTGTATTTTTGCTAAAACACTGCAGAAAACGAGAATGCAGCTAATACAATTATTTTTATCTAGATGACTAACCATTTAACTAAACTAGACAAGATAATGTTTCGTCTTTAGACGTTTTCTTGGTAACACTTTAAAATACGGATCCTTCGTTAATGAATAACTACACAGGAACAAATGAGTAACACAATGTTAACAATCTAGTAACTACAGTTAACTAACAAGTAACTCTGATTAACGAATTAGTAAGTAATAGCACACAGATTTAAGTGGTAGTGCACTATTACCTAATCAATAACTACTATTTTTTAATACTTCACAGAGAACTACTGAATTTTTTACAGATTTAAGTGGTAGTTCACTAATAACTAATCAATAACTACAATTTTTTAATACTTCCCAGAGAAATAATGAAAAAAATTCACAATTCATGCAAAACTTAATAACTAATGCAGGAAAAATTACTAGCACTAGATTAACATTACTGCTAGATACTGTACACTAATTATCAATATGTAGTAGCGTAGCAGACTTATGATTTGGGAAAGCTGTCAATAATTAGCCTATGCACTGCTGTCTTTTAGAGAACTATTCATAAACTAAATAATTTTTAAGAATTGTTTTTATAAATGCACTTGTCTGGAACACTTACCCTGTGGCCGATTTTCCGGCATTCCTCTGGACTGGCTTTGAATAACTAGACTCATCATGGTGAGTACTGGAACATACTGAGTCATCAGCCATTCAAATACCAGTTATTTTATTATTTAACCTACCTCTCAAAATTGTTTTTATGTATCTCTCTTTGTTCATATGTATATATATATATATATATATAAATATGTGTGTGTATATATATCCTGTGAATGATTAGATGATTCTACCCTTTCGGGTTGGCTCTTCATTAGTAACTACAGCATGGAATCATGATAACTAGTAATGACTCAAGTGTTAATGCATACTTTTATAGGACTTACAAATTATTTGGATCCGTATTCTAAAGTGAAGATCATGTTAACTAACTAGTAATGACTCAAGTGTTACTACATACCTCTATAGGAACTACTAATTATTTGGATCCGTATTCTAAAGTGAAGATCATGTTAACTAACTAGTAATGACTCAAGTGTTACTACATACCCCTATTTGGATCCGTATTCTAAAGTGAAGATCATGTTAACTAACTAGTAATGACTCAAGTGTTACTACATACCTCTATAGGAACTACTAATTATTTGGATCCGTATTCTAAAGTGAAGATCATGTTAACTAACTAGTAATGACTCAAGTGTTACTACATACCCCTATTTGGATCCGTATTCTAAAGTGAAGATCATGTTAACTAACTAGTAATGACTCAAGTGTCTCAAATGACTCAAGCTTTAATAAAATAACTGGTATTTGGATGGCTGATGACTCAGTATGTTCCAGTACTCACCATGATGAGTCTAGTTATTCAAAGCCAGTCCAGAGGAATGCCGGAAAGTCGGCCACAGGGTAAGTGTTCCAGACAAGTGCATTTATAAAAACAATTCTTAAAAAATATTTAGTTTATGAATAGTTCTCTAAAAGACAGCAGTGCATAGGATAATTATTGACAGCTTTCCCAAATCATAAGTCTGCTACGCTATTACATATTTATAATTAGTGTACAGTATCTAGCAGTAATGTTAATCTAGTGCTAGTAATTTGTCCTGCATTAGTTATTAATTAGTTTTGCATGAATTGTGAATTTTTTTCATTATTTCTCTGGGAAGTATTGAAAAATAGTAGTTATTGATTAGTTATTAGTGAACTACCACTTAAATCTGTAAAAAAATTCAGTAGTTCTCTGTGAAGTATTAAAAAATAGTAGTTATTGATTAGTTAATAGTGAACTACCACTTAAATCTGTGTGCTATTACTTACTAATTCGTTAATCAGAGTTACTTGTTAGTTAACTGTAGTTACTAGATTGTTAATATTGTGTTACTCATTTGTTCCTGTATAGTTATTCATTAACGAAGGATCCGTATTTTAAAGTGTTACCGTTTTCTTTTCTCTTTTTTTTCATTCATTTAGCATTATTAATCAGCATATGTTTAATATGTTACATACTGCTTTGGATCTAAATGTCCAGTTTCAAAAAATGGATTTGTTGGACCATAGTTGTCACGCTTTGGCTGTATAAGGCACGTTCAGTAGCCTGACGTCGTCATACTCAGATTCTAGTCAGAATGTGAGTCTGATACTTCTCCATAGAGATTTGATTATGGGGCGTGTCTCAACCAAACCAGGAAAAAAAAAAAAACTCTGCACTCAATTGGATAGACCTACAACCAATCAGAGCAACGGAGTAAATGACGCATGTTCTTCATTCATATTTTCAACCAACAAAATGTCGCGGCTCTCTGTTCCTCTTTTAAAATGAATGCGCTGTCGATATAACAGACGCGATGGCGGAATCTACACATGATGTTTCATAAACAAAGTTCGGGAGGAGCACGTACAAATAATCAATCCAATATCAACTTGTCATCAAACAATACCATGTCTAACATTACCCTATCTATCAGCATGAGGAAGCATATTCACTCTGTAAACTTACCTAACACTCCTTGACAGTTTCAGCATCCCTCCACCACCCCGAATCCTCACTCTTGTCTTGTTCTCTCACAACCAGGAATACGGGGGAGCATGGCTACCGAGCCCACAGCCCTCTCCTCGGACAGCACGTCATATACGCATTTATTCTATCGACTTATTTGTGTGAAATCTTATATACGCATTTATTCTATCTGACTTATTTGTAAATGTGAACTCGTGAAATCTCAATTCTCCAGCAGCAGTCGTCTTTGTTGTAAACTAATTCAAATCAAGCGCTCTTTGGTGACGTGGACGATTACGTTGCGTTGCTCATCTGTCCATCATCGTATAAAGCCCGCCCTGACAATTTGATTGGTCCGAACAATTTTTGTTCGGGCATAATAGTTCCTCAACGGAGCGAGTCCAGACCGAACTTCCCGACCAAAAAATGTTGTGGGCGGGGTTCGGGCTGGCACCCAGGCTACACGTTCAGGAAAACAAAGACGGATCAGGATTAAACAGTATTTATTCACGAACAAGACACGTGCCAAACTTAGCAACTGTGTTGACGAGAACCGACAAGGCATAATGAGACAGATGAAGGCAGGGAAGTGGGGACTTGGGAGGAGCAGGAGCAGGCGAAGGGCTGGAAACAGGAGTGGGCGAAGGATTGGAGAATGCAGGCAGATAACCAGGCGAAGAAGGGCTTGGCAGAGAGGTGATAGGTCCAGAGGGAAGGATCCTGATCCATTGTGGACCCGATGAACGGAGGAGCCATGGAGGCTGAAGGGCTGAGGACTTCAGGGCGGCGAGTGACAGAGGCTGAACCAGTGGGAGAGGATGACAGGGTGGAGACGGAAGTCTGACGGACCATGGTGAAACAGAATTCAGAGGGACATGGAAGCCGATGGCTCTGGCGACTGAGGTGAAGGCGGGGACTCAGAAGGGCGCAGTGGAGACAGAGAACCTAGGAGGAGCTGAAGGGAGTGAGGAGTCCAATGGAGCCGGGGGGACGAAGGGACGAGGTGGAGCCAGAGGAGTGCAGTCCAGAGATGAGGGCAGGTTGACGAACAACCATGGCACATCCGGGGGGACGAGGGAGCCTGGTGGATCTGGAGCAACGATGGGCCACGGTGGAGATGAAGGAGATAGGAGCCAAGGCTGAGTCAGTGGACCGATGGGCAGATGTGGAATCCTGGCCTCGGTGGGCGGAGTAGAAACCCAGGGATCCCCTGACCACGATGGTGCTGAGGGCTGGTAGTCCCACAGTGAGCCCACCTCTCCAAAGGTTTTCTGAGGGTGAGATGCGGGACTAACAGTGGGCAGCGGAGATGAGGGCTGGAAGACGGTAGGAGGTGGGAGAGGGAGGTTGGGTGGGATGTTCAGGGTTCTGGAAGACGGGGACTGGAGTCGCTTCCAGACTCAAGGTGAAGACGGGAGTCGTTTCCGGACTTGGGGTGAAGGCTAGGGACCGAGGTGTAGTGGCGGCCATCTTGACTGAGGGCTCAGGAGGTGTGGCGGCAGCCATCTTGACTGAGGGCTCAGGAGGCGTTGTGGCGGCCATCTTGACTGAGGGCTCAGGAGTCGTGGCGGTGGCCATCTTTGGATGAGGCTCTGGAATGCCGACAGCCATCTTGGCTGAGGGTTCTGAAACGGCTGCGGCCATTTTGGGACCAGACTCTGGAACGGCAGCCATGACAGGACGAGGCCCTGGACTCGGGACGAAGATAGGAGGCATGGCGAAGAAGATGGCTGGTGATGGTGGTTGAGCGGCGATGTCATCATCAGCCTCACCCATGGTGAAGGCTGAACCGCTCAAGCACAGAACATGATCCAGGTATTGTGCAAACGTACCCGGGATCACTGCCGCTGGAGCTTGCTGGTGCAGATGATCGTCCAGTCCATACCAGAAAATAGTCTTTAAGACGCTATCTGCCTAGTCAACATGGTGTGAAATCTCAAGGAACCTCTCGACATATTTCTTGAGCAATTGGCCATCCTGGAAACAGGTTACGAGCCGATTAGGGCTGTCAACGAATATTCTAAATTCGAATATATATTCGAATAGTTTTAAAAAACAGAAATTCGAACGTGAAAATTAACATTCGAATGTGAATTTCGAATATGGGAAAACACGCCCGCGGAAGCAGAGGCGCGGCTGTCTGCTTTGCGAGTAGGCGCGCGCGCTGCCTGTGAGGCGTCAGCGACAGGTCACACGAGTCGCACTGTCTAGCACAGCGTCACTGCTGAAAGTTGACTTATGGAAGATGGCAGAAAGTGCAGAGCCCAACTCGATCGCAGCAGAAAAAGTGATTTTAACCCCCCAGAATCTAAAAAGCCATGTCTGGAAGTACTTTGGATTTTGGTCGGTAGAAGGTAAAATTGTGGAGCCGTGAGATAAAGTTGTATGCAAGCTATGTAAGATGCAGCTAGCATACCATTCGACCACTAGCAACATGAGGTCGCATCTCGAAAATGTGCACCCAAATGAGCATGGCATAATGTGTGGAACTCCAGCTAAACAGCCACGTCTTGACAATTATTTTGCACCGACCACCACAAGCTCTTTGTCTGCAACACGACAAGAGGCCATCACGCAGAAATTAATTTCGTTCATTTGTAAGGACATGAGACCGATCAGTGTCGTGGATGGGGCAGGCTTCAGGGAGTTCTGTCAAGCAATGGAACCGAGGTACCGTATCCCTAGCCGTGGAACAGTCACCAATAGAATCGTAGAAGTGTATAACAGCACCTCAGACAAAATAAAGGACTCAATCAAAGACAAAGATGTGGCTCTTACCACGGATGGGTGGACATCCATAGCGACAGCATCCTATGTTACAGCAACGGCCCATTGGATTAATGATGACTGGGAAATGCTTAACAATGTGCTAAAAACAAAAGAGCTTAAGGTAAGCCACACTGCAGAGAATGTAGGCGAATGCATTCAAGAGATCTTGGACGTTTTTGGCATAGAAAGGGGATCTGTGATTGCCATCACAACGGACAATGCCACTAATTACGTCAATGCAGTGGAGAGACATCTTCAAACGGAAAATATACCATGTGTGGCGCACACAATAAACTTGGCTGTGCGTAAAGGGCTCGGGGTCAGAGCCATTGAAATCCCCGTTAGTAGGCTGAAAGTGGCGGCCTCACATTTCAGCAAATCTTCCGCCGACAGCTACCTCCTTCAGCAGAAACAACAACTTTTGGGATTGAAAACTGAGAAGCTGATTAACGACTGTCCGACGCGATGGAACAGCACATATGAAATGATCTGCCGTGCATCGGAGCAGCAAGCAGCTGTGTCTGCTGTCATCTTCGAGAAAAAACTGTCACGAATGGAGCTGACCACAAGCGAATGGTCCAGTGGCGTAGCGTCAGGGCATGCAGGGTATGCACGTGCAAATGGGCCCGGGCCAATAGGGGGCCCGCCCATGCAGGGGCGGGTCTACGTGGTGGCCAGGGGGGGCACCGGCCCCCCCTGAAATTCGATTGGCCACCCCAGGTGCCCCCCCTATAAGATGTCTTGTGATTGGTTCATTTTACGGCCAATCAGTTTATAGACTCTACTGAAGTTCGCGATTCAAAGAAGTGCAGCGCCAGAGAAACAACGGTCGCAAGTTGTGAGTAAGTAACCCATCTTAAGTACACAATGATGGCCTAAGACACGAAACGAGCGGTTTGTGTGAGAAAACGAACAGTATTTATATAGTTTTTTACCTCTTGTACACATCCGAGATCATGTCCGGTGTCCGGAGCTTGCGCAGACTAAGCCAGAACGCGCGCACACGTCACACACCAGGAAGCGCGCGCGCCCTCAGATCACTTGGACGTGGTTGTGTAGAGGTAAAAACGATATAAATACTACTCTTTTTCTCACACAAACCGCTCGTTTCGTGTCTTAGGCCATCAATGTGTACTTACGATGGAGAATTGTTTAATTTGGACTTCATTGTGCATGCTCTTTGAGATAGTGATCATAGACCTGCATTATATGACTGACAGACAAGAACGGTTTGACCTAAAAATATAAAAATTGAAACTACTGCGGAAAAAAAAGACACCTACATCTTGAATGCCCTTAAACATACGTAAGCTAAAACATACCAAAATTTAATTTCAAAGTGAACCATCCCTTTAACTCTGAGTTACTCAGCTTTTTTGTAAATGAGTCTGAAAGAAATGCTGAATGAAACACTGATGTTTTGGCCAAACCATTTGAATTATTACAGTGGGGGGAATTTGTTTTTATTTTATTTTTTTATTATTATTATTTGAAAGAGATTGTGAATAAAACTACTGTATATTGTAATGGCCAAACTAATTAAAAGAAAATAGTTGACATCGTTTCTGCTTCTGGGTTTTTAAAATGGCTCATTGTTAAAATTGCTTTTATTTTATAAACTTGTTAGTTTTATGAAAACACAAAAAATAATAAACACTGGCTCTCAAATTTAACTTAATGGATGCAGGGATGACAAAAAACTAAATTAATCAAAAATGTGCTTTATTACTACATTTGTTTACAAGTGACTTTATTCAAGTTAAAAAAATAAAATCAGTAGGATTTACGTAATATAGGCTACTGTAGAATTTAGCTTCTTCTTTTTTTTGGTCACTGGCGGCCACCCCGTTTGGAGGCAGTGCCCCAGCATGGCCCCCCCACTGAAAATGCTCTAGACACGCCCCTGCGCCCATGAGGAGCTTTTAATTAAAACGAGGAAATTAAATTTAAATTCGTGGCCACAATAAATATATTTCATTATTTTTTGTATGCTTGTCATCTGTAGTAATTTCTTGTTTCTCCCTAATGTCTACTTTCTCCGACATTTAAGGTGTGCATTTTTTTTTTGCACCCCGCAGCTGACGTAGAAGAACTACGCTGTCATTTTTTATATGACGCACACTACATCGCCGCGCCAAATTAAAAAAAGAAAACACAGAGTGAGAGGTTACTATCGGCTAGCTAATTGAACATTAAAGGATGGACAAATACAAACATAAAAGTGGGGCATTAAAGAGAAAAAGGAGGGTGGAGAAGTTATAGTCGCGACACAAAAAGTACCCAAAATAGACCATTTTTTTGTGCAAACCTAGTGTAAATGACAACAATGTCGAAGGTCCCTGTTACTGTTGACATCGTGGATGAATTTGCCGAAAGAAAGGCCCGGTGAATGCAACTAAAATGAGTGAGTAGTTTTATGTTTTTACATTTTGGGCCGCCGTGCCAAGATCAGTAGGCCTAGTTTATTATTGACATTGGCAGTGCCTTGGTTGTTTTAGATTTGTTTTTGTTTCCGTTCTGGTTGTGAAAAATTGTTGGGTAGAGTGTGTTTTTTATGGTATTGTTTAGTATGGTATTTTCTTGATACACTACAGTGAACGTCTATATATGAACGTCTAGCCTATATCTATATCTTCGATGTACTTGTGGGCGGGGGGGCCCATAAAATTTATTTTGCATATGGGCCCGGGACTGACTTGCTACGCCACTGGAATGGTCCCTAATGGAAAAGGTGAGCATAGTGTATGAAATATGTACCGTAATAGGCTGGACAAAATGCAAAACTGTCCTAATATATTTTTTAAATAGGTAGAATTCCCTAATTTACTTTGTGTGAATGTTAATAAGCTGGACAAATTCAAACCTGTCCTAATATCAACGCATTATATTTACTTATTGCAGGTGCAAGAGGTCCTTAAACCCTTTAAAGTGGCAACAGAAGCACTTTCAGCTGACAAATATCCAACAGCGTCGGCTGTACTGCCTTTAATACATGTTCTGATTGCTCAACTGAAAAAGCGAACGCCAGACGAACCAGAACCACCTGCATTGTCAGAGATGAAGACAAAGATCGTCACAGATCTGGAGAAGCTTTATAGTGAGGAAAAGGGCGCATTTATGCTGCTTAACAAAGCGAGTTACCTGGATCCACGCTTTCATCGCTTAGTTCATTTGAAAGAGGAGCAGAGACGGCAGGTGCAGGTGGCTATACTGGAGGAGATGAAACAAGTGAATGTGGCAGGAGGCACAGGCAGTGAGGCCGCTGCCGGACAACCCCGTGATCAGCAACCCGCTGAGAAAACTGCGTTATCTGCTATGGGGTGTCTCTTCGGAGACACGTATTCCACGGACAGCCCAAACCAGGACATCAGTCTGCTTCTTCAAAAAGAGATGTCGATGTATGAACAAGAGTCTCCAATACCTGCTGAACAAAATCCTCTCATGTGGTGGAAAACTTTGGGCTCTGGGAGATACCCTCACGTCGCCCAGATGGCAAAGAAATATCTTTCCATCCCCGGATCCTCAGTGCGCTCTGAACGCGTCTTTTCCTCCGCTGGGAATATAGTAAATAAAAAGAGATCAGCACTGGCCCCTTCAAATGTGGACTATCTTGTGTTTTTGGCAAATAACCTGTAGGCCTTCAGACCTAAGACCCGACGGTGACCATGTACTAAAAAGACAATAGAATAAATTGCAGTGAGTTTTTTCTTTTTTTCTTCTTCTTTTTTTAATACAAGCACCAAGAATGTAAGTAGCCTTTTTCTTTTTTAATAGCACTTTATTTTTTATGAACCTCAGGGTAAAAGTTCTTTGTTGTCACATTTCTCGGAATTGTGTGCCTCATTTTATTCAACGTTAAACAGAAAAGTTCCATGTTTACCACAGCACAGCTCGCTCGGAGCGTTCAGTGTCGGTTCTATAATGTAAAACTTAAAATTAATGTTAATAAATTTGTTTCAATCACTGAATGAAGCCTGCTATATTTTGGACAAGAGTCGCGACCTTAAATTGCTTGCACAAAACTCTTGATCAGCACTCAACATGTGCTTATTGTTGTTGTTAATTTAAACCGTTATGCGCAGAGAGAGCGCGAGGGCGAGGGCGAGGGCGAGAGAGAGAGGGTGCCTGCGAGTGAGCGAGAGTGAGGTCTGCGGTCTTGGCCATTAGTTTATTTACTTGGTTTTGTGTTGGTAATACATTGTCAAATATGTTTAAACTTAAATTAACTACCTATACAAGTAGTTATGTCTCTTTGTATTAATTTGTCCTGTTATTGACGTAATGCGCGTCATTGACAAAATGCGCAACCATATGTTCGAATAGTTCGAATATTCGTGTGTTTTTTAGAGGGAATATTCGAACGTCATTTTTGAGCAATTTTGACAGCCCTAGAGCCGATCTGCGGGATTCAGCAGGGTACAGAGAATGCCCATGTTCTCCTTTATTCAGTCGGTCTATAATTTCCAACTTTTTGGGAAAGGTCGGTTCTTCTGTAACGCTTTGGCTGCGTTAGGCACGTTCAGGAATACAAAGAAGACGGATCAGGATTAAACAGTATTTATTCACGAACAAGACACGTACCAAACTTAGCAACTGTGTTGACGAGAACCGACAAGGGAGAAATGAAAGCTTAGCGTAAAGTTCTGTCAGGAAGACTCAATTGTTGCGTCACTTACTACCTTCTCATCTAGCCAATCACGTTCTAATACTAGAAGTATAAAAGACCCGTACTTACACTTGTCTGAGTTCGCAGATGCTGACGCTTTCACTCGGTTTGCAGAAACCGATGCCGGCGTTCACTCACCCGCGTCTTGATTTCAGTTACAACTCAAAATCATATCGTTGATTTTACCAACTCTGACGGCGCGCGAGTGCGAGACCCGCGTAGGAACCAGGCAGCGCGTGGCGGCTTTAAAATACTAATCTCATGAGAGATGCTTGATGATTTCAAGTTCAAGTTCAAATTTCACTTTCAAGGCTTTCAAGTCGGCTTTCACGTTTGGTAGGCGCTTCCAGCAGCCACGTTAACATCCTCTCTCATGATCAAACATTCAAACTTCAGTCAGGTAACGTAAGTAGGCTATATTCATTTGGCTACTCTGCTGCTCCCTTCACCAGCAATTCATTCGCGACTGTGGTGTCGCGGTAGTTTTCTTAACTGCTGATACAGATTGCAATCTGCAAGGCAGCATACTGTAAAGCTATACAGTAGGGCCGGGTTGCTCGTTTGAATGGTTGTAGCATATGTTAGCAATATTCACGTAACCGATATCCCACAGGCAGCGCAGTGTTAGTGTATTTTCAGCGTCGTCGATCCCACACACACATGAGCAGTTTGCAAATACTCCACGAACAACTGCGTTACTGATTCGAAATAAACCAGCATGAGTAACAAAAATATTAACCGGCTTTCACTTATGCTATATTCACAGATCGCGCTCTCATACCGTCTGCCCACTTACCAGAGAGTGCGTTCCACTTAAAGGAGCAATACCTAATTCAACTCGTTATTTGCTTTCTCTTAATTCATCATCGCATTTACACAGATGTCCGGCTATTTTTACATGTTAATACATGACTACCATATATAAAGGAAAAAGCTGAGCTTAAGAGAACAGTTGGTAATGTTATGCAAATGCAGTAAATGTGGCTATGTTGGGTATGTGTATACATAGTAGGAGTATATTATACAAAAGACAGTAAATTATACATTTACAAGTGCTGGAAATTCTCTAACAACCGTTTTACACTATTTTGTAATTCATAACTTGTAATAATTAAGTCCTACAATAACAGAAACATGGTACAATCTTTGTAACACTAATTTTCTTGGCGACTACTTTAATCCACTGATGTGTGTCATAAAAATATTTATGTTTTAGGTATCAATATCAATTACAGAGAAAGCAGTCTAAGGATGCTCAGGTCAAGGTCAACGTGCTTAACACAGTAGAACTAACAGTTATGTTAGATTATATCATTCAAACAAATCACAGTCAAGAGACTCATCTGTATGATCTGTATCAATTTAAGGCCAGACAAGTAGTTTAAGGCTTGGTTTGTTGGGAATTACAAACCTGCGTACATATATTCACATGCGCATAACATAGAATTAATTCTTAATTAATGCGCACGTGAGCGCCATCAGCATTCTCACAGGTCGCGTTTAAAGGCTGTGTAGAGAGATCGATGTTGTCTTATTTAATAACTAATAATCCGTGTAACGGAAGTGAATCAATTAAAACTAACTTCAGCTGGAAAATATCTTCATTCAAGAGCAGCTATAAAGCCAAAACAATCTGTTACCTTAAATTATCCGTTATTACTGTAAAGACTCTTTAAACAGTTTACGTTACATCGTTAAAAGTGCTATATAAATGAAGATGACTTGACTTGACTATGATTAAATGTTCATGTATTTTTCTATCCAAGGGACTCACTTGGTTGTCATGGACAGCGATCTCCCGGTCACGTATAAGACTTAATCTCTACAAGAGCAACTCGAGAGTAATGTCAGGTACATGCTGCACAGCTGAGAAATTGCTTCCACGCTTAAGTCAACAATAGAATATCAAGTGTATCGAGGTAGTATCTTATCGGTATACCGTCACCTTACTTCAGGTAAGTATCGTACTAAGATTAAGATTTAGTGGATAAAAATAAATATAAAAATAAAAAGTATTTGTATTTAAGTAGTATATGATTCTCTGCTCGGTCATCAAAATTCACTATGAGTATCTCTCTTCAAAGCAGGGCAATTATCTTGTCTGTTAACGCTGGCCCACTCAGTGGCTAATTAAGCGACCCGATCCAGCTAGTTAGGTGAAGGGTGCATGTCAAATCCCAGATTTGGACATCCGGCACAGCAAAGGTCAGACGTATTACCAAGCCTGCTCAGGCTTTGTCATCCACACTTCACTGAATTATCCTATAGCGGCTACTACGTCCTTTTGGGTCAAAGTGGTGGCAAAACTTGTGGTGTATGTGCTAACGAAGCTCGGTTGCATCACTAAGGCAGATCTTCTCGTCAGACGGTCATGCTATTTCCAAACGTTATCTGGTAATCCGTAGTCTCTAATTTCATGATTAAGGTTGCGCACATTCCTAACCTTTCCTATTTCTATGCGGGTTTGGCTCGGAAGCCCCACAGATATTTCCGTATAGTATGCCGGAATTGTCATTTGAGGGTGAGTAAAGCGCATAGTTCTTGTCTATCCCTTGGATGCAGTCGGCTACTGCTCCCGGCACAGGGGGTGGAGATTCAACAGCTCATATTACAGCTTCGCTTGCCTCTCACAGACAAATTCCAAAACTTTCGTTCGAGTCAGTTAAGTTTGGAGAGACCCAAGATCACGTAGACCTCATTTCCGGACGGTTAGTTGATGTTTATGCAGCTAATGCGTAGTTCTCTTCTAGTCATTGATTAGCTCATTCTGTCTTGATATCCTTTAATCTTATTCCAGGGGCTGGATTTATGTAATTTTACGGTTGTGATGCCTCTAACCTGGGAGGAATGCCGCGCAGTCCCTCTTAGCGTTTGGCGTAGTCCTTAAAGCAATCTCTTTGAATGAAAATCTTCCATGATTGAACTTTGAGTGTTGTAACTTTGCAGAATGTACTCTAGAATGACTCAAGTTCTGGTATCACATAAACAATTTCTTAAATTTGCAATAAATTCTGTTCCTTCTCATCTATGATTAAATTCCTAAAAATCTGCCCTAGATTCTCAGATCACTCCCCCCTATTTATCCTACCTAACGAAGCACCTCTCTCTAAAGCCTGGATCAGGAGACTCTAGTTTCTGTCCTCAAGCTGCAGTTATCTCCCTCCCAGTATACTGGTCATTCCTTCAGGATCGGGGCAGCCACTACAGCAGCCACACGGCATTTCTACTTCAGCCATCAAGATCCTGGGCAGATGGTCTTCCTCTGCATCCGAGTCTTATATACTGTAAGACCTGATTCAAAAACAATCCTTGAAGCTCAGCAAGCTCTCCAGCAATGTCAGGTAAATTATTATGCAACTACTGGTGGTGGTGTCATGCTCTATCTATCTGTAGATAGTCTTGGGCGTTACTCGTCTGTGTGGCCAACATGTCACCTTTACGTGGCTTAGTTGCCATCGTCTATGTGCGGCTCAGCGTGGCCTCGTCTATGTGTGGCTCAGCGCGGCCTCGTCTATGCGTGGCTCAGCGTGGCCTAGTCTATGTGTGGCTCAGCGTGGCCTCGTCTATGTGTGGCTCAGCGTGGCCTCGTCTATGTGTGGCTCAGCGTGGCCTCGTCTATGTGTGGCTCAGCGTGGCCTCGTCTATGTGTGGCTCAGCGTGGCCTCGTCTATGTGTGGCTCAGCGTGGCCATCGTCTATGTGTGGCTCAGCGTGGCCTCGTCTATGTGTGGCTCAGCGTGGCCTCGTCTATGTGTGGCTCAGCGTGGCCTCGTCTATGTGTGGCTCAGCGTGGCCTCGTCTATGTGTGGCTCAGCGTGGCCTCGTCTATGTGTGGCTCAGCGTGGCCTCGTCTATGTGTGGCTCAGCGTGGCCTCGTCTATGTGTGGCTCAGCGCGGCCTCGTCTACGTGGCTCAGCGTGGCCTCGTCTATGTGTGGCTCAGCGTGGCCTCGTCTATGTGTGGCTCAGCGCGGCCTCGTCTATGTGTGGCTCAGCGGGCCTCGTCTATGTGTGGCTCAGCGCGGCCTCGTCTATGTGGCTCAGCGTGGCCTCGTCTATGTGTGGCTCAGCGTGGCCTCGTCTATGTGTGGCTCAGCGTGGCCTCGTCTATGTGTGGCTCAGCGCGGCCTCGTCTATGTGTGGCTCAGCGGGCCTCGTCTATGTGTGGCTCAGCGCGGCCTCGTCTATGTGGCTCAGCGTGGCCTCGTCTATGTGTGGCTCAGCGTGGCCTCGTCTATGTGTGGCTCAGCGTGGCCTCGTCTATGTGTGGCTCAGCGTGGCCTCGTCTATGCGTGGCTCAGCGTGGCCTCGTCTATGTGTGGCTCAGCGTGGCCTCGTCTATGTGTGGCTCAGCGTGGCCTCGTCTATGTGTGGCTCAGCGTGGCCTCGTCTATGTGTGGCTCAGCGTGGCCTCGTCTATGTGTGGCTCAGCGTGGCCTCGTCTACGTGGCTCAGCGTGGCCTCGTCTATGCGTGGCTCAGCGTGGCCTCGTCTATGTGTGGCTCAGCGCGGCCTCGTCTATGTGTGGCTCAGCGGGCCTCGTCTATGTGTGGCTCAGCGCGGCCTCGTCTATGTGGCTCAGCGTGGCCTCGTCTATGTGTGGCTCAGCGTGGCCTCGTCTATGTGTGGCTCAGCGTGGCCTCGTCTATGTGTGGCTCAGCGTGGCCTCGTCTATGTGTGGCTCAGCGTGGCCTCGTCTATGTGGCTCAGCGTGGCCTCGTCTATGTGTGGCTCAGCGCGGCCTCGTCTATGTGTGGCTCAGCGCGGCCTCGTCTATGTGTGGCTCAGCGCGGCCTCTTCTATGTGTGGCTCAGCGCGGCCTCGTCTATGTGTGGCTCAGCGCGGCTTCTATGTGAGGCTCAGCGCGGCCTCTTCTATGTGTGGCTCAGCGCGGCCTCGACTCACATTTTACATTATTACTGTCCCCTCGATGAAAAATGGAACTCTATATTAAGCTACCGGCCTATGAGAATTGTTGCATTCCATGTCTATCTTGCTTGCTCGCTAAGTTTATTTTTCTTTCTATACTTTAGGAACTTCACGATATATGGCTGGTGGGTATACTTTTCTTCCGTTCTTTGGGGGTGGGCCCCGTCCCAGTGGAATTACTCTTCCACCTTTTTTTTGGGGGTCGGCTGCGCCCCTGCCTTATTCTTCAGGCAGGAAATGCTGAATCCGTACCCTCGGATTGCGAGTTACGGACGGGGCCTACGCCAAAGAACTTAATTGCATACATTGCTTGCTGGGCTGTCAATAAATGCATAACTGTTACAAGTATTTATTCTCCCGAGTCTTTCTGGCAGAAATGAAAGCTTAGCGTAAAGTTCTGTCAGGAAGACTCAATTGTTGCGTCACTTACTACCTTCTCATCTAGCCAATCACGTTCTAATACTAGAAGTATAAAAGACCCGTACTTACACTTGTCTGAGTTCGCAGATGCTGACGCTTTCACTCGCCACCATCCACCCCACCACCACCAAGATGGTTCTGCCCTCCACCAAGACGGGTTCTTCCCTCTAATCTCCTCATCACCTATGATGGTCCCTTCCCCATCAACCTCCCCACCACCACCAGGATGGTCCCTTCCAATACCTCACAGGGGGTCGGCTGCGCCCCTGCCTTATTCTTCAGGCAGGAAATGCTGAATCCGTACCCTCGGATTGCGAGTTACGGACGGGGCCTACGCCAAAGAACTTAATTGCATACATTGCTTGCTGGGCTGTCAATAAATGCATAACTGTTACAAGTATTTATTCTCCCGAGTCTTTCTGGCAGAACTGAAACTGGGGAGACTATATACACAGACAAATGAGGAGACTAAGTCACATCAGGCGCACACGGAGAATGATGATGTCTGTGATGAGGATGATGATAGGTAACAGGTGAAACTGATTAACAAGGAAACACATAATGCACAAACACAGAAGGCAAAACAAAGTCACTCTGACAATAGTTACTTTTTCATGTCTTTTAGTCAGAGTTTGTACATATAAAGGAAGGAAGAAAGAAAGACACAATTGTTAAACTTATTTAACTTAGTTCTCTTTCGAAGTAGACCTTTGACACACAAAAGATGCCCAAAATCTTTAAGATATTAGGTTAAACTTATTTGACTAGCTGTCCCCTGATAAGGGGCTCGATGAAGCAGCTTCAACTCGAGCTCTCATATACCCCCCACAGTGGCTAAACGTAGAATATGATTACAAAGGACAAGGTACTCAAGATGAAGGTGGAGTATGGGGATGTGGAGGGATGCTGGAACAGCTGATGCTAGAGAGAGGTAAGCGGCTGCTTATATACTCTGGCTGTTGAGTTAAAGATTAGATGGGCTCGCTCTTCCCTAACTTAAAATTCAATCAAGAAACTTTGCTGCCATACCATGGGTGAAGCAGGCGTAATGATATGACGCAGTGCCTGAAAATAGTCCCCAGCTCGGTAGCCTATTATCAGGCGGCAGGCGCTGCGTCATATCATTACACCTGCTGGACTCATGGTGCGGCAGCAAAGTTTCTTGATTATTACGCAGGAATGAGAGTATAGTTCCTAGCCATATCAGCTACAGAAGAATCAAGTTTCAAATAGGAAAAATATCGAAACTCTTTGGTCATTTTTTGAGAGAAATGCTAATGGTCTTGTCCGATTCAATGATCTATGCTATGCTATGCTAAAAGTGGTAACGCCAGACCCGGAGATCGGCTGAATGGATTCGAAAATGGTAAAACTCAACTGTTCAACTCTGGGGGAGTTGTAAAATGAGCCTATTTCCAAAAAAAGTGGAGTATCCCTTTAATTTGTGAATTGTGGACCCTTTCTCTGTGTAATCACTATCAACAGTCTGTGTAGTCTATACTTAAATTGTAATTGTGAAAAAATTGTGAAAAAGCAATTCTTGGGGGGTTTGGGAGTATGCTCCCCAGGAGATTAAAAAAAGAAAATAAAAAAAAAAGATTCTCAAATGATGTCTTCTAGTGAGTTTTGAGGAAATATGGACAGATTTAGTCATACAACATAAGCCATCAATAGATTTAGGTTAGGCTATCTGGATTGAAACAAGATTATAATGCAGGATTGTTGCAATGATAACCATGACTGTCAAAACATTTCCCTCTGATTCAATAAAGTACCTTTTTAGTCAAACATTATTTTTTGACAACATTAAAAAAACAGCTGAAAACCCATCTTTTCTGTGAGCACTTACCTTCATAAAAAAAAAACCCTTTCCCTTTAAAACCTCACTTATCGTGCTTATGCTACTCTGAATAATGCCTGAACCTCGTATTTTGAGCACTTCTTGCGTTGTTGTTGTTTTTTGCCTCTTCATGATGACTCGCTTAATTTTAGTCCTAATTTGTAAGTCGCTTTGGATAAAAGCGTCTGCTAAATGACTAAATGTAAATGTAAATGTAAATTATTTTTGGATTTATTAAAATATTACATACAACAGTTTAAAATGTACATAAGAATGTCATTCATAATCACACACACACACACACACACACACACACACTCACACACTCTCTCTCTCTCTCTCTCTCTCTAAACTGCTGATCACTTGAGGGCAAACATCAAAAACACAATTTTCTGAGGCAAGACCTCAAAATCCACAGGAACTATGGAATTCATATTAACTATAGTTTGGGCATTTCAGCCCAAGATAAACATTTATGGATGCCAGGCATTTGTGAGGCTCCATACTGTATACAGAAAACATACGAAAAAGAATTTTCATTCATCTTGAAATGAAAAACACTAACTTGATAAAATTATAACCTAATGCAATTTTCTTATTTGCAAGATGCTGTTATTTTATTGCACATGACTATTAAACTGTACAGGTTAAATCAATTGCAGACGGCAGTTTCCATGAATGCTAGCAAAGCGTTGAACAAACTTGTTTAAGTCAACTGCGTTTGCACGGTCACTCTCAATGCTGAGCACAGCTAAATGGGACAATCTCTCAGTTAGCATAGTTGAGCGCAGGTGATTTTTTACGAGTTTTAGAGTGGAAAAACTGTGCTCACATCCAGCTGTGGTAACTAGTAAAACAGCTGCAATCTTGCATAAACGATGCATCTCATAAAACACCTCTTTAAAAGGGTCCAAATAACCTAGCAGTTCAATCAAAGATGAAGGGCAATTTTTTCCATCTCTTTTACTCCTTGCTAAAAGCGTCTCAACCTGAGTGAGTTCATTTTTCAGATCCTCAATATTTGAGCCATATGCTTCAGCAAGCAGCAAGACAATATCCTCTTTTAGGAAGTGATTGCTAACTGGGTTTAGCCCCTGTAAGCCTTTCATTATATTGCAACTGGGCGTTGAAAAACGCTTCTGCATTTCCCCAATAATGGAGTCCATTATGGGCAGGAATATGTTTGTTCTAAAGGTATCCTTGCCATTAACTTGGCTTCTGTGACCAAGTGTGGATGTGACATAACTGTCATTTAGTGCTCTGGGTGTCTGTTTGGCTCTTTTTAGTCTAACAGTGATAGGGATGTTGCAGGTTTCACATGTGTGGATTAGGCTACTGTGTTCCACAGCTCATTAAAGTACTCATCCTCATTGCGATGCTCTTCAAAGGTCTCCCTGAGGGTCTCAATTAAGTCTACAGCTCTAAGGAGATCCAAGTTTGGTTCCTACAGGCAATGCCGCGACAGGCCCATCTGGTGTCGCTGAGGTTTTGAAGTTCTCTAGGGGGGCCACTAAACATCTCCGCTTGTACTTCCATCCACTTTTGTTGGACATAAGAGCCGAAAAGAAACACATACAATTGCTGGAGCAAAGTAAAAAACTCCCCAGCCTCAGGGACCTTTTTGACGCAATCGGCAATGACTAAATTTAAGCAATGAGCATTGCAGTGGACATAAAAAGCATATTTGGCCACCTGTTTAACTCTTGTCTGCACCCCTGAGCACCGGCCACTCATAACTGCAGCGCCGTCGTACCCTTGGCCCACTAAATTCTCCTTGTATTCAAGGCCATACTGCTCCAAAGAAGAGATGATTTTGTTAGCTAAGGAGCTGGCATCCAAATGTTCAGCTTCCCAAAAGCCTAAGAAGCCCTCCCGTACTGCTCCCTCATAATAATATCTTAAGACTATGGACAATTGCTCCCTTTTGCTGAGATCTTTTGTTTCGTCAGATGTAACAGAGAAGTACTGACTAGATTTGACTTCTTTTAGTATGTCCTCCTGGACCATTCCTGCCAGGATTTGTAATATTTCGTTTTGGATATTTTTGGAAGTATACATCGCATTGCGGGGGCCTTCTGATAGTCTTTTTTGAATAAAAGAATCATGATCTCCTACTACGTGCAAAATCTCAAGGAAATTACCTCTGTTCCTAGACTCATCATTTTCATTATGTCCACGCTGAGCTATATTTTGTATTGCAGTAAGACGCAATACCTGACCTATAGTCTTTATGTATTGTTGATTCTCTTTTATCTGTTTGCGATTCTCATCATTCATCATGCTTATACTGAAATGTTGCGTTTCATCATCTTTTGATGATCTCGCCATGTGGTCATTGCATTCAAATGTGCCTCAGATTTGGAATGTACACAAAAGCCACTATCTTTTAAAGTGGCCTTGTGCCAGTTTTTGTATCCCTCAGAAGAGGTATAAACAGTTTTGCTAGACGAAAAATGCCGACATGCAAAGCAATACCATGTCCATGGCCACTGAATATTCCTCGGATTATTCCTCGGTTTCTATTCTATTCCAACCAAGGATATTCCTCATACCACTGTCCTTGGAAGCTCCTCCTTGCCCCTCCCTGCATGGTTTTGGGAAATACCTTTAAAGGTGAACTAAGTAACTTTTTTACCTTAACTGAACAGCTTCGGAGTCATTGGAATGGTTATAATACTTATTTCGGGTTGAATGGTGGTCGTTTCGCACCCCCCTGGTGCCCCTGAGCGGAAAATACGCACTTGCAACTTTGGGGCGGCGGGCCACCGGCCGGCGCGTCAGGAAGTCTCGCGTGATATCAGGTCTCGCGATGTAAACAACTGCTTTACGGCCAAAAGAAATCTGCTAAAATGCTGTCATTATTGCGCTCCCTCACACTGTTCGAACCCGAATGAAAAAATACGTTTTAAAGAATGTCCCATCTTCTTTGATGTCGTTGATCTACTAGCCTCTGGTGTCTGAGAATCACCAACGAGTTTTTACAACAGTGTTGTCAAATATCTATTCCGAAGCTGTGGGGGGAGCTCTAGAGAGAAACCTGCGAGCAAAAAGCGAGAATACAGCGAAGAAATCCCGAAGCTACTGAGTGCTGCTTTAACACAGGTTGTGTCGGATTATCTGCCTTCAGCTTTGATATATCTGAGAAGAGAAAACAAAAAAACACAATCACAGCACGACAACATGTTACAATTTTTGTTGCATTTATCTAAACAAGATCAGTTTTAATTTTGCCACCTAGAGTTGGACATGTCTTTATTACAGCAGTGATTCAACGTACCATGAGGGCCAGCTTGACATTTGCTCCTCCTAGCCATCGCTCCAGTTTCACTTTCACACTCTTCACTGATTTGCCCTCTCTCTCGTCCTACATTTCCCTCTTCTTCAGTGGTCTGCTCCAGTCTCTTGTGCTGCTCATGACCCTCACACTGATCCTGCCCCTCGTGCTGCTCATGACCCTCACACTGATCCTGCCCCTCGTGCTGCTCATGACCCTTACACTGATCCTGCCCCTCGTGCTGCTCATGACCCTCGGTCTGCTCCAGTCTCTCATGCCGCTCCTGCCCCTCGCACTGCTTCTGGCCCTCAGTCCGCCTTAGTGTCTCCTGCTGCTCCTGAACCTTGGTCTTCTTCTGGCCCTCTGTCTGCTCCAGTCTCTTGTGCTGCTCATGACCCTCATACTGATCCTGCCCTTCGTGCTGCTCATGACCCTCGGTCTGCTTCTGGCCCTCAGTCCGCCTTAGTGTCTCCTGCTGCTCCTGAACCTTGGTCTGCTTCTGGCCCTCTGTCTGCTCCAGTCTCTTGTGCTGCTCATGACCCTCATACTGATCCTGCCCTTCGTGCTGCTCATGACCCTCGGTCTGCTTCTGGCCCTCAGTCCGCCTTAGTGTCTCCTGCTGCTCCTGAACCTTGGTCTGCTTCTGGCCCTCTGTCTGCTCCAGTCTCTTGTGCTGCTCATCTTTGTCTAACTTCTCTCCAGTCTCCCTCCTTCTCTCCCTGTCTTCTCCACCTGTGTCCAGTTCCCCCCTTTTTTTCTTGGGTTGAAAGAACTTGGCTATGCCAAACCTTTTCATTTTGCATCCTAATCTGACCTGCAGTTTGTCAAACGTAAAAATAGCATGTTGGTTAAAACCATGTCGTACAATTCCAATTCATCTATCCATGTCAACTGAATCTTAATCCTTAGTAAAATGTAAATACTTTGACTAGATACATACTATTGTGTATTCCCATGAGAAGGTTTTTTTTTTTTAACTAACAATGCTGCAGAGCCATGAACAGCTGTTAACAATGTTACTGTTTATGTTCTCTCTAGTTGATCATGATTTTTACAAGTTTGGTCATGGCACTGATACATTGTATGACATACCAGTCTTCAATAAACCGACAGTCTTGTACAAAGTCTGCCAAATTTCTGCTGGTTGAAGACTTTGGTGGTGTTCAGATGTGGAATGTAGTGGAATTTTTGTTTTTAACAGAAAGGCACTCACTTCAGTAAGTTGAAGTAATTGTCCAGAAATACATTTCAAATTGCATAAGCTACTAAGAAAAATGTGGTTATTCATGCATCAGATGCTGTGCTGGCCTCAGCTTTCTGTTGGTTCATCTACCAGCAAACCCAATTAAATATTTAACTGTAATCTAAGCAATTACATCTCATGCACTAAGCATGTGATGTGTTGACTATCAGCTTCAAATGTCTAGACTAGTAGCCTACTCTGAGTAGGGCTTGAAAGTAGTGGGCTACTTTTACTTGTTGTGATTGAGTAGAATTTCAGTCATGTAGGGCTAACTGCAAAATGCGTGGTCAACCAGAGAGAAAACGGTCACATTGTTGATAACAGGTGTCCATGTGAGTCAAACGTGCAGTGCTTGTGCATCACCAGCTTATGACACCGCTTAGATATCTCAGTTTAATTTGGCATGTCGACCATTTTTCAAAATTGGATAGTCAATCATAGATGCTGGGAAAGTGGATGCATACCTGATTTGGCTTCAGATAAAAAAAAATCTGACAGAAAATATATTATTTTTTAGTATTCTGCATGATGATAAAGTCTATATCGATTAGCATTACATTATAAATATAATCTATTATTATGAAAATACCTGACATGGTTCGAAGAACACAGGTAAATCAAATATCATTATATTATATACATTATATCAAATATCATCTTCAAAACGTCAGTATCTGCATGTTACAGATCTCTGTTAGCTTTGTTTGTGTCAGGGACTTCCTGGAATGTCACATGATTATGGCTCTTCTTCATGTATTCCATATATGGACTATACTGTGCATAGGGCGCCCTCAGGCTGCTGGTATGGATTGAAAACAGTAACGTTACATCAGAGTATCCAGCGCTCATAATTATTACATCGACGCATTTGGGTATAAATTCAATAAATGTTATTCCTGTCTATAGAAATCTGATGTAAACCTATGAGAATCTATCAATATTTCTCCAAATCTGCACATTTTTGAGCTAAAAGCCCTGAGGGACGTTGTTTTGTCAAGCGCTTTCGTGACGACAGCACAGGATTTTTTTTTCTTAATGGGAGCGGGCCGACGCAGACGCTCATAATTCATATTAAAGGTATCAACTCATTTTCCTGACATAAATTAAGACATAACTGTCACTATAAACAGTTTATTTAACAAATGAACAGGTTAAACACACACAAAGAGCTAGACTAACGGTTAGACCCTTAGCTATCTGACCTGACGTTCATAGAAAAATTTGATGAGACAACAAAGTATTGTGGATGTAAATAACGTAACAATGTGGTTGTTGCAGGGTTAACTGTCAGTTTATGGACTTTTTTGACTTTGTGTCAAACTTACCTCTTAACTCACTGCTGCTAGCTGCTTATCCTCTCTTCTCCGAAACACTGCGTTGGCCTTCAACGTGTAGGCTATGAACATAAAATATACTTAAAAAATATTATCTGATTTATAAATGGGGTGGCAACAGGGGTGGCAAGACTAGTTCCCAGGGGTGGCAGCTGCCACCCTTTGCCACCCCGTAGATCCGCCACTGGTTGGAATGTCTTTGGGGAGAAACCCTTTGGTATCTCGTTTCCTCCATGGTACTCTGAGGCTGAGGCCTGCAGCTCATACCAGGGTGCCGACATGGGATCTGGCCATTCTCCTGCAAGGCCTGTCCCTGGCTCCCTTCGAGCCTATCAAGGAGGTTCCGGACAAGTTTTTGACCTTAAAAGCTTTGTTCCTTCTTGGTATCACTGGTACTGCTACATTGCGGTGGCCTGTGTGAGAAACTACTACACAACTCTACCTCTTCCATTTCCTTTTCAGACGTAACTTTGTACGTATGATGTACCCTTTGTATGTAAGATGTACCCTCTCTGTACATCATACATAGTTTCATCTCCATAAGCATACCCTCTATGGCTGATGTTTATTGAGTGACCATTAGCAAGCATGCTCTGTAAAATGAAGATATTTTTAAGGTTATTCATTTCCCCATTTCTCCAATCCAAGAATCAATCAATTAGCAAGCACCATCGCACAGCTGCAGGTGATATGTGCATGGGAAAAAAAAGAGTAGGTCAAAAACTCCCGCACACTATCAGCTCTTGCAATTGAGTATCAAAATTTTATTAGCAACGTTTCGGTCTCATGACCGTCATCAGGCAAGCCAAGAATAAAATGTTCAAGATACATGGATGGGAATTTGCTCCCTAAAGAAATCTCTGTGAAATCTGTTGACCTCATCTCCCGCCAAGCAACAGAAGCGTTTTATAAAACAACAGTCCTTGAACTGAGCCCAGACACAATGTTTAGCAGTGCACACAGAGCCTGGTCTGTATTAACAATAAGGTACAACAGGAATTTTTGTCAGGTATTATATTTGCAGGTCCTACATTTTACACAATGCATGCAGAGATATATTTAAAGTTTATGTAACAACCATTTACTTTTAATTATAATAATATAATGTATAATAAGTAATTAAATGAGACTGTGTTTTCATGTTTTATTGTTTGCTTTTCCAGCCTGAAGGATGAACAAATCTACTGGTTTGGATCTGGTATTTTCATCATATGAATCGCTGGGTCCAAGGAAATATGTATTGACTATTTTTATTTTCCTAGTTTACACAGTTGCAACCTTTGCAAACATATTTATAATGCTTGTTATCTACTTAGAATCAAGTCTCCATAAGCCAATGTATATATTTTTGTTCAACCTGATGTGCAGTGGACTACTCGGAAGCAGTGCTGTTTGGCCAAAAGTTCTTTCAAATCTCCTAACTGATTGGCACACTAGTTCGTATGAGGGGTGTCTTCTCCAAGTCTATTTGCTTAGTATTTATGCTGCTTGCACTTATTCTACTTTGACAGTAATGGCCTATGATAGGTATGTATCCATTTGTCAGCCATTACAGTACCATATTATCATGAATCCCTTTAAAATTAAAATTTTGCTTATGTTAAGCAACTTAGTTCCTGTTTTCTCAATAGCTGGTCAAATATATTTGACATCAAGAATTCCCTTATGCAGCCGTACTCTTAATAAGCTATTTTGTGATAACCTTTCAATCATTAACATATCATGTAATACGAGTCTTGGCTTTTTAAGCAATGTGTATGGTTTACTAATAATAGTGTGTTTATCTGTGCTCCCTACATGTCTTATATTGCTGTCTTATGTTAAAATACTTTCTGTTAGTTTAAAAGTGTCAAAAAATGGTCAAAACAAGGCACTTGGAACATGCCTTCCTCATTTGATAATCTTCATAAACTTTTCAATTGCCACGGTTTTTTCTGTTATATATAACAGATTTACTGTGCTTATATCTAGTGAGATGAATGTCTTTATATCAGTCCAAATAACACTTTTGCCACCACTTTTGCATCCAGTAATATATGGTGTTAGAACCAAAGAGATCAGAAAATGTACTGTTAAAATAACCCAGAGATTGTGTGCATCAACAATCTGTTATTATACTTCAATACTAAAAGTACCTAAAATATTTGCAATTTCATGATCTTTTGTGTTAAATTATATGTAAAGCTATAGACAACCAAAGATATGATTAAAAGCAAATACTATTGTACAATGTTTTGTCTACTTTCAGATTTTATACAGTAAGATACAAAGGTTTGATCCTACTAGTGTTACACAATTTCTAGTGTTTAGTGTTTGTCCTTGACAGCAGGGCTCAAGCCCTGGCATGGGCGCTAAACCATTTGAGAAAAGTATCATGTGCTTCACTTCAAGAACATCTTACCTTTGTACAGTGCAGTTTGCATTCTGGATAACACTTTTTTCAGGTTTAAAGTTGGTAAAATCCTAATGTGTCCAGAAAATGTCAATGAGATCTTAGACATTTGAACCCACTTGCAAGCTCATTTAATTGCATCCACATATTTAGATGCTTAAGTTTAGCATCTAAATATGTTCTCACTTGTGCCCACATGTAAATGTAGTAAAGGCTATTGCCTTAAAAGCTGGTTAATTCATAGCTTTACCTGTTCATTTTGTACTGACACTCGTTTCACTATAGGCTACATTATGTGTGATCATTTTAATGACATAAAAAAAAAATGTATACAGAGTAGAGAAATTATAGAGTAAACAATTAATACTATTGATGCACAATTATTTCTAATTTGTTGTGTCATGTAAAAAGCCCCCATATTTCAAAAATCTTGCCAAACAAATGTCCTGATTTAATGGTGATTTGTCACCATCTAGTGTTATCTTTGGGTTGGGTTGGGTTGGGCTGTTCTTTTGCTCCATAATGTTGAACAAAGAGACTTTTAAATCAGACCCAAACTTTCTTTCTTTCTATTTGAGATTCAGTTAATGGCTTTTTTTTACCAAATACATTTTCTCTCACAGAATATGATACTGTACTTATTTAAATATAACAACTTCCATTTATATATGCAGACCTGAAATTCATATGCCTTGTTTTGGTAAATGCAATAGCATCACCTTGTCCACATGGTGGACCACTTGTATAAGGAATACTAGCCTACAACAATTGCTGAAAGTAATACTATTGTGTACTTGAGCTGAGGAAAAAAAAAAAGCTTTGTGCGTTTTCAAATTTAGATTATAAAGATTAAATGTGAGCTCACAAAATATAAAAAATACAGTGCTGTCCCAAAAGGAATTTGTTAATAAATAAAAGACATAAAGACAGTATAGTGTTGGGTGTATGTTTTAGTTATAACATTGCTGTTTAGCTTTTTTATTTCATTTTGCCGTTTTAATAGAAATTATGTTTCATTATGACACATACTGACACAATTTAGTGTGTGTGTGTAATACATGGCACTTTATGATTACTTCATGACACTCACAAACAGTAAGAATTAATTGCTTTTTAATTGAATTTAATTCTACATTTTATTGAGAGTTACTTTTTTAGACTCCTATGGGTCAAGCTCCTTGACGCTCACTTGCGTCAAGTTCAAAGGGGTGTTACGACCCTTCATGGTTTTAAAAATCTAGGAGGGTAGAAGGGGAACATTATGTTACCCGTCAACAATCTTTACTATGGAAACACTGGGAAATGATATCAGGAAGCAGCAGAGTGTTTGAACACATTTATTATGTGCAACTGGTCAAAAGAATATATCTATATATAAACATATATATAGATAGAAAAAAAAAACACAATTAAAGTTGTTTACAATCAGAAATAAATCAAACAAACCAGCAAATTATATTATCCCAGACCTGGAAGGGGAAAAGGGAATAACTGGACAGTGCCAACTCAAAGAAAAGAATAAAACAAAAGAATCTTTCTACGCCGTTTTAAACTAACCTAACTAACGCAAAAGAAAAATGTAGAAAGGAAAAGTCTTCGATGTCCGAGACGTCGTATACTTCCCTACTCTCACTACCAAACAAAAATACAACGAATGACACTTGCCCTCTTAACCTAGTGTATCTAAACAGAAAATAAACCTAAGTGCAATGTACGTCACGTGACATCTCTTACCTGTCCCTTTTCCTTTATCATTCCCAAAACACAGCGTTACCGCTCTCAAACATTTAGATAAAAAGAATAGGACGGCAACACAACGAGATCTCACATTACCAACTTTAAACACATTAACAAAGCTTGATAAATTCTCAAATTGAAAACAAGCAAAAAACAAAATCAAGCTTAACAGAAGAAAATAAACTAAGCACACAAAGTGAAGTTCACAAAACAAAAAGGCCGCCGCCGTCTAGTGCGTTCATGACTCCTTTTATAGTTCCCGGATTTCCGGTAACCAAATGACTGGATCTCACATGCAGACGTCAGCACGCCAGGACCCTCCTCTCAGATGACTGACAGCCAATCAGGCGACCGATCAGCACATCGCCTGCGAGAGCGAAAGTAAAGAAAAAACAGACAGCGGCTGTCACTTTGACAGCGAATAACTTGCATCTGAGGCGTTTAAAGACTCATTTGTCCATTGTTTATTTATAAAGAAACACGACAATGCATAAAAGGCTCCATTACCTTGTATCTTATGTTATGGCCCTGTATAAGACGTTTTTGTAAAAATAGGCTAACGATTGCGTCATAACCACGCGACTCTCTGTCGCACAGTAGAAAAATTACCGTATAGACGAGGAGAAGCTTGCAGGCAATCAGGGGGACGTGGAGGAAAAATGACAAAATAATTAATCCGAATACTTACCAAAAGTTGCTCCTGCTCCTAGTTCATGGACAGTTCCTACTCACACTCTCCGTCTCTGCAAGATTCGTAAAGGAATGATTCAGATTTCTCTTGGCACAGCTGAAGCCTTACAACTGTCAGACGGGTTGCTCACATCACATCTACGTCGTCAAGCTCAGTTTGAAGGCTGCGCAGTACGCTCAGCCATCAGGAAGAGAGTGCTTCTAATTGACTTCACTGGTCTCCGTCAAAGTCTATGGTATCGCTGTGTCCATTTCTTTTACTGTCTATGGTCAAGTTGTGTGTGTCTTGCTTCGGTCTTGATTGATGGGGTCAGTCTCCGTTTTTGAGGGTCTAAAAACTCTGGAGTAGTGTGTGGATGGCAGGCATAACCGTGGCAAAAGTTATGCGTTTTAAAATTAAAATGCACTCTGGAGTAGTTATGCGTTTTAAAATTAAAATGCACTCTGGAGTAGTGTGTGAACGGCAGGCATAACCGTAGCAAAAGTTATGCATTTTAAAATGAAAATGCACTAGTGTAGACGTAGATATCCCACAGTCTACTCGGGAACCGATGCTCTCGAGCCAAAAATGGCTCTTTCAGTGAGTATATGGCTCGACAATAATAAAAGGTAGTGTCGATTCAAATAATGTATAAAATATTAAATAATTCATTGAAGCCTGTTTGTCATGTATAATGCACCGACCAATCGTCATCTGGCACATCAAGTTTAAATTTCATTGGACAATGTGCGTGGAGCGGTAATTTTCCGGTCATTTATAAATAAATCATTTGAAAATTACATGGATAGACGAATTTACATTTATGAAGTGATCTGAATCTGCGTCGTTGAACTAATGGATGTTAATTGACTACAAAGCACTGCACAAAACCAGCACCACAAGTAGCATTAATGGTTTTATAGTATTCAAGTCACTTGAATTTGGTATATATTGATACACCGTTTACCATTTGATGAAACTATCATAGTCTAGCCCAGGCCTACAGGCCTATTAGCCTATGTGAAGTCTAGGCTGACAACAACATGCGAAATGGTGACTTTATTATTTTAACATTTTTGATAATTTTGCAGCAATAGTATATTAGTACTAGCCTAGAAATCTAGACGCACCCTAGCGGCAGCAACATTTATTTTGCAGCCAGTGTAGTCTAGCAACTCTTCGTTGACTTTCGAGCTGGAAAAACCAAACTCTAGTCAGGCCAATCACATCGTTTATAGAGTAGGCAGGGCGGGCTTAACATAATGACGACAGAGTTGCGACGGTTCCCTGCTACTTGAAAACAAAGAATGACTGCTGCTGCTGGCGAACAGCGGTCTTTCGAATCGGCTTTGGCTGCGACTCTGGAGGACTTGGAGTTAAGCTTTTCTTTGAGAAAAGAACAAAGAACAGCACTGAAGTCATTCTTAAAAAAGGAAGATGTGTTCTTAGTTTTGCTGACCAGATCCGGCAAAAGTTTAATCTATCAACTAGCTCCGCTGCTGGGAAAACGCTCTGGTTGGTTGTAGCGCTATCCTATTGCGTGCAGAGGGAATTTGAAAGACAACCGTTTATCCCGCCCCTCGGATTGAGCCGTGCCAATGGTGAGTTGCCAGACCTAACATCTTGATGTAGGTCTGGCTTGCCAGGCTATATTAGTACAGTATTACTGGTCAAAAATTTGCACACACATTACTATATATATTTTTTTAAGAAGTCCCTTATGTGCATCAAGCCTGCATTTATTTGATCAAAAATACAGAATTTTTTTTTTATTACAATTTAAAATAATGGTTTTCTATTTTAATATACTTTAAAAAAATATTTTATTTCTTTGATGCAAAGTATGTATATATATATGCACCTTTTTACATTTGAGCCCCTGCCCCTGAGGAACTCTCTGCACGTCCCTTAGCTTCATTGATGGTCGCCTTCAAACATTCTGTTAACTCTAAATAATGTTAAGACCTACATGTCTACTTACTCTAATTAGAGTATTAGTAGACTATTAGGGATAGGGTTGGGGTTAGTAGAATATGTTGACATGTACTTAAAAATGTACATGTCTGTTAGGGCAGTGATTCTCAACCGGTGGGCCGCTGCCCTCTAGTGGGCCTCGGAGCGTCATCTGGTGGGCCGTGTAGGCAGTGGTAGACTACCCCCAAATAAATTTTTATTTATTTTTTAATTTACAAATATTGTTATTTTCTAATTATCTAATTGTTCTTATGAATTTATATGATCAAAACCACTCAAGTCAAGTCAAAATGCATTATCTAAAAGCAAATTTAGGTTTAAAGGAGTCATAACCTGCAATTTTCACTTTTCCACGAGAATCAATGTATGTTATGATTGCATAATGATTATACACTGGCCGGGAAGCCGATATTTAAAAGTGAAGTGTTTGTTTACCTCAGGGTTTGTAAAACAGCCCACGTGCACGCGCACTAAAAAACGAGATTTGTCGTGAGATGACGTCAAGACGGGGCAGGATATACCATATATGGACACCGCAGCAGGAAGCCCGCCCTTCCCCTCTCCCCCTCATATTCAGTTGCGAAAGATGCAGAACCGTAGTGCACACGTGAGTTGCTCTGTGGTTGACTGCCAGAATCAACATGTAAATGTGTTTTCTCTACCAAGAACGGACCTAGCTATCAGGGACCAGTGGATTAAATTCATTTTAAATGACGCGGTTCCTTCAACCCTTCCCACTGGCTTATCGTTAGGTGTTTGTGCTGTGCTAAACATTGTACGCCGGAATCCTTCACAAATTTGGGGCAATATCAGGCGAAGTTGGCATCGAAGCTCGGGAAAAGCGTCATTCCAACAAAATTGCCTGCAATTGAAACGGTAAGACTGTGTTTTTATTGCTCTACTGTGTAACAAACAGCATCTAACTGCTAATGCGGCTATTGTATGCTATTGCGTCTGTCACTAAACAAATAAACGAAAGACTCGAGGTGAAGTAATTATTTATGTTCCCTGTAAACAATTTTTGACTGCATTATAATGATTTCTTAATTCAGAATATGATCAAGATTGCGTAGGGTTGATGTGTTCGGGGAATTTGCCAGTTAATAGTAGCATTTAAAGCCCCTTAAATGAACGAAATGACTCGAAAAAAGATTTGTTTATTTTGATGAACGAGATCGAGTTCACAGTAGCGTTCATCAGGCAGTAATGCGGTACGTTCAGTTCACGTTCGCCCAAAATATGAACGAGTTCATGAACTATCATTCAATGAACGCGTTCAGGCACAACACTGGCGGGAGTATTAGCTTCGAGGTAAACATGGGGAATGGCTGATACTTTGCAAAAAACAAATGACTGAGATCATCATGAACTCGGCTATTGTATATTGATTGCCTAACGCTTATACACTGGCCGGGAAGCCGGTCATTTAGCCAGGTCGGGTTCATTCACAACTTGCGCCATGATGCAATTTTGGAATGATATGCTAAAGCGTTACCTGCTGTGTCAACCCCCCTCCTTCCTGCAACCAATCAACGCGCCCCTCATTTGCATTATTAAAATGACCGTCCACGACAGCCAAAATATCGCATCAGATCTCGCGAGACAATAATGCCATCAGAAATAAGGGTCTGAGGAGCTCTGTGTTTATTTTTTTTCCACTTTTCTTTTTTAGAAGGGCCTGAAAGACTATAATACAGCAGTAGGTATCCAAGGTAATACTAGGTTATGACTCCTTTAAATATCACAACACCAATCATGTCAGATTGAACGTTTCTTCGATCAGACGCAGTAACATTACGTTACTGTAATATCGTTAATCGTTTTCTGAAAAGAAAAGCAGATGTGGGAGACAGACCTGTGCAGGGAAAAGCTTCGAAGTGTGTGGTGAGAAAATACGACACAACGTTCGATAATGCAACATTATTATCCGCAACAGAACGGATTGAAGCGCGCGTCCGAGTGAAGACAGTGCGGCGTGTGCGCCCAATATACGAGAAAACACTTTATCCGCGCCACTGATCGTAGCGGCAAGGAGCACTTTGAGCACTTGATTTAAAAAAACACATATCAGTGATATGATGGGTTTTAACTTCATTCAGGAGATTTTGGGTAGCTGCACAACTGACAGATGACTTTGAGCGCATCGCCAACGGTGTGTGTGTGTGTGTGTGTAACCATAGCGACAAAACGACCAACTTTCGGATCCTGCACTTAAGCCTATAATTTCGTTTTTAAACATTTTATTATGTATTTAAAAGTTGCAGAATGGATTAATTTGGAGACTCCGAAATCAGCAGAGATAGGCAGGCATTTGCTTAGATGAATTTGTGTCTTTGATATGTGTGTGTGTGTGTGTGTGTGTGTGTGTGTGTGTGTGTGTGTGTGTGTGTGTGTGTGTGTGTGTGTGTGTGTGTGTGTGTGTGTGTGTTGTTTGATTACAGTATTGTATTTAAAGGGATAGTTCACTTTGAAATTAATTTTTGATATGTTTTAGCTTACCTCAAGGGCATCCAAGATGTAGGTGTCTTTGTTTCCGCAGTAGTTTCAATTTTGATATTTTTAGGTCAAACCGTTCTTGTCTGTCAGTCATATAATGCAGGTCTGTGGTCACTGTCTCAAAACACAAGCACAGAGTCCAAATTAAAACAATTCCCCATCGTCCAAATGAAACAATTCCCCATCATAAGTACACATTGATGGCCTAAGACACGAAACGAGCGGTTTGTGTGAGAAAACGAACAGTATTTTTTAGCTCTTGAAAACAGCACACGTCCAAATGTTCTGACGGCGCGGGCGAGTATAGATGTATACATAGATGTCGCCTTGGCTACTGCAGTTCATTGGAACGAAACCGTAGCAAAGCGACATCTAGTGTATATATCTATGCGGGTATAGATGTATACACTAGATGTCGCCTTCGCTACTGCAGTTCATTGGAACGAAACCGTAGCAAAGCGACATCTAGTGTATATATCTATGCGGGTATAGATGTATACACTAGATGTCGCCTTCGCTACTGCAGTTCATTGGAACGAAACCGTAGCCAAGGCGACATCTATGTATATATCTATACTCGCCCGCGCCGTCAGACCATTTGGACGTGTGCTGTTTTCAAGAGCTAAAAACTATATAAATACTGTTCGTTTTCTCACACAAACCGCTCGTTTCGTGTCTTAGGCCATCAATGTGTACTTATGATGGGGAATTGTTTCATTTGGACGATGGGGAATTGTTTTAATTTGGACTCTGTGCTTGTGTTTTGAGACAGTGACCACAGACCTGCATTATATGACTGACAGACAAGAACGGTTTGACCTAAAAATATCAAAATTGAAACTACTGCGGAAACAAAGACACCTACATCTTGGATGCCCTTGAGGTAAGCTAAAACATATCAAAAATTAATTTCAAAGTGAACTATCCCTTTAAGATGGTGTTAGACCAAATAAATGGTCTTTTAAATATCATCTGCATATCTCCGTTGTGTTGACTAAACATTAGGCCTAATCCAAGTTTATAATTGCGTATCTTTAATTTGATGTTACGATTTCATCTACACATTAAGTATCATTTCAATTGGTTACATATTTCTCATTCTTTAGACAGTTGTTGGAGGAGCAAGATGGTGTTGGAGGTGTTTGATGTTTTGTCAGATGAACCAGTCAGTACCAGTCATGTCAGTCCTCAACAGTACACAAAAGTTAAGGGAGTCTCAATCCTCTAATAGTGCAGTAACAGCCGTCATGCAATTGCTGCACATAGTTGATCTCACCCTGCAAAAACATTTACAGTGAGCTCACAGTCACACACATGACATGGTCTGTCTCTGTATTGTTCTGCCTGTGTAGTTGAAGTAATACCATCTAATATGTAGCCTATTGAATGTAAACTGCGGCTGAACCCTAGAATGCTGCTGTTCTTGAATTCATATTGCTTAGCTTCAACACTAGTCTATTTTTTTTTCCTCCGGTCTCGACTTGGTCTCGGTCTTGGTCTCGACTTGGTCTTGGTCTTGACTTGGTCTGTCTTGGTCTTGGTCTTGATCTTGTCTTGGTCTCGATACCCTCTGGTCTTGGTAGTGTCTTGGTCTCGGTTTAGGCGGTCTTGACTACAAGTCTACTGAATTCATTAAATTTGGTTTTATAAGGGTAGGTAGCCTACTCAGGGAGTCGCACACGGACGAGAAGCGCAGCGCTGCGTCTACAACTCGAGGTATCGAACACGTGCACTTTCTCAGTTTATGGCCAGCAATATTGTTATGTTTAAGGACATTACGAAATTAAGATAATGTCTATGTTATGATTGCAATTCAGTTTTCAATTACATTTAAATACAATCGTTGCTGAGTCTGCAGTCTGAACACTTTACCTCAGGACGTACATTAACTGAATTAATTGAGAATCTCACCTGAAAATCCGGTCATTTTCATCCACGCAGCTGATTTCTGTAAATTTGAATATAAAACTAAATGTATCTTGCAGCACAGGGTGAAGTCAGTATATAGGCTACATTAATGACGCTTAGATACAAATAAAATGTATTAAATTTTATATAAAACTATGTAGTTAAATGGCGCTCTGTGGCGCGACAGGATTTTGAACAGAATCTTGAGCCATAGCTGGCGCTGCGGACAGACGCCGCCGGTGTGTGTACACTCATAGAAAATAATGTGTTCGAATTTTAAAGACGTGCGCGCTGCGCTTCTCGTCCGGTGTGCGACCCCCTTAAGTCGAAGGCGCATGTGGAGAAATGTTGTTGAATGTGGATTCAGGTGTTGAATGTGGAGAAATGTTGTCATATGAGGCGCTAAAACCATCAAAGCTGCAGAGACATTTGAACAAAACTGGGCTGTTTAATATTGTTTTAAACAGTCAAGTTCATATCACTAACTGTATTTGATAAATTACACTTACAGTATAGGCTATGTAAATTGGGGTGAATTAACTTTGTTGAACATTTCGTATCTATACCACGAATGTTATTTCTCGTGCCATTTATACGGCAAATTTTTTTTGGCGTGCATATGATATGCAGTTTTCGCGTGCATATGATACGCACTGTATGGCGTGTAATACGCACGCACTTCCCACCCCTAATCCTAATTATATGCACGCAAAAAAAATACATTTTTGCCATATAAATGGCACGAGAAATAACATTTGTGTTATAGTGATCGTGTTGCAGCGAATAGAGAGAAATCCCCTCTTGTGTGTCTGACCAGTTGTTACAGGTATGTTAGCCTGTTATTGTTACAGGAATGGTTACTGAGTAAACCTGCAAAGTCTTTTTGATACAAGGACAGTTTTCATCTATATAGCTGACTCTGCTACAGTGGCATAACAGATTAACAGCAGAGTATATCATTGTACTTTTAGAATTTTCTGTTATTCTGTGTTCATACTATCATATGTGTGTGGAAAGGTGGTCCTCGGAATGTTTTTAAACACTCATTGGTGGGCCATGAGTTGCAAAAGGTTGAGAACCCCTGTGTTAGGGGACCATCAAAATAAAGTGTTAGCAGATATTAAGCAGACAGTCTGCTTATACTTCACTAATACTCTAACTGTACGTACACACCGCCGCCGACTTGAGCTTCCAAAGTTACCGGAAGTCATTCATTTTCAATGGAAGCTGGCTTCTCTCAGCTCCAAGGAGCGTCAAATCCATCGGCGTCGCGTTTTGGGCGTTTTGAGCGACCTCAAAGCGACGTTTTGCTCCACTTTATGGTAATGAGCTATGACGCGGTTCAGCGGCAAGCAGTGGCAAAACGGCAGCAACCAATTGGAATATAGACGTCCTTCGCGCTGGCTGATTCCGGAGAAACATATGATGTAAACTTTCGTTCCTACCAAAACATTAGTTCCGAGAAAATGGAGGAGAAGCTGACCATCGCCGTTACTGGGTTTCCTATCATTATCGGATTAATTGCACAGTTTAACCATCATAGAGTGAAAGTTTATAATTTGCATGTGTTTTTAAGTCCTGTCAGTTTAACAGGGCGCACTTGACAGGGCATATATAAGAACAAGCAGTGAGAGAGAGAGTCCCGGACGCGCGTGCATTCACTATTAATAATAATAATAATAATAATAATAGCTAATTATTCTTTTTTCCCGACCAAATGTGACCAACACGGTTATAAAAATGCTGTCATTATAAAAGGTTTCTAGTGTCAATGGCCCTCATTTATCATTCTTGCGTAAAAACGGGCGTATATGTTGGCGTAAGATTATGCTTACACTCCTCTCACCGCCTGATTTATGAATCTGTGCGTACCTTTGAAATCCAGGTGTACGCAATACCTGCCCTTGATAAATGCCGCGGCTGAAAACGATTGTCATTAGAATAACACGCCCCTATATATTCAAGTCTCCGCTTCCCCCACACCCCCATTTTACGCCACGGACACACGGAAGACGGCAAAGAAGAGAAACTTCTCCGACGTGGAGATCGAGACCATCACCAGGGAAGTGGAAAGAAAGAAACAAAATTGATTTCTAGATTTTTATTATTAATGACGCTTATTGTTATTTAGAAGAAGAATGTCGTTGTTATTATTATTATTTGTATTATTATTATTATTATTATTATTTAAAAGAAGAATGTCATTTTTATTATTTTGTCAGTCTGAATTATTTTTTGGTCATTGAAAGCCTTTCATTAGGCCGGTGACACACTGGCTGCGTGGCGTGAGCGTGGCGTTTCTGTTGCGTGTCAGCTGCGTGGCGTTTTCTATGTCTTTGCACACCAGAAACGTGTCTGACGCGGCGCTGCTGCTGCTAGGTGACATATGATAAGCCTCACTGGTGATATATTTGACATATGGGGAGAGAGTTGTGGAAGGCCTATACTTCATGTTAAGCATAAATATAGCAGCAAAGACAACGTGGCAGTACTGACACAAAATAGGCTACAGAATATTTCGTTCTGTACTGTCAGGTGCAATATTTGAAAATCGATATTATAATTTTTTATTACATTATATCTGAATTTATGTCAAAACCTAGAGACTTTCAAACATCAAAATGTTATTTATTAATATGTATTCGTGTCAAAATGACATATAAACATCTTTTCATTCTATTTTGCCTGGAAACGCAATATAGGCGTCGGTTCTATTTCTAGCATGCACGCGTTTTCCGCGCGGCTCAAGCCGCGTGTCACGCAGGCAGTGTGCAAGCTCTAACCTGTTAACATGGGAGCCGAAATAAAAACGGACACGCCACGCAGCTGAGACGCTCACGCCACGCATCCAGTGTGTCACCGGCCTTACTGAACCCAGTCCGTGCGCACCTGCCGGGCCTAACCCTGAAACGTCAGGTAAAGCGCACAGGCTCGCAACTGAAGGAATACATATGCCTACAAATCAAATGCTTTGGTAAAGTCACACAAATTAAACATTTAAGTCCATGTTGCACAAAAATAAACACTGAAGTTTATAATTACTATGTTGTTGTTTTTTTACAGTGGGTCATAATATATCATATCTTTTAGTTTGTCAGTGCGTTTTGTGGTGTTAGGAATTGTTTTACTGCGCATTTCCGCACTAACTCAAAACGTGCGTACATGTACACCACCTCCTGAGCTGGCGTAGGATTTGAGCGTGCCGTACGCCAACGTCCATATTGATAAATCTCAAAGTCACCGTGGTTTTGGGTGTACGCTGGAAATTTGGTGTACGCACTTTTGATAAATGAGAGCCAATGTGTTGCTTGTTTTTTTCTGTTTACATTTCATGGTGTGACACTTCTCTTCTCCCATGATCGAACATAGAATGCTGCTACGTCAGAGCGGCCAAAGCGTCAACAAGCTTCCCCGTACTTTTTGACAAGCGTCCATGACAGGGCAGCCAGAGCTTCTTTGCAGCTCAAGTCGGCGGCGGTGTGTACGTACAGTAATGAGAGTTAGTTGGCATGCTGCATCGTTACTTATAGTCAATAAAATCTCTAAAGGGAACCATCACATCAGTAGATTACAGCTTTCCGACTGTCTTTAAGGTGTGACAATTGGTGGTTTGCAGTCACGTGATTGTGATGACGCGCGAAATTCAGATGGAGGGCAGGAAGTGAAGAGCGGAATGGACGAGATGGCGGAAATTCCATACTGGACTACTTTTGACGCTATTACAAGAGAAATATACAACAAAAAAATCGAAACATATGTTGGACGTGATCCTTACGTTATGAAGAGGAGCGATTTTTCAACTGAATTGAAAGATTTTGCCTGTAACGTTACGAGTTTGTCTTCAGTTACAGGGGTAACTTACAAACTCAAAGAAAAGAAGAAACAATTACTTTGACTTTACAAAGTTCAGAAACTGGTACGTTACACAAACATAGCCACATAAGTTAATTCACCTTTGACAAAGTGATCACTGCACACACAGGCATTTTCCGACGTAGGTTTGCAAGCCATTTTTTTCCGGCGGTTTTCGGTCAATTTCTTGCCTTTTTCCCCCTTATGAACAACAACTTTTGGTACTTGATAAAAACTCCTCGTGGTTTCATCGATTTGAGCAACCATAAACGACGCAAAACATAGGCATTTTGAGTTTGTTATAGTGGTTCTAAATGTAGCAAATCACTTCCTGCCCTCCATCTGCATTTCGCGCCATGGCAACGCAGTGAGGTGACGTCATATGCAAACAAGCTATTAGCAGTCTCCTGTTGTACACGCATATTGACCTATTGGCCTGGATCACTATCAAGACCTCTGTGCATTTAGGAATTTCAAATTACCCTTTTGGCAAGGAAGAAGGGTTGGAACAGGAAAGCAAATGCCTTTGGCAATTTGCAACCGTATATTATATTATATTATATTATATTATATTATATTATAATTATATTATAAATACAAAACAGTACTGAACTAGACATAAATACAGTGAGGAAAATAAGTATTTGAACACCCTGCTATTTTGCAAGTTCTCCCACTTGGAAATCATGGAGGGGTCTGAAATTGTCATCGTAGGTGCATGTCCACTGTGAGAGACATAATCTAAAAAAAAAAAATCCAGAAATCACAATGTATGATTTTTTAACTATTTATTTGTATGATACAGCTGCAAATAAGTATTTGAACACCTGAGAAAATCAATGTTAATGTTTGGTACAGTAGCCTTTGTTTGCAATTACAGAGGTCAAACGTTTCCTGTAGTTTTTCACCAGGTTTGCACACACTGCAGGAGGGATTTTGGCCCACTCCTCCACACAGATCTTCTCTAGATCAGTCAGGTTTCTGGGCTGTCGCTGAGAAACACGGAGTTTGAGCTCCCTCCAAAGATTCTCTATTGGGTTTAGGTCTGGAGACTGGCTAGGCCACGCCAGAACCTTGATATGCTTCTTACAGAGCCACTCCTTGGTTATCCTGGCTGTGTGCTTCGGGTCATTGTCATGTTGGAAGACCCAGCCTCGACCCATCTTCAATGCTCTAACTGAGGGAAGGAGGTTGTTCCCCAAAATCTCGCAATACATGGCCCCGGTCATCCTCTCCTTAATACAGTGCAGTCGCCCTGTCCCATGTGCAGAAAAACACCCCCAAAGCATGATGCTACCACCCCCATGCTTCACAGTAGGGATGGTGTTCTTGGGATGGTACTCATCATTCTTCTTCCTCCAAACACGTTTATTGGAATTATGACCAAAAAGTTCTATTTTGGTCTCATCTGACCTCATGACTTTCTCCCATGACTCCTCTGGATCATCCAAATGGTCATTGGCAAACTTAAAACGGGCCTTGACGTGCTGGTTTAAGCAGGGGAACCTTCCGTGCCATGCATGATTTCAAACATGACGTCTTAGTGTATTACCAACAGTAACCTTGGAAAGGGTGGTCCCAGCTCTTTTCAGGTCATTGACCAGCTCCTCCCGTGTAGTTCTGGGCTGATTTCTCACCTTTCTTAGGATCATTGAGACCCCACGTGGTGAGATCTTGCATGGAGCCCCAGTCCGAGGGAGATTGACAGTCATGTTTAGCTTCTTCCATTTTCTAATGATTGCTCCAACAGTGGACCTTTTTTCACCAAGCTGCTTGGCAATTTCCCCGTAGCCCTTTCCAGCCTTGTGGAGGTGTACAATTTTGTCTCTAGTGTCTTTGGACAGCTCTTTGGTCTTGGCCATGTTAGTAGTTGGATTCTTACTGATTGTATGGGGTGGACAGGTGTCTTTATGCAGCTAACGACCTCAAACAGGTGCATCTAATTTAGGATAATAAATGGAGTGGAGGTGGACATTTTAAAGGCAGACTAACAGGTCTTTGAGGGTCAGAATTCTAGCTGAGAGACAGGTGTTCAAATACTTATTTGCAGCTGTATCATACAAATAAATAGTTAAAAAATCATATATTGTGATTTCTGGATTATTTTCTTTTAGATTATGTCTCTCACAGTGGACATGCACCTACGATGACAATTTCAGACCCCTCCATGATTTCCAAGTGGGAGAACTTGCAAAATAGCAGGGGGTTCAAATACTTATTTTCCTCACTGTATATATTTATGTCTAGTTCAGTACTGTTTTGTATTTTTGGAGACGTTTCAAAGACTTGGTCATGAGACAAAGTTAACTACCATGAAATGTTAGTAACAACATCATAAGCAACTTTGTTTTTACTGTTGTTCTGTTGTATACTGAGTTTTGTCATATATAAAAGCACACTTGTGTTGCTTTTAATTATTTCAGACGTACAATTAACAGTACAAAAAGTCAAAACATTGGATATAGCAAATTGGTCATAGCACAGTGTACAGTAAATGGATGATGTGATATGTTATGTATGATATCATTTGTGATAAGTCATTGTTATTTAAACAAATTTTAAATAACACAGACATAAGATAATTGGGCCTTTGGTGATGCCAACTGTGTATCTTGGACCACTCTGATATTTGGTCTGCGCCCCCTGAGTGCTATTTGGCATGTTTATTGGCAAGATAGTAAGTTTGACTCTTGTTATAGCAACAAAGGACCTATGAGAGTCTTGTAAATAATTGTTTTTAGTAATGAACACAGGTACCTATTGCATGATTCAATTGTGTGTTCAACAAATTGTACAGTCTTGCAGGCCTGACTATAGGTAGGCTTGTACCACTGTGTGCCCACAAGAATTTTTGTTTATTTATTTTTTCAATCTTTACATTTCATAAAAATCAAGTGTCTACTATTCACAATGTTCAACACATCCCTCATCCCTTGCAGTTTTGTTTATTACATAAAGTATTTTGGTCTATTAGAGAATGCTTTCTTCTATGAACTGAAGCGAATACTTTCAGGGCTGTTCGGGTCTAACATATTTAACATATATTTAACATATTTTCTATCAAAATCAGCATAAATTATGAAAATTGTGCTGTTGGTACTACTCATAACCACTGACCCAGCTAACAGATTGTTGTTATAAGAACGTTCTCCAAATATTCAGTGTTGGTTTTGGGAACGTAAAAAATGTCCAGTTTTCTTGACGGTACAGGACCGTGTTCTAAAAGGTGTGATGTTCCTCAAACGTTCTTTCAACTTAATTTTGATTTAAAATTCAACATTCTAGGAATGTTGATTTGTAACATTCCAACCCAGTCAACACGTTGATCTCACAGTGATCTCTCTATATGATCACAATGTGAGTTCACAGCGAGCTAAAAGTGTAACCGCACTGTGCACTCACTGTGTGCTCATATTATGGCCACAATATGAGGTCACCCCAGCTAGAAATGTTATTGGACATGGAATCCAACTTCACCCAGACTTCAAATTTTGTTTGAAAATTAAAATTGGGTTGACGTCTAAACATTTGATGTCAGGCTCCAACTTCATTAAACAACTCCACAAACAGCATTACCAGCTTCACTTATTACAAACCAAATATACTTTTGTCATATGAATACAATAGTCCTTATTGAGATTAACAGAGGTTTAGATGTTGATGATTTATTGAAATTAATAGTTTGGTTTGGTGTCACCATTATGGTGATTAGTGTTTGCTTTGGTTGAGCAGTTTGATTTGATGTTTTAAAGATAGTTTTTCTCTGGCTGCTGTAATGGTTTGTAATGGAAAAAACAGTAAGAGAAAATGTGATCATGTGATGTCAGCTACTTGATGATGACAATAATGATATAATCATCATGTAGTGCTCTGATCAGCTGATTTCCTCTAGACTGTTAGATGTGTTATTAATTTCATATAATTGTAATAGTAATGTTTCTACAGCATGACACTTTCTGTCAGGACTTTTACATGCTTTTCTTGGGATTAGCATTGGGATTAGCATTTACACACATTCTAAACTCTATTGGAGTTAGACAACGTGTCAGGACCTACTCATTCTCGTAATCATACTCTAGATCTAATATAATCACACAGAATCAATTAGAGTTCTCAACGGGTCGGGTCGGCCAGACAAACCCGACGGGACCCGCGGTTTCGGGCCGTGTTCGGGTCGAAAATATAATCAAATGACTCGGGTCGGGTCGGACCTCGGGCTTAATCTTTTCCGCTCAGTAAAAAAAAAAAAAAAAAAAACATTTAGGCTATTAATCATCGCTGCTGTTCACCGTAAAGAAAGTCTGGCTGCTGCGTGTAACGTGCATCATGGAGAGGGGCGGGGGCAGACCTGACGCCGCTGCGTGCACGCCTTTAGCCTGGAGAAGAAGATGGAGTTGTGAAAAGAAAACTTGCCGCAGGTGAATTCACCGTCGCTACTACAGCCTATTTATATATTTAAAGTTTATTGTTTCAGTTGTTTGTATTGTTAAAAGGCGTGAACATTAAAGGTTGATTTGAATTCCCATCTGCTGGTCATGATAATACGTGTATGAGAGAAAAAAAAATCCGTCGGGCCGCGGGCCGGGTTCGGGCAGATAATTCATGTTTATGTGTCGGGTTACATCGGGTCCGGGCTTTAAAAGCCACGGGCCGGGTTGGGTCGGGTTGTAATTTTCAGGCCCGTTGAGAACTCTACATTTACATTTACATTTATTCATTTAGCTGACACTTTTATCCAAAGCGACTTACAATTGCTATATATGTCAGAGGTCGCACGCCTCTGGAGCAACTAGGGGTTAAGTGTCTTGCTCAGGGACACATTGGTGTCTCACAGTGGATTCGAACCCGGGTCTCTCACACCAAAGGCATGTGTCTTATCCATTGCGCCACACCACCCCCATAGAATCAATGTTGAACTCTAGAATCAATGTTGATGCTGTTGAAATTCTGCAGCAAGCGATGACATCTCAGATCATTATCTAGTCTCATGTAAACTTCATTTAGCCAAGGCTGCAAAGCCAACTCTGTGTTACAAATATGTTAGACCTATCACTTCTTCCACTAAAGATTGCTTTAGTAATAAACTTCCTAATCAGTTTCATCATCTCAGCGTCCCAGATAGCTTAGAAGACCTAGATTTTGCGACAGAAACTTTTAACTCTCTCTTTTCCAGCATTTTAGACACAGTTGCTCCGTTGTGCTTAAAGAAGATTAAAGAAAATAGTCCAACGCCGTGGTACAACGAGCACACTCAGGCCCTTAAGAGAGCAGCCAGAAAAATGGAGCGCAAATGGAAGAAAACAAAACGAGGTATTTCGCATTTCATGGAAAGAGAGCTCGATTGCATACAGAGAGGCCTTAAAAGCTGCTAGATCTGCTTATTTTTCAACCCTATTAGAAAAAAGAAAAAAAAAAACCTAGGTATTTATTTGAAACAGTGGCTAAATTAACGAAAAATAAAGCTTCAAGTCCAGAAGTTTCCAAGCAGTAATGACTTTATGAACTTCTTCACTTATAAGATTGATAATATCAGGGAGAAAATTATTACTATGCATCCGTCTACTACAGTATCGCATCAGGCAGTGCATTGTAGTCTCCCTAAGGAAAAATTTATATAATTAATTAATCTTTGTCATTAGGATACGTACCAAAAACTTTTAAGCTGGCTATGATTAAACCACTTGTTTAAAAAAACGCAACTTGATCGTACAAAATTAGTCAATTACAGGGCGATCTCGAATCTACCTTTTCTATCAAAGATACTAGAAAAGAAAGAAAGAAATGTATATGAAGAATAGAATTTTCACATTATAGACTTTTATAATTCAATGTTAGGCTGCATAGATTAGGTCAGCCGGAACCAGGAACAATTCCCATGGGTCCTGATTTACTCGTTGCATCATAAGAAGAATGGTGTCTACGCTAATATTAGTCTCTCTGTTTATCCCAAGGTTTACTGCGGTCCACCGGATCCGGGCTGTATCTGGATCTGATGGGGGACCCTGGACGTGACGACAGCGCAGTCTTGAAATGTCAACTAGTCTCTCCCCTGTGAAGGCCTCCCTCCCTTCCCTTTACCTCTCTACAGATAAAGCGTTGTCGGGATAATTCCAGTTCGCGTTGCTACGTGGAAGCGAAAAAAATTCTGTAATATAAATTTTAAGGTCAGACAAGTTGTAGCCTATGTTGAGGGTTGATTTGTAGGGAAGGACTACACGCCTGCGGACATATATTCAAATGCACATACTTATAGACTGAACTCGTAATGTGCATGTGCACGCCATCGGCGTTCTCACTGGTTCGCGCTTTTGAAGTTTGCGCAGAAAGAACTTAAGAATTTTCTGTTAAAACAGTGCCGTGTTAGCGGCCCCTAAGTTAATAACTAATGATCGTTGCGACGGAAGTGAATCAATCAAACTAACTTTAGCTGGACAATAACTTTATTCTAGAGCTGGTATAAAGCCAAAACAATCTCTGTTACTCTAATTTCCTATTATCAATGTAAAGCCGCTTTGGAACAATCTACATTGCTAATAGCGCTATATAAATGAAGATGACTTGACTTGACTAGATGGAGTTATGACAATCTCTGTATTCGCTTAATATGAGATTTTGGGAACTCGTCAAATGGGTTTTCTATTCCTCAGCACTGCCATATGGCTCTCAGTATAATAGGCTAGACTTGAGGGAACTGAACTAAAATGTTTGTAGTAATGGAATCACAAATGGTCAGCTTCCTTAGGTTAGGGATGAAAGTTCATGAAGTTGATAGCGCCCAGGGAAAATGAATCCTGACCGTATAAAAATGTGTGTTAATAGACAGTTGAACTTGGGAATATAGGGCCCTTTTTCATATATTCATTATGTGCCAAATAAAGTTGGGCAGCATATGAATTAATGAATGAGGCATTTTAAATAACGCTTTCATATACTACTGTACACCCAAAGCTTTTTACAACCATGTCGGGGTCTCTCCTCAGCATAGGACCCTAGGAAAATCGATATGCTCCCCCACAACACAATTAAATTCCTTGATCTTGTATTTCACACTGGATTTGTGATTACTTTTTTTTAATTGTTAGTCACAAAAATCCTAGAACTCAGAAAAAACTTTGACACAGAAACTGAAATCCCATGATACAGGTGGCGTTGAGCTCACAGACTGGGAGTAGCACACAGACTCATGGGAACACAACACAGTGTTTTTAGAGACCAAGATATGAGTCAAGTCTTCATTTCACTCTAACAAGTAAAACATATACCACATCTGAAATATAATAAATTGTATCTGTTCAACAATCCAATGGGAAGAGCTCAGATTAATGAGTATATGGGTAGATTTAATATATCGGATTTGCTGCAGTTATATATGAATTTCATGGTGTACATACAATGAATTATTCAATTTACTTCTGACTTGAAGTTTCAAATGTAGCATGTACATTTGCATCACAGTTTAACAATACAAAAAAAGTAAGTAAGGTAAAGGTGTTTTTTTTTTTTTTTTTTATTGCCATTAACAGTACTGAAGCAATGGTTTAGCTTCACACTACATAGATGATGTTTGCTGGCACAGTAGAACATATGACAATGCTGTATTTTATTGTTTTAAAAAGTGAAACTTGGTCAACTACTGTATAATTTCTCTTCTCAGTTTCATTAACTTCATTTGTTTGAACAGAACACTGTGTGTGCAGAAGAGTTTTTCAGCATGAAGGACCTACCTACACAAAATATCTCATTCACAGACTTTAAATTAGTCGGTTTCCACAGCCTAGGAGAATGGAGGCCTTTGTTATTTATCCCTTTCTTTCTGATGTTTTTATTAGCTATTATAGCAAATAGTATGCTCATATATTTAATCAAATCACAAACGTCTCTGCATTCTCCTATGTATGTACTAATAGGTGTTATGGCAGTGTTAGACTTGATCATGCCTATGTTTTTTGTACCTAACATGCTTCTTAGTTTTTTATTTAATTGGAATGAGATATCTTTTACAGGTTGTTTGATACAAATGTTTGGCCTTCATTTTATTGGAACATTTCAATCTACTTTGGTTTTTTGGATGGCACTGGACCGTTACTTTGCAATATGCAAACCTCTTCATTATCATAGATTCATGGAAATCTCTAACTTTCTAAAGTTTGTTGTTGTGCCAGTAATGAGAAATGGACTACTTATTGTCACCATGGTCTCTCTGGCTGGAAAACTGTCATTTTGTGTAACAAATGTCATTGATCACTCTTTTTGTGAACACATGGCGTTGGTTCAGTTAGCATGTGGAGATATATCTGTTAATAATATTGTAGGACTTTTGTCTGCTTTCCTTATTACAACTGCTGATTTTATTCTTATTACTGTATCTTATGTTATCATTTTCTCTTCTCTGTTTAGATCTGGTGAGACTCATTTAAAGGCCCTTAATACCTGCATTACTCACATTATTATTATGACACTTAGTTTGATTTCTGCTTTGACTGCATTTTTGTCATACAGAATAAGGAATAACATTTCTTCTAGTAACCGTATATTTATAAGCATCATGTACTTATTGTTTCCAAGTTGTCTACACCCGCTAATCTATGGATGGAGAACAAAAGAAATTCGACTAACATTTCTGAAGTTTATAAATAATGCAAAGGTCTTTCCTTTAAAAAACTGAATGGCTTTTACAAACGAATGGATACTACAACATGATAATACATAGAACACATAACTTTTATACAAGGAACTATTGTTTTGATAAAAGCGGAATGATACTTTGTAGATAAATGCATGATAAATATAAAGATAAAAGAATGCAGGTAATGTCTTTACAAAACACATCTAAAACATCTAATAGAGATGGAAACCTATACACAAATGCAAATTATGTGTAATATGTAGGGGTGAGCGGGGCACAAACTAACACGGGTCTAGTTGTAACACACACGGTTTAAAACTTCCCACACATCCCAGCATGATGAACCTTAGTGTATTTATTAGTTCCCATATCAACACTATATAGAGAAGAAAAAAAAATTAATCTATGTTTTTTGTGTTTATTTTAGAGACATCAGATATTATTTTAATCTGATATCTGTTATTTAACAGTTGAGATAGTTCTTTAATGCTTCACTAACCAGCAGAAGACACTAGCAGAGTTTAAATCCCATGCTATAACACTGCGTTACTACGTGCCCCGATTAGAACTATGCTATTCTATTCTACAGTTTTATAAATTCTATTGAGAAAACATGAGAAAAAGGTGAATAAAGACTGCGAGTCAATGTTTAGAAGTGATTCATTATTATTATGTTTTGAACTATACTGTATAGCTGTGTTTTGCGGTGTGTTTGTTGTCAAACTCAAATATTCGGTTATTTTTAGTTATTAAAAAATGTCATTATTTTACATGAAAAAGTGAATACGTGTATTTTATTAATGAAATATTTTAGTTTGTCTTGTTAAGTGGTCATGTTACAATGTCCTCCTCACATGTTACAACATGCCCCACATGTCACAATTCATTTCCATTCTTTCGGGGTAAATTAAGAAAAAAAAGTATACACTGTATTAATGAAACAAAACCACATAATTGTACTCGACATGTGAGAAAAAATGAATACTCTGAACCCCAAGTGAATTTACACAAACTGAAAAAGTCAAAAAGTGTTAGGTTGTGCCCCGCTCTCTATACATCAGCTAGTACAGCATATTATTAAGATTTCATTAAAAAATAAACAGAATCAAAACAGAAGGCATGCTTTGTATCTGTCAGAAGCCGCGTTTCCATTACAGATTTGGCAAAACTTTTGTAATATTTTCTAAATGTCGATAAAAAAATACGAAATTATGGCGTTTCCATTTTAACCGATGTTATGCTTAATTTTTTCCTCTCGCGATAAGTAATTTAAAAAAATCATGGTAATGGATGTTGGTAGGTTTACACATAGGCTATCCCAGCCACGGCACTAATCATTATTTTTAATAGAAGGAGACGGCATGTTATCCAAGCATTAATGGCAAGGAAAGACCCTTATACAGCACATTTGAGGGGTTTCTCCTTCCTCTGCTTCAAGGTCTTGTTAAAATTGTGGCATTTCTTTGTTGTTTAGAATCCAGTATTCTCATAAATCCTTTTATGAGTTTAATGAAGAACTCTGTCTCGTCTTCTGCCCAGCCACCCAGCAGAGAAAACTAATTTTGGCCGCCTGTATCTGGGATCTTGTCCTTTCGATCATGACCCACAGCTCATTACCATAGGTGAGAGTAGGAACGTAGATTGACTGATAAATCGAGAGCTTCGCCCTGCAGCTCAGCTCCTTCTTCACCACGACAGACGGTACATCGACCTTGTTACTGCAGAAGCTGCACCGATCCGTCTGTCAATCTCCCGTTCCATCCTTCCCTCACTCGTGAACAAGACCCCAAGATACTTGAACTCCTCCACTTGAGGCAGGAACTCTCCACCAACCTGAAGTGGGCAAGCCACCCTTTTCCGACTGAGAACCATGGCCTCTGACTTGGAGGTCCTGATTCTCATCGCAGCCGCTTCACACTCAGCTCGCAAACCTCCCCAGTGCACGCTGAAGGTCCTGCTCTGATGAGGCCAACATGACAACATCATCCGCAAAAAGTAGAGACGAAATCTTGTGGTCCCCACACCCTCCGGCCCCTGGCTGCGCCTAGAAATTCTGTCCATAAAAATTATGAACAGAACCGGTGACAAAGGGCAGCCCTGCCGGAGTCCAACATGCACTGGGAACAAGTCTGACTTACTGCCGGCAATGCGAACCAAGCTCCTGCTCCGGTCGTACAGGGACCGGACAGCCCTTCGCAGAGGGCCCCGGACCCCATACTCCCAGAGGACCCACATTACTTTCAAATCTACAACAAAATATCTGCTACTTTTTCAAAATAGTAACGCAAGTTCCCTTTCGAGAGGTCTCTCCTATTGCGTAAGTAGCTTACGCTATGGGAAAACTCCTTTTCTCAAGAATATTGAAGCCATTTTTTTTTAAACGCAGTGTAGCTGCACAGCACACACAGATGAGCAGAGAGCACGGTCATTGGCTGTGCTGCGGCAACTGCACAAACCTATGACGGGGCGGCTCAGACGCGTAGTCCAATCAGGGCAATTTGTGCCCTGACACGTCAGAGCCTGCCAAGATGGGCGTGGCCAGAGGCTATAAATTGAGCCCATCATCTGTCAAAGTCTTTAGATTAAAATCTCCTTCAGCGAACCACCACTTCGCTGAACCTCTGGATTATTAAGCCTTCGCTGCCATTGACGAGCATCCAGCGGAACCAGCTCCTGCTTTGCAGGCCTGAGGACGGCGGCTTCCTTCACCGCCTTCAACCGCTGTTTCTGCTGAGCCAATCCGGCGTGCCTTATCCTTTTTGCTGTGTGTTCGCCGCTGCGACACATTACCAAAAGAGAATTTCCAGCGAGCATTGTTGCAAATGCCTCGCACCAACTGCGCCTCGTGCAGAGGCCCTCTCGTCGGAGGAGATCGCCACATCCTCTGCGCTTCCTGCCTGGGCCGGGACCATGCAGAAGCTGCACTCGCCAAGGGCGGCTGCCCTGAGTGCAACGTGATGGATCTCCCCACACTGCGGGCTCGCCTTGCCGTCTTCACCGAGGACGACCCCGCCACTGCCGCTCTCTCTTTACCTTTGCTCGAGCCGCGCAAGAAAAAGCGCCGTTCACAAAGGATGCCGGAGACGAGCGATGTCATGCCGGTCCAGTTCACGCAGACGGACCAGCGCCCCTCTATGCGAGCGGCAGGTCTCGTCTCCTTCGGAGCGTCGGACGATGAGGAGCACAAGGATGACAGCTTTTCTCCCGCTGCATCGGACGATTGGACAGGCCCCACTTCCGGCCCGATACCGTCCACCCAGGCCAGCACTAGGGCGAACTTGGATACTGAGATCATCCGTGTTCTCTCCAGGGCTGTCGAAGACCTTGGGATCTATTGGTCTTCCCCGGAAGAACCTGCACGCAGCAGATTAAATGAGTGGTTCCTGCAGGGGCACCGGCAGGCCCCTCAGCAGAGACCCGTCCCGTTCTTCCCGGAAGTTCATGACGAGCTCACTAAGTCGTGGAAGGCGCCACACTCGGCTAGCCTGAAAAATCATTTTTCTTCGACGCTCTCCTCCGTGGACGGCGCGAAGGATAAAGGCTATGAGGCGATTCCTCCCCTCGAAGAGGCCGTGGCCGCTCACCTCTGCCCGCCCACTGCTGCTGGATGGAAGGCCAAAGCCTCTCATCCGTCAAAGCCCTGCCGCACTACTTCAGCTCTCGCCAGTCACGCATACGCCGCCGCCGGTCAAGCCGGTCAAGCACTTCACACAATGGCTGTCCTCCAAGTGTTTCAGGCCAAGCTTCTCCGTTCTATGGAGGAGTCTGGACCTGACCCAGAGGCTTTTAGAACATTTTAGAGATTTTAGAGCTTTTATGTTTTACAGAACATAAAAATATTGAACAGCCTTTAAATCTCCTTTATAAATGCTTTACAAGGCATAACTAGTCCTCACTTTAGATGAGCTCACAAAAATAGTTAACAGACCACTACTAAATGTTTATAACTACCTTAATTAACCCTGAATTACAGTAGAAATACATGTTAATAAAGCATTTATTAACACACTAATGCCTCGTTTCCACTGAGCAGTACAGTACGGTACGGAACGGTACGCATTTATTTGCGTTTCCACTATCAAAAGTTGTGAATGGTACCAAAATGCCGAACCGTACCGTACCACTTTCTAGGTACCCTTCCATTGGGGTACCTAGCACAGTGGAACGGTACTAAAAGGTGGAGCTAGACTCACTGCAGGACGTTGATTGGTTGACAGAGAATCGTCACTTGCGTGTGCTACAAGGGGAATGACAACATAAGAAGCGCCATTTTTTAATATACAGTTTAATATAATACTACTGTTACTGTATCACGAAATGTAATTTTAAGAGTTTTTCAGGCGAGAATGTAGTTGTTTAAAGCTCAAATCTGTGGTTTATTTATAAAGATGATTTTTTTTTCCCCGGTTGTGAGATCCATGCGGTCAGCGGGCGCTCGGCGCTCATGTTTCCCGGCTGGATGAGCCTTTCATCGGCTAACTCTTCTGACGTTCGTCGCTGACTCCGACGGTAGTGGTTAAACATAAGATATAATTCGTCTTGTGTAGACCTAACGGGCGATCTTTGGTCTCGTGAATATATAATGAGTTCCCTGTCAATCTTTTTGGCTGAGGGCTGTTTAGTTTCATATTAACGTTATTTGTGTTTAACTTTACTTGTAAGAGCGCTGCATTTGGATATTTGACTAAATTGTTTGCTTTATTTCTTATTGTATAGCTTAAGCTACCCTTTACTTAAACTTTTATATAGGCTATTATTGATAAAAGTAAAACTGAAATTTTACAAAAAGAAATATGGTTTCTTGTCATTTTTTATTACAAGATTATCACTTATGTTTATTGCAACATTTGTACAAATGCATATATTGCTTGGAATATTTTTTTTTTTTTTACGAAAAGAGGTAACGTTAGGGTTGTGTTTTAAATTTCGTTTTGTTATAAATAGAATAGTAACGTGCAGTGAATAATCAATATGCGTTGCGCATGAACCACATTTGTGTCCCTATGTTTAATTTATTTAAATGAAAACGAAAAGAGGCAGAGTGGGATGTTTTCTAACATATTTCGTTTATATTGTTGCTTAAAATGTACATACAGAGTAAGTTAACAGACATAACCGGAGTAGCAGAGCAAGCTGAGTGACGCTAACGCGCTGTACCATTTGCATGCTAGGAGTCGCACATGGCAAGTACAAACTTTGCGTACTTGATATTGAGAAAAGCCTAATGTCGGCGCTTGTCTTCTTGTGACAAACATGTCGAGGAGCAAGAACAAGATGCTGTATGTCATCCATTGTAGTGTAGCGACAATGCCTGACATGCGGTCACATGCTGTTCCAATTAGTAATTCCTTGTTTCCAAACACATCCTTCGTTGTCTTTTTAGACAACGGGTCTGTCCATGGCGTCGCTAAGTCTACTTGGACATGTCAAAATTGCAATCTGGTTAATAATCTCCCCAGAGGGACATTTGAGCCATAAAGAGGACCCTGTTTTTAAGAACCCCTTGTAAAAACCCCTAGTTCAGCTTGGACTTCCTGTGACTTTACAGCCTTGTGACATTCCACACACACACACACACACACACTCGTGGACTTTCAACCAGAAACCCACCACGAGATGCAACTGAAGCACATTTCCATATATGGACTTCCACATAGTAAAATTTCATTTTACCATTCATTACAAATTTATAATAGAGGTGTGACTTGCTAGAGTAAAATCTTTAATTCTGAAGGTTCATGAAAGAAGTTCCTCAATAGTGTCTTGTGGTAACCCTACCTCAGACCATAAAACTTTACAACCCAGGAAAACTAACATTCCAGCGAGTCACGTCCCAAACGCACCACACACACACACACAGATTTCCCATTGACTTACCCACATAGGACATTACCAAAATGGTGATATATTTCTGAGGTGCCTTTTGTTATGACCATGTCATATTGGGGTGTCTACGATTTTGTCATGTGGTAATCAAAGCTTTAAATGTGTATAATTCTGCATATCTCCTGTAACTTTGCATTTCTACAACCTTCATGTGATGTGTCTGATGTCTATGGAATTCTCTCAATATAACAGAGCCAAATTCCAATAGCAGAATGCAGTAATATACATTGTTTACACATTTCATATTTCTGGAACTGGAAGGTTTAAGTCAATCGTCCCTGTAACTCGAGCCAGGAGATCGTCCAAACGAACAAAGGATCTTCCCGCTAGAAAGATCTCGACAGCTGATTCGTCCTTCACGAAGAAGGGGGGCGGTACATGGGACACTGATAAAAGTCCAAACCTTCAGTTTCTTCTTTCTCTTCCTCTCTTCTCTCTTCGATCGCTCTGACCTCCTCCTCTCCTCCCTGGCAACGCTTCTCCAGGAACCTCTGGGAAGGCTTTGGGCCTTCTCCTCGGACCAACACATGTTCGAGTAGCTGCCTTGCCTTTGCAACTAAGCTCATCCGTGCCTTTCCCCTCAAAAAGGGAAATGATCTAACTTTCTCGGTAACTTAAATTCAAGTAAGCCTTTACATCGTCTTGCGAAACGACCCAGAAGACGAAGCCAGACGCAAACCAGCCGGACACGCGCGCCTCTTCTACAGCCTCACCAGAAAGAGCACAGAATTCTGCAAGTAGGCCTATATTGAGTTGATAAAAGCTGTTTTCCGGGTGTCTATCTCTTAGGTCTGTGAATTAAGTTACCCTTCTTCCTCTTCTCTTTTCCTTTTTTCTTTCTTTCATTTCATTCTGATCACTTATGTTATTGTTTGGTTATATGTTGTTTGTTTATTGTTTGCATTTTTACGTACGTTTATATTCGTAGCTCATATAATCTCTAGTTTTGCATTTATTAAAATTCATAAATACTTTTCACTGCCTCTGTGTTTGAAGAATCCACCTTATAAGTCAATGAATCTAAAAGATCTAAGCTACAAGCTCGATATTAGACTACATTCAGTAGTTTTAATTTATAAACTCAGAAAGTTGGGTGTCCGTGGCCAGGACATGAAACTCTCTTGAAGTTTGTGAATACCTCTTCTTGACTGTAATGATTTTACATTTGTTTCGCTGGACGAATTAAATGTTGGTCAGATAGTTATAGAACAAGGTAATCTCGATAATTGATAAAATAAATGTACATGCGACTTATGAATTATGACCATGAGTCATAAATATTAATATTCCCAAGATTCCCCATATTCTTGAGCTAATTCATATTTACCCAGAGTCGTATTCGCTACAGTTTGGTGGAGAATGCGGGCAGTTTCAAACGTTATTTGGTGGAACAAATTCAGTTTCAGTGAATGTGTATTATTGGTATTAATAATTGTAACGTTACGCGCGCGTTTTGAATTGTGAGGTAAGTCGCTAAGGCGAACTCACCCAGCTGAAGGCAGGCACAAAGCCAGCTCAGCTCTGCTAAAACTGCAGTTCATGACATTACATTGTGTCTCTGTAAAGACGAAGCAAAACTCTTTACAGTTAGTACATGTAATATGATTTAAACCGACTAAATGAAGACGAAGGATCTCTTTTAGGACGAAGACGTAAATCTGATAGTTTTTCAGTCGTAATAGGCCTTATTATATACAATACGTTAACGATAAGCTCCTGGTCAGAAATTGGCCTCGCGATCCAATTTCGTAAACCTACACATTATCATAAAGTGCTATTTTGATTATTGCTTATGGGAGATGAGCAGATGGTAGTTCCTGCTCACAGCTGTTCTGATGCCTGTCGTGCTCACAGCTTAAGTAAATAGATGTTTTGATGCCTGTCGTGCTCACAGTTTCTAGTGATTAAAACAAGAAGTTTTAATACCTGTTTATGTAAACCGTTTTATATCTAATGTGTAATTGGAGACCAGTTTTATGAATTAAGAAAAGATGATAATCCCTGTTCTTATTCCAAAACCGTCTCAATGTGTAATGCATAATGTGTAATCCCTGTAGTCACATGTTGTAAAACTCGCTCATTTTCCGCATGCAACAGAGCGCAAAATACTCGTGATTCCACAGATAAAAAATCTGCTGTCTTAACTGCTGAATCACGTCACCAACACTAGAGGGCAGCCTCTAGGTGTGTGGCAGTTCTCAAATCACGCGCCCCCCACCGACGTCATCCTGCGTGAGCGTCGCCTCCCACTGACGTCAGCCTGCGCGAGCGCAAGTGCGCCATCTGGTGGCGTTCTAAGATAATACCTGCTTTTAATTTCTTTTTCTCTCTGCATTCATTTTCTCTCTCAAATACTTAACTGCATTCAAAGCTTAGCTTATGCTGATATTATTTGGAGTTAGACAATTCTCTTTGCTATTTTTGACTGTCACACTTTAAGTTAAGTTCGAAAAAAAAAAAAAAACTTTTCGAATTAAAAACTTAGATTTGATTCACTCAGTTCATTGATAAGTCCACCTAGGAAGAAGCACGCCACCGTGTGGCCATCTTGGGTCGACTTATCAATATCTGTTTAACCCCCCAGTCTGCAACTGAAGTGTCTCATTGCCACCCTTTTCGTTTGATTATTTTTATAATCAATACTAATAACTTCAGTGTTATTGTAAGGATTATGGGAAGGCATTCTGAATTTCAGTTTAATTAATTTTAGTATTGATACATCACTGTCATCATTCTAATTTTCTTTCCTTCCTTATTTTTTTATTCTGATTATTATTCTGTTATTCTGATAAATCACCATCAGTTATCATAATTTCCCTTTTTTTTTTGTATCACTATTTTAGTAAAGCCTTTGCCTCGGACTCCTGCATACATATTTACTCAATTTGATGACACCAGAAAGCCTTAATTTACATTAAGTCTAACATCTTAATCCCTTATTGTGTATCTATTGGCAGGACTCAGTCAGTGCACTGGGGTGATTGAGACGTCATCACTGGTTTCCACCTGGATGACCTCTATTCACCCCAGGTAACTAAAATTTGATAGAACCCATCCACTTATTATGAACCACAGAATACTAGATATTCCTCCTGGTGTATTTTAGGTGCTTGGCCCACCTTTTTCTCTCTAAGACACACCTTCTTTCGAGACCCTGTCCCGATAACTCTAGCAGTGTTAATAGGCTTAGGCCTCTTTAATTTTTTTTTTACTTTACTATATAACACTCCCGTGTTATTGTTTGTGACATTTCATTGCAGACCAATTCACTTCCTTGTGTTGTGTTTCCCTTTTCTTCCCTACCTTCAACTTTGTTGTTATTTTAATTTTTCTCCATTTCTGTTGTGATTTGTTTCTCTCATTTCACTTACAGACAGAACCTAAGAGAGACCCCAGGAAAGTGAATAGAGTAACGATCAAAGCCGGCGTCTTTAGACGACTCCCAGGCTACCGCCTGTCAAAATCTCTATTGTGGGTTTAGCCATACCCACGAAATTGGCTCCGCTAACTGTCGGCATCAGTTAGCCCGAAATTCTCATAAACGGCCTAGCCCGTATGAGTATAGCTCATTTGACCCTAAAACAAACTTGCATTTTGTCTCTTTTTGTGTGTGCTGTGCTTCTCTCGCCAACAGTAAGCCGAGATGTCGAGCTCACCCTGTCCTGCAGTCCGCTGGGACGACCTTGAGGCATGGCTGAGGGACATAACCAAGACCGTGCTGCCCCAGGACCCACATCGCTCGAGCCAAGAGCAACGGGACACAGACCTGAGCCAGTTCGAGTCCCATGATCCAGCCCAGACATACAGCCACGAGCAGCTGTCCAAAATCTTCGGAAACCTCGCACTCAAACTCGTCGCCAGGGCCCGGGACAGCGAAAGGAGCAACGCCGACCTGCAGCAAAAGACAGCCGCACTACAGCTCCAGGCCACAGAGGCCCTGGAGGACCGAGCACACACACAGAGCCGTCTAGACCAGCTACTCTCCCTGACCGAGGAAGAGGACGAGACGGACACAACGCTACAACAGGAAGTTGAAAGACTTCAAAATGCCCTAGACGATCTTCATCGGCACACAGACCAAAGACAACAGTCGGAGGAACTCACCCGGAAGGAACTCAACGAAAGGCTCCAACAGGCTGAAGCTCTCCTTGAGAGAGCAGAGACTAAAATCCATCAGCTTGCTCAGCAGAGACACGAGCTCCAAGATGAACTTGACACTGTTCATGCAGAACTAAAACATGCTTACAGATTGCAGAGTGGCTGGAACAGAGAAACACACCTCACAGAGTTTCTCCCAATCAGCCACCCCAACCCTGTCAGCCAAAATCCAAAAGCTGAAGGGGCTCATATTTACCCAGAGTCGTATTCGCTACAGTAGTTTACTATGTTCTTCTTCGCGCGAAAATGACGTCGATCGAAACACCACGCCTATCAAGTAAGGGTACTGTTGGCAGTGGAAACGCTAGCCAGATCATGGTTAACAGACCCGAACCGTACCGTACTGTCCCGTACCGTACCGTACTGCTCAGTGGAAACGAGGCAAAACTATTACTATATGTCTGAATAATAATATGTATTAAACAGTTTATTAATCATTTACTCACACTTTCTAAGTGATCTTATGAACCACTGACAACTCCTAAATAACCGGTTTGTAAATAATGCAATACTTCATTTAGAAATGATAAATTGTTCATTAATAAAGTATGAAAATAGAATTATTAAACACATTATAGATATGCTTATAAATCAAGAACAAAGCATTTATAACTGTATTTATAAACTGCTTATTAATGCATATTAATGCTTTATAAATGACAAATGAACTGTTTACTAATGCTTAACTAATGATTAATAGTATGCAGTTATTATAAAGTGTTACCAACATTTATTAAAATTAAGATACAATTAATACAAAACAAAATTCACTTTAAAGAAATTCACTTTATGCTTTCTGTTTGAGGTCCTGTGAACGTTTTTAAGCAGTCTTTTAGTGCTGCTTTCAGAGCGGTCACGTCCGTAACTGAGAACTGACACGTCCATAACATTGTTTTTTCCTCATAAATGCGAATTTAATAAAATGAATATTTTATGTTCTGTGGAGAGCCAACCCTTCTTCATCCGGTGGGTAGTATTACTTTTGGTTTGAGCAGTGTAATTCACATAAGTAGGCTACAAAAAAATATTTTGCCACCTAAAAGTTTTTTGTGTCACGCATGTTTATTTTTCTCATATTAAATAGAAAACGCATGTGTAGACAGATATTTTTCTAATGTCTGGACTCCTTTATTAAGGGAGTATGTATAAATAAACAGACGTTTCAATATATTGGTATGCATTTTCTGAGAATTTCTATTTCAAGTTTTGACTGCAAATGTCACGTCCATAACGCTGGAATTGCCCAATTTTAAAGTATTTATTTTGTGGTGTAGGTCTACGTATTTTATAATGTTAACTTCAAATAATACTTATAGTAATTTAAAGATGTGGTAGCATTAGATCTGGACGGGAAGGATAACTCTGGGAGCTGGAAGGGATGTGTCGCGATTCTGCCTTCTCACACCAGGTTCGTGGATCTGAGTGTCGCGATTTCGATTTCATATCGCAAATCGTTACAGCCCTAGTAGCAACCTGATACAACTATAAAATAGCAAGGTGACCAGTAAAACTACAGCAGATGACTAAACCTGAAAATAACTTACTTTAAGTTGCTTCTTCGGGTTGGAGGTGGAGTCTTTGGATGCTGAAATGAGGTTGGTTGCTGGCAAACAGAGGTTGCACTGCACAGTTATATTTCGTTCTCCCTTCTCTTTCTTTAATGTGAAATACTGTTTGAATTTCCAAGATAGAAACGCATTCTTGCCCTGGCTCTGTTGTTAGTTGTTTCCATCTCTACCTCTAGCTCCCGCTGCTCCTCTTCCGACTCCATTGTGATAGATCACGAAAACTGCGCATTTTTTCGTTTTCATTGGGGCTTCTGGGAAATGCTGAGTTGCCTTAATTTATTTAGAGAGTGAATAAACTTGTGAAACAGAGAAGTATCGTCATGTAATAAATTGATTTCAACAATGTAACTGTATTCTAAATACCAACTATTTAAATTGTAACTGTAACGGAATACAGTTACTCAACATTCCTGCAAAATAGGAATGATACATTCGTCGGTGTACAAAGTCAATTGTGCTGGGTGCAAGATAGGGCCCCATGTCTGTAATTAATAGCAAAATATCTAGCGTTAATTCGATCTCAAACAGATTCATTAAAAGAAGTTATTAATCCACCACGTGCGTGACGCCATAAACCAACGTGGTTGAACGACAATATGGTATCGGAAAACAGTCGTGACTAGCTAGTCGATTTCTTCCAACGATGCATCGTAGGCCTACTATGGTACACTCCAAAAAATAAATCGTTGGTGTAACTTAATATAATTATGACACACATTTCCACGCATTTGAATTATGTTATCTCAGCTTAATCTAGGCAAATAGAACCCATAAGCAAAAATCATTGATTCAACTTATTTACTATGGTTGGACACAGCTTAATTTAATGTCAACATTTGTCAGCCCAACTAATTTGCAATGTTTTGGACCAACTAATTTACTTAATTTGCATCCAACTTATGCGATTGTTATTTTCATCATACATTAATATTTCATTTATTTTAGTGACACAGAAGTAAATTGATAGACTACAGCTAGCTATTTGCTAGCAGTAGCACATATCAGCATCTTAAATGCTAAGATTTACATGCTCCTTCAACCAAAGCAGTTAAAAGTAACTGGATCAGTCCACAGCCAAACAAAATGCTCCACACGTCTCCATAATGGTAACCCACTGTAATTTAAATGGTTCTAATAATTCCAATGTAATTGAATATTACACACAATTACACACTATCAAGTCTTCCCCTTTTCTCATTTTCTCAAAAAAAAAAACATAAAATAACACTTAATTTTAACATTTATTCTCTCTTAATTCAACCATATGCAAAGCATGCTGGGAACTAACAAGCACTGCCCAGTTTCAGTAAATGCAACACAAATCATTCATGTAATCCAACACAAACGGATTAAGTAACCTTAAATTTTACATATTAAGCAGATTGAACACAATCAAATTAAGTTAGGGCAAAATGGCAGTTGGCGTCGCACTATACTGCCACCCGCTGGATGTAAGAATTTTTTACTTAACATAAATGGTTTGTGTTTAGACAACACGTTAGGATTTTGTACTGTTAAGTTGGGACATAATTACGTGGACCTTTAAAGTCAACAAACACAATTATTATAAGTAAACTAAATATAAATATATTATGAAAAGTGCACAACCTTCCTAGTTCATTTTTTTTTTGAGTGTAGTTGAGCAGCGAGTTGCGTCGTTGTTCGGGAAACGCACCCCTGATTAGTTGATTCAGGTATGTTTGATTAGGAAGAGTTTGAAAATGTATTGTTGGGGTGCTTCCATGAAAAGGGTTGGGAAACACTTATTTATATAACAGAAGTCTTACTCATTGAGTAAATGTCTTGGGTTGCATGCTTGTCATGCTACTGTCATCCACTGGTCATATAAATCCTAGAGCTTAGAAAACAATTACCACTGGCACAGAAACTGCAGACAGACCTATGATACAGCAAAAAGGAGGTGAGCTCTTTTCTTTAATGGGAATAGCACACATACTCATGGGAACACAACAGTGTATTTAAGGACCATGATATTTGTCAAGCTTTCATTGCACTCCAACAAGACATCTTATCTTGAAAAAAATAGTTTCTATGCAATAATGGGGAGCACAAATTAACCCTCATATTACCTTTGGGGTCAATTTGACCCCATTCAGTGTTTAAAGGTGCCATGTGTAATGTCTGGCAAAAAAATCAAGTCATACTCCACATTCCATACCAGATGGGGGCAGTATACACCCATAAAGTGAATTGGTCTACTCTAGAGTAACAAACGAGAAACGGCATATACTCTATGCTCCGCCCCCAACGTTACCTTCACAACAACCCTAGAGCCATAGCCGATGCCTAATAGAGGACGTTTTGCCTCCAGAGGAACGTTGGGTGATGTCAAGTGATTTTGAAACATGACATCTTCAAGCTACTCCCCTTCACCTTTACCAGTGAATATGTTCATATTCGTTTTGTTCATATTACATTTTGAGTTGTATATACACATTGTTTGAATTAAATTAATTTGACAGACAGCATTCTGTCAACATCAGACAGCTGATGTTGACCAAGCTAGCGCCAACCAACGTAACCAGAGCTGCCAACTCTCACGCATTCACCGTGAGACACACGCAATTGACTATTTTCACACGCTTTCACGCCACACATCAATTTTCTCACGCACAGAAAAACCACGAAGCAAAGAGGACACGGAGACCAACAGACTAGACAGAGCAGGTTAGTTATGATATAAAAAAATATCAGATTCTGTCAATTTTATTACGCAATTCAAACAATACCGTTTTGGCACTTGTAAATGTTACACGACAGATCCCTAGCGCACGTGAACCGATCATCTCTACTATAGTAAAAAAAACACGAACACTGTTGAAAGATACAGTAGGCTACAAATGACCAAAATGTATTCCTCATACATAATATCGATCAATCAGTGTTTTTTTTTTATCAGCGTTAAGAGGTCAATAGGGCTGATAGGACTCTCTGTATGTTACAGCATTAGGTGATTTTTTTTTTTTTTTTTTTTTTTTTTTTTGAAAACATAACACCTACCTTGAGTACCAAATATTTATCCTCATGAGTCAATATTAAATCAAATCACAATAATTGAACTTAGTTGAAATATTAAAAAAGCGTAGCATACCAGAAATTGTACCACATAAACATTGTAACATGTTTATGGCAGCTATGGTAACGTTAGCCAATGTCAAGCGCTAATGTTGAGCCAACATTTGCGTAAATAAATAACCAGCAGGCCGTTTTATCTGTTATGGCAGAGTGATGATGATGAAGATTACACCCCAGTGTCCAGCCAGACACAGCCTAGTCAGAGCAGTCTGACCAGAAAGAAAAGGGGTGATTCTGTAGAAAGAGGCAGAGGCAGAGGCAGAGGCAGAGGCAGAGGTAGAGGCAGAGGCACTGGCACGGGCACACGCACACGAGCAAATAGGGCAGTAGCAGCCAGGGCTGAAGAGGACAGAAGAGTGGAGGAGCGTCGCCGTGAGAGAATGTCCGCAACTCAGGTTAGGCTACTTGGACGTGGTGTCCCTGAAACTAAACGTTATTTATGTCCAACCAGTTTGAAGTATTTCAAGTGGATTTCACTGGCCACACGTCATCCTGGACAGTTAGCTTATTTGAAGAGATAACCATTGAATATTATGAGTAGTAAATGTTCCACATTATGCAGTTATGATTTGCACATAATTAACCTACACCTTATGGCCTTGCAGAACCTCCTGCAAGATTTGAGCTTTGAGCAACTGAGGTCCTTCACAAATGATATTCTACAGTGGCAACCAGGCTTGGTGTTTGACGTCCTGGCATTACGCCAGAATAATGCCCCCCCTCCATCAGCTGGTCTGCCAGGGGTGCCATGGTGCACCTGTCAGAACTGCAGGGACATGCCCACCGACAGGGAGAGAAAATGCTGCCGCCAGACACCAAACAACTGCATTAGCAACCTACCACTCTTTAGGGATTACTGCCTGGATGGAGGCTTCCTGCGTATTCACCGCCAGTATAGGGAAGATGTTACAGCGCTTGGCCGTGCCAGAGAACCAGGGTCAGAGAGCCGGGAGTTTTGTTATGCCGCCTATAGACATTACATTTACTGGCAGCATGGGTCCCTAGGAGCTGAGAACAGACTTGTAATACCGAGTTGTTGTGTCTGTAAAATCAGGGACACATTTCCGGATCCTCAGGGCCAATACACAGGTTTTCTTCCTGGCTTTTAGTTTACCTTTTTGTTCTTAAATTTCAGTTTACATAACTATTTAACGATTTGTATTTCACTTTCATAAGGTTTACTGTAAATTGTGTTGTTACATTACTTTGCTTTGCGTTAACCAATTTGTTCAAACTGGAAAGACGGACTAAATTCAGTGTGTAAAATGTTCTTTTTACCACATGTTAGTATAATTGTAACAAGTACAATAATAAACTTAATAAACCTTTCTGTCCGTCATTGACAATCAAACCCTGAGGTCAGTTCTTACCATTTGTGTACAAGAAAGAAAGCAGTAGAATAATTATTGCCAGTCTGGAACAAATTACTCTCTAATAACGATCAGGACAGACATAATGTTGCAGAGTTTCAGTCTGTGTTATAGACTGAAAGAACTGTGGTAAAACATGAAATGGTAGTGATAATAGGTTGGTTCCAATGTTTTATTTACAAAACTTGCAAACTATAATAAATTTTAGTCACCCTGTAAAAAACATTACAGGAATTCAAATTAAATCCTAGACAAAGTAAGATGGTGAACTACTAATTCAAATTTGCTCATATTTGCATGGACAGTGTGAATGTTGGTGGGTGTGCCATTGGTCCCAATCCTTCTCTCTGCCGGAGGCTTGTACTGTGACAAGTGGAAATGAACAGTTGTAAGAAGTTGCAAAAGGCAATGACAATATGATTGCAATACATTTGACATGTCAGACAAAAATGAAGCAACCTGACAGACAGGCTTCACTGGGGTGAACTCGACTGTACATCAGGTCCTAAAACATACAAAACATTTACTTGCAATTATGCTTGATTGATTGGTCAAACAGGAAAACCTGACACTACTTTTCATCCTCAAACCAAAATCAGGTCATACTCAGTGTCCGGATCCACCAGATCCTGTTATTTTGCACTCATTTACTACACGTCACTGAGGTAAATGTTATGCCAGTTTTAACATTGCTATCTGAAAGAGAAGGACATTCATTCAACTACAGCCATTAACCAGTGGTATGTTTGCTTGTACACACCCAAACCCCAAACAGGAGCTAATTTTTGCATACCTAGTCCTCTCCTGACTTGTCTTTGTACAAGCTCTGCCGTTGGTGGGGGTGGTACAGGTGGAAGTAAACCAAGCCTTCGTGGATCATCTGGCCTTAGGGTTCTTGTCCTGGGCATTCCAGAGCCACTCTCCAGCCTACATCTCACCACCAGCGTCTGTAGTTCCCCAATGTAGCTGTAGCTTTTGGGAGTCTTGCGCGCATAGACACTGTACTGTTTAGCATTCTTCTTGTACACTCGTCTGTACCTGAAAATAGGGTGGTAATATTGATGTTAAAGAAAAACATGGAGACAAGTAACAAGAAAGATTTCAGTAGTTCTCGTGATACTTACATCTCTGTACCATCTGCCCTCTTCCGAGTTGGTCGGTCCCGATGGTAGTTGTAGTCCAGGGCTGCCAGGAGGACTCGGGCTTCGTACACCGGTGGACTGAAGGCAAAGCGCTTGCTGGAATACATTAATATATGATTTTGAAAGGATTCGAGGTCTGCCGTTGATCTGTAATGAAATTAAAACAGAACAAATTACGACAGCTAAGCAGAACTTAGCAGTTGTTGGTCAAATGAACACTTTCACCCCAATTCTCACACATACCTAAAGCGCAGGTATTTGTGCACATCCTTCAACCATCGTTTCTTGAGGATTATCTCCACAAGAGCCTTGTGTGCTTTAGAGTCTCTTTGAATCCATTGTTTCTCCGAGTCTGCCAGCTGCCCATGTTTACAGCTGCCCATAGCCCACTCATGCTCATTGCAGACATGATGTAAAAGGCCTGCCCACAGTGTCTACAATTGTAATAAACAACATAAAAAGAAACAACAATTACAGTGGGTACCACATTTGTGTGTAATATGTGTAATACATTTCAGACAGCTGCGTAAAACACGGAAAGCGTGAATGAAGTGGCCACTTCTAAAATGGGACCCACTGTATCAGTGGGCAGTTCCCAAGTGCGATGGACTATTTATAAGGTTACTTTACAATAAGATTTGGGAAATTAAAAGGGAGAAATGACACAAAACTTACCAGGAACTCTTTATAGGAGTCGGCTGTTTTGCAGCACCACCAGAAGTGATTTACGATATCTTTCAGCCAAAGGAGTAAGACAGACAGTTATTTTACCTGGGCCGCCTGGGTATAAGAATTAAAACCGTTATTAATAGCAATGCACAACAATGATAACATTATAATGCGCAGGGGTGCAATTAAACTGCTACTATGGACACTCACAGCCGCAATCTTCTTTGCCAAATTCTTGGCACCATGCCACATATCTAAACTGTGATGAATCCTATGGTCCCTGTACCTCCCCTTAACAGGATCTACAAAACATGTACATGCAGAGATGTAAATATCTCAAATGTTGACTACATGTCAAGTAACATCTATGACATGTGGATATGAACTCACCCATCAGGGCACCAATCTGTGAGTGGGCATCTGTGCAGATTTCAACCAGTTTAACTTCAGTGACTAGTTGATCCATAGTCAAGATGAAGGCCTCCTTCTCCATCATGGCAAACCGTCTGTCGGTTTGTCTTTTGTCTACTGTGACTACACTGATGATCTCCAATGTGTCGTTTTCCATTGTAGTGTAACTACAGTACTGCGCACAGTGACCCGGAGTGTCGTTTCTGCCATCAGCTAGATGTGTAGGACAAGAGAGTTTGTGTTAGATAAAAATACTGCATCAAAATTTTTAGAAAGATAAACTGTATGTGTATCACTAACCAAGGACAACAACATCTTTGTCCTGAAGTCTTGCAATCACATCTGCCCTTTTTTCCATCCAGTACTTTTTGATGGAGTCAACGCAGTATGCGTCTTGGATGGAGAAAAAATAGTTTGGATCAAAAATGCCCATGTTCATAAATCTAAATAGCAGTGCAATTTTAGCGTAGTTGTTTCCTGATAGCAGGATGTTGGTGCTCAGCATAAAGTCTCCAGCCTGGAGTCCATACTTCATCAAGGGCTGTGAAACCCATCGCCACACAATGTGTCCATCAGCACAGCTCTAATGATAAGAACAAATAGACTTATATAACAGCTATAGTAGTTTTTGTACCGGTTAACTTTTTCATAAAAACATTTGAAGGAAAGGGTACATGTTTGTGTCCATTTGAAGTGTACATTCACATAGTTATTGTCATAACAAAAGTGTCACATACCCATTCTAACATGCTTGCAGTGCCTTTCCCTTTGATGTTTACCAGGAATGGTGGATGGTGTTGGCATGTTGCACCGGTCACATTTATTGCTGTGCACCGTTTCACCGGTGGTGTAACAAAGCCCGCAAGGTACTTCAAGCAGTCATCATACACAATCGATGCCTTGGCACCAACAATGTCCTCTGCCTTCTGTACAGTTAGCACATTTGAATCAGCTGGTGAGGCAGTGGAGCTGTCAGGATCTGTAGATGGTTCAGACTCAAAATCTGCAGTGAGGTCGTGTACAGTCTCTTCCAAACCAATTACTGGCAGCGCATCAAAATTTGGAACATTTGGTAAAGCTCCACCCAACCTGTTTCAGTCAAACAGTACAAACATAGAAATGTTACCAAAAACATGTGAACAAACATTTTCATTGCAAGGCAGTGTCTGAAGGATCTACTCTGTTTCGCAAAGTTGTGGAGAGAAGAACTGGCATGTGAGTCCTTGTATCAACATCATAGCTGACGCATGAAAAATGTCACCTATTCACCTTATTCCGCATGCAAACATGGGGGCTGACATGACACTGACATGTTGTCTATTTATAAAGTTGTGCCTCCATAATCAGACAGGTTTGTAGAGTAGGTCACCAAAACAACCAGGCTGTTTTAAGACATTAGGAAACTTACCGAAGAGAAAGTGGAGGGATGTACTCTCCATCAGAGCTGTCCTGCTCCTCATCATCAGTATCTGATGCCTTTACAGGTGGAGGGTTAACTGCCCAGTCAATCCTGATGAGACAAAACAGTCAATAACATAATATACACTGAGATAACATTCTTCAGAGACAACATCAACTCCGCTGATCAAAATACTCACGTGCTATTCCTCAAGTCATTGATGGCTTGTTCATCCAGATGTTCCTCTGCACCAATGCTCATTTCACCAAGGCTTAGAAACAGCATTATATGTAAGATAGAATATTAAATTAACACAAAATCAGAAAGAAGTAACACTGAAAAGCTCTTAGAAGAAACTGCAATCACAGTGCACATTATGACCTACCTGCACTCAAGCCTGGCCAATTCTTCCACACCTGCCGAGCCCTTGCTGGCCTTTTCTGAGGTATGCTTGTCTCTGTAACAGGTTGAACACAAAAAAATGAGTGGACCTAAGAATAAAAAGGTAATGTGACATTACGGTCTGTGGCAGAAATGTGAACTTTTCAATTAGTCATGGTAATGTTCACAGTAAAACATGCCTGTGAGGAAACATGGGCAAAGTAGGACTTGAGACAAGCCAGGCACACTCACTTATCAGAATCACTTGACCCGATGGTCGTTAGAGTGAGATCTGTCAGTACTGGCCATTTTTTCATGGGAGTGGATGACAGTGGTCCTTCATACCTAAAAAAATTAACACAGTTCAACACTACAGGTACAAATGTTATGCCTAATGCCGGAACTAGTCTCAGATCCCAAAACAGCTAGCCAGTCGATCGCCAATGCATAACTTACTTCAACCATCACTTTACATAACATCGTCCAAACTGTTGTAGTTTAGTTAAAAATTATGAAGTATTCTTAGCTGCACATATACAAGTGAAAATAGGGACAACATCTATTTAGAGTGTTACGTATGCTGCCCGCCTGATGCTAATTTAGCAGCATATATCAAGTTTGATTTTCATTCGCAAAACCACTTCTAGCTAAGTTATCATTAGTCACCAAAAAACATTAGTTCTCATTACACCTTGCAATGTTTTCCGTTACGTTTCGTGGGTCCAGGGTGTGTAAAGCAGAAGCAGCCTGGCCAGCGGCGGAGTATGCGCTGAGTGCTGAAGACGTTCTGCACGGCTTTGATGGGTGCGCAGGAGGACACAAATGGGCGGCGACAGCTTCTTCCAGTGGCGGGAGCTTTTTCCTCAGCGCCGTCAACAGACAGAGCGTTACTTGTATACACCGCCGCCGACTTGAGCTGCAAAGAAGCTGTGGCCGCCCTGTCAAGGACGCTTGTCAAAAAGTATGCGGAAACTTGACCGCTCTGAATATAGCAGGGTTCGTACGGTCATGAAAAACCTGGAAAAGTCATGGAATTTTAAAATGGCAATTTCCAGGCCTGGAAAAGTTTTGGAAAATGAATAAACTCAGAAAGTTTTGGAAAAGTCATGGAAATTTGTTTTTCAAAACATCCGTGTTCTTGAATTTGTTTAATTAATATTATTGGTGAAACAAATTGCAATACTTTTTTCTTTAGGGTGATCAGTCGAATCACGTGACTCACTTGCGGCGGATTTTGATTGTAGGTGGGCCTCCAGAAAACTAGATGGGCCAAAAGAAATGGGTTCCCCTTCATGTCCGTTTCAGCGCTTTTCTGCGGCACTGAGGACAGCGACTAAGTAGCCATACCTGTGTGGCTCTTGTGTCGCTGTCCTCAGCTCAGTGCTTCAAATGAAGATAAGCTGCTTTGCGTTTTCATATTAGCTTTAGCTACCTATGCGCCTTTCCATAACAGATTTGAGCAAAACTTTTTTTTCCTTCTAAATATCGATAAATAACTATTGCAAAATGACGGCGTTTCCATTAACCGATGTTAAGCGACTAAAACTTTATTTTTTCCTCTCGCGATCAGTCATTCCAAAAAGCATGGCAACGGAGGACTTTAGTAGGTTTATATCTCAGCCACCGGCCTACAAATTATTATTATTAATGGAAGGAGACGTGTCTTATCCAAGCATTAATGTCAGGGAAAGACCATTTTATGCGAACGGCACATGTAGTAGTAGCCTATATATATAGTTTATTTTATGAATTTAATAAAGAACCCTGGCTGTCATGTATTCTTTCTGTCCAAAAGGTCCGTGTTCTTTTGTGTCCACTCGTTTTTCCTTTAACCCCCAAATGAAAAACGAAAAATGAAGAGTTGTTGTAAGTAGGCTATTTTTAAAACGCAAAGTTGAACACCAACATTTGAATTTGAACTGTAGGCTACACCAAATACTGCGCGAAAAAATATATATATATATCGACGAATTTTCTGATTTTTGTTTATGACTTTTTGCCTCTTTGTTAAACATTTTTAATACATACAAATTAATATGGATGATTTTTTTTCTTTAAAAAAAATGTCTTTTGTCTTTTATTTTCCGTGTTCGCATTTATGAGGAAAAAACAATGTTACATGACCGTTCTCCATTACGGTAATGAGTGCTCTGAAAGCGGCACTAAAAGACTTTAAAACTTACACAGAGACCTCAAACAGAAAGCACAAAGCCTTTCTAAACGAATTTCGTTTTGTATTAATTGTATCTTGATTTTAAAATATGTTTCATTAACCAATTGCTTAATAAATAAAAAGTAAATTGCAGAAAAATAGATAGGCTAATCACGACACAGAGGCGCCGGAGTGAACTGGAGCTTAAGCTATCATCCATGAACCGAAACTCAGCGTAAAAGGTAGACTACTCGCCTCACAGACCTAAACAAAACTGAAATAGGCCTATATCTATTATCTACAGAAATCTCTATGTAACACAGGTTAAATAAAGTTAATATTTAATTTACACAATTTAGTTATATGATTTTCCCTTAATAAAAGTCGATAAGAGATTATTAAGATTAAGAATATTAAGAAAAATATGTGAATATATTCTAAAATAAATTCTCAGCGATCAACCAATGAGAGCTCTCTTGTCATTAACGTCATGAGTGTCGACGAGCATGCGCGATGACAGAAGAGACGAGCTTGATTGAGAAGAGCAGACGCAATCCCATCGTTGCGATCCATTTTATGTATCTGAGGTTAAAAATCTTCGAAAAAAGTATTGAGAAGTTGAGATATAGTTAATTTGATGCATTCTGAACAAGAAGCCGACTGAATAGAGGAATAAATTATTATTGTTCACTGACGCCATTTAACGATCACGCACGAGGTGCGCCTGAGTGAGAGCGCATGGCCATTGCACATTGCAGTTCATCGACGCCATTTTACGATCACACACGAGGTGCGCCCGAGTGAGAGCAAAAGAAAAAAATCGATCATAAAGAGTTCAGCGTCACCATTGTTGGCTACGTGTCTGTATGAAAGAGAACTAGTGATTTAGAGGCCAGGTTTTTTTCTCTCCTTTGTTTTTTCTTTTTTTTTTCTTTTTTTTCTTCCTTCTTGATTCGTGAAGATCTGCACGACCTCCTGTAACATCCTGTAGACTGCGAGTTTGATGGCGAGCCAACCCAGTTGTAGAAAAGAAGACATCGCGTGGTGGAGAGGAGGCCCGATATCCTTTCCTTGAGTTTCCACTGAAACCTCATTGAACGACAAATTCGATTTAAAGAACTGTTTCTTTTTCTTTTCCTTCTTGAGGGTGTATGGTCAACTATCACCCAAAATTGAGAGACATTTAACTTTTCATGAGAGACACTTGAAATCCCTTTGAGAGAGAGATTATACTTTTGTGATATTCTGTCTGGTTCATTTATTTAATTTTTTCCTGAATGTTGAACTGACTATGTGGGTACATATGTGAAAACACAGACAAGAGTGCACTCGAGGTGGAAATTTGCAGTCAGTTTTATTGTTTATTGTGTTTCTGTCATTTATTTTATTTTATTGACTTTCTACTTTTCGTCCAAATTAAATTTAAACAATTATATTTCTAAATTAATCTTGTGTCTGTATGTTACTTCGTATGCTAACCCGCCGTCTCCATAGCGATCCCTAGTTCTTCTGATATAATTCAAATATTATCTGTATTATAATAATAATAATAAAGCAGCAGAAAAAACTACTTAATTACTGCTAATTACTAATTAATTACTGCATAATCCAAACAAGTGCTACATCTACTTTTAAACAGAACCATTCAAAACAAAAGAAAACGATGCAGCCTAATCCGTATGAAATGTGCATTTCTCGGCGTGTTCACTACTAAGAAGATCGCGAGTCAGTCAACTTCGTCTTTGCAGTCGACATAGAAAACACTTGTTTATTAATAAACAATTAAAATTGAGAGAGAGAGAGAATATAAGATTAGTTTGACTCATTTTGAGGACTGTTAAGATAGCGAACGTTCACCGAATTCTGATTAGTCGAGAGGATTTATCCGTTTAGGCTAAAAGGTCGGCGCTTCGCGGTTTGGAAAGAAACTGCATCTTGCAGTGGCCTACATTTTAAACAAGGAAATATAGCGATTTGGCATGAAACGTTGATGGAGCAGTGAATAGGGAAAATCTCTCTTTTTTTTTTAATGGCGTTTATCGCGTTTTGGAAAAGAGCTCTTCAAGCACATTTTTCATCCGCTACTAACGTTACCCGCCCGCAAGGAGTTCATTATCCACCCGCATCCCCGCCCGTGAATTTTAGGAATGTCACAATCCAAATTTGTATTCTTATTTTACATGTATAGCTACACAGACGTTTTATGGAACATTATGTCATGAATATTTACCTTTAAGTCATGGAAAAGTCATGGAAAAGTCATGGAAATTTAATGGTAAAAATGTGTACGAACCCTGATATAGTGAGTGAGTGAGGGCGCGCGCGCGCTCTCTCTCTCTCTCTCTCTCGGGTTCATTATCATCGAAGACATTTCAAGCTTCTTAGGTAATGTTACATTTTAGCATCAGCTTGGTAGAGACGGGCTCTGGTAGATAAAAGGTGAAAACCGGATCGGATCTGTGGTTAAGTTATAGCTAATTATCAAACGCAGCTACGGTTAGCCATCGCAGCACGTTTATCGAACAGCCTTCGATACATTTCTATGTTATAACTTCCCGAAAAAACTACACAAACATATAAAACAAACTTCTAGCGAAATACTAACAGCATCTTACTTACCAATCCAAAAGAAATGTTGCAAGTTCGGAGTCGAACCTCATTTCTTTCAAGTCCATCAGTTGTCTCCAGCGATGGAAAGCAGTGCCGATGTTTACTCGGGTTCGGCTCCTTTTCTTATCTGATTTGATTTGTGCTTCAGAGCGCGTTTTTTTCCCTGCAGCGGGTGGTGGTAGGGGTCTCTTGCCAAGGGCTTCAGCCATCCTTCCTCTCTCTTCCCTGAACTGAAATGTAGTAGTGGGCTGTACTTTCCACACGATTGACATCAGGTTCAAGTACGCCCTCAAGCTGTGCGAGTTATTCGTGTATTGCAGGTTGGCTGGTGGTTATGTTGCCCGCATACCGCCTCCCATGGCCGAAACTGGTATTACGACACCTGTCGGGCCGTGGCTACTAATGCTAATGCTAATTAAGGTTGATATCTCTGCAACACTATAACTTGACATTTTTTTAATGACATCATCGCCCTTATTTCTTCTCATTCTTTTGATGTGTGTAGCTCATTTTTTGGATATTTTTACCTCAATTTTTACACATGGCACCTTTAACGTCTCTAAATACATACTTAAAAAAAAATTTTGCTTCATATTTAAAGACTTTTCCTAATTTAATGGGGACAACTGGGTAAACATAAAATTAACATGATGATAGGTTTTCAATGTTCTGTACATACTTTTGTAGCATCGGTAGCCTGGGTGCCAGCCCGAACCCCGCCCACAACATTTTTTGGTCGGGAAGTTCGGTCTGGACTCGCTCCGTTGAGGATCTATTATGCCCGAACAAAAATTGTTCGGACCAATCAAATTGTCAGGGCGGGCTTTATACGATGATGGACAGATGAGCAACGGTAACGTAATCATCCACGTCACCAAAGAGCGCTTGATTTGAATTAGTTTACAACAAAGACGACTGCTGCTGGAGAATTGAGATTTCACGAGCTCACATTTACAAATAAGTCAGATAGAATAAATGCGTATATAAGAGTTCACACAAATAAGTCGATAGAATAAATGCGTATATGACGTGCTGTCCGAGGAGAGGGCTGTGGGCTCGGTAGCCATACTCCCCCGTATTCCTGGTTATGAGAGAACAAGACAAGAGTGAGGATTCGGGGTGGTGGAGGGATGCTGAAAAACTGTCAAGGAGTGTTAGGTAAGTTGACAGAGTGAATATGCTTCCTCATGCTGATATAGGGTAACGTTAGACATGGTATTGTTTGATGACAAGTTGATATTGGATTGATTATTTGTACGTGCTCCTCCCGAACTTTGTTTATGAAACATCATGTGTAGATTCCGCCATCGCGTCTGTTATAGAAGATATCGGCAGCCCATTCATTTTAAAAGAGGAACAGAGAGCCGCGACATTTTTTTTATTTTTTTTTATTTTTTATTAAATGCTTGTAGAAGCCGCGACATTTTGTTGGTTGAAAATATGAATGAAGAACATGCGTCATTTACTCCGTTGCTCTGATTGGTTGTAGGTCTATCCAATTGAGTGCAGAGGTTTTTTTTTCCTGGTTCGGTTGAGACACACCCCATAATCAAATCTCTATGGAGCAGTCTCAGACTCACATTCTGACTAGAATCTGAGTATGACGACGTCAGGCTATAGCATCGGTGTTCTTTGGGGTCAATTTGACCCCAGGCTCATTTTGCTGTATAAAACATATAAGAAATATCAATTTTTTTGTTGTTCACACATTGGTGATTAGGCACAAATCCCACATTTATTTTGGATGATATTGAGATCATTATAAGTTGAGATTTTATGATCTTCAAAAACCTTCACTCTGCTTTAGGGCCCTAACCCGACATTACCATATAGGCCTACTTGAAGTATTGCGAGAACCACTGATAGTTCACACGATATATGAAGGGGGGAATCATAATTCTCACAAGAAATTAGATATTTCCAGTGCCAATTATATATTTCCAGGGAAGGGAAAACATAATTCTTGCAAGAACTTTGATATTTTGTTCCGTGGGGGAGGGGAAAACATAATATAGGGGATGAGCAAATGTATGAAAGCTTCCACAGAAGCCTTATAAACCATTTCTCTTTGTGCTTTGTGAGCTCTCTCTTTATGCTCTTTCTCAATTGAAAATTACCTCTTAGCAAAGTTTTTGGGGGTTTTTTTTGGGTTCTATACGGACCTGTTCGCCAGCAAGACACCAGTCGACCTGCCCGAAATGCAGGACGATGCCATACCAGCCATCCCGTCAGTGTTGACCAGTGAGGTCAGAACATCCAGAAAGACCGGGCGCCAGGGCTGGACGGAATCGAGGCCGAGCTGCTCAAAGAGGGTGGACCGATGCTTTGGTTTCAGCCGCTACATGGCGCAGAGAAGAACACCAGATCAATGGAAGACGGCCAAGACAGTGCTGTTGTACAAGAAGGGTGACCGCGAACAGCTGAGGAATTATCGGCCAATCTGGCTCCTGCCGACCGTGTACAAGGTTTTCACCAAGGTGCTGTACAACCGACTAGCCAGGCAGTTGGACGAACAACAGCCACCCGAACAGGCCGGCTTCCGGTCTGGCTACAGCACAATGGACCACATCCACGTGCTGAACCAACTGCTTGAATGCTGCCGGAAGTACAAGATGCCCTTGGTACTGGCCTTCGTAGACTACGAGAAAGCCTTCGACAGCATAGAGATCAATGCCGTTATGCTCGCCCTACAACAACAGGGCATCTCCTACGAGTACGTGGACCTTTTGCGGGAGCTGAACAGCGGATGCGCCACCAACATCACCTTGTTCGACCGGACACTTCCCACTTGAATGACAGGGTACAGCTGTGGCCAAATTTGAAATTTTTGCTGCTTCAGTTGTTATGATATTGATTCATATTTTTCTAGATTATTGTGCAGAGTGATCAGAGGCATTTTACATAATTTCAAAAAGCTTTATCACAAAACCCCAAATTTTACTGTTTTTGTCCTTGGCACCAAATTACCAGCGAACATCATTTTACTAATCATATCATCAGCACATAATTGCTATAAGGAAGGAAGAAGTGCTTCCAATCATTGTGTTCTTCTGTTAGCAATGGTTTCCTCCAAAGAAAGATGGAGGATCATCTTTGCATCAAAATGGCCTCCATTTACCAGATCATCAAGAGCTTCAAGAATAGAGGTTCGGCTGCAGTGAAGAAGGCTTTAGGATGTCCCAGAGTGTCCAGCAAGTACCAGGAACTTCTCCTCCTGAGGAATCAGCTAGGAAATCGTGTCACCACCAGTGCAGAACTGCTCAATATTGGCAGCAGGTGGGTGTGAGAGCATCTGCACACACAGCGAGGCCAAGACTTTTGGATAACAACCTGGTGTCAAGAAGGGCAGCAAAGAAGCCACTTCTCTCCAATAAAAACATCAAATATTGGCTGAAATTCTGCAGGAAGTACAAGAATTGGACAGCAGAAGACTGGTGCAAAGTTAATGTATCTGATTAGAACATCTGGAAAATCGATTGTCCAGAGAAGAAAAGGTGAACGCTACCATGAGTCCTGTGTCGTGCCAACAGTGAGGCATCCTGAGACTATCAATGGGAGTGTCATATTGACCCCAAACCCATCCTTGATAAAATATATTGTGTAATATAATAAATAAAAAGCTATTAAAACACCAAAAAATATATATAATTTTAGAATTTTAGATAAATCAGTGACATTTTATAGTGATTTGCTAATTTGTCCATAGTCGTGCAATAGGTATTCTGGATGTATAAGGGGTGGGGGTGGGGGGTTGGTGGTGTTTTATTTAAAGGGCTATTTAAGTAGTCAACAAAGAAACATAAAGTACCTGACTTAAACCTTTGGGGAAAAAATCTAATTGTGGGGGTTTAAATTGCTGGGGTCAAATTGACCCTAGTGGGTAAAAGATGTTGGTAGATTTGAGGGTAACAGGAGAGTTAATTAGTGTGGGTAAATTCAATAACGTATCTGGCTATGTATGAGTTATGTATGAATTTTATGCTTGTCATATGATGAGTCAATCCATTGTACTTCTGAGCAGAAGTGTCAGAGGAAGCTTTTATTTAACTGTTCAGATTTACATCACAGTATAACAATGCAAGAAAATTCAGAATTAAGGTAAACTCTACTACTATACTATACTATACTATACTACTATACTATAAGAGAGCCCATAATGTTTGAAATATAGATTCTAGAAAATATGAAAAGAAAAAGAGCTTAAATTCTGACCAGTTTATTATTATTATTATTATTATTATTATTAACAATGTCATTGCTCACATTTTTTAAGCACAGTACAATTTATGACTAAAGTGTAACTATTTTCTTGATCAACGTTATTTGTTTGAATAGAATGAAGGACCTTCCTGCACAAAATATTTCATTTACAGACTTCAAATTAAATGGTTTCTACAGCCTTGGAGAATGGAGGCCTTTTTTATTTATCCCTTTCTTTCTGATGTTTGTATTGGCTATCACAGCAAATTCTATTCTCATATATTTAGTAACAAGCCAAAGGTCTCTGCATTCTCCTATGTGTGTACTAATAGGTTTAATGGCTGTTGTAGACTTGATCTTGCCAATCTTTTTTGTACCTAACATGCTTCTTAGTTTTTTATTTAATTGGAGTGAGATATCTCTAACAGGTTGTTTGATACAAATGTTTTGCCTTCATTTTGTTGGAACATTTCAAACTACTTTGCTTTTTTGGATGGCACTGGACCGTTATTTTGCAATATGCAAACCTCTTGATTATCATAAATATAAGGAGATCTCAAATTTTCTAAAATTTGTTTTTGCACCACTAATCAGAAATGGACTCTTGATTGTCACAATTGTTTCTCTTGCTGGAAGACTGTCATTTTGTGCAACAAATGTGATCGATCACTGTTTTTGTGAACACATGGCGTTGGTTCAGTTAGCATGTGGTGATATATCTGTTAATAACATGATAGGACTATTGACTGTTTTCCTTATACCAACTGCTGATTTTATTCTCATTACTGCTTCCTATGCTGTGATTTTTACGTCTGTATTCAAATCCGGCAAAGCTCACACGAAAGCTTTAAACACCTGCATTACTCATTTAATTGTTTTGTCAGTTGCTTTAACTTCTGCCTTGATTGCATTTTTATCTTACAGAGTAAGAAACAACATTTCCTCCAACAACCGCATAGTTATAAGCATCATGTACTTGTGTTTTCCAAGTTGTTTTAACCCAGTAATCTATGGATGGAGAACAAAAGAAATAAGACAAACATTTCTTAAGTTTATAAACAGAAAAGTCTTTACTTTTTGAAAAATGTATGTTATATATATATATATATATAGTATATAATATGATATATTATATATATATATATATATATATATATATATATATATATATATATATATATATATTCAATGTGATAATACATTTAAAATATGACCTTAATATAAAAATGTATTCTTTTGAGGGAGGAACCTCTACAATATATTTTAAATGAATAAATATAAAGACAAACACACACACACACACACACACCCCTAAAACAACAAACACGGGCAGGTCTTCAAATAGATACTGCATTACTATTTCTATAGGCCATTATACATATGCTATCCACTTAAATATATCATTGTAAATAATCCAATTAATAATAAAAACACATTTATCAAAATGTTTTTTTTTCAATAAACAGCAATATATTCAAGTCTGTATTATTTAAAAGTAGCCTATTTCCTATAAAACATGTTTCTAAATTGTGTTTTCAATAAACAGCATTTTCAAATCATTTGTTTTCATTAAAGATATGTTATTATTCAAATTGGGTCTTGTAAACATATAAATCATGCTTATTACGTTTTACTTATTCTATATAATTTGTATGCTTTATTGTGGAGTTTACACATAGCAGTTCGTAAAACAGCTACCATGGTTCCAAATGCCATAACTATTGATTCCTTTGGGATATCAACACAAAATGTAGCCCAGATGCAGTTGACATGGTTTTGAACAAGCTCAAACTTTATTTTATGACCTGTCATACATACTTTCTAATAGGCATCATGTCAAGTATGAATAATAACAAAATAAGCCAATAAATTGCATCAGCTTTTCTGGGGTCTTCTCAGCAGTGTTGTAACATAAGCAGGGTCTGAGCTACGGGTGGACCAGCATGGGCCTAGGCATACACAGACTGACCTGCCAGATCCATGGAAATGCATCGTTTCTTTTTTAATAATACAATTTTCATAATGTTTAACAATTCTTTAATCATTATTTTGAATTGCTGATAAAATGTTGTATTGTTTAACAAATAAAATTGTTGAATTATTGATTTGTTTTGTCATGCATTACAACTCTCCTAATATTATACAGGGCTACCATCATGCATTTAACGTGACTCAGGCTCTCAAGCCAGAAGAATAAAAAATAAAAAATAAAATTGCTACTTTTCAGATGGAAATTGCTACTCAGAGATGGAGCTGGCAGAAGAGTTTGAAAGAGGAGTTAATCTCTAACGCACTTCAGTCGCTGACGAGAGTGCTCTGCTGGACGAGGATCATGCATTTAATCATGCATACCGCGCCGATCTGAGCCTGCAACCAGGAAGCCCTAGACCGTCCCGGTTTGAGAACCGCAGACAGGGCCAGAGAGCTAGCGTTGCCTCCCGTCACGGAGAAGGTGCGACCAGAGGAAAAGTAAGCAGGATTTGAGGGAAGTGATCCAGCACAGGCGGTCCTTCCCTCTGAGGGTGTGCACATCTACCCTCTTTTCTTCCATATTCCTTCCCCCTGTGCCCTTCTTCCTCCACAGGCGCTCATAACATCAGGCCTGAAGCTGGGCCAATGATGAGTGTGTTCCATCATTTGGAACCAGTCTGAAGGCCCGTTGCAGGGCATGGGATAGTGAGTGTGTCATTTCAGGATGTAAGGGTATGGCAGGCTTCACTTACATTAAGGCCTCCGCTTTTGAAGTCACAGGTTGAGCTTTGCACCACCGTGAAAAATTATAGTGACCTCAACTCCCTATAGAAAGGGATTAAGGGGATGTTTGTTCATCGTATCAGAAAAATATGAAAGGGGAAACATTTAACTGGGGCCCTGGAGCTCCCATTTTTTAAGGAAGGTTATTGTGACACCGTTACTATATGCCTCCTCAAACTAAGAGTCATTTATGAGGTTTTTATATGGTTCATAGCATTAGAACGAAACACGTCACCTGTTGTGAGTAACTTGGCCTCCTCTCAATAAGAGAGTCATTTTACCAAAGCAGTCGCTCATCTGAGCTCCAGATAATTGATATGGCAAGCCTTGATATCATTCTGTTTGAGTGAGTTGGATTCCTTTCGGTTAGAGAGTTATTCTGGAAAATAAACCACCGCTCTACTGAGCTCCAGGCAAGATCACTATTTCAAGCATATGGCCCTCAGAGAGGCCTCCTTGTTAAACCACCCTATAGGTTGAGTGAAGTGGTTTCCGCTCACTGAGAGAGTAAAGGGCACTATGCTGAAACCTCCACTCCCCCGAGCTCCAGCATGACTTCAAGCGTGGTCCTCTGTGGGCTGCCTTGATAATCACCCGGTGGCGAGTGTGTTGGCCCCCTCTCATTTAGACCTCAACTTTTGGTTCCAAAGGTAACTTTCAGAGTATGCAAGTAGCAACCTTCTCTCTGAACATAACCTGCTCTGGAGCAGGTTCAATTCGAGGGTTGGTTTACTTCAGAGGTGTTCAGAGCATGCGTGCCCTATTGATGAGGCTCTAGTGGGCGTGACAGATTGTACACAATATTATTTATATAGTTATATTGATATATTTAAAGCACTATTAAAACAAGGTTTTGTTAATTGTATTATAATATATAGCTATATAATTCGCTTTTCACACATCATTAATCTGCATTCAGACGTGTTGCAACAGGATGTTTTTTATGCTATAATGTATTTCTATAATAAAAGACAAATATGATATGATATATGACATATATTACCTTTCAAGCTATGTGGAAGAAAAAGGGCTAAACAAAAAATAAACCTATACAGCCATGTTATCTTAACCATGAAAATACTCTGAGTTGGATGAACTTATTCTCAGACGTGTTTTTGGAACCAGCAAACCTTGATTAAGCAACCATCAGTGTTGCCAAGTCCGAGGTTTTCCCATGGAATTGGGATACTTTTAAGTTGTTGCCGCAGTAAAAAAAAAAAAAAAATCCGTGGGTTGATTTCCACCCCTGTACGATTTCGCCACTCCAACACTGCCAAAACATCTCTCAGACGCACAAATCCAGTGGAGAATTCGGCCGCTCGATGGAGAAGAGCCGATGGGTTTTTTGGGCTACTTTTGTTGCACAGACCTGGCAACCCTGCCTACCGTCCTTCTTTCCCCGGGCCGCGAAGGATAGAACAAGGAACCAGAACAGCAGCAGCCAAGAGAAACGAGACCGAGTGGATGAGTTGATCGAGCTAGGGAGGACATGAAGTTTCAGAGAGAGACAGAGGAGAGGAGATCAGAGATCAGAGGAGAGGTCGACGGCTGCCAGTCACTGAGATCTTCTCAGAAAGAGGAGGAATAAAAGAAATTAACTCACATACTCAAAAGACAGCGGCCCACCAGGACATATTTTTTTGTGTTTCTATTATATATTGGTCATAGTTTTTTTTTAAATATCTAATATAATAATCTAATATCTATGTGTAAAAAGTCAGAGTAAATCTATGTTGTTACATTCCACCACTGGTTATTTAGAAAATGAAATGTATACAAATACAAAAATGTATTGTCACATTAACAAATTGTTGTTAGCTGTGTCCCAGGAGTTATTCAATGGGACGGTCTGGTTTTGTCGCCTGGCAACTGGTGACAGCCGTTGTGACGAGAGGCAGTAACATTTGTACTGTAGGCTAGGCTACTTTATATACAAAACTTTATATAAGTTATTTATAACTGTCTAAAAACAAAACAGGGTTGAAAACCTATCTAAAAATGTTCACCATGGTCAATACATAATAAAGTCTAGAGCTGTGATTCCCAAACCTGTCCTGGAGTACCCCCAACACTGCACGTTTTCTTTGTCTCCCTAATCAAACACACCTGATTCAACTCATCAGCTCATTAGCCCATGTGATAATGAGCTGTTAATGAGCTGATGAGTTGAATTGGCTATGTAAAACCACATACTGGTAACATATAAGTCAACATTTGAACACTTTATTGTATTTTTTTTATTATTATTATTATTTTCATTTTTAGCATTAGATGCATTAGATTACTCGATTCAATTGAAATACAATACTTACATTTAAAAGTGTAATCTGGCCATTTCGTCACACATTCTGGGGTAGGCAAGGCTGCGAAGGATCCTTATGATGTATCCTGCATTCACAGGAAAAGAAGGACACATTTGCAGGCCGCATTTTGAAGGAGCCTTCGAAGTACCTTCGAATTGGGACAGCAGTCACAATTTATCCAAAATCGTGCAGCTCTAATACACGGCAACATTTCTGTGGGCACTAGTAAAATGCTACAGTTTATTTTAAATATGAATGATATAGCTTGCTAACGATGAAGTTGCTAAAATGGTACTAAATTGGGGTGTTCCAGGAACTAGAGTTATTAAAGTCATATTTCTGCTTCATTACAGTTTTGTTTTTGAGGTACTAAATCCAAGTTTCCCAGCGGACTGCTCAAGCAGTGGGAGCAGTAAATGAGCCAAGGGAACATTGGAGATCCCCGAAGTTAGGAAAGTATCCAAAGAGAAGGCCACTCTTAATCAGTCTGAAGCTAATTAAATCACCAGCTACTGGATACATCTGGTCATAATTAGTCACTTATGACAATAGTTGCTGAGACACTAAGTGATAGTAAATCATTATTTGGTCTGACTGATTCTAGTAAATCAACTCTACATGGAGACATGGACTCATTACATTGTGTGACCCACGTGTGTTTGTGTGTTCATGTCTTCCTGTTTAATGAGAAGGTTTTTAGTAATTAAAAGGAATGATCAAAACAGGATGTGCCACATAGAACAGTAAGTACTCTTAGTGTTTTGATCATTAGCACTTTACTGACGAGAATGTCCTGTCCTTGTCCTGGTCCCAGGACATCCCCTCAAAATAATTTGCATCCCCCTCCATTTGAAACCAAAGAAACAACCAAATGAATTTCATTAAAAACACAATTATTGTAATTTGTTTATCACAATTATATGTTATTGTTTTATATAAATAGTATGACTTTTAGAGAATATAAAGGTGTCAATGTGATAAATTTGTATTATTAAAACATGTATTATTGATATGTTTGTAATTTTTGGTATTAAAAAGGGTGTATGTATTTTGTCTCAGAAGTGTGGACTCACCCCAAAGTAATTACAGAATTGCTTCAGTTCTCTTCAAATTTCCATTGGAATAATTAAATCTTAGACATTTGAGAAAACAGCAATACTCTGTCCATTTTGCTAATTAAAGTTAATTCTTAAAAAAAATCTTAAAGATTCCTAAAATGTAGTGTTTTCTTTCCATTAAGTGCTTCCACTAAGTAAGTGCTTTAAACAAAATATAGTGTTTTCATATATAGAAAAGTGTTCCAAGAATGAAAACACTATAGTGTTTTCTATAGAAAATGCGTTCATGACATCAAGGCTAGATTATTGTAATGCTATAATGGGTGGTTGCCCTGCACGCTTAATAAACAAACTACATCTGGTCCAAAACGCAGCAGCTCGAGTTCTTACCAGAACCAGGAAGTATGACCATATTAGCACAGTTCTGTCAACACTGCATTGACTCCCTATAACATCGTATAAATTTTAAAATATTGCTCATTACTTACAAAGCACTAAATGGCTTAGCTCCGCAGTACTTGAGCGAGCTCTTAACGCATTGTAGTCCTTCACGTCTATTGCGATCTCAAAATTCCGGCCAGTTGATAATACCTAGAATATCAAAATCGACTGCTGGCGGTAGATCCTTCTCCTATTTAGCACCAAAACCTTGGAACAGTCTTCCTAACATTGTCCGGGAAGCAGACACACTCTGTCAGTTCAAATCTAGACTAAAAACATCTCTTTGGCCTAGCATACACATAACACATTATTGACAAGTAGTTTGTTGAGGGTTGGTTTGTAGGGAAGGACTTCACGCCTGCGCACATATATTCAAACGCGCATACCTATAGACTGAACTCGTAATACACATGTGCACGCCACTGGCGTTCTCAATGGTTCGCGTTTTTGAAGTTTGCGCAGTAAGAACTTAAGAGATTCAATATATCAATATAAAGCCGCTTTGGAGCAATCTACATTATTACACTGTAAAACCTACCAGTGTAATATGTACTAAACAGAATTGAGTTCCCAGCACTCAAATATTACCGAAACTTGAATGACTGTATTCAAACTGAATGAATTATAGAACATTTCTAGATCCCAGAATGATAATCGTATAATTAAGTGATTAATTAAATGATGATTGAGCATTAGTGATGAGCACCTGCTGTTAACAAGCAGAATCACTGAAGGACAGAGAAACACAAGAACTACAACTGACTTCCAGCCACAGCAAAATCAACTGGAGATAAAAGAAGACATTAAATATCTCAAGATCTCAGCAGAGGAGTATTAAACAACTCCACGAACAGCATTACAACATTCACTTATTATTAACCACTTTGATTTTATTACTGCCATTCGTCTACAGAAGTTCTTATTAGAATTAACAAAGGTTTAGAAGTTGATGATTTGAGTTTCATTTAAGGTCACCATGATGGAGATCAGCGTTTGCTTTAGTTGGGCTCTTGGCCCTTGACTTTTGCAATTAAGATTTTCTTTGGCTGCTATAATTGAGTGTTTATAAAACATATTTGTTATGGCACAAAAGCCAAGGAAAAGTCTGATCGGGTGTTGATGGTGAAGGATTGATTATGACAATCATCATTTAGTGACTTGATTCAGTGATTTCATTCAGAGTCTGATCTCTGATTAAAAGGGCAACATATTCGTTTTACTCAAAACTGTGATTCTACAGCATAAGAGCTAGACATGTTATGATCATCAGATAATATGAAGGATTTTACAAATAGTTGTGCACAAAAAGTTTCATAGAAAAGGTGTTGCATTACTTAGACTCACACAGACATCAAGAATCAGCATATGAATCTCAGCAATGGTGACCATTAAAAAATGATGCATGCTGGGTACTAGCATAATACAAAACTTATCCATGGCTCCCAGCATGCATTGCGGCATAAATCATTTTTTAATGGTCACCATTGTTGAGATTCATATGCTGATTCTTGATTACTGTGTAAGTCAGCATGATACCATAGAGGTTTTTAAATTCTGATTGTCACAACAATGGTCCTTACAGCAGAATCAATTCTATTATAATGAATAATACAAGTAATACATCACCTGCCTAATCAGAGATTAGGCTCTGGAAATGATCAGAGAACAAAGTCACTAAATGATGATTTTTATCATCTAAACACAACCACATGCTCATATTTTCTTTTGGCGTATGTGCTATAACAAACGTGTTTTATAAACACTCAGTTACAGCAGCCAGAGGAAAAACTGGTGTTATAAAGTCAAGGGTCAAGAGCCCACCGCAAACACTGATCTATATCATGGTGTCTTTAAATGAAACTCAATAAATGATTAGCATCTAACCCTCTGTTCATTCTCAATAACAACTTCTGTAGACGCATGACAAAAGTCAAACTGTTTAGTAATAAGTGAAGCTGGTAATGCTGTTTGTGTAGTGGTTTAATCCTCCTCTGCTGAGATCTTTAGAGATTTAAATGTCTTTTATCTTGGGTTGATTTCATCTAAGGCTGTGGTTGGAAGTTAGTTGTAGTACTTTTGTTTCTCTTTCCTTCATTGATTCTGCTCGTTAACAGCAGGTGTTAATCACTAATGCTCAATAATCACTTAATTAATCACTTAATTTCTTGACTGCAATGTATATCTACTTCTAGTAAACTCAACTGAAATAAGTTCAGAGTACTCATAACTATTGTTTTTATAAACTTAATTGAATTGAGGCAATCGGTTTCCTCAAATGAAATGAGTTAGCTTAACTTGTTGGGTTTTACAGTGAATAGCTTGTTTGCATATGACGTCATGTCACTGCGTTGCCATGGCGCGAAATGCAGATGGAGGGCAGGAAGTGATTTGCTACATTTAGAAGCACTATAACAAACTCAAAATGCCTATGTTTTGCGTCGTTTATGGTTGCTCAGATCGATGAAACCACGAGGAGTTTTTAACGAGTACCAAAAGTTGTTGTTCATAAGGGGGAAAAAGGCAAGAAATTGACCGAAAAACGCCGGAAAAAATGGCTTGCAAACCTACGTCGGAAAATGCCTGTGTGTGCAGTGATCACTTTGTCAAAGGTGAGTTAATACAACTTATGTGGCTGTTTGTGTAACGTACCAGTTTCTGAACTTTGTAAAGTCAAAGTAATTGTTTCTTCTTTTCTTTGAGTTTGTAAGTTACCCCTGTAACTGAAGACAAACACGTAACGTTACAGGCTAATCTTTCAATTCAGTTGAAAAATCGCTCCTCATCATAACGTAAGGATCACGTCCAACATATGTTTCGATTTTTTGTTATATATTTCTCTTGTAATAGCGTCAAAAGTAGTACAGTACGGACTTTCCTCCATCTCGCCCATTCCGCTCTTCACTTCCTGCCCTCCATCTGAATTTCGCGCGTCATCACAATCACGTGACTGCAAACCACCTATTAAGGCAATCGGTGTCCTCAAATGTAATAAGTTAGCTTAACTTATTGAATTTGACTTTGTGTGTGACATTGTGAGCTAACAGTAACTGCAAGTGCTCTGAGTTCGTTTAAAATTTGTCATTTCACTGGTTTTACTCAATAAAGTGAAGTTTCAGCTATATAGAGTATTTAAATGCAGTGTAGTTTAATTGTGTATTAAGAAATATTATTGTTTTAGTGAACTCGATTAAAATAAGTTCAGAGTACTCATAACTATTGTTTTTATAAACTTAATTGAATTGAGCCAATCGGTTTCCTCAAATGAAATGAGTTAGCTTAACTTGTTGGGTTTTACAGAGCGCTATATAAATGAAGATGACTTGACTTGACTAGAAAGCCTTAATTTTGCCATATCATATTTGATTTAAGCTACAAAATCAGAAGTTTTTTTTTTGTTTTCTCTTTGGTCAACACAATTATTTTTTTTTAAATAAAACGAGCAAGTGGCTGAAGTAGCTGTGGAATACAGTTAAAAATGTAAACAGTGACCAATACCTGAATGTGCTAATAAATTAGTTACTTGACTGGCATATAAGAAGATTAAAATCTTTATTTTATTTTTGTTTTTGTTTTTTTGTATATAGATGAATGAAACTTTGACTCAACAAAACATTTAAATTTTTATCTTATAGGTGATACCTTCATTTGACTTAATCGCACCCTCATTTTACCTGAAACAATAAGGCCTGTTAAGATTGCACAACCTATTCTGTCCTTCTAAAAGTGAATCCTGCCTCAAGCCATACCCATTAAGGAAAACAACAACAAACAAGAGTAATAATAATGTCAAGCTGATGTCCTAGCTCTGTATCAGGGGAGGGGAGCAGGGAATATTTAAGAGAGGTAGCATGACCTAAATCAGAAGAGGGGGAGCTATAAGAATAAGATTTAAAAAGCCTTTAGCATGCTGTTATAGATTTTAGGTTTCATTTTACAGACCTGAAAAACTAAAAGAAAAATAGATTTGTTGATCTAATGTTTAGCATGTTTTAATTATTAAATCTCTAAGCTTCCTTTGATGCAAGTCTGAGCATAAAATGCAAACCACATTTGAAGGTTAAAGGACACTATTTATGCTTAAATGTATGTATATTTTTGCTTATATTGTTAATTGCTTCTGTAAACATGTTTTCTGTGCATTAACCGTAAACTGTTAAACTAAACTGTAACTATTAACTGTTTTATGTATTCAAAGCGAACTTTGATCCAAGGAATGGATGACAGAACATTCAACTTCTCTCATCAGGAACTCTACTTGATTGGATTCACCGATCTGCAAGAGTATCGGCGATACCTTTTCATTCCTTTTCTTGTAATCTTTGCTTTCACGTTGTTCGCAAACTCAATTATAATGCTAGTGATTGTAAAAGAAAGCAAGTTACATGCACCCATGTACATTCTGATCGGGTTTATTGCAGCTCTTGGGTTTATACAGCCAATATTTGTTGTTCCAAGAATGTTAATCAGTTTTCTGTTTGGTAGAAATATGATTTACAAAGATGAATGTCTTGTTCAAACGTTTTGTCTGCATATGGCAGGTTTTTTCCAGTCGACAATTTTAGTTCTGATGGCAGTCGACAGATTTTTTGCCATTATTTTTCCCTTACAGTACCATGACTATGTAAACGTTAAAACATCAATAATATTCTGTTTGTCATTTTTTTTCCGTAACTTGCTTTGTGTTGCTACGATGGTTGGCCTGATTGGGCCACTCTATTTTTGTAAATCAAATGTGATTTATCATTGTGTTTGTGAGCATACATCAGTTGTCAATACAGCCTGTGGTGATGTGAGCAAGAACCATATGGCTGGAACAATCGCTTTCATCTTAGTAGCATGTGACTGTGCATTTGTAGTCTGCTCTTACATTGTTATTTTTGTCATTATATCTCGTTCTCCGTCTGGTGAGTCACGCCAAAAAGCCATCTTGACATGTAGCACACATTTAATGGTCATAGCGGTGGCATTTTTCTGTGTTGTTGTTGCATTTGTTGGCTACAGGGTGCCTACCATACCTAGAGATATCCGCGTGTTAAGCACCTTGTCATATCATCTTATTCCAAACTGCTTTAACCCAGTAATCTATGGAATTAGAACAAAGGAAATCAGAGTTCAGGTTGTTAAATATTTATCTAATAAGGTTGAATCATATTAACTTTCTCTCTTTCATTTTACTTTAATGGTTCATTGTACATGAAGGAAATGTCTGTTATTAGTGTGTGTATATACTGTATGAAGAGTTCAGATGTAAAAGCCTCTAAGTGGAATTTATCTGAAATTACGCATCTGAAATTTTCTTCTAGAATGATCATTTTTATCAAGCTTGTATATTTAAGTTCAGTTATTTCACTTAAATGACAATTCATAGGTAATTTTAATCGCCATTTAAGTGAAATTACTGAACTTAAATATATGAGCTTGATAAAAAAAATTCAGATGGCACTTAGAGGCTTTTGCATCTGAACTCTTCATATATATATATATATATATATATATATATATATATATATATATATATATATATATATTATACATAGACTGTATATGATATGTGAATGTATATATCACAAATTTTCATTGTGCTTTCAGCAGTGTTTAGCCAAAAACTGACCCTTTGCCATTACCAATGTCCATACAGAAGTAGAAGTGTTTTTTCCCCCAACTATTTATGGAAACCCTATGGCCAGCTTTGGCTCCATGCAGGCATGATAAATCATTCTTCATGCAAAAGGAACTGAATAAATATTTGAATTCTACCAATCCCGATCTGAATTCTGATAGCCTAAATCATAATGAGATAATGTTAGTTTGTTGGCCAGAGAAGAACTGGCCTGGTTTCTCCTAAGGTTTTTCTCCATTCTGTCACCTGATGGAGTTTGGGCTCCTTGCCACTGTTGCCTCTGGCTTGATTAGTTTGGGACACTTAAAATTCAACAATATCATTGATCTGACTGTACTGCTGCTGTTATATGAGAACTGGACTGAGCTAGACGATATAAATGAAGGTGACTTGACTTGAAACATTTGCTGTAGGTCTAGAATGATAATAAACATCCCATTTTATATATCAAGTAAATGCAAGTCTTTTGTAATAGATTATAAATGCACTTTAACATCACGTCTTAAGAAATGAAGAGGAAAACTGCACTGCCTTTTTAACCATTATTGATTTTGCAATGTAAATTTAAAGAAAATTTAAATAGGTTTAAATACATTTTCACTGCAGTAAATATCTGTCAAAGTGAAAATTTGGGTCACAGGGCAGCTCACTGTCTTTTCCCAATCCTGTTCCCCTCTCTCCTCCCATTGCTTTCTGTCGCCTCCGCGTATATGTTAGCCACTTTAAAACAGTGACTGGAACACAGGTTGCTCACATTAAAAGCTAAACTTGCTGTTTACGCCACTCTCCCACTTCTCAGATCGGGTTGTTTTGAAATTTTGTCTGGCCCAACCAGACAGTGGTGGGCAGATAAAAAAAAAAAAAAAATCCATAATTAGTCACACTAAATTAACCGGTTAAATAGACAACTCTAATATTTGCACATACGGATCAACTTTCTACTGCCACAGCCTGCTGTACTTTCTGCATGTCTTGATTGACAGATGTCTCCATCAGATGTCCAATCAGCGGTGTTTCATTCGCAAAATATACCTCCCTTTTCCGTTTTGTCTGACTTGTCATTGTGTTTTCACTTACTGCTAAGCAGATGCCATGTGACTAATAAAGACTAATGCCATGGGATTCTGAAGCCACAAGAGAATTCATGACAGCACAAGTTAGCACACAGTATAGCAATCAGAATTGTGACTTCTAAGCCAGTATACACTGTAAAACATTTCTAACCCTCCCAAATCAAAAATTTCAAGTGACCAATAACATCTAAATTTTTCAATTGGCCCAAGTGAAATTCTTGTTGCAATAGTCTGTTAACATTGGCTCAATGAGAAATAATATGTCAGACTAATTGAAAAATTTAGATGTTATCAGTCACTTGAAATTTTTGACTTGGAGATGTAATTTTTTTTTACAGTGTAGGATAAAGTTCCTAAGCAAAATTCTTCACTTAAGGGTAAAAAGTTTGAAACACCTGAGCAACGGTATAATGTTAGCGAACATCCCAGCCCATCCCTACTGCTGGGAGCTGTGTTTAGATGATTATGTAAATATTTGCTGCACACTTTTCTCTCAATAACAAAATGAACACACAACAAAAATTACAGTGGTGAGAAAATAGCAGTTCAGAAAGCATCTGTTCATAACAATGTGAGAGCTCTGAAATTCTGACCTCAAGTCAAATAAAGTCACTTCATGTTTATTTATATAACACTTTATACAATTTAAAGCCAGCAGCTTTACAGTATTAAAGGTAAGGTAGGCAATTTCAGAGAGGATATAAATAGCAAGCTAGCTTTGAAAGCATAAGATTCCATCCTCCCTTAGAGAGTCTCAAAAGCCACGTCTCTTTCAAAACATATGAACGCACACAGCAGAGTCTGCAAAGCATCACGAGACGAGAGACGGTGTTAAATTACTGCATGTCTACAATAATAATGAACGTAAACAACTTACAGAGCTCTTATTCAATCACTGGGCAGAATGAGCACCAGTTTTAATGCGTCCTGGGCTTACCTGCTCGAATCCCTTTGTGAATGTTTTATTCTTAATAAGGTTCTCTGAATCTAATCGCAGAATGAGCCCTCGAATGGTTGGCAAGTGTATGATTGTACTAACTAAAAAAATGTAAGGGATCTTGCAAGATGATTATTCAAGAAAACGCACAATCTATGTTCATTTAATGTGACGGTCACTTAGTTTTCTAATCACCTATCAAATCTTTGTCCATTTTAACTATTTCTTCTTATTTGTCAGTGTCATTATTTTTTTACTCTTCTTAAAGACCAGCAGCATCTCAGTCTTTTTCTAGACTGTTGCAGATAAAGCTGGTGTTTAGTGTGTTCTAGGTGTTAAGGACTTCAGATTTTTTAAAGTCGACATTTATGTAATCTTGTTTTTAAAAACTTACAAACCTCTAGTCGAGACTCAAACGCGGGTTGCCTTGTACACAGCTATGGCATATTGACACAGCGCTCCTACATAACAGCTTATTTTTATCAGTTCTTTTATCTTTGGATTTGTAATGATAAACAGGACGGAAGCAATAGTAAGTGCAATGATGTTTATTAACAATGGTTTACTCAGGAAACTCAGAATAGTCAGATGCATAAATGCAGAACTCAGTGTAGGCAGGCAGTCACTCCGCGAGAGAGGGTCAGAGAGGGTCAGACCAGGAACACAGACAGCAGGAGAGCGTGACGCTCTCTTTGGGAGATGGACGATCCTGAGGTGACTGAAGAAGATGACGGTGAACCAGAGGTGAGTGAAGCAATCCGGTATCCGGTGAACAGGAAACACGAGGAAAACAGGAACAGGCACGAACACGGGAAGCTTCAACAACGATCTGACAAACACAAGATGAAAGACAGGGCATTAAGTAAGCTAGCTAGATGGTCTGCAGCTGCCGCTGATGATGATAATAAGCGGTAACACCCACAAGAAATAATCAGCGCAAACGACACACACACACACACACAAACACACAAGACCAGAATGAGACAGCGGATCTACCAACCGTGACAGTACCCTCCCCCCAGGAACGCCTTCTGGCGTTCCCAGACGAACCTACCTGTCGATTGTAATCATCGATAAGGGAGTGATCCAGGATGTCCCTAGCAGGTACCCAACTTCTCTCCTCCGGACCGTAAACTTCCCAGTCCACCAAGTACTGGAATCCGCGTCCCCTCCGTCTCGAGTCCAGAATACGATTTACTGAATATGTAGGTTCCCCATCTACGAGTCGCGGTGGGGGGGGGAACCGGGGTCGGCGGATTAATGCAAGAGTAAAACACGGGTTTGATCTTTGACACATGAAAGGCGGGATGAATTCTCCTGTACGCCGGAGGAAGTTTGAGTCGGACTGTCACCGGACTAATAATCTTGGTGACAGGTAACGGGCCAATCAATTTGGGAGCTAACTTGTTGGAAACGGAACGGAGTGAAATGTTCTTGGTAGAAAGCCACACCTTTTGACCCACGACGTATACGGGAGGCCTTGGCCTTAGTGCGCGCCCCCACCTGGAGCAGAGTCTCACGGGCTCTGGTCCATGTGCGGTGGCACCTCTGGACGAAAGCGTGAGCAGAGGGGACCGCGACCTCGGATTCCAGACTCAGAAAAATTGATGGCTGGTACCCTAAACTACACTTAAACGGAGAGAGGCCCGTAGATGACACTGGTAACGATCATACTAAAGACAGTTGTTGGCACCAGGATGAAGGATTCTTGGATACCAAACATCACAACATTCTCTCCAAATCTTGGTTGGCTCGCTCGGTCTGACCATTGCTCTGGGGATGATAACCTGAAGACAAGCTGACTGTAGCTCCTAATAATCTATAAAACTCTTGCCAGAATTTGGACACAAATTGGGAACCCCTGTCAGAAACCACGTCCAACGGCAGGCCATGTCAAGTCAAGTCAAGTCAAGTATATTTGTATAGCGCTTTTCACAATACAGATTGTATCAAAGCAGCTTCACAGTATTAAATTAAAATAATACAACAAGGTTTGTTTCTAGTGGAATTTATTGATAAAATCAAATTAGATCCCCAGAATATCCCCAACTGAGCAAGCCAAAGGCAACAGTGGCAAGGAACCGAAAAACTCCATCAAGTGACCTAATAGTGTCCTAAAACTCCATCAGGTGACCCAATGGAGAAAAAAAAAGAGAGAACCCAGGCTCAGTCGGGGGCCAGTTCTCCTCTGGCGTTTATTAACTAGAGGCCGGATTGTAATTTGAACTGTAAGATTAAAAATATTATATGAATGCCTGGCTGAAGAGATGCGACTTTAATCTAGTTTTAAACTGGGAGAGCGAGTCTGAGCAACGAACAGTATCAGGAAGGCTATTCCAGAGTTTTGGAGCTAAATGTGAAAATGCTCTCCCTCCTTTGGTGGTTCTGGATATCCTAGGTATGACCAAAAGCCTTGAATTTAGTGATCTTAAAGAGCGCGATGGATTATAGGGCGATAGAAGATCCGTTAAATAGACTGGAGCTAAGCCGTTTAGGGCTTTATAAGTCAGTAGCAATACCTTGTAATTAATACGGAACTTTATAGGTAACCAATGCAGTGATGATAAAATCGGTGTTATATGATCATATTTTCTTGATCTAGTAAGAACTCTAGCGGCGGCATTTTGGACTAACTGTAGCTTGTTAATTGAGGATGCAGGACAACCGGCTAATAAAGCATTACAGTAATCTAGTCTCGAGGTCATGAATGCATGAACTAACTTTTCTGCATCAGAAACTGATAGCATATTACGTAGCTTAGCAATGTTTCTAAGGTGGAAAAAGGCGGTTTTTGTAACATATGAAATATGATTTTTGAAAGACAGGTTGCAATCGAGTATAACACCCAGGTCTTTTACTGTAGAGGATAAAGTAACAGGACATCCTACTATATTAAAGTTGTATTGCGAGAGGTTTTGTGGGCGGTTTTTTGAACCGATAAGTAGTACCTCTGTTTTGTCTGGATTTAATAAAAGAAAATTACGCGTCATCCAATCTTTTATATCTTTAACACACTCTGTCAATTTGGATAATTTAGCGTTTTCATCTGGCCGTGATGAAATATATATTTGAGTGTCATCAGCATAACAATGGAAACTAATTCCATGTTTCCTTATAATATTTCCAAGTGGCATCATATATACTGAGAATAATAGAGGGCCTAGAATAATAGAGGGCCTCTAACCGAAATGTAACCGAAAAACGTGATCAATTACAGTAGCCGCTGTCTCCTTGGCTGAAGGTAATTTGGGCAAGGGAATAAAATGTGCCGCATTCGAGAACCGGTCCACTATGGTTAAAACAACCGTCATGCCATTAGATGGTGGGAGAGCGGTGACGAAATCTAGCGCAATGTGGGACCAGGGTCTCGAAGGGACAGACAGCGACCGGAGTAACCCATCAGGAGGTCGGTTAGACGTCTTACCAATGGCACAAACTGAGCAAGCCAAAACAAAATCATGAATATCGCGTGCCATTAACGCCCACCAGAATCGTTGCTTTACTAAACAGCTAGTGCAGTTTACTCCTGGATGACAAGCCACGTTGGAGCAATGACCCCATCGAATAACGTCGGACCGTAACCCCTCTGGAACGAACAATCGATTCGGTGGGCAACCGGGCGGAGGCACCCCTTCTAAGGCCGTCTTGACCTTCGATTCGACCTCCCATATGAGTGTGGAGATAACTACTTTCTCGGGCAAAATGCACTCGGGAGTAACCGGCGTTCGGATGGATAAAAAATACGAGATAAGGAATCGGGTTTGATGTTCTTGGAACCCGGGCTGTACGAGAGAGAAAAGTCAAAACGTCCGAAAAAAAGTGCCCACCGAGCCTGCCTGGAGTTGAGTCTTTTAGCAGATCTAATATATGCTTAACTAGCCAAGGGTGGCCCAAAACAATAGGTGCAACGGGGGAGTCCATGAGGAGGAAAGGGATGGTTTCTGTGTGGTTGCCAGAGGTGATGAGGGTTATAGGACCAGTGGCGAGGGAGATGTTGGGGAGTTCTTGACCATTAAGCGCACTGACAGAGATCTGGTGGGAGAGAGACGTGATGGGGAGGTGTAACTTGTGCGCAAAATGTAGATCCATGAAATTGCCCCGGAGTCCAGAAGTGCCTGACAGGTGTACGTGTTGTTGGCCCATCTCAGTCTTACAGGAGTCTTTCTAAGCGTCGACCCTCAGTTTTCATCGTTCGTAGTTCAGGAGTGAACCAGGGTGAGGCACGAGTAGACGGAACCAGTCTAGTTTTAACAGGAGCATGCCTCTCAAGTATTTGAGAAAAAGCATTGTTGTAAATACAGCAGATTTCTGACGGACAGTTAAATAGTAAGGATTCTGACAAGGTTGAAGCCCTTATTGAAACAGTGAAAGAAGATGGATTCACAGAATTGATTTTACGATAGGTGAGCATCTTCTTCAGTGGTGATATAGATATTGGAAAACTAAAACGTAAGTTTATGAGTTTGTGATCTGAGAAAGCAAAATCAGAGCCACTAACAAGAATATTATATAAGCCAGATGTACATATGAGATCCAGTATATGACCCCTGGAGTGAGTAGCAAAAGTTACATGTTGAGTTGAGTTGAAACAGTCCAGCACATACATCAATTATTTGCATTGTGCAGTGTTTTCATGTATATTAAAATCACCCTCAACAAACTACTTGTCTGGCCTTAAAAATGTATAATACAGAATTATTTATCGCGTCCGCATAGCCACGTGGTGACTCTGTACAGGTAAAACGACAAAATGGTGAGCATGAAAATAGGGAATGAAGGAAATATAACATAAGAGTCCCAAACAGAACATATCCGTTGCGGTACTTCCCCCTCTCGAAGGCACATCCTTGGCAAAACTAATCCAACAGGGTTTTGGTGGTGGATGCGGAGTTGGAGACAGACAAGACCCTGGAGGAACTGGCAGAACTAAACAGAAACTGGCCAACAAAGGCAAAGGAGGGCACAGAAAACTACACAAGAGAAAGAAAACTCAACCTTCAACATGACAATGACTGAACAAACTGAACTGGAAACACAGGATTAAATAGACAGGTGAAACGAGATAATTAACAGGACACAGGTGAATAACTATTCAAAAACCACGGCAGCATATGATACATAGGAAACAAAACATTAGAGTTCCAAACAGTACGTAACCATTACAGTATGTTTCTTTGACTTTTTTTATGGAATAACATATCCAACACACTCTTATTACAATTTGTATTTTGCGATTTGACGAAGTGGTAGCAAATTTTTATGAAGTTATCGTATTATCTGCTCTCGCCCCCCTGAGTGTTAGGTTTAGGGATGGATCCTCATGGCAAGGTTACTTTACTAACAAATCATGGGGCGGTTTCCCGGACAGAGATTAAGCCTACATTAAAATGGCCCTTTAAACCAGATAAACAGAAATCTGCTTTCTCTGTCATGGTTTTAAATAGTTCTAGATTTAGTCTAGGTCAGAGTTTAATAAACTGATTTCATGGAGGAAGACTAGAGCTACTACAGGAATAAATTGAGGCATAAATTAAACCTACCAGGAGGCAGGTTTAAATTCAGATTAGTGTTGTGTTTCAAAGAAGACACATGTATTACTTGGATACATACAGTCGTGGTCAGAATTATTGGAACCCTTGGCAAATATTAACAAACAAATAATTCACACAACAACAACAACAACAAAATAAGTATTACCATTATGTAACTTAATGAAATTTACAGTTAAACGTTGTAAAATATACAGGCACTGTCACACCGTTATGTAATCCTGGAATACCTGAAACACTGACACTGTATTTTTTACAGTGAATTTCTAGCAATCACAGCTGCAATTAAAAAATTATATTGTTTCCTGGGAATCAAACACATGACCTTAGCGTTGCAAGCACCAACGCTCTACTGTTTGAGCTACAGGAAAGCATATATTGCATATATTGCAGTATATTGAAAAATACAAGGACTAGTTTCCCATATATGGAAATATATTATGTAATATATCGCATCATATTTTTCAGTGTATTGCCATATATTTTTGTTCCGTAAGGGGTAGTCAGCCAGATCCGGGCCGTATTCAGATCAGATGGAGGACCTGCGCCTAGACATGGCCACAACGCAGCCCTGAATGTCAGCAGAGATTGTGTCAACTAGACTTTTACCTATGATCGAAATGACAGCCAGTGGCACAGATCCTCAACAAAACCCGTCCCATATCAGCGTGATTAAAACAGGATTAAATATGACAATTTTTCCGATCCCAATTTGACTTCTGACCTGTAATGCAGCCTGACTCATAATCATACACTGTTTGTTCATTGGTCAGAGGAGGCCCCCTGACTGAGTCTGGTTTCCGCCAAGGTTTTTTTTCTCCATTCTGTCACCTGATGGAGTTTGGGTTCCTTGCCACTGTCACCTCTGGCTTGCTTAGTTGGGGACACTAAATATTCAACAGTATTTTTGATCTGATTGCATTGACACCATTGTGTACCTACATCGATACCTTCGGTATAGATAAATGAACTAAATTAATAACTAATGATTTTTACAACCAAAATTAATCAACACTGAACTTACTTAAGCTGGACAATGACAATATTTTCTTCTGCTGTACAGCCGAAACAAACTTTGTTCCCTGTTATCACTAAAAGGCTGTTTGAAACCATCTGTATTGTAAAAAGAGCTATATAAATAAAGTTGACGTGACTTGACTTGACTTGTCAATGATGTTGCAAGAGTTTACACTGCCTTACTGGACAATTAGAGACACTAATACTGGACACTTACACTATCTATGCTATAGCAACTAAAACCACAAACATGAACCCCCTCAGCAGAGCTAATTAACCAAGACAAAAATAATGTAGTAATTGGTTCATTCTTCCTGGAACAATCATTTCTTCTGCGTGTTTGAGTGGATGGAATGAGGTCATTAGAATGTATACAAGGTCAGTGGCTGTATAGTTTGTTGTCTTATTCCTATGGGAGCATTGATCAAACTCACTGTATATATGGTCCCATTCGAATGGCTTCAGGTCTTAATGTGGGCCCCTATTCTACAGCGAATGACCAAACGACAGAGAAAGCAAGACACGCAGGCAGGTATGTTTCCATGCACCCGAATCTGAGCAAATATGACTAAAGTGAACAGAAAAATTGATCATGTATTTTATTTTCATGTAAATGTAAGAATGAATGTATATTTCTATTGAAAATAAACTTGTAAGACTTATAATTGCCTTTGTTTTGGGGTGGTTACCAGTGATGTGATTGTTGTGATGTTGCAATTTCTAATTGTAGTTACTACCTATGCAGGCAGGATGAGAAATAGCCTGGGAACAAAGTCATGAAATTCCAACAAGAATGTTGCTCATGAAAAAAAACTTTAAGAAAGGCTAAGACAGGAGAATGTACCAGACAATTAGTGGATATTTCATACATGATACATTTTCATTTGCTGGAGTAATTGTGTTTTCAATTCATTGAGTAGCTAAATATGTGATAACTGCCATTCAATATAGAGGTCGCAATGTGTTGCTAAACTATATGGCTAATCCCAAACATGATGTTTATTTAATTCCATCAAGTGATAAATAATAATCATTTTGTACTTACCCTGTAAAATAGGTTGCAACGACCACATTCAGAGTGCCATGATTGAGGAACTCCAAGAAGCAAACATCTCACATACAAAGTTCTTGTTTATGGGATTTCCAGAGATCTACAAATACAGACGTCTGCTTTTCCTGCCATTTTTTGTAAGTTACATTTTGGTCGTGCTGGGGAATTCTTTGTTGCTTTTCGTGATCAGAAATACAGAAAGTCTTCACAGTCCAATGTACATTCTAGTGTCTGCTTTGGCGGTTGTCGACATCATTGTACCCACTGCCATTATCCCAGCAATGCTTCTTGGTTTCCTCTTTGACTTGAATGAAATATCTTTAACCGGATGTTTGACACAAATGTTTGTTACTCATTTCTTTTCTTCTGTAGAATCCACCATACTTTTAGCTATGGCTTTAGATCGCTTTGTGGCCATTTGCAAGCCATTACATTACACTGAAATCATGAACTCAGCCATGTTTATGAAACTGCTTATTTTTACATTGATCAGAAGTGGCACTATAATGTTTGCACTGGTTGCTTTGGCTTCACTTTTGTCTTTTTGTGGGTCTAATGTTATCCATCATTGCTACTGTGACCACATGGCTCTTGTTAGCTTGGCCTGTGATTCAATAAGCAAAAATAATGCAATGGGATTAGTTGTGATAATCTGTTTTGTGGGAATTGACATATCTGTTATTTTCTTCTCTTATGTGAAAATCTTGCATGTTGTGTTGGGGGCTGCAGCTGGAGAGGATCGTTGGAAAGCCTTTCATACCTGTGGTACACACTTAATGGTTATGATGTGTTTTTACTTTGTGGGGAGTATTACCTTTCTATCACGAAATCTTCACATTCCAATCCCAATCGATATAAATACCTTTCTGGGTGTTACGTATATAGTATTTCCTGCAAGTGTCAATCCAATCATTTATGGTGTGCGAACAAAAGAAATAAGGAATGCTTTATTGAAAATGTTCAAAATAAATATAAATAAAGTTTCCATTGTAAAGGTTTCAACAATAAAGATTTAAGTGTCTGGAAAGTCATTCATGTCTGGAAAGTTTGTCCATCAAGTAATTTCAGCCACTGAAATAGAAATGTCTGTAGTCCTATAAAGTGATTTTCATTGTCAGAAATAGTGATCATTGCCAATAAACCATGTTAATCTGTTATCTGCATCCATTAAAGTCTGTTCAGCTATAAGTTTCAGGTAAAACATATTGTTTCATCTTTATCTTGTTAATGGAGAACACATTTGGGAATCACTGTCTTGATTTACATACCAAGTGCTGTTCTGTTCACTGTTTCATATAGTACACTGTAATAAATGGATTAAATGGATTCTCTGTAGTTTCAATGAAAATGGAAAAAAATGGAAACGTGTGCTTGTAGCTTTAAGGTTACATATATCTTACCTGCTAACAATCAAGTTGTTGGTTTACGTCTAAAATGGAGGGATCAGGAAGTAGTTACTAATATTATGAAAAATTCAAAAACAATCCTGTTTTATTACAGTTAGGTGCATATACCGGAAGATATATCGCCCTCCATAACCTGGCTCCGCCCTACCTCACTGAGCTCCTGGAACAGCACCAACCCACCCGCCACCTCCGCTCAGCTGGCACCAACCGATCGTCCGCACTAACCGCCGGACCTTGGGGGATCGAGCCTTCGCTATCGCCGCCCCCACCCTCTGGAACTCACTCCCTACATCCATTAGAAACTCCGACTCACTACCAAACTTCAAATCAGTACTCAAAACCCACCTGTTCAAACTAGCTTTTCCTTAAAAACCCCTTTTGTTTTGTTTTGTTTTATTCCCCATGTGAAGCGTCTTTGAGTGTCCAGAAAAGCGCTATACAAGTGTGATGTATTATTATTATTATTATTATATGAACTATTAAAAAAGTAGGAGCAAACGTTCTCATCAGCCTCTTTTCACAAGTAATATATGGCTTTGGCAAAATGTATTCAGTAATTATATTTAGGTAGTATTTAGTCATTACACTGATGCCCTGAAAGATGCTTAATCCAAAGCTTTCTCCAGGATGACTACAGTATAACTGCATTTAGTATACTAAGGTTTGGATGAAAGTAGCCTCCTATAAACAACTTAAAAAAGTTTAAAGTTGTGACCTCTAATATCTGTGCATATTTAGGTTCATTTTATAAGTCCCACGAAAACAGCTACAAATTAAATTATCACGACACTTCCTATACATTGCCACTCTGTTTACATGAGAAGACACAGGTTGGTAATTTGCTCAAACTCGTTATATTTATTATGCTAACTCCAACGAAAGGGCTCTAAGCAGTGACAACAGATTAAATGAGGTTAGGGATCATCAGAAAATCCCAAAGTGATCAAGTGTGCAAAGAGAGCGCCAATTATAACCACTCCAAAATTAATTACATAACCATCTACTGGATACACCTGCTCATAATTGGCCACTCATGACCGAGTTGCTCAAAATCTTAATGAACATAAACTGACTAGGTAAAGTAAACAAAAGAGCAATTTACCTGCAGATCCCCATGTGTGCATATTCTTTTAGTTAGTTTAGTTTATTTGTATAGCACATTTAAAAACAACGTGAGGTGGCCAAAGTGCTTTCCAGTAAAACAATATTCCAAAAAATACAAAAAACATTAAACACCAAACCAAAAAGACACTTAGAACACAAGACAACAGTAAAACAAGGTACAATCAACTGCTACTGTAGCTCAACCATGCGCCTGGGCAAGGAACCATACGCCTGGGCAAATCTCTTGTAAGATTTGTTTTGTTTGGATGATTCTAGAGACCTTCATGATTATGTACCCACATAGCAACATTGTGTCGGCCTAAATCCGGCCCACATCTGGCACACATGGAAAGATGATCTGGCCCACATGCAGCGTGGAATGACGGCCCTTGGGTGGCTCACTCCTGTTTGCCAGATCTAGGCCACAAGCCTAGATCTAAATCTAAATCTAGGCCACAAGCCTAAATCTTCAACTCATCATTGCACTTTGTATCACAGAGTAGGTTGGCCTTCTCTGTCTACCAGAAGAAAAATGCACTGGTACTTAATTATTTACAAAGCCATCTTGGGGTTGTTGCCTTCTTATCTTTGTTGTTTTATGCAACAGAAAATTACCAAGAATTATTTTCTTCGCTCGCAAAACTTTTATACTCTTTCTGTTCCTTTTACTCGAACTGAGCTAGGTAAGAAGTCTTTTATGTATGCAGCGCCGTTTGGTTGGAATTTCCTCCAATCTAAATTAAAACTAGAAAATCTGCTGACTCTAGACCATTTCAAATCAGTTATCCGGAAAATGGAAGTTGATCTAACAATATGCAACTGCTTTTAAGTGTCTTTAATTTGTCTGTGTGATGTTTATCTGTGATGGAATTGATTGTACTGCTGCACATTTTGGCCAGGACACTCCTGTGAAAGAGATTTTTAATCTCAGAGAGCGTTTTCTGGTTAAATAAAGGTTAAATAAAAATAAAATAAAAAAATGACATGCCACATGTCAGCCAAGAGCAAAGAAATAAACCAGAACTGGACCTTATCTGGACCTAATTACTTATTAGTAACATGAAAATTACCTTTCTTTGCGGGTTTGCCTTCGCCATGCTTCCTGGAAGTAGGGGTAGGAAGTTGACAGCCTCATGTGACTTTTCTTTTTTTTTTTTGGTTGTTTGCTTGCATGTCATGTAGGCATAAAACATGGATAACATCTATACAAATACTTACAAAAGGAAAATGACAACTATACACTGCGGCAACTATAGTTGCCGATGGGCTTAAATGGGTTAGAGGCAAGAGGGCCTAAACAGTCAAGTATGTGAGTGGGTGACCTAATGGAGCCAAATATTAGGCATTCTGCTTTAGCTTCATTAAATTGTAAAAGATTCTGTGCTATCCATAATTGAATCTCAATCAATCAATAAATCAAAGCATTTAATGCAGTGCCATCACCTGCCTTCAATAGAAGATACAGTTAAGTGTCATCTGCATTACAATGATATGCAACATTATATTTTTGACAAATAAAACAGAGTGGTAACATGTAGAAAGAAAACAATATGGGCCGCAGAATTGACCCCTGTGGAACCACACAAACACAAACTGCAGAATCTAAGAAATAATTTCCCAATTTTTTCGCCAGCTTCCCAGCAACACTGTTTCCAGTAATTTACTGTTAATTGTACAGTTCTTTACTGTAATCTACAGTATGTTACTGTAAAAATGCACTAAATTAAAACTCGAGTTAACTAATTTCACTTGGAGAAACCGACTGCCTTAAATTGACCAACTGTCATTTAAATGTATTAACTAAAATGTATAATGCATTAATAATGTGAGCAAAGTATTACTGTGAACTTCTTTCATTTGAGACCACTAAAAAACTATTGCAAATAAAGAGATTTCCAGTGGACCAGCAAATACACAGTCACCGCCTGTTAAATAAAGCAACATGCAGCATATCATCAATGTTTCTAGATCTTCCCCTGGACTGAAGCACAGGCTCTTCAGCACAACGGTGACCCAAAAAATTCATTTTACAGTAAACTACTGGCAACAGTGTTGCCAGTATATACCTGTTTTATAAGTTACAGTTTATTTATGTTAAAATACATTTCGTGGGTGTGTCTTTTTATCTTACACTTTTAACCCTTTCAACCCTACAAATCCACACTACAAAGAGTAACAAGTAACATTGACGCAGTGTTGCAGTGAGATAATTAAGTGAATATGTAAGTGTTGAGCATTTGAGCAACAGAAAATAAAGAAACACTATAACTACAACTGACTTCCAGCCATTACACATTATTACACTTATAATTACCCAATATGACTATATATCTGTCATACATCTAATGATGTTGTTATTGAGATGTTTAACCCTTGTATGGTGTTCGGGTCTGTAGGACCCGTTTACATTTTTTATCAAAAGAAAAATGATACAATTCATTATTGTTTCAACCTCAGACTCATTGGCCTTGGCTCATTTTCTGTGAAGAACATATATCAGAACACATTTGTGTGTGTGAGTGTGAGTGTGTGTGTGTGTGTGTGTGTGTGTGTGTGTGTGTGTGTGTGTGTGTGTGCAAAAGTGAGTTTTGTTTCTACCCCTGCCGTTCCCGCACAAGGTTGCAATTCTTAAATGTGATCTAACAAAGGTAAAGGGAAAATATGAACCATATATGCTGTTTATATTGCTTGTAATTGGGGTGAAGTAAACATCTGTTGAGTATTTTAACATAAATTGTTTGATTATGTTGAATTAAAAATGCAGCGGGTCCACCAGACCCACGAACACTGGCTAAATAACAAAAATATGAACACCACACAAGGGTTAATTGAAAATGTTTGGTTTGAAGTTACCATTGTAGAGATCAGTGTTTGCTTTAGTTGGGTTCTGGACTCTTGACTTTTTAACATTAGTTTCTCTCTTGCTGCTTGAACTGTGTTTTTGCAGGGCACACTTGTGCACACACACATGGTTAGTGAATGATTGCAGTTATATTGATTATGATGCCAAAATCATCATATAGCCTGTTCGATCACTAACCTCATTCAGAGTTTAATCCTGTATCAAACGTGTTACATTACCACCCCTGTGAAACTACAGCAATGAGTTACAATGATGTTTTTTTTTTTTTATCACATCATGTTCAACCATAGAAAAAGAGCTACACTGTTTTGTAGAAACACAGAGATATCAAAAATTAGCACGTGAATCTCAACAATGGTGGCAATATTTTTTATTTATTTTTTATTCATGCAGCAATGCATGCTGGGAGCTTTATACTATCCTGAAATCCAGCATGCATTGTGACATGAGACCTTTGATTGTCACCATTGTTGAGATTCATGTGCTGATTGTTGATGTCTGTGTGTGTCTGATATAACCAGGAATACAAAATGTTTTAAAGCACTATAGGATTTCAATATCCTTCAGAATAACTGGTTACAGAAATATTTACTGTTGTAGATTAACAGATGTATGATATGAAATACCCATAAATTCAAAGCTTATATACTGGATGCGATCAGAGAATCAGACATGTCCAGGATGGCATCATCTCAACAGGCCAAAACACCTGATCATCTTCCTCTTAGTTTTTTCTTGCCATAACAAATGTGTTTTATAAATTCACAGTTACAGCAGCCAGAGATAATCTAATGTTATAAAGTCAAGGGTCAAGAGACCAATTAAAGCAAATACTGATCTCCATTCTCCATCATGGTACCAACAAACTTTATTATTTTCAATAAAATATCAACAACTAAATATCTGTTAATTCTCAACAAGAACTTTTGTACATGTATGAAATAAATCATGTTAAACTGGTTTGTAAACTGTTTTCACACTCAGTGTTGCTGGAAGTCAGTTGTAGTTCTTGTGTTTCTCTTTTTTCTGTTCTTGTTTCTCTGTCCTTCAGTGATTCTGCTTATCAGGTGTTCATCAGTTCCCTTTCGTGGTCACTCCGAGTTACGTCGGATGACGACGAATGGGGTTTCGCTTAGAAAGCCTCTCACCTTCGAGTATATAAAACGAGCCAATGACAATGAAATGCCATGGGTCTGCGGAATTTGCATAGCGTAGGTCCGCCCCCCGTGGGGGTATATAAGGAAGCACGCTGGCAACATGCAGATATGTTTTCGCTTCGGAGCCAAGAGTTCTCCTCACTCCTGCAAGCCATTCTGTATCATCTTCACTCTACGAGACGAGCGGCTCTTCAGTGTGTTGGAGTGATGGCGCGTTCCAGCGAGATCGCATTGCCTGCTGCTGATCTGTGCAGTGATCTGCCGACAGTGTGTGTGTTTCTCCCTGGGCGCTTCAGCACTCTGCTGAGCTTTTTCCTCTCTCTAAAAGAGCTGCACGCGGCACGTCTTTTTCAAGACGGTTCGCCCGTGTATTTACTGGATGTGGGCGCGTGATTCATCTGCCTAACGGTCACGAGCGCTGTTTCGCGTGTTGGGCTTAATCACGCTCGGCAGCGCTCGTGGATGAGTCATGTTTTCATTGCGGGAACATGACCATCGCGATGTTTATAGATCGAGACTCAATGATCTCAGTGTGGGTAGAGTCCCCTCTGCCACACCCCAATCTATCTCTTCCTACGGGATACTTTGGCTGGTGGCCAGGGTGATCTGAGGGTTACAGTGTGGTACAATAAAAAAAAATAAAAAAAACATGCCCCCCTCCACATCGCAAACCGTGGGGCTTCCGTGTGTGCCTGGTTCCTCTCGGGGACCCAGTGTTTCATTCGGGGCTCCAGCAGATGGTGTCATGTCACTCACAGCATCACAAGGCGGGCTTGATTCTCTGGAAATGAGGATTCGACTACGTTGCCTCCCTCAGGAGTGTCAGCGTTAGTCGAGTCAGATCCAGAGCTGATGGCCATGCTTTCCCGGGCAGCTGAAAGCATCGGTTGGAGTGGCGGCGCCCTCCCCCCGAGCGCTGTAGGCTTTCCCGGATGTGCATCAGGATGCTTCTGGCCCGCGGGAGTACACGTGACTTTTCGCGGCCTGCGGGCGTCCTCCGCCTTCGCTGCCCTTGATCGTGAGGCGATCTTGGTCTGTATGTTCTCTGTCACTATTGCATGCAGTCCTGTGTGTCGCCTTCACCTTCGAGGCAGTGCTGACTCGGGAGTTCTGTCAGAACCGGCCGCAGTGGAACGCTAGTCCTTCCTGGCCAACACTGACAGAACCGCGGAAACTCGACCACCCCCCTTGGCTGGGGACGCTAGGCCTACCATGCCCCGGCCTGGTCGTTCCGCCGCGCACATCTACTGACCTCGCTCTCGGGCGACAATCGGGTACCTGCGTGATCCTGGGTCAGGTGGTGTCCACTAGAGTGGTCCAGACATGGGGCTTAGCCAGGTTGATGTGAGGGGGTCTGAGAATTCATTTTTCTCAGCTCCCCCATGTCCCAGGCTGGCTCTTCGGTGGGTGGCGTCGGGCCACCAGAAGCAGACTCAGGTCCGGTCTCCACTGATGGTCATCCATCCGTGTGGTCTCCTTAGTCTGCTTCCCGCCAAGGCCACCTCCATGCGGCTCCTCCCCTCGGGCCTTCACCGGCCCTGAGCAGGAGTAGGTCGCAGGAGGGCGGCGCTGCCCGTCTCCGCCCCTTAGACTGCCACGCCAGCCTAAGCAGCACCCTTGAGACGGGCAGCTTGGTCGGCGGTGTGGTTGAGGACTGCGCCCAACAGTCTTCGATCACTCCAGAAGCGGACTGAGGCTTCTGCACTGATGGTCATCCGTCCGTGTGGTCTCCTTAGTCTGCTTCCCGCCGACGCCGCCTCCATGCGGCTCCTCCCTCGAGCCTTCACCGGCCCGAGCATGAGGAGGTCGCTGGAGGCTGGCACCGCCTGTCTCTGCCCCTTAGCCGGCTAACACCTGGCTAAGCAGCACTCCTGAGACGGGCAGCTTGGAGTTAGGGCTCAGTTCTTTCAGGAGCTGGTAGCAGGACCACTCCTTCCCCCGGTGGAGGGCTGGGGAAGAATCTCATTCAAAAAGAACTGATGCTCTTTCTCTGAGCCCCAAGAGGCTGTGGATGACAGCACGCGCCGCCCACGGGCCACGCTCCTCTCATCCCCCTCTGTCGCCAGACCCCTGCCAGAGCACGCCCCGTGGGACGCTGGTCCTCCCCTGGCCTCCTCTGGCAGGATGCGGTTAATGACCGTGCCCCCGCACAGGGCCGCTATGCCACCCTCGCCTGGGCCGGTCATTCCGCCTCGCTGCACCACCGACGGTACGTCTGTGGTTCGAAGCACCCTGCTGGCGCAGTTTCTGGAGGTCTGGCTAGAGCTTTCCAGACTGTCCCGCTGGGTCGCGAGAACCATCAGGCTCAGCTACGCGATTCAGTTTGCGCAGTCTCCTCCCCGCTTCAGGGGAGTCCGCTTCACTATGGTCAGTGGCAATGCCCCTGTCATGAGAGCGGAGGTCGCCACCCTACTGGCGAAGGGTGCGATCGAGACTGTCCCTCCAGCCGAAATGAAGTCCGGCTTCTACAGCCCCTACTTCATTGTACCGAAGAAATCCGGTGGGTTACGGCCAATCCTCGACCTGCGCGTCTTGAACCGCTCCCTTCACAGGCTGCCGTTCAAGATGCTCACGGCCAAACGCATCCTCCAGTGCGTGCGGCCGCAGGATTGGTTTGCAGCATCGACCTGAAGGACGCCTACTTCCATGTCTCCATCTTACCTTGACACAGACCGTTCCTACGGTTTGCTTTCGAGGGGCAGGCATACCAACTACGCGGTTCTCCCATTCGGGCTAGCCCTGTCTCCTCGCGTCTTCACGAAAGTCGTCGAGGCAGCCCTTGTTCCCCTCCGGGAACACGGGGTTCGCATCCTGAACTATCTTGACGACTGGCTGATCCTAGCTCACTCTCGAGATCAGGTTTGCGAACACAGGGACCTAGTGCTCCGGCACCTAGCTCGTCTGGGCCTTCGGGTCAACTGGGAGAAGAGCAAACTCTGCCCCGTGCAGAGGATCTCTTTTCTCGGTATGGAGATCGACTCGGTCGCCATGTGCGCGCAGCTTACGAGCGAGCGCGCGCAGTCACTGCTGACTTGTCTTCGCCAATTCGAGGACAAGAGTGCGGTTCCACTGAAACTATTTCAGAGGCTCCTGGGGCATATGGCATCCGCAGCCGCAGTAACGCCGCTCGGATTGCTTCATATGAGACCGCTTCAGCTTTGGCTTCGCGATCGAGTCCCGAGGTGGGCATGGCAACACGGCACGCTCCAAGTCCCAGTGACTCCAGCCTGCCGTCAGACCTTCACCCCGTGGTCAAACCTCAGTTTTCTACGGGCCTGAGTGCCCTTAGAACGAGTTTCTCTGCATGTTGTTGTATCAACAGATGCCTCCACCACGGGCTGGGGCGCCATGTGCAATGGACATGCTGCCGCGGGCTCCTTGACAGGACCCCAGCGCCTTTGGCATGTCAATTGCCTCTAGTTGCTGGCTGTACGTCTCGCCCTGCACCGCTTCTGTGCGTTGCTCAAGGGTCAGCACTTACTAGTCCGATCAGACAATACCGCGACAGTAGCGTACATCAACCATCAAGGTGGTCTGCGCTCCCGCTGTATGTCGCAACTCGCTCGCTACCTCCTCATATGGAGTCAGAAGCATCTGAGGTCGCTTCGAGCCATTTATATCCCGGGAGACCTGAACCAGGCGGCCGACGAGCTGTCTCGGCTTTGGCCTCTCGCTGGAGAATGGAGACTCCATCCCCAGTCGGTCCAGCTGATTTGGGATCAGTTCGGGGACGCACAGGTAGACCTGTTTGCCTCCCACGACTCGTCCCACTGCGACCTGTATTATTCCCTGACCGAGGGCACGCTCGGCACGGATGCACTGGTGCACAGCTGGCCGCGGGGCCTACGCAAGTATGCGTTTCCCCCAGTGAGCCTCCTTGCGCAGACTTTGCGCAAGATCAGGGAGGACGAGGAGCAGGTCATTTTGGTTGCCCCGTATTGGCACAACCGGACCTGGTTCACAGAACTAGTACTCCTCGCGACAGCACCTCCCTGGCCGATTCCCCTGAGGAAGGACCTGCTTTCTCAGGGACGGGGCACCCTTTGGCACCCTCATCCCGATCTTTGGAACCTCCACGGGACGGGACGAGGCAGGTTTGAGTACCCTACCACCAGCGGTGGTGGCTACCATCACTTCCGCTATAGCATCATCCACGAGACATGCCTACGCGTTGAAGTGGAACATCTTCGTCAACTGGTGTTCTTCTAAACATCAAGAACACACGAAATGCCCGATCAGTGTCGTGCTTTCCTTCCTGCAAGAAGGGTTGGAGCGAAGGCTGTCTCCCTCCACCCTGGGGGAACGGATTCCGACAGCTGTTTTTTTTGCCGTCAGATTCCGTTCCCCCTATGTTTCTTACACAATAAGGTTCTAATATTTATTAAATTATAGCATTTTGCTAGCCTCAATAGCCTAGTGGTCAGTCCCCTGACAATATTTTCTTTTAGCTTTGGGGCGACCTGAGTTCAAGTCCCGGGTCATCGAACTTTCTTGATATCATACTTTCCTATCATAATAAAAGGCAAAAAATATATTCTTTAAACTGTTTGCAAGTTAACTCCATCCACACACAAAATAGAATCGCAGCATTTTTAAGCCATTACATCAACACCTCTCATAATGGGAGTGGGGGAACGGATTCTGACTACTGTTTTTTTTTTTGCCGTCGGATTCCTGTTCCCCCCATATTTCTGACACACTGAGGTTCTTATATTTATCAAACTGATGCTGTTTAAGCTCCATACACTCACAAAAATAGAATCAGCATTTTTTAAGACCATCTACATCAACACCCTCATAATGGGAGTGGGGGAACGGATTTCGACAGCTGAACTATTTGCCAGGCGGATTCCGATTCCCCTATGTTTCTTACACAATAAGGTTCTAATATTTATCAAATTGAAGGAAGTTACTAGTCTCAATAACCTAGTTGTCAGTACCCTGACAATATTTTTTTTAGCTTTGGGCAACCCGAGTTCAAGTCCAGGGGTCGTCGAACTTTCTTGATACTATACTTTCCTATCATAATAATAGGCAAAAATATATTCTTTAAACTGAGTGCAAGTTAAGCTCCATCCTCACACAAAATAGAATCAGCATTTTTTAAGTCATTACATCAACACCTCTCATAATGGGAGTGGGGGAACAGGATTCCGACAGCTGTTTTTTTGCCGTCGGATTTCCGTTACCCCTATGTTTCTTACACAATAAGGTTCTAATATTTATTAAATTGTATCATTTTGCTAGCCTCAATAGCCTAGTTGTCAGTACCCTGACAATATTTTTTTTAGCTTTGGGCAACCCGAGTTCAAGTCCAGGGTCGTCGAACTTTCTTGATACTATACTTTCCTATCATAATAAAAGGGCAAAAAATATATTCTTTAAACTGATGCAAAGTTAAGCTCCATCCACACACAAAATAGAATCAGCATTTTTTAAGTCATTACATCAACACCTCTCATAATGGGAGTGGGGGAACGGATTCCGACAGCTGTTTTTTTGCCATCGGATCCGTCCCCCTATGTTTCTTACACAATAAGGTTCTAATATATTATTAATTGTAGCATTGTGCTAGCCTCAATAGCCTAGTGGTCAGTCCCCTGACAATATTTTTTTTTAGGCTTTGGGGGGGCGACCCGAGTTCAAGGTCCCAGGTCATCGAACTTTCTTGATACTATACTTTCCTATCATAATAAAAGGCACTAAATTATATTCTTTAAACTGTTGCAAGTTAAGCTCCATCCACACACAAAATAGAATCAGCATTTTTTAAGCCATTACAATCAACACCACTCATAATGGGAGTGGGGGAACGGATTTCTGACAACTGTTTTTCTTTTTGCCTGTCGGATTCTGTTCCCCCCATATTTCTGACACACTGAGGTTCTTATATTATATCAAATTGATGCTGTTTAAGCTCCATACACTCACAAAAATAGAATCAGCATTTTTTAAGCCATTACATCAACACCTCTCATAATGGGAGTGGGGGAACGGATTCCGACAGCTGTTTTTTTGCCGTCGGATTCCGTTCCCCCTATGTTTCTTACACAATAAGGTTCTAATATTTATTAAATTGTAGCATTTTGCTAGCCCCAATAGCCTAGTGGTCAGTCCCCTGACAATATTTTTTTTTAGCTTTGGGGCGACCCGAGTTCAAGTCCCGGGTCATCGAACTTTCTTGATACTATACTTTCCTATCATAATAAAAGGCAAAAAATATATTCTTTAAACTTGTTGCAAGTTAAGCTCCATCCCACACACAACATAGAATCAGGCATTTTTTAAGCCAATTCATCCTACACCTCTCATAATGGGAGTGGGGGAACGGATTCTGACAACTGTTTTTCTTTTTGCCGTCGGATTCTGTTCCCCCCATATTTCTGACACACTGAGGTTCTTATATTTATCAAATTGATGCTGTTTAAGCTCCATACACTCACAAAAATAGAATCAGCATTTTTTAAGCCAGTACATCAACACCTCTCATAATGGGAGCGAGGAGACTGAATCCTCCTCGCCCTCCCCTCGAACCCTCTTGGGACCTCTCAGTGGTTTTAACTGCCCTGCAGAGTGCTCCCTTTGAGCCTCTGCAATCAGTGGAGCTTAAGTTCCTGTCAATGAAGACAGCACCTCATTGGTTTGCATTGGCCTCCATCAAGAGCGTAGGGGGGACCTGCAGGCATTTTTCGGTTGACGAAGCGTGCCTGGAATTCGGGCCGGCTAACTCTCACGTGATCCTGAGACCCCGGCCTGGATATGTGCCCAAGGTTCCTACCACTCCCTTTCGAGACCAGGTAGTGAACCTGCAAGCGCTGCCCTTGGAGGAGGCAGACCCAGCCTTGGCACTGCTCTGTCCAGTACGCGCCCTCCGTGCTTACGTTGACAGAACGTGGTGTTTCAGGACCTCAGACCAGCTCTTTGTCTGTTATGGTGGGAAGCTGAAGGGAAAGGCTCTCTCCAAGCAAAGGTTGTCCCACTGGATAGTGGACGCCATTGCTTTGGCATACCAGCAGCAAGGTCGACCATGCCCCCTTGGTGTGACGGCCCACTCCACTCGGAGTGTGGCATCCTCTTGGGCTCTAGCGCATGGCGCCTCGCTAACAGACATCTGCAGAGCTGCAGGCTGGGCGACACCTAACACATTCGCGAGATTCTATAATCTCCGAGTGGAGCCAGTTTCTGCCATGTACTCGTTCAACTAGCCGGTACTAGATTCTGCTCAGGTGTCTTCGCTTGCTCGCCATTCCTCTCCACGGACGGGATACGTGCGATATTTTCCTCAGGTGAGCCTAATAAGCCCTGAGTCTCCTCCAGCACTGTCGACGTCATCGCCAGAGTTATGCCTCCGGCAGCTTTCGCGCTTGGCTAGGTGCCTCCATGTGCATGGTTCCCCCTCTGGGGACCCCCACATGTGTATTTCCACTGTAAGCCTCTCTGAGCATGTGTCTTTCCCTCGGCAAGCCACCTTGCCACCCCTGGGGTTGAAATATTCCACCTGCGGCTGGACACCCCAGTGTTACTCCATATGCAGCCCCTCAGGGTCATATGTGTATTCCAAGTCCCCCCCTTCGGGTTGGGCATAATTGCATATTTCCACTCAGATATGCTTCCCAGTGTACCTTGGTATTCCTGTGTTAAGTAGGACTCCTTCGTCCGTGCTAGTCTCACAACAGGGAGCTCAGACTTACGCAGGGCACTGGAAGACAGCCGAGGTGGCGTGATTAGACTGGGGACCAAGGTTATTATAGTTTTGCTTTTTTAAATTAGATTTTATTTTAATATCGTTTTCAATTTTGCTTTAAATTTAAGTTTAGTTTTAGTTAGTTTCATTAATGGTTTTGTTAGTTTAAGTTTAGTTTTTATTTTGCAAACACATTTCTATTTAGTTTTTATTTTATTTAGTTTCAGTTTTAGTTTTAGTAATTATAGTTTAGCAGGAGCAACAGAAACACTTCCAAAGCGAGACGCAGAGTGACGCTTTTTTCAGAGTGACACTGGTTGTATACAACAAAAAAACAGCTAAATTAATCTGACAACCTGCTGTGAAGCCAGTGTGATTAAATAATGAAGTATCTATGCAGTGTGTGAGTGTGTACATGTTTTTCTAACGTGGTGGGGACTTACACCTGAATGCACAAACACTCATGGGGACTTGTGTCACTGTGGGCCTAAATTAAATCACACAGAATGAGTTTTTTTGAAAATGTGTGTGATGGGTCGGGTTAGTGTGTGTGTGTGGTGTGTGTGTGTGTGATGGTCAGTTTAGGGGTCGGGTTAGTGTGTGTGTGTGTGTGTGTGTGTGTGTGATGGGTCGGTTTTAGGGGTCGGGTTAGTGTGTGTGTGTGTGTGTGTGTGTGATGGGTCGGGTTAGTGTGTGTGTGTGCGCGTGTGTGTGATGGGTCGGTTTAGTGTGTGTGTGTGTGATGGGTCGGTTTAGAGGTCGGGTTAGTGTGTGTGTTTGTGTGTGTGATGGGTCGGGTTAGTGTGTGTGTGTGTGTGTGTGTGATGGGTCGGTTTAGGGGTCGGGTTAGTGTGTGTGTGTGTGTGTGTGTGTGTGTGTGTGTGTGTGTGTGATGGGTCGGGTTAGTGTGTGCGCGTGTGTGTATGTGTGATGGGTCGGGTTAGTGTGTGTGTGTGTGTGTGTGTGATGGGTCGGTTTAGGGGTCGGGTTAGTGTGTGTGTGTGTGTGTGTGTGTGTGTGTGTGATGGGTCGGGTTAGTTGTGTGTGTGTGTGTGTGTGTGTGTGTGTGTGTGTGTGTGTGTGTGTGTGTGTGTGTGTGTGTGTGTGTGTGTGTGTGTGTGTGTGTGTGTGTGCGCGTGTGTGTGATGGGTCGGTTTAGTGGTGTGTGTGTGTGTGTGTGTGTGTGATGGGTCGGGTTAGTGTGGTGTGTGTGTGTGTGTAGGGGGTGGTGTGTGTGATGGGTCGGTTTAGGGGTTCGGGTTAGTGTGTGTGTGTGTGTGTGTGTGTGTGTGTGTGTGATAGGTCGGTTTAGGGGTCGGGTTAGTGTGTGTTTGTGTGTGTGTGATGGGTCGGGTTAGTGTGTGTGTTTGTGTGTGTGATGGGTCAGTTTAGGGGTCGGGTTAGTGTGTGTGTGTGTGTGATGGGTCAGGTTAGTGTGTGTGTGTGCGCGTGTGTGTGTGTGTGTGTGGGTGTGTGTGATGGGTCGGTTTAGAGGTCGGGTTAGTGTGTGTGTGTGTGTGTGTGTGTTGTGGGTGTGTGTGATGGGTCGGGTTAGTGTGTGGTGTGTGTGTGTGTGTGTGTGTGTGTGTGTGTGATGGGTATGTTTAGGGGTCGGTTTAGTGTAAGGAGACAGAATATACAGTTTGTACAATATAACAACCATTACATCTATGGAGAATCCCAACAAAGATAGTGAGAGAGAGAGAGAGAGAGAGAGTGAGAGAGTGAGAGAGTGTGTGAGTGGACATGTCTCCACATGGATAACAATATTATTAGCAGAAAATCTTTTGTAAAAACAAAGATAACAGCACCTTTCAGCCTGTCAACCTTCATGAAAGCATGACATCACAACATTAAAGGTATTTTTGTGCTTGACGGACTTGTTTTGCTGTTGCACCCGCGTCTCGCACGCAAATGAAAGGACATTCTAAAAACGCTTTGCTCAAGTTAAAAGAAGTTCAACTTGCGTCTCATTACCTTGAGTTATTATTTCCCATTCCACTGCCACGGACGCATCCTTTAAGAACAGCCACTTAAGACGCTTAAGACTAGTGATGTGTTCGCTGGTCCTTCATTGAGCGCGTCACAGGACAGCGGTTAATCGCCTCAGCAACTTCACGTGTGTGAAGCGGTTGAAGCGCCATTACAGGCAGTTCCCTAAACAGCCACAGGTCAGACTTTCCACCAAAGTAAAGAGCTTATTAAATACGAAAACGATTATTTATTTTTGCTAATTATTATTTTATTTCAGTTAGTTTTTCAGTAACTGTTGTTAGTTTCGTTTAGTTTTAGTTTTTCATTTATTATACATTTCTAATTTTATTTCAGTTTACGAAAATGTTTTTTGACCAATAGTTTTAGTCTTAGTTTCAGTTTTCGTTTACGAAAATAACCTTGCTGGGGACCCCATTCGTCGCCATCCGACGTAACTCGGAGTCACCACGAAAGGGAACGTCTCGGTTACGTATGTAACCCTCGTTCCCTGAGTAGGGAACGGAGACGTTACGTCTCCCTGCCACTTCCACTGTACCGCTGGGAATGCCTGAGTTCAGTCTCGGCTCCTCAGCGAAGACATATCTGCATGTTGCCAGCGTGCTTCCTTATATACCCCCACGGGGGGCGGACCTACGCTATGCAAATTCCGCAGACCCATGGCATTTCATTGCCATTGGCTCGTTTTATATACTCGAAGGTGAGAGGCTTTCTAAGCGAAACCCCATTCGTCGTCATCCGACGTAACGTCTCCGTTCCCTACTCAGGGAACGAGGGTTACATACGTAACCGAGACGTTTCTCAATTCACTCACTTCTTTTCATTCAAGGGGACTATATTAGTGAACTAATGTAGGGAATAGTGAATGAGGGTATAGGGTGTGATTTGGAACACAGCCTCTGAGTGTCGATTTTGAGCGCTGTTAATTTACAGTATATTCCTGTAGGTCATTTTTGTTTTCTATGGTATATTACTGTTTTAATGGAAACTGGTATGATATGATCAGAATTTGGCCTTTTTTTACAGCAAGGGTTAACAGTGCAGGACCAGGGACCTTCCTGCTGTGACCCACATACAGTATTTGGAACGTTACACAAAATCACACATGTGAAACAAAAATATTTAGTTTGATAAAGAATGCTGCTTTTCCCAGACAGTGAAGGTGGATGGAGAGCAGGGATCATTACCGTTAGCTATTTTTAAAAGTATCCTAAAGCAGCCTTGTTCAGTATAACATGTAAGTTGTGATGAGTAGAATATCCCACATAGTAACATTGTGAGGTCCCAGATCCAGCCCATCTGGCACATGTGGAAAGATGATCTGGCCCACATGCAGCATGGAATGACGGCCCTTGGGTGGCTCATTCCTGTTTGCCAGATCTAGGCCACAAACAGGCCGGTAACACTTTAGAATACTGTTCCTTCATTAATGAATAACTACACAGGAACAAATGAGTAATGCATTAGTAACACTCTAGTAACTACTATTAACTAACAAGAAACTCTGATTAACGAATTAGTAAGTAATAGGCGCTCAGTCGGAGTGGTAGTTCACTATTAGCTAATCAATAACTACTATTTTCATACCTCACTGAAGACTATAAGAACTATTATATACAGGTTAATAAATATTTATAATGCACAATGTTTAATATAAGGTAATGGTAGCCCATTAGTAATGAATCAAGTGTTACTACATCTTTATAAAGGAACTACTAATTATTTGGATCAGTATTCTAAAGTGAAGATCATGGGAACACAATAGTAATGACTAAAGTGTTACCAAATCCATTGGAAGGAATTGCTATTCAAAATCTTACAAAAATCTCAAAAGCTTACAATGACTTGAGTCAATATTAGGTAGTTATCATGTTTTTCACTTTAGAATACTGATCCAAATAATTAGTAGTTCCTTTAGAATGATGTAGTAATACTTGAGTCATTACTAGTGGGTTACCATTACCTTTTATTATAAATTATGCATTATTCATGTTAATTATGAACCTGTAGATAGTAGTTCTCTGGGAGGTATGAAAGAAAAAAAAAGTTATTGATTAGCTAATAGTGAACTACTACATTCATCTGAGCGCTATTACTTACTAATTTGTTAATCAGAGTTTCTTGTTAGTTAATAGTAGTTACTAGAATGTTAATAATTCGTTACTAGTTTGTTCCTGTGTAATTATTCATTAATGAAGGAACAGTATTCTAAAGTGTTACCAACAGGCCATAGCAATGCCACATGTCAGCCAAGAGCAAAGAAATAAACCAGAACTGGACCTTATCTGAGCCACAAAATCTGTGTATATTAAATATGGAGTCATCTCAGCCTTAATAAGCTGTTAACAAGCAGAATCACTGAAGGAAAGAAGAGAACAGAAAAGGAGATGAGCAGAAACACAAGAACTGCAACTGACTTCAGACACAGTCTTAGATGAAATCAACTGAAGATTAAAGAAGACATTACATCTCTCAAGATCTCAGCAGCATTAAACGACTCCACAAACAGCATTACCAGCTTCACTTATTACTAACCAGACTGACTTTATTTTTGTTAGACATCTACAAAAGTTGTTATTGAGAATTAACAGGGGTTTAACTCTACTGTGTTTCATTTGAAGTCACCATAATGGTGATCAGTGTGTCCATTAGTTGGGCTCTTACTATATCTTTTGTCTTTTTTGGCTGCTGTGACAATGTGTTTGTTAAACACATTTGCAGTAGTAAAGGAAGAGGCAAACAGGATTGGACCACCCAAGAGCCATCATTCCACGCTGCATGTGAGCCAGATCGTCATTCCATGTGGGGCGGCTCTGGGCCGTCACAATGTTGCTATGTGGGATGTTGGAGAACAAAAATGTATAATTTTTACTATGCCATTTTTTTGTCAGTATAATTATTGTTGTACCACTGAATTTATGTTGCAAAGCAATTAAATATAATACATTTATTTATTTTTTTATTTTTTTTATTAGTTTCAAACCATCCTATAGTCTTCTCAAATCAGTGTCAATTGGGTGCCCAACTGTGACAGCTTACCCAATATAATGTGAAAAATTAACTAATGATGGCAAAAAAAGTGAAAATGTTGAAAAACTGTGATTAGTAAAAGGACACCTAGGACACTTTATGAATTGAATGCAGCAGTTATGTTGAATGTTGGATAATGTATCTGGTAAAATTATGCATTTAATTAATTCACCCATGAAGAGCATCCTGATTTAAAATGGAAATAGTGGCTATTCTAATTATTCTATTGAGGGGTGTTCATCTCATTTAAGTGTAAAATAAGTTATATAGTTCATCTATATCAATTAAGAGTTATATCACCAAATGTTTAAAGCAAGAAAATACAGTCCCAACAGTCTTAAAAAAAAAGAAGAAAAGAAAACACTGTCTGAAAAGAATGCTGTGACTAATTGTGTTCCACTTTAACAAGCCCCAAATCCCCATGCAATGCTGAGGGAGGGAAAGATAGAGTATTTAAGAGCAGGGAAGAGTTTGCTCAGTGGTAGGGAAAGACAGAACAGGGATAGAGAAGACAGACTGTTTCATGGGAGTACAGGAGAACTTTAAACTAAATATGAAAAACTGTAATTTTGCTAATTTCTTCTTGATTTTTTATGCTTAATATGTTCAGATAGGTAATGTATTGTCATTGTTTTGTATATATTTAAAACGTTTATATTTTCATGTATTTGACACTGAGGTTAACGAGTTACAAAATATGAGGAATAACTGCTGTTTATTTTTGTTGTTTTATTTTTGAAGGTCTGTACTACACACTTTAAAAAAGCAGAATGGGTGACCAATCAAACAACGTCTCTTTTACTGATTTCCAGTTAATTGGATTCAGTGACCTTAAAGGGTACCGGCCTCTACTCTTCATTCCTTTTTGCATAATCTTAATCTATACATTATTTGCTAATGGCATTTTGATTATTGTCATTGCAAAACATAGAAAACTGCATGCTCCCATGTATATTTTAATTGGACTGATTGCACTTTTGGGGTTCTTTGTGCCCATTTACTTTATTCCGAGGATGTTGGTCGGTTTTTTGTTGGACTGGAATACAATTACACGACATGAATGCCTAATACAAATGTTTTGTATGCATTTTTCTGCTTGTTTTCAGTCCACCATATTGCTTGGGATGGCTGTGGACCGATATTTTGCTATTATTTATCCTTTACGTTACAATGATTTTGTAAATATGACAAACTCACTTATTTTCTCTGCAGTTCTTAGCATTCGGAACGCAGTTGTCATTATTGCCATGGTTGGTCTAGTTGTGCCACTTACTTTTTGTAGAACAAATATGATTTACCACAGTTTCTGTGAGCATACATCTGTTGTCAATCTAGCTTGTAATGACATTTCTAAAAACTATTTAGCTCTTACAGTAGCTTTTGGTGTAACATCCACTGATTGTTTTGTGATATTCTGCTCTTATGTCATCATTTTTGTAGTTATATTTCGCTCTCCTTCGGGTGAATCCCGCCACAAAGCCATTCATACATGCACCACACACATAATGACCATAGTAATAGCCTACATTAGTGTTACTGCTGCATTTGTTGGGTATAGAGTAGCTACAATACCCCGAGATATCCGTATCTTAACTAGCGCAATGTATCACCTTGTTCCTGCAATATGTAACCCTATTATTTATGGTCTCAGAACCACAGAAATTAGAACTCAAATTGTGAATCTTTTTAAATTTAATAAAGTTACTACATATTGATTGTCAAATACAGTCCATCTAAGACATTTATAATAAGAGTTTTGTCATTTTCTTGTGCAAAATTGTCTATTGTAGCTTTTGTTTTTTCATCCAGGATGAGAGTCTGCAGAAAAATTCCAACCAAATTTTTTCTAGTTTGTTGTTCACCATATTGTCACGTTTTATGTGTGTTTTCATTCATGTCTGGTTTTCTAGTATTGTGTTTTGTGTGTCGATTGGTTCAGACATCCTCAGTTTCCCCTGCCTGTTTGTCTTGATTAGCGTTTGAGTTCAGGTGTGTCTAGTTAATAAGTCTCGTTAGTTCCTCTGTTTGCAGTGTACTTAAGTCCTGTGTGTCTTTCTGTTCAGGGTCAGTTCTACGTTTTGACTACGTTGGTTGTTAAGTCCTTATTCCAGAGAATCTCCAGTGTTTTGTAAAGTTGTGAGTTTGTTGAATAAGTTTAATAAAGAGAAGCTTCTGCATCTGGATCCTGACAACTTCCTCTGTACTGCAACCAATGTTTTGTGACACATATGTGCATGAGTTCATTGTACTCACAACTTGCTCTCTATTGGTATTTACTGCTGCTAGTTCCATTGCACTAATTTGATAACTTAATGTTTAAAAAATTGCATTTTCCAATTAACTGCTTTATTATCGTGTTCATGCATTGTATACTGTAGTTTATTTCCAACCAAAGAGAAGGTTGCGGGTGTGTCTCGCTCCTTCCCTTGCAGTATGCCATGGGTGGGTGTTTCTGACACCTGCGTAGTATGGGTTCTCTTCATCTTCTACAAAGTATAAGAAAGACAAAGACAAAAAGTTGAAGTCACTTTGCGGTAGACAGGCTCCCTGGAAGTATGGTGTTCACATTGTAAAACTAATACTTGTGTCTACAATTTAAGTAATTGCAACCTTAAAACTCATAATTCAGGTGAATAGTATAATATCAACTAATATTTACAGTATTAAATAAAAAAATTAAAAAACAGAGGACTCTACTCACTCCTCTTACTTTAACTCACTCCTGTTATTTCTGTCATATGAGTAACAGGATTGAAAGTAACAGGATGGATTTTTTACTCAATAGTTTCTTCACTATTACAGTTCTCAAGGTTTACTAATCGTGAAAAGTGTTGATTATAGAATTATATTTAGATCTATAGCATTATATTTACACCTTAAAAAAGGGCCATATTTTGACAGTAATAACGCTGTTTTCCATTAAAACAGCAATATACCGTAGAAAAAATGCATTCTGGGTGATTTTTGTCGTTTTCGAGAAAGTAGCCTACAGGAATATACTGTGAATTAACAGCGCTCAAAGACGACACTCAGCGGCTGTGTTCCAAATCACACCCTATTCACTATTCCCTACACTAATATAGTCCACTTGTTTGAGTGAATAAAAACAAGTGAGTTAATTCAGACTCTGATGAACACCTGCTGTTAACAAGCAGAATCACTGAAGGAAAGAGGAACAAGAAGAAGAGAAAAAAGATGAAATCAACTGAAGATAAAAGAAGACATTAAATCTATGAAAATCTCAGCAGAGGAGGATTAAACAACTCCACAAAGAGAATTACCAGTTTCACTTTTTACTAACCAGATTGGCTTTATTTCTGTCAGACGTTTACAGAAGTTGTTATTAAACAGTGATTGTAACCGAGGCCCACTGTGGCCCAGGTAAATTTAGCAAATAAATTTGAGACGATCAAATTAAGGAATAATGCCTGACTATGCCACCTTGGGAATTTCACCCAAAGAATCTAACTAAAAGGCTTTACACAGGTTCCCTACCCAGTGGCAAGCAAAACGTGGAGACACACATATCAGTCAAATACAAAAGTTTTATTATAATGGCATAAAAGCATAGATTAGACAACCTTACACATCAACTTTAATACAGACTTACATAAGTCACTTCAAATGTCATGGAGCTGCGGCCAAACTACAGGGAAGATGCTCCAATAATAAGGAATCTCCCAATCTGCACAGCACACTCACATACCAATTAAAGAACCCCAGTGCACGCCACAGACCACAGCACACAATGAAGAAACACCACCACCATCTATAGAGGAATGGGCGCACTGGTCAATAAGGCCTGCAGCTCCTAGACAAAAATAACTCAATACACACACACACACACACACACACATTAATACAATCTATGGTACCAATTACACAACTGTAAAGAAAAAAAAAACTTAAACACAATACACTTTAACTCAAAATGAACTACAACAAATTAAACTAAACCCCAAAACAAAATAAATAAATTAAACAAAAACAATAAACTCAATTTAAATTGAGACAGAGAAGGAAAAATTAAATCAGCTTAAATAATTCCACATTAATAGGAAACCTACATTACAATAAACAAGAAACAGAATCAATACTAAAGATTTACAAAACCACGATCAAACAAAAATTCTAAATAACTGATACGCAAAATACAAACTGATTTGAATAAAATAAACGAAGAATCCAACAAATTTAACAAAACTAAGTACAACACAAAATAAAAACACTCAAAGCCTTTTGTTGAAACAAAACATGTACACACAAAGACACAGTTCATTGGCACGGGTCAAACACCACCACGACCCAAAACACACACGGACTCAATGCAAGTTGACCATAGGACGAGACAGCGGTGCTGCAACTGCAAGGATGTTATTCACTCTGCAATCTGCGCAAGAAACATACGATTAACATTCAATAATCTATGGAGAAAACAAGAAAAACTACGACTTACCGAATGACAGCTGCGGGAACCGGGATGTAGCTGTAAGTTTAATTAGGCCTACTCAGCCTATTTGCAACAGCCGTCACCCGTACACAAAACATCAACTGAAATAAAACACAAATTGCAACTCGCACCACTTCCATGGCTGATAAGCGGATATAATAAATTAAACACATACCTGGAGGAGGACAGATGCAAACTCATAGCCATCAGCCGATTAGAGCAGCTGTGACAAAACGGCAAACGCGAAAGCGACAATAAACACAGCCGCTCTCCTTTACCAAACCGAACCACAGTCACGTTCAATAGCAACAGCGGAAACCACACCACATCCGGGAAATAATGCTCTGCCTAGGTGCATTCGACAATGGCTTTTATAGCCCGCACAATTGATGACATTAAAAATGGCCGGCCCAACCATTTAACTCGGGAAATCATGCCACACAGTGACAGAGGTTTATATGTCATTTTATTTTCATTTGATGTTACCATGATGGTGATCAGTGTTTGATTTAATTGGGCTCTTGCCCCCTGACTTTTGAACAAAAGTGTTTGTTTTTTTGGCTGTGATAGCTGTGTCTCTAAAATACATTTGCTATAAAGCTGAAAGAAAACTGGATCAGTTGATTATTAGTTAATGGTCACAATAGTGATGGGCAAATGAAGCTTTGGTGAAGCACTGAACCACTTAGAAGAATTGTTTTGAAAATGGGTTCATTACTCAAAGCTTCAGTAACAGCGCCCTTGCCTGGTGAAGTGCCAAGGCTGCATCTATGGTAAATTATCTTGGCTAGATAGTGGACAGGAGGCTTTAAGACGAGTGAAATAAATCTAGTGCACGCACCTACCTATAAAAAGGTGAGGGTACACATTGTTGTGATTTATCCAGTACACCAGTGGGTCTTCAGATCTTTCCAGTGGTGGATCCGTCATGTACTGCTGTACCTCCACTGCAGTGGAAGCACCAGACTGGTTTGCGTGTGGCGATGGCGCTGCAAACCACTCAGTTGATTCATTCAGAGAATGAAGCAGTTGCTGCTTCGGATGACATATGTCACGTTATTTTACCGTACCAAAGCAACCTTGGTTCAGGAGCAGTGGTTCAAATGGAATTGTTGTTAATGGTTTGAAGCACGTATCAAAGCTTCAGTGTCAGACTGCCATCACTAGGTCACAATCACCATCTAGTGGTCACTGATCTCATTTAATGTCTAATATATGACATATGGGTGATGTTTTGGATTTTGGTATCACTGTGATTTTACAGATCGAGGTCTATCAGAGTTTTGCCAACCAGAAAATATGAAACATTTTATAAAGTTAATGCGCAGAACATTATTGAACTTCTAGATCAGCCAGACACACACAGAGATCAAGAATCGGCGTATGAATCTCAACAATGGTGACAATCAAAAAAGTTTAATGCTGCAATGCATTAGGTACCAGCATAGTACAAAAAAAATTGTGCATGACTCCCAGCATGCATTGCGGCATTAATAAATTATGCAGCTGAATTGTCTGGTTATTTTCTTTAATTTTTACTTTTTGCTGTTGGTTTTGTGTTGACTTTTAGGAGTGTGTTTTGCGATGTTCAGATTTGATATCTTTTTTGTTGTTTTTTGTTTGTTAGACGTATGAGAAAAAAAAAGTCAATCTGGTTAGTAATAAGTGAAGCTGGTAATGCTATTTTTTGGAGTTGTTTAATCCTCCTCTGCTGAGATCTTCAGAGATTTAATGTCTTCTGTGGCTGAAGTCAGTTGTAGTTCTTGTGTTTCGCTTTTTTATCTTCTTGTTGTTCCTGTCTTGTTAACATCAGGTGTTCATCCCTAATGCTCAATCATCAGTTAATTAGTCACTGAATTATATCATTAACTTCAACACTGCTTCAGTGTTACTCCTACACTCTGTAGTGTGGACACACAAGTGTTCATTTAAAACTGAAGATTTTGCAGTGGGGTTAAAAGGGTTAAATGTGTCAAATAAATAAAAAACAGAGTGAAGCGTAATTTAACGGTAATCAACTGTAAAATAATTTACGACATAAAACTGTAGAAAATCAGCAATTTACTGGTAACCCAGCTGCCAGTAGATTACCGTAAAATCAAGGAAAAACTGTAATATACTGTAAAACGTCACAGTCAGATTTACTAAATGAAAGAGGTTAATTTCACTGAAATATTAGAGAAAGTTCATAGAAAAAAGTTATGCAAAGTCAATAACTGATAAGGAGAGTAAATATTAAACTGAAGTGTTTTATGTGTTTTTGCACAAGATGATATAGGAGAGATCTGTTAGTTTAATTAATTAGTTTTGTGGGTCACCATTGTGCTGGAGAGTAGAGCCTGTGCTTCAGTCAAAGATGAGCAGAGAAACACTGATGTCATGCTGTCTGTTGCTTTATTTAATGGCAGTAACTGTGTAGTTGCTGATGCAGTGACAACCTCCTTGCTAAGTACGCTAAGTGTTTGCTAAATGCGAACTCCAAAGATTTTAAAGTCATGTTTTTAATTAATTCACTATTACACATTAGGTGTTTGTTTTATATTAAGAAATGTTCATTTTCAGTGGACTCAAATTAAGTAAGTTTACAGTACCATCAGTATAAATACTAGTTTTTAAACTCGAACTGTTTGAAGCAATCGGTTTCCCAAATGATATGAGTTACCTTCCATGGTATTTTTACGGTAACATACTGTAAAAAAGGAGAGCTGTAAATTAACAATAGAAGGCTGTAAATTAGCAGTACATTGCTGGCAACACAGCTGCCGGTAGATTACCATTATTTTAGGGTGCAATTTTTTACAGTGATCGTGGCATGAAAGGTTGCAGTGATGAGCACTGTAACCGATCAGACATGTTGAGCACATGAAGGCAGTGATCTCGTCATTGCATTTTTATTTCTGCATACTAGCAAATGCTTTCATCATAAGTAACAGTGCAAATACAATGTAAATAAGAGATCTGGGGCCTCATTTATAAACGTTGCGTATGCACAAAAGAAGGCGTACGCCGCTCTCTACGCAATAATTGGTATTTATAAAAAGCAAACTTGATGGGAAAATGTGCGGTCCTTCACGCAAACTCTGACCCAGGCGTACGCACAAAAACGGGTGAAATGAGAAATGGCGACACCGTCGGCAGATGGAAGAAACACGTGAAAGTGTGTGAAACTGTAGACCGTTAGACTGTAGACTGTAAAAGAAATGGCAATACTGCCTCTCATAAATAACATGAAGACTTCACAAAGCAAGTCTTATAATTAACAACCTACACGAACACCCATTTGATCGATCTGCAGTGTAAAACAAACAAAATCAAACGAAGATTACAACAGAAATGCAAATTAACACACATTTGCAAAAAGAAAAGTGAAATATGTTCTGCAATAATATTGGCATGTTATGAGTTAAAGGGTTAGTTCACCCAAAAATGAAAATTCTGTCAGTAATTACTCACCCTCATGTTGTTCCAACCATGTAAGTCTTTCGTTCATCTTCGGAACACAAATTAAGATATTTTTTGATGAAATCTGACAGAATTTTGACTCCTCCATAGGCTTCCAGTGTGACCGAAAACTCACCGGCCCAGAATAGTTATTAAAACATCGTTAAAATAGTCCAAGTAACTACAGTGCACTACATTAAGTTTATCATGCGACGAGAATACTTTTTGTGCGCAAAAACAAACAAAAATAACGACTTTATTCCACTTTTCATTTCCTTCTCTCTGGGCCTCGTAGTGTTTTTGCGCTGCGCGTCTGTGTTGCACGTCATCACGCAAGACACACATGACTGGCGTCGGCCAATAGTGAGCCTACGTGGTGACGTGTGACACAGACGCGCTGCGCAAAAACACTACGCAAACCAACTAGACATCCAGAGAGAAGAAATGAATAGTGGAATAAAGTCGTTATTTTTGTTTGTTTTTGCGCACAAAAAGTATTCTCGTCGCTTGATATACTTAAGATTGAGCCACTGGAGTCACTTGGACTATATTAACGATCTCTTTAATAACTTTTCTGGGCCAGCAAGTTTCGGTCACACTGGAAGCCTATGGAGGAGTGAAACATGGCTCAGATTTCATCAAAAATATCTTAATTTGTGTTCCGAAGATGAACGAAGGTCTTACGCGGTTGGAACAACGTGAGGGTGAGTAATTACTGACAGAATTTTAATTTTTGGGTGAACTAACCCTTTAAGAGAGGGGTCAGCTCCGGTGTCCCCTTTCCCCCACCCGTGGCAGACACACTCTGGCGATGGAGCGCTAGACGCTTTTTTGCATCGACTTTGATGTCCGACCATTTTTATTTTTTATTTCGGCCACGGTCCAAGGTTGTGAGGCTGCAGCATTAATGCCGTCTGCAACCTTTTGCCACTCAAGTGCCTTTTTGGCATTAGTAATGCCCACACTGTGCCCTCCAAACAACATTTTACTCCTCTTTTCCACCTCGCCAACGATAATTTGGTAATAAACATTGAGTGAAGTTACGTTTCTTGGTTTTCCTCTCTGTGTTTGCCATGATTTCGCAATCGATGAATATTAACTTGTGGGCGTTTCACTGACTATTTATGGGCAACTATGGGCGTGACATGAAGCCGCAAAAGCTGCGCTACATTTAGAATTGATTGTGATTTATTAAGGGAAAACTGCGTAGGATCTGCGTGCGCACGGTTTTATAAATCCCAATATTTCTGTGTGTACGCATGTCCTATGTTTCATCCGTATGCCACTTCTGACGCAAATCCTACACAAAGTTTTATAAATGAGGCCCCTGTTGATTATAGCGGGAGTTTTGGCGAGAATCCAGTCACACGCTGTTTGATTGACAGCACCAGCAATTATAAATGGTGTGTTCTTTGATCGATCGCTTTCTATATTTAATCACAGTTTAAATAACAGATTGTTTTCATCCTACTAAGAGAAACAGTGTTAAGTTGACCCCACTTAGTCACTGGCTTGATTTACAGACATTAAACATTTTTGAAACAAAAACATGCATTAGCCAATATGAGGAGAGTCTCAGCATGAAAGACCTGTAGATCAACATTTCTCTCTGATACGGTAATGAAATTAAATGAAATGTGGAGGATTTCAATTGTGACAATATGATTGACAGGCCAGTTTACTGTGACAGGATGCGACAGAGAGCAACCGTTAAAGACACAGTTGTATGTTGTGTTTGTATGTCCCAAAGCCTGTCTACTCTTCTGCTAAACACTCAAAAGTATCTACTTTTTCTTCACAAAAAGAGTACATAATTTTAGGGCATAGTATAAGTAGGTGAATTGAGACGCAGCACGAGGCTTACTTCTGCAACCCCTGCATTATGTTCCATCTCAAGAGCGTGACGGACATCTCATGGACAACTATCATTTCTCGGAGATGGCCTTGTGTGAGTACTTTAACATTGAAATGTGTTTTTACAGTTATAACTCAGTGTTCAAAATTGGGAACTGGCTTTTCAGATTAAAATCTTTAATGTTGACGTTTTATTGTTTTTGAGCAAAGAAAAGCACACTAGGTTTCATTTTGTGTCACCAAAATGAACACAAAAGCAAAAAAAATCACACCGTAGTAGACTATTATTAAATGATGTACAAACAAAACATACACAAAAATAACATTTTTCAATAAATAGTTTTTGTTTGGATAAGAACTGTTTCTTACCAAGAAGGAAAATTCTGGACACACATCAACAACATTCAGAAATGCATTTGTGAATGGCCTTGTGTTTTATTCATATACCACTGTTGATCTGTCTGCGTTCAAGGACCAACCCGATCTCAAATTTTAAGAGGTGGCTAATTCGTACGAATTCATATGAATGACCTACCCCTGACCCCACCCCTAAACCTACCCATCACGTGGGTTTAGACAAATCGTACGAATTCGTACGAGTACGACATGTCTTAATCCTACATGTCAACGATTCTGCCAATGATATTATTCATCACCACCTTGTGGAATCTTTAATAATAGTCTCTAAACTATAAGAGTGGATTGGAAAAGACATTCGTGGTCAAGAACCCTGGTTAAACTCCATGCTAAATTGCTTCAGGTATCTTATTTGAAAGCAATGCAGCCTCCTTATGTGGCTTTTGCAATTGACCCAGTCTTCAGAGCTGATTAGGAGAATCATACTTACTACTGCAAATGTCTTTAATGATAGTAACTTAGGTGTCAAGCTGAAGGTGGTTGTTTTGATAGACCTTTCGTCTGAAATTGCCAAAGGCTGCAAAGGTTTGTTTTATCCGGTTGTGGATTTTGTGATTGATATCGCTGTCCTCTGATAGAATGCTGTCTGGTTTTTAATGTTTAAAGCTGGCATAGTTAGAAGTGTTGACTGACAGGCAGAGTCTGCTGTAGGCCTTCACTGCAGCAGCAAGGATGGTTTGCTGGTCTTCTGAGGAGAGAGAAGACCAGCAAACCATAATGGTGGTTGCATGGAGCCTTTGGATATTAAAAAGATTTCTGTCTAGCCTGAAGTCAAGAGTGATCCAACTACTACTTTCAAGCTTGCCATGAAGAAGCTCCATGACACATAGGAGGAATTATTAACACACACTCTTGTCATGCACAATTTTTTTTTTTTTTTTTAAACTAATGCTTTTCAATCAGTCAAAACTGTATTATATTATGTATATTGTTTATTTTTGGCAGGCTAAAGACATACTTAAAAGGATTGTCAATGTTATTGTCAACATTGTTTCAACATGTGATGTTTTTTTTTTAAATAAAATTAAATACATTTAAAAGTAAACAATCAGAAGCTGACCAATGATGCAATATAAACCTGGTGTTTTCTTTTTTCAATACACAGGTATGATCTCTTGTTATAAGTGGTCAGAGTCTTATTAACACAAAAATAAGATAATTGGACCCTTGGTGATGTCAACTGTACCTCATGGTTCAATCTAATCTTAAGCCTCCCCTTGAGTGCTACTTAGTGTGTTTACCGCCAAGTGTTAAGTTTGACCCTTGTTATAGCAACAAAAACATATAGGACCCTTGAGATGGGTCTTGCTAAACAAAGTCCAGTAATGAGTGATGAATTAGAGCTTTCTAAGAGTTCTCTAACTACTGTCATAATGGGGCAAAGTTACATAAAGTTTATCACCATGACTCTTAAATATCAGTCAGACATTATAATATATTAGAATAAACAGAAAAATAATACTTGTAAAAATTGCAGTATTATGAAAGGAAAGTTTACTGTCCATCCATCCACAGTGTTTCCATGCCAGTGGCCTGAGAGACTGGGATAGGCTCTAATTCCCCTAATCTACATAGGACAAACAGTTTGGAAAATGGATGTATAAATGGAAAATCACCATGCACATTTAAACAGCCTGATCGTATTCTGAACTTTGATCTTTTAAAAATTGCCTTTCCACAAGTTGATAACACCAATGACCAGAAATCAAGGGACAATTTTTTTTTTTTTGTATTGTTATTTAATTTTTTTGTACACTTGTTAGACCTTGCAAATGCAAGTAGTAGGAAAACAAAATGAGTATAAATGCAAATGCATAAAAAAATACAAAGCAGTGGTATGAAGTGCACAAAATTTCATATAATTTATTATAATAATGATTCTACAGCATGACTTCGACCAGGGTTTAAATAAGAACATCTGTATAATAATAAACACTGACCTCCAAACTATTACTTTCAAACAAACTCTTTTAAGATGTTCAGTCCTGTGTCTGCTGGGAAACTTCCCGCTAAAACTTTAGAATGTTAGGGGATAATGTTCTATCAATGTTATCAATAAACATGTTTAAAATGTTTTAGAGAGTGTTATCCTACCTTTTAGGAGAACATTCTGGTAAAAAAATAAACAAGTAATAAAAACTCAGTGAGTGTTTTAGCGCAATTTTCTGACGTCATGGGATCACAACACTAAGAGATAGTAAATCTTTTCCTGGATTTTTTTTGTGCGTTCCCGAGATTAGACCTTCCTTAACATAATGCCGAAAACCCGAAGTCTCTAGGTGGTCTGGTTGAGGAGTAGATAGAAGTGCAAGATTGGTGCGCACAGACAGAACAGAAATCATGAGTTAACAATCGCAATTTTGTCTGGTGGAAAATTGCGCTAAAAATAATAATAATAATTTAGCTACAGAAAACATTACAAGAACATACCATAATAGTCTCAAAACATTCATAGAACAATAACATTTCTAGCTGGGATGAGCTCATATTGTGGCCATAGTATGAGCACACAACCTTTTAGCCTTTTAGTTTGCGGATCAGACAGAAGTTGTCGGCGATTCTTTCTTTTGTAAAGTCAATATGAAACCTCCTCCATCCAGCAGATGGGAGTTTTACCATAGACAGTATATAAACTGGACACAGCGACCCCATAAGTTTCAACGGAGAGAAGTGAAGCAGATTAGAAGCCCTCATTTCCTGATTGCCGAGCGTACTGCGCACACTCAAACTGAGTTTGACGACGTGGATGTGACGTGAGCAGCCTGCCTGACAGTTGTAAGTTTTCTAGTAGCTGTGCCAAACTAAATCTGAACCATTCCCTTCCGAATCTTGCAGAGACGGAAAGCGTGAGTAGGATCTGTCCATGAGCTAGGAGCAGGAGCAATGTCATGACTCTCTATGGGCTTCTCCCTTGACTTTATCGGACTTTATGCCTCCACGTCCCCCCGATTGACTGCAAGCTTCTCTTCCTGTTTCTACGGTAATTTCCAGAGAGTCGTGTGGTTATGATGCAATCGTTAGCCTACTTTTACAAAAACTGCTTCTACGGGGCCATAACGTAAGATACAAGGTAATGGAGCCTTTTATACATTGTCGTGTTTCTTTAGAAATAAACCATGGACAAATGGAGTCTTTAAACGCCTCAGATGTAAAGTTATTCGCTGTCAAAGTGACGCCAAAATGAATGGGAGTCAATGGGATGCTAACAGCAGGTGAAGGCTTGTTAGCCAATGGCGGCTCCCGGGGGTACCTTCAAAATAATATGAAACGCTGCCCCCCTGAGTTTTACTTACTCAAAAATGTTCTGAGGGCAGAAAGGAAAATGATTGGTTTACAGCTTCAACCAATGAAACTGAAGCAAGGGCGGGGTCAAGACGTTTGAACGTGCAGTGCGAAGGGATTTAGGAATAGTCGCAATACAAGACAGATGTTCGTGGGAGAACGCATTTATTGCAAGGTAAGTGAATTTACTATTTTGTAAAAATTCAACATTGTCTAATGTTTACTAAGATAATTAGCGAACACTAAAATTTATTGTATGCATTTTGATTCGACTGTTTCAAAAGTCGACAACAACAAAACTGACAAGCTGTTCTGACACTGACAGTACCGGTCAACCTTTCTTTGTTTGAAACTGGTGGACAAGAAGATACAGCATTCATTCATTCATCACATTTGTCATTATTCTAACAATGTTTTAGAAATCTGAAACACCTGCCAGAACAGCAGTCGACACATTAGACCTACAGTCAGATGGATTACCTAACATAATTGAAGGTTGACCAGCATAAACACACAGGACATCGTAGTAATTATACTGTTGGTACTATAACCCCATTGCTAAAATGTAGTCTTCATTTGATTGTTTTAATCGTCTGCGAGCGAAAATAAAAGGCTAAACTATTGATAGCATACAAGTCTAAACTAACTGATGAAACTAACTACTGATAGTTAGCTAATGCTATATCGGGTGCCATTAGCAAAAGCTACATATACTACATACCTTCATAATTATGAATAAATGAGGAGGCGTAAAACTTAAATCCCTTGTCTAGCAGAGGACTCGGGGCTCTGGACGTCTGTTTGGCAATACGGTGTACATTGGAAATTGATATTAGGGGTAGCTCCTGCAAACACCAGCTAGAAGGTCGCCATTACTACGCTGTGTTTACCTCAGTAGCTGACGACTGGAAGTAGTTAAACCCGTTTTGTAGAAGCCGGAAGAATGTTGCGCATAACCCCTATATGAGTTTCAGTGAGTGCACAGTGCGGTTACACTTTTAGCTCACTGTGAACTCACATTGTGATCATATGGAGAGATCACTGTGAGATCAACGTGTTGACTGGGTAATAAGCAGAGTGTACGCGCGTTGTGGACCCGCCTATAGGTGGACATTACTAACACGATCTTTAAATAACAAAAGAATAAATGAATACGAGGTCGTGAAAATGATAACTGCGTCGCGCTGAAACTAGCAAAAGACATTTGCGTCGCGCCTGGAGCTGCATTGCACCGAGTGTATGATAGGGCCCTTAGTTGTAAACTAGTTGTGCACTCAAAGTTTACTACAGTTACACTTTTTAAGTATACTTAAATTTATACTTTTATAAACTAAAAAGTGGGCCAGTTAAGTCCCAAGTATTATTGAAACAGTACAAGTATACTTCTAGTACATTGGTATTGGTATACTTACTTCATAGAGTATTCTTAAAAATATACTTGAACTTTACTAAGGTATAGCCTACTTAATAAAATGAACTTGAAGTATACTTATTTTTTTATAAGGGATATATACTGTGAGCATATATAATGCATAAGTGAAAACCTGTGGCTGGTTCTATTCCAACATGGGAATAGTTTACAGACTCATGGGAACACGGCATAGTGTATTTAGAGACCATGATTTCATGTCATGCTTTCATTTCACTCTTACATGTAAGAAAAAGAATTATGAGAGTTAAACAATAGTTATGATAGTTATAGAGAGCACAGGTTAATGCATGAAAGGCCCATGTAATTAAACATAACATCATATCTTGTATCTTTATCTTTATATAATGAAACATTCACTGAACATCTAACTTGTAAAGGTCAGCTTGATTTTTTTTTCTCTTCACAGCAACAAGTACAACAAAGAAGCCTCACAAAGAAGGTAACATTAAGTGTATTCTAATCCTTTATGAATCCTTTATCTAATCCTAGATGAAAAGCACATTCACTCTGCATTTTAATTCATATTGTGAAAGTGAAATCACTGAATAATTGTGAGCAATACTGTAGAATTTTTTCATTTATCACTCTCAAATGTAGCACAGCCTACTGGACATACATGGAAAAATGGTTTAGTTTTTATCTTTAGTCATTAATTCCTTTTTTTTTTTTTATGAACAGCATGAAGAATCTTTCTGCACAAAATATTTCATTCACAGACTTCAATCTGATTGGTTTCTACAGCCAAGGAGAATGGAGGCCTTTTTTATTTATCCCTTTCTTTCTGATGTTTTTACTGTCTATCACAGCAAATTCTATTCTCATATATTTAATCATATGTCAGAAGTCTCTGCATTCTCCTATGTATGTACTAATAGGTTTAATGGCTGTTGTAGACTTGATCTCGCCTGTATTTTTTGTACCTAACATGCTTCTTAGCTTTTTATTTAATTGGAGTGGGATATCTCTAACAGGTTGTTTGATACAAATGTTTTGCATTCATTTTGTTGGCTCATTTCAGTCCACTTTGCTTTTTTGGATGGCACTGGACCGTTACTTTGCAATATGCAAACCACTTTACTATCATAAATACATGGAAATCTCTAACTTTCTAAAGTTTATTGTTGTCCCATTAATCAGAAATGGACTCCTGAATATCACCGTGGTCTCTCTGGCTGGAAAACTGTCATTTTGTTTAACAAATGTGATCGATCACTGTTTTTGTGAACACATGGCGTTGGTTCAGTTAGCATGTGGAGATATATCTATTAATAACTTAGTAGGACTTTTGTCTGCTTTCCTTATACCAACTGCAGATTTCATTCTCATTACTGCTTCCTATGCTGTGATTTTTACCTCTGTGTTTAAATCTGGGAAGGCCCACATGAAGGCCATAAACACCTGCATTACTCACATCATTGTTATGACATGTAGTTTGATTTTTGCCCTGATTGCGTTTATGTCATACAGAATAAGAAATAATTTTTCTACCAGCAGTCGTGTATTTGTGAGCACAATGTACATACTTTTTCCAAGTTGTTTTAACCCTATTGTTTATGGAGTGAGAACAAAAGAAATAAGACAACGGTTTATTCAGTTTATTAGAGAAGTAAAAGTCTTTCCTTTGCAAAGAAATCCAATTTAAAAAAAAAGATCAACAATATAATATGCTGATACTGTAACATTTTAAAAAGGCTGTGGTTTGTTAAAGCTATAGTTTAAAATGGCCATATAGGCCCTATTTGAAAATATGGGACTGAAAATATGTAGTTAATAATAAACATACTGTAAACACTGATGGTAATTTACAAGAATGATATCCTTGTTCACAATTTTTGTATCCAGAACTGAAGGAGTTACTGACGAATTCAATTAGCAAAAAAACAGCATTCTCCATCAGCTACAATTTTTCTCCAGCCTGTCTGATAAAGCTTACTAAATAGAATAATATCTTTTTATTCCATTTATACTCTTTTCCTTGTAAGAGAAATACAACTCGTTACCTGTATGTTTTCTATTAGTGCCTACTTACTTGCAGTATACACACCTCTAAGAAGCCAATCTCACTACTAGAATATCGTAAAAATCAGGTATTCAACCATATAATCATTTTCAGTAATATAGGGTGTACCAAAGCTTAGAATCTGTAATTATCTGTAATCATAATATGACATGTAAATTAAGCTTCATATACAGATTTGAATATATATATATATATATATATACACACACATACATATATATATATATATATATATATATATATATATATACACACACACACATACATACATACATATATACATATATATACTACTACCAGGAGAGGGAGACAATAATGTATGAGATAATTGGAGAAGGAATAGCATGAACCTGCATATCTTTTTCTCATTACTGCTTTATTATTTCACTTAAAGCTTATTTTTATTATTATTAATATTATTATTATTATTATTATTATTATAAACCAGAAGGTGCTTTCTAGCAAAGCTTTGGTCATGGCATTTGACCCATTACCCAAAACAATTTTTGTTATTTTATAAAATAACCTGCGTTATTTTGTTGATGCCATCAGTCATTCGTTTAAAAAATATATACATTTTCTTTAGACACTACATTTTTAGATTTCTAATCATGTCTTTCTGATAACATTTTTTAAAAAAGAATTCTATTTTATGCCTATGCTTAGATGCTTAAATGCTATTTAACTCGTTAATTATTGCTAAAATGCAGTGTTGAAGTGCTCATTGATGCCCACTCCAGTTGGTGGTGGCCTAGGAAACCTCCTGGGTTGCCAATGCCTAGAAAAGGCCCTACAATAATCTCATGTATGTAGCGACTGAGATAAATCAGACACAATTATTTGTCATATGTAACAAATAATCTTTTAAACTCACTCTGGGATCTATGGTCCCATTGCCACAACAAGGGCAAGAAGAGTCTTGGTAACCATGACTACAATCAGATAAGTTGGTTTTATTGCTGTTAAAAATGTGGTCATGGAAGACAGAAACAGTCCTCAAAACAGACTTTGCTGCATTAATTTATAGACAAACTGATCTATAAATGAACATGCATCCCAGAAAATTGTGTGAATGATTTACTGTCTTGTGTAGTGTCTTTTAATTCTATAATTTTTTTTGATACTGTGTATTTTATGATAGAGCCAACGGTCAATGTAACCTCACCTATACCATGTTTGGTCTCTATAAATTGGTACTTTGAAGATCGAAATAATTGTGTACATGATACGCCGATAGCCGCGCAGCATATTAGTATTACAAGAATCTTTCTTAGTTTCTTCATCAGAAACCAATCCAGCTGCACATGCAAATGAGCACGCTTAAAACAAAGATTCATAAATCTACCACAGAGGAATTTTCCCGCTTGGAAATTCCACCTTTCTCATTGGTCAAGCAAACCCGGAGAGGAGGGGCCTTTCTCAGGCTTCATTAGAGACAAATTCACAGTGACTCCCCCTCTTCTTCTGGACTTCACTGCTGCTTCTTCGGGTTGATGTCTGTGGGGACTCCCACTGGGCCCATGGGCCGTGATCACAGCCTGCTATGCCTTCACTCTCCCAACAGAGTCAGACTGTATTTTCTTCAATACAACTCAGAAGAAAACTGCAACTTTACCATCACTGAATAATAATAATAATAATAAATTGAATTTTTATAGCGCTTTTCTCTAACTCAAAGTCGCTTTACAAGGCAGAGAAATAAAAATAAAAAATAAAAATAATAATAATAATAATAATAATTGGGGGGGGGGCTATGGATAGGCAGAGGTGAAGAGATGGGTCTTGAGGCAGGTCTGAAAGATGGTAAGGGACTCAGAGGTGCGGATCTCAGGGGGAAGGGAGTTCCAAATCCTTGGAGCTGCCCTCGAGAAAGCTCTGTCCCCAAAACTACAGAGTTTGGACTTGGGGATGGATAGGAGACCGGCTGAGGTGGATCTGAGGGACCGTGAGGGTTGGTAGGGGGAGAGGAGGTCAGTGAGGTATGATGGGGCCAGGTGGTGGATGGCTTTGTAGGTAAGAACCAGAATTTTGTATTTGATCTGGTGGGAAATGGGAAGCCAGTGCAGTTGTTTTAAAACTGGCGTGATGTGGTGCCAGGATTTGGAGCGGGTGATGAGTCGGGCGGCTGCATTTTGGACCAGTTGTAGTCTTTTTATGTAAGTTGAGCTTATACCAAGGAGTAGTGAGTTGCAGTAGTCCAGTCATGAGGAGATGAAGGCGTGAATGAGTCTTTCAGCAGCAGGGGGTGTGAGTGAGGGTCTGATTTTAGCAACATTGCGGAGGTGAAAGAAGGATGTTTTAATGACCTGACGGATGTGGGGCTCAAGGGAGAGGGTTGAATCAAAAATCACGCCAAGGTTGCGTGCCTGGGGAGATGGGGAGACAATGGTGCCGTCGATGGTGAGAGTGGGGTTATTGGTTTTGCCGAGTGTGGATTTGGAGCCAATGATGAGGAATTCTGTTTTATTGCTGTTGAGTTTGAGGAAGTTCTGTTGCATCCAGATTTTTGTAGCTGACAGACAGGAGTTGATGTGGGAGAGGGGAGGATTGTGGGGGGACTTTGTGCTGAGGTAGATCTGGGTGTCATCGGCATAGCAGTGGTAATTCAGGTTGAAATGGCGAAATATCTGACCAAGGGGAAGGATGTAGATGATGAAGAGGAGGGGGCCGAGTACGGAGCCTTGGGGAACGCCTTGTGTGACTGTGGCTGTGGCAGAGGTGTGGTTATGGAGAGAGATGAAGTGAGATCTATTGCAGAGGTAGGAACGTAGCCAGCTGAGTGCAGTGCCTTCGATACCGAGGTTTTTAAGTCTGGTGAGCAGAGTGTTATGGCACACGGTATCGAAGGCTGCACTCAGGTCGAGAAGGATAAGAATGTTGAGGGAATCAGTGTCAGCAGAGGTGAGGAGGTCATTGAGGACTTTGAGGAGAGCAGTTTCTGTACTGTGGAGGGGGCGAAAACCAGATTGGAGGGGTTCATATTGATTATTGGCATGAAGATGGGTTTGTAGTTGTGAGGCGACTATGCATTCCAGGGTTTTAGACAGAAAGGGGAGGTTGGATATTGGGCGGTAGTTGTTGAGTGAAGAGGGATCCAGACCGGGTTTCTTGAGGATTGGAGTGACAGCGGCAGTTTTGAAAGCAGAGGGGACAGATCCAAGGGACAGTGAGGAGTTGAAGAGGTTAGTGAAGTAAGGGCAAAGTACAGGGAGGCAGGACTTAAGGAGTGGAGTAGGGAGGTAGTCAAGTGAGCATGTAGTAGGTTTGGAGGAGCTGATGAGTTTGTAGATTTCAGGAGTGGTGACCAAGTTAAACTGGGAGAGGAGGCAGTGTGGAGGAGGGTGAGTAAAGTCAGGAGGGAGGTGGGGAAGGGCAGCCATGTCTGATGCTGAAGTGGTTACTGGGAGGTTGTTTACAGAGGATAGGGACTGATAAATTATGTTGATTTTTTCAGCGAAAAAGTGAAGGAATGAGTTGCACAGATCAGGAGTAGAGGTAGGGAGGGTGATGGTCCGAGGCTTGATGAGGTTATTCAATGTGGAGAAGAGGGTTCTAGGGTTTTGACAGGGGTTGGTGAGGATGCTGGAGAGGTAGGCAGATTTGGCAAGAATGAGGGCGTCTTTGTAGGACGTGAGGTGGAGTTTATAGGCTTCATGGTGTACTGTAAGAGCTGATTTTTTTGTCAAACGTTCGAGTTGGCGACCAGTTTGTTTCATTTTTTCGGAGTGCAGGTGTGTACCAGGGTGACGAAGTGTTAAAAGTGACGGTTTTTGTTTTGAGGGGGGCCAGAGTGTTAAGGGAGGTACACAAAGCAGAGTTGAGGTGGTTTGTGAGATCATCAGGTGAGGTGAGGGTTGGGTCCAAGTGGAGAGTGGTGGAGATCAAGTCAGAGAGATGATGGGAATCAATAGATTTAAGGTTACGGAAGGTGATTTCTCTGTGGAGGCGGGGGGCGTGGAGTTGGAGAAGGAATGGTGAACCGTATCAGTTTATGATCAGAGAGGGGAAAGAGGCAAGGATGGAGGTCGAGCACTGGTTGGTTAGTGGAGCAGACCAGATCGAGGATGTGTCCTTTTTCATGGGTGGGGAATGTGACATGTTGAGTGAGAGTGAAGTTGTCCAGTAAAATGTTGAATTCCGATGACAGCTTGCAGATGGGAGAGTCTATGTGGATGTTTAAGTCACCGAGTAGCAGCAGACGTGGAGAGAGTGATGAGGCTAGTGTGAGGAGTTCAGTAAAATCAGAGAGGAAGGAGGGCAACCATCTTTGACTTCCTCACTCCTTGGTTGCCTGCGTGGCCTTTCTGGCACAGGGATGGCAGGTCACAATCTGCATGTGGTCAGCCATGTGCTCATGGAGAGAGAGAAAACCTTCAACCAGAACAGAGTCAAACAAACCACTTAAGTTCATCATTTCTTCTTCATCCAACAGAGAAGAAAATGTTTGCGACTTCCACGTTTGACACTCACCAAACCATCAACATCCTTTTCCAAGAACTTCAAGAATTGTTTCCACTGCAAACACCATGCAAGTATACATTTAATGAGGTGCTCTGAAAATGATAAACTGATGGTTCTTTTCATAGTTAAATGGATCTTTTCCATAGTCCCATTTCTTGCTTCCGGTTCCATTCTGTCACTCACCATTTTACCTATGCTTGTTTGTATGTGTGTTTAGATTAGTTATGTTTATGATTTAGTTAATACAACTTGTGCACAATACGTATTTGGTTCTGATTCTCTGCTTGCAACAAAGTTTACTTTATGATTTAGATTTTGACTACAGGCTCTTAGTAGTACTGTACAATAAGAAAGACATTTCCCTCCCCCGGAAATGAATATTTCTTAGAATTAATAAACAATTAACGCTGATTGTTCACGGGACGACCTGGTGGGTTGATTGTAATATTAATTTTACTACATTAAGTTAATTCTATAAACTGATCCAAATATTCATAATCAATTATAACAAGTTATGTATTATGTGGCTCAAGCTGGTATCCTTTGCTTGTAATCTGCAGCCAATATGCTTGCCCGCTCTCTCTACCGCTAACATTTAAATGATCTGTTTCAGTAATTGCTGTAAGCTGGTGCAGTTTTCTCTCTGACACCTTCCTCTTCCCCAGCACCACGTGTCTAGATCTGCTCATAGGGCATATTATGTATGTATATTTGTACAGCTGCAGAAGAGGTCTGAAATGCTCACTGAAGCATATGTGTGTATGACTTAGCAGTCTCTGTGTTTGTTTTGAAGCAGCAAAAGCAAATTTATAGTGTACCAGGACCAAATAACTACACTACTTTGAGCAGATATACTGAGGTCTTTAGAGCAAATACAAGGTCAGAGAGAGAGATTATTTTATTCAGAGAGAGCAGTGTCAAAATTATCCACTGAAGGAGAGGTGAGATGAACCCATGTGTAGTTTTATTTAACCGAAAGTAAAAGAGCTGTAAAGATTTTAAACACAAGACCAAGTTATTTTACGCCACCCTTGGGAATTTCACCCAGGTAAATGTTAACAATACCCTAAAATTGGTACTAGGTCACACAGGTTCGACTCTCTTATAAAAGATTGTAGGCAAGAAATGTACATGTAAAGTATATAGTATATCATATATAGTACAAGTTACAAAAACTTTATCAAGCAATTTATTTTAAAAGAGAAAGGAGATCACTTCTTTAAAATACCCTCATTGATAAATATGCAGGTTCTGACAACTCTTGGTTTCAAATAGCACTACAATAACAATAAAGAAAAAAGAAAAAAAATGCAACACAAAGAAACAGCAATTTACAGAGACAAAAATTTATACAACTCACAAAAACAAAACAGAAAGTATGCCAAATCGCAGCTGGCAACTCAGCCCCTCGTGCCTGCGACAGCATTCAAATGAAGTTTGAATAATTTGTTATTATTAATAGGCTATATATAAAGTCCAAATATTTTTATTTAACCACCAAGTTAGAATTACATTTTATGACCCCAATGACCCTAGGAGCTATGTTGTCCGGGGCTATATGCCCCTGCTAGGGTCTCCCAAGGCAAACTGGTCCTAGGTGACAGGTCAGACTAAGAGCGGTTAAAAAACCCTTTATGATGGACTTAAACTCGAGGAGCCTGGAGCCAGGCCCGGGGTTGGGGCTCGTATGCGAGCTCCTGGGGGCCGGGCCTCCCCCATGGGGTCCGGCCGGGCTCAGCCCAAAGGAGCGACGTGGGGCCACCACCTGCAGGAGGAACCGTAAGGGGCCGGTGCTTAGTGAATCGGGCGGCAGTCAAAGGCGGGGGCCTCGACAACCCGATCCCTGGACACGGAAACTAGCTCTAGGGACGTGGAACGTCACCTCACTGGCGGGGAAGGAGCCTGAGATTGTGCGTGAGGTTGAGAGGTACCGACTAGAGATAGTCGGGATCACCTCCACGCACGGCTTGGGCTCTGGAACCACACTCCTTGAGAGAGGATGCACTCTTTACCACTCTAGAGTTGCCCATGGTGAGAGGCGGCGGGCTGGTGTGGGTTTGCTCAGATCCCTCCAGCTCAGCCGCCATGTGTTGGGAGTTTACCCCGATGAATGAGAGGGTAGATGCGCCTTCGGGTCGGGGATAGGTCTCTCACTGTCGTGTGCGCCCATGGGCCAAACGGCATTGCAGAGTAAACGGCCTTCTTGGGGGCTCTGGAAGGGGGTCTGGAAAGTGCTCCGACTGGGGACTCCGTCGTTCTACTGGGGGACTTCAACGCCCACGTGGGCAGTGACAGTGACACCTGGAGGGGCGTGATTGGGAGGAACGGCCCCCCTGATCTGAGCCCGAGCGGTATTCTGTTATTGGACTTCTGTGCTAGTTACAGCTTGTCCATAACGAACACCATTTTCAAGCATAAGGGTGTCCATCAGTGCACTTGGCATCAGGACGCCCTAGGCCGGAGGTCGATGATCGACTTTGTGGTCGTTTCATCTGACCTCCGGCCATATGTCTTGGACACTCGGGTGAAGAGAGGGGCGGAGCTGTCAACTGATCACCACCTGGTGGTGAGCTGGATCCGATAGTGGGGGAGGAAGATGGACAGACTCGGCAGACCCAAACGTACTGTAAGGGTCTGCTGGGAACGTTTGGCCGAGTCTCCTGTCACAGAGATCTTCTACTCCCACCTCCGGCGGAGCTTCGACCGGATCCCGAGGGAGGCTGGAGATATTGAGTCCGAGTGGACCATGTTCTCCACCTCCATCGTCGATGCGCCCGCTCGGTGCTGTGGCCATAAGGTCTCCGGTGCCTGTCGAGGCGGTAATCCCCGAACCTGGTGGTGGACACCGGAAGTAAGGGATGCCGTCAAGCTGAAGAAGGAGTCTTATCGGGCCTGGCTGGCTTGTGGGACTCCTGAGGCAGCTGACGGGTACCGACAGGCCAAGCGGACTGCAGCCCTTTCAAACAAACTCTTTTAAGAGGTTCAGTCCTGTGTCTGCTGGGAAACTTCCCACTAAAACTTTAGAATGTTAGGGGATAATGTTCTATCATTGTTATCACTAAACATGTTTCAAATGTTTAAGAGAGTGTTATCCTACCTATTAGGAGAACATTCTGGTAAAAAAAAAAAAAAAATAATAATAATAATTTAGCTACAGAAAACATGACAAGAACATAACATAATAGTCTCAAAACATTCATAGAACAATAACATTTCTAGCTGGGATGAGCTCATATTGTGGCCATAGTATGAGCACACAACCTTTTAGCCTTTTAGTTTGCAGTTTGCGGATCAGACAGGAGTTGTTGACGATTCTTTCTTTTGTAAAGTCAATGTGAAACCCCCTGTCGCCCATCCAGCAGATGGGAGTTTTACTTACTCAAAAATGTTCTGAGGGCAGAAAGGAAAATGATTGGTTTACAGCTTCAACCAATGAAACTGAAGCGGGGACAAGACGTTTGAACGTGCAGTGCGAAGGGATTGAGGAATAGTCGCAATACAAAACAGATGTTCGTGGGAGAACGCATTTATTGCAAGGTAAGTGAATTTACTATTTTGTAAAAATTCAACATTGTCTAATGTTTACTAAGATAATTAGCGAACACTAAAATTTATTGTATGCATTTTGATTCGACTGTTTCAAAAGTCGACAACAACAAAACTGACAAGCTGTTCTGACACTGACAGTACCGGTCAACCTTTCTTTGTTTGAAACTGGTGGACAAGAAGATACAGCATTCATTCATTCATCACATTTGTCATTATTCTAACAATGTTTTAGAAATCTGAAACACCTGCCAGAACAGCAGTCGACACATTAGACCTACAGTCAGATGGATTACCTAACATAATTGAAGGTTGACCAGCATAAACACACAAGACATTGTAGTAATTATACTGTTGGTACTATAACCCCATTGCTAAAATGCAGTCTTCATTTGATTGTTTTAATCGTCTGCGAGCAAAAATAAAAGGCTAAACTACTGATAGTATACAAGTCTAAACTAACTACTGATAGTTAGCTAACGCTATATCAGGTGCCATTAGCAAAAGCTACATATACTACATACCTTCATAATTATGAATAAATGAGGAGGCGTAAAACTTAAAGGGGACCTATTATGCCCCTTTTCACAAGATGTAAAATAAGTCTCTGATGTCCCCAAAGTGTGTATGTGAAGTTTTAGTTCAAAATACCCAACAGATCATTTTTTGCAGCATGTTTAAATTGTTACTTTTACGCGCTGTTTTAGTGTGTGCCCTTTAAATGCAAATAAGCTGCTGCTGCACGGCACAGGGGGCGGAGCTTCATGAGCTCGCGCTCAGTCTCAGGACAATTTCATCTCACGGAATGATGATAATATCAGGAATTCTCAGTAACGGTGTTCATTTCGAGTCGGACAATAATGCCTACAGAGTCAGAGTGCTGTATGGAGATGGAACAGGTATAGTTTAGTTTAATTACGGTTATAACGTATTTGTTATCTGCTTGTAAACCCTCTGTTACCGGCAAAGTGTGTAATCCGGCATTCTATAGAATGCCTATAGTAGCCTACAAGTCTGCTGTTTCGGACCAGGTCCGAACGATGATCAAAAATATACTGATGAGTTTAATAAAGTTTATTGCACATCACACAAAAGATGAAGCTCAGTTTTACTCCAGAAAATCACCGTAAGAGCTGAGTAAACAGTATAAGAAGTGCGTAAGTACATAAACGAATTTCGGTAGAGTTTAGGGAGCATTTTCTTTAAAAACAAAATAGTTCCACCTCGTCTTCAGCGGCTGCCTCAGATTTCGGGAGTAAATAGAGAGAGCTATGTGGATTAATACATCCAGCCACACAACACCTACAACGCTTGGGAGACATTTTCGTCAGTGTAGCAATGTGTACAACTCGCTGTGAACTCGATCAGGGCGGGTCTATGTTAAAACGGCAGTGTCTGTCAACACTCATGGGCAGGGCCTGTGGCTTTAGTGACGTCACTAAAGCCGCATTCTGAAAACAGGTCGTTGGGAGGCACTGCTGATGATTTATGGGGATTAATAAAAAAGGAGTGAGTGGATTTTTATCACTATTGGGTGGTTGTGTACACACACTGCCAACACACATTAACGTCCAAACAGCATGCAAAAGTGAATTTTGCATAATAGGTCCCCTTTAAATCCCTTGTCTAGCAGAGTACGTCTGTTTGGCAATAGGTTGTACATTGCAGTGGCGGTTCTAGGATTTTTCTGTAACAGGGGCCATTAAGGGGCCACATGTTACATTCAGGGGCCAAGTACAGGGTACATTCAAGCACAAAAAATAATTTATTCAGTACGGTGCAAATACATTTCGGCAGTCATTCCTTTTTCAAACGCTCTAATAAAAAATGATGAGCCAGTAAAGTTCTTAATGATTTTTTTCATTTATTTATACTGTGCATAAAGGACACAATGCATAAATCTCTCACACACACACACACATTTTGTTCTGATTTGCAATGATCTCTAAAGCCACCATTTCTGCACAGTGCTTTTTTCCAATTAGAGAACCCTGATTCTGACCGGAATATAGACATTGGGGCATTTGGGAGCGAAAAGTGGCGACAAGGGTAGCAAAAAACAGAGTCTCTAGAGACAGAATACTCCAGCCACGTAAAGTCTTTGTACTAGGTCTCAATGAATGCTCTCTTCCTGTTCCCGTGCTGTGTCTTGGGGAAGACCTTGAGGACAGGTTGCACTGGACCATCTGCTCTGGAATTGGAAATGTCCGGTTGCTCTTCTCGTCGACGATTGATGGAACGGGGACCAATCAGATTTCAGCAGGGGCCAGGACCCCTGTGGCATCGCCTCTAGAACCACCCCTGGTACACTGGAAATTGATATTAGGGGTAGCTCCTGCAAACACCAGCTAGAAGGTCGCCATTACTACGCTGTGTTTACCTCAGTAGCTGACGACTGGAAGTAGTTAAACCCGTTTTGTAGAAGCCGGAAGAATGTTGCGCATAACCCCTATATGAGTTTCAGTGAGTGCACAGTGCGGTTACACTTTTAGCTCACTGTGAACTCACATTGTGATCATATGGAGAGATCACTGTGAGATCAACGTGTTGACTGGGTAATAAGCAGAGTGTACGCGCGTTGTGGACCCACCTATAGGTGGACATTACTAACACGATCTTTAAATAACAAAAAAAAAAAAAAATACGAGGACGTGAAAATGATAACTGCGTCGCGCTGAAACTAGCAAAAGACATTTGCGTCGCGCCTGGAGCTGCATTGCACGGGGTGTATGATAGGGCCCTTAGTTGTAAACTAGTTGTGTACTCAAAGTTTACTACAGTTACACTTTTTAAGTATACTTAATTTTATACTTTTATAAACTAAAAAGTGGGCCAGTTAAGTCCCAAGTATTATTGAAACAGTACAAGTATACTTCTAGTACATTGGTATTGGTATACTTACTTCATAGAGTATTCTTAAAAATATACTTGAACTTTACTAAGGTATAGCCTACTTAATAAAATGAACTTGAAGTATACTTATTTTTTTATAAGGGATATATACTGTGAGCATATATAATGCATAAGTGAAAACCTGTGGCTGGTTCTATTCCAACATGGGAATAGTTTACAGACTCATGGGAACACGGCATAGTGTATTTAGAGACCATGATTTCATGTCACGCTTTCATTTCACTCTTACATGTAAGAAAAAGAATTATGACAGTTAAACAATAGTTATGATAGTTATAGAGAGCACAGGTTAATGCATGAAAGGCCCATGTAATTAAACATAACATCATATCTTGTATCTTTATCTTTATATAATGAAACATTCACTGAACATCTAACTTGTAAAGGTCAGCTTGATTTTTTTTTTCTCTTCACAGCAACAAGTACAACAAAGAAGCCTCACAAAGAAGGTAAAATTAAGTGTATTCTAATCCTTTCATAATGATAATAGATGAAAAGCACATTCACTCTGCATTTTAATTCATATTGTGAATGTGAAATCACTGAATAACATAATTGTGAGCAATACTGTAGAATTTTTTCATTTATCACTCTCAAATGTAGCACAGCCTACTGGACATACATGGAAAAATGGTTTAGTTTTTATCTTTAGTCATTAATTCCTTCTTTTTTTTTTTATGAACAGCATGAAGAATCTTTCTGCACAAAATATTTCATTCACAGACTTCAATCTGATTGGTTTCTACAGCCTTGGAGAATGGAGGCCTTTTTTATTTATCCCTTTCTTTCTGATGTTTTTACTGTCTATCACAGCAAATTCTATTCTCATATATTTAATCATATGTCAGAAGTCTCTGCATTCTCCTATGTATGTACTAATAGGTTTAATGGCTGTTGTAGACTTGATCTCACCTGTATTTTTTGTACCTAACATGCTTCTTAGCTTTTTATTTAATTGGAGTGGGATATCTCTAACAGGTTGTTTGATACAAATGTTTTGCATTTATTTTGTTGTCTCATTTCAGTCCACTTTGCTTTTTTGGATGGCACTGGACCGTTACTTTGCAATATGCAAACCACTTTACTATCATAAATACATGGAAATCTCTAACTTTCTAAAGTTTATTGTTGTCCCATTAATCAGAAATGGACTCCTGAATATCACCGTGGTCTCTCTGGCTGGAAAACTGTCATTTTGTTTAACAAATGTGATCGATCACTGTTTTTGTGAACACATGGCGTTGGTTCAGTTAGCATGTGGAGATATATCTATTAATAACTTAGTAGGACTTTTGTCTGCTTTCCTTATACCAACTGCAGATTTCATTCTCATTACTGCTTCCTATGCTGTGATTTTTACCTCTGTGTTTAAATCTGGGAAGGCCCACATGAAGGCCATAAACACCTGCATTACTCACATCATTGTTATGACATGTAGTTTGATTTTTGCCCTGATTGCGTTTATGTCATACAGAATAAGAAATAATTTTTCTACCAGCAGTCGTGTATTTGTGAGCACAATGTACATACTTTTTCCAAGTTGTTTTAACCCTATTGTTTATGGAGTGAGAACAAAAGAAATAAGACAACGGTTTATTCAGTTTATTAGAGAAGTAAAAGTCTTTCCTTTGCAAAGAAATCCAATTTAAAAAAAAAGATCAACAATATAATATGCTGATACTGTAACATTTTAAAAAGGCTGTGGTTTGTTAAAGCTATAGTTTAAAATGGCCATATAGGCCCTATTTGAAAATATGGGACTGAAAATACGTAGTTAATAATAAACATACTGTAAACACTGATGGTAATTTACAAGAATGATATCCTTGTTCACAATTTTTGTATCCTGAATTGAAGGAGTTACTGACGAATTCAATTAGCAAAAAAACAGCATTCTCCATCAGCTACAATTTTTCTCCAGCCTGTCTGATAAAGCTTACTAAATAGAATAATATCTTTTTATTCCATTTATACTCTTTTCCTTGTAAGAGAAATACAACTCGTTACCTGTATGTTTTCTATTAGTGCCTACTTACTTGCAGTATACACACCTCTAAGAAGCCAATCTCACTACTAGAATATCGTAAAAATCAGGTATTCAACCATATAATCATTTTCAGTAATATAGGGTGTACCAAAGCTTAGAATCTGTAATTATCTGTAATCATAATATGACATGTAAATTAAGCTTCATATACAGATTTGAATATATATATATATATATATATATACACACACACATACATATATATATACACACATACATACATACATACATACATATATACATATATATACTACTACCAGGAGAGGGAGACAATAATGTATGAGATAATTGGAGAAGGAATAGCATGAACCTGCATATCTTTTTCTCATTACTGCTTTATTATTTCACTTAAAGCTTATTTTTATTATTATTAATATTATTATTATCATTATTATTATTATTATTATTATTATTATAAACCAGAAGGTGCTTTCTAGCAAAGCTTTGGTCATGGCATTTGACCCATTACCAAAAACAATTTTTGTTATTTTATAAAATAACCTGCGTTATTTTGTTGATGCCATCAGTCATTCGTTTAAAAAATATATACATTTTCTTTAGACACTACATTTTTAGATTTCTAATCATGTCTTTCTGATAACATTTTTAAAAAAAGAATTCTATTTTATGCCTATGCTTAGATGCTTAAATGCTATTTAACTCGTTAATTATTGCTAAAATGCAGTGTTGAAGTGCTCATTGATGCCCACTCCAGTTGGTGGTGGCCTAGGAAACCTCCTGGGTTGCCAATGCCTAGAAAAGGCCCTACAATAATCTCATGTATGTAGCGACTGAGATAAATCAGACACAATTATTTGTCATATGTAACAAATAATCTTTTAAACTCACTCTGGGATCTATGGTCCCATTGCCACAACAAGGGCAAGAAGAGTCTTAGTAACCATGACTACAATCAGATAAGTTGGTTTTATTGCTGTTAAAAATGTGGTCATGGAAGACAGAAACAGTCCTCAAAACAGACTTTGCTGCATTAATTTATAGACAAACTGATCTATAAATGAACATGCATCCCAGAAAATTGTGTGAATGATTTACTGTCTTGTGTAGTGTCTTTTAATTCTATAATTTTTTTTGATACTGTGTATTTTATGATAGAGCCAACGGTCAATGTAACCTCACCTATACCATGTTTGGTCTCTATAAATTAATACTTTGAAGATCGAAATAATTGTGTACATGATACGCCGATAGCCGCGCAGCATATTAGTATTACAAGAATCTTTCTTAGTTTCTTCATCAGAAACCAATCCAGCTGCACATGCAAATGAGCACGCTTAAAACAAAGATTCATAAATCAACCACAGAGGAATTTTCCCGCTTGGAAATTCCACCTTTCTCATTGGTCAAGCAAACCCGGAGAGGAGGGGCCTTTCTCAGGCTTCATTAGAGACAAATTCACAGTGACTCCCCCTCTTCTTCTGGACTTCACTGCTGCTTCTTCGGGTTGATGTCTGTGGGGACTCCCACTGGGCCCATGGGCCGTGATCACAGCCTGCTATGCCTTCACTCTCCCAACAGAGTCAGACTGTATTTTCTTCAATACAACTCATCACTGAATGGGCAACCATCTTCGACTTCCTCACTCCTTGGTTGCCTGCGTGGCCTTTCTGGCACAGGGATGGCAGGTCACAATCTGCATATGGTCAGCCATGTGCTCATGGAGAGAGAGAAAACCTTCAACCAGAACAGAGTCAAACAAACCACTCAAGTTCATCATTTCTTCTTCATCCAACAGAGAAGAAAATGTTTGCGACTTCCACGTTTGACACTCACCAAACCATCAACATCCTTTTCCAAGAACTTCAAGAATTGTTTCCACTGCAAACACAATGCAAGTATACATTTAATGAGGTGCTCTGAAAATGATAAACTGATGGTTCTTTTCATAGTTAAATGGATCTTTTCCATAGTCCCATTTCTTGCTTCCTGTTCCATTCTGTCACTCACCATTTTACCTATGCTTGTTTGTATGTGTGTTTAGATTAGTTATGTTTATGATTTAGTTAATACAACTTGTGCACAATACGTATTTGGTTCTGATTCTCTGCTTGCAACAAAGTTTACTTTACGATTTAGATTTTGACTACAGGCTCTTAGTAGTACTGTACAATAAGAAAGACATTTCCCTCCCCCGGAAATGAATATTTCTTAGAATTAATAAACAATTAACGCTGATTGTTCACGGGACGACCTGGTGGGTTGATTGTAATATTAATTTTACTACATTAAGTTAATTCTATAAACTGATCCAAATATTCATAATCAATTATAACAAGTTATGTATTATGTGGCTCAAGCTGGTATCCTTTGCTTGTAATCTGCAGCCAATATGCTTGCCCGCTCTCTCTACCGCTAACATTTAAATTATCTGTTTCAGTAATTGCTGTAAGCTGGTGCAGTTTTCTCTCTGACACCTTCCTCTTACCCAGCACCACGTGTCTAGATCTGCTCATAGGGCATATTATGTATGTATATTTGTACAGCTGCAGAAGAGGTCTGAAATGCTCACTGAAGCATATGTGTGTATGACTTAGCAGTCTCTGTATTTGTTTTGAAGCAGCAAAAGCAAATTTATAGTGTACCAGGACCAAATAACTACACTACTTTGAGCAGATATACTGAGGTCTTTAGAGCAAATACAAGGTCAGAGAGAGAGATTATTTTATTCAGAGAGAGCAGTGTCACAATTATCCACTGAAGCAGAGGTGAGATGAACCCATGTGTAGTTTTATTTAACCGAAAGTAAAAGAGCTGTAAAGATTTTAAACACAAGACCAAGTTATTTTACCAAGTTATTTTACGCCACCCTTGGGAATTTCACCCAGGTAAATGTTAACAATACCCTAAAATTGGTACTAGGTCACACAGGTTCGACTCTCTTATAAAAGATTGTAGGCAAGAAATGTACATGTAAAGTATATAGTATATCATATATAGTACAAGTTACAAAAACTTTATCAAGCAATTTATTTTAAAAGAGAAAAGAGATCACTTCTTTAAAATACCCTCATTGATAAATATGCAGGTTCTGACAACTCTTGGTTTCAAATAGCACTACAATAACAATAAACAAAAAAGAAAAAAAATGCAACACAAAGAAACAGCAATTTACAGAGACAAAAAATTTATACAACTCACAAAAACAAAACAGAAAGTATGCCAAATCGCAGCTGGCAACTCAGCCCCTCGTGCCTGCGACAGCATTCAAATGAAGTTTGAATAATTTGTTATTATTAATAGGCTATATATAAAGTCCAAATATTTTTATTTAACCACCAAGTTAGAATTACATTTTATGACCCCAATGACCCTAGGAGCTATGTTGTCCGGGGCTATATGCCCCTGCTAGGGTCTCCCAAGGCAAACTGGTCCTAGGTGACAGGTCAGACTAAGAGCGGTTAAAAAACCCTTTATGATGGACTTAAAATCGAGGAGCCTGGAGCCAGGCCCGGGGTTGGGGCTCGTATGCGAGCTCCTGGGGGCCGGGCCTCCCCCCATGGGGTCCGGCCGGGCTCAGCCCAAAGGAGCGACGTGGGGCCACCACCTGCAGGAGGAACCGTAAGGGGCCGGTGCTTAGTGAATCGGGCGGCAGTCAAAGGCGGGGGCCTCGACAACCCGATCCCTGGACACGGAAACTAGCTCTAGGGACGTGGAACGTCACCTCACTGGCGGGGAAGGAGCCTGAGATTGTGCGTGAGGTTGAGAGGTACCGACTAGAGATAGTCGGGATCACCTCCACGCACGGCTTGGGCTCTGGAACCACACTCCTTGAGAGAGGATGCACTCTTTACCACTCTAGAGTTGCCCATGGTGAGAGGCGGCGGGCTGGTGTGGGTTTGCTCAGATCCCCCCAGCTCAGCCGCCATGTGTTGGGAGTTTACCCCGATGAATGAGAGGGTCGCTTCCCTGCGCCTTCGGGTCGGGGATAGGTCTCTCACTGTCGTGTGCGCCCATGGGCCAAACGGCATTGCAGAGTACACGGCCTTCTTGGGGGCTCTGGAAGGGGTGCTGGAAAGTGCTCCGACTGGGGACTCCGTCGTTCTACTGGGGGACTTCAACGCCCACGTGGGCAGTGACAGTGACACCTGGAGGGGCGTGACTGGGAGGAACGGCCCCCCTGATCTGAGCCCGAGCGGTATTCTGTTATTGGACTTCTGTGCTAGTTACAGCTTGTCCATAACGAACACCATTTTCAAGCATAAGGGTGTCCATCAGTGCACTTGGCATCAGGACGCCCTAGGCCGGAGGTCGATGATCGAGTTTGTGGTCGTTTCATCTGACCTCCGGCCATATGTCTTGGACACTCGGGTGAAGAGAGGGGCGGAGCTGTCAACTGATCACCACCTGGTGGTGAGCTGGATCCGATAGTGGGGGAGGAAGATGGACAGACTCGGCAGACCCAAACGTACTGTAAGGGTCTGCTGGGAACGTTTGGCCGAGTCTCCTGTCACAGAGATCTTCTACTCCCACCTCCGGCGGAGCTTCGACCGGATCCCGAGGGAGGCTGGAGATATTGAGTCCGAGTGGACCATGTTCTCCACCTCCATTGTCGATGCGGCCGCTCGGTGCTCTGGCCATAAGGTCTCCGGTGCCTGTCGAGGCGGCAATCCCCGAACCTGGTGGTAGACACCGGAAGTAAGGGATGCCGTCAAGCTGAAGAAGGAGTCTTATCGGGCCTGGCTGGCTTGTGGGACTCCTGAGGCAGCTGACGGGTACCGACAGGCCAAGCGGACTGCAGCCCTTTCAAACAAACTCTTTTAAGAGGTTCAGTCCTGTGTCTGCTGGGAAACTTCCCACTAAAACTTTAGAATGTTAGGGGATAATGTTCTATCAATGTTATCACTAAACATGTTTAAAATGTTTAAGAGAGTGTTATTCTACCTATTAGGAGAACATTCTGGTAAAAAAATTAATAATAATAATAATAATAATAATAATAATTTAGCTACAGAAAACATGACAAGAACATAACATAATAGTCTCAAAACATTCATAGAACAATAACATTTCTAGCTGGGATGAGCTCATATTGTGGCCATAGTATGAGCACACAACCTTTTAGCCTTTTAGTTTGCAGTTTGCGGATCAGACAGGAGTTGTTGACGATTCTTTCTTTTGTAAAGTCAATGTGAAACCTCCTGTCGCCCATCCAGCAGATGGGAGTTTTACTTACTCAAAAATGTTCTGAGGGCAGAAAGGAAAATGATTGGTTTACAGCTTCAACCAATGAAACTGAAGCGGGGACAAGACGTTTGAACGTGCAGTGCGAAGGGATTGAGGAATAGTCGCAATACAAAACAGATGTTCGTGGGAGAACGCATTTATTGCAAGGTAAGTGAATTTACTATTTTGTAAAAATTCAACATTGTCTAATGTTTACTAAGATAATTAGCGAACACTAAAATTTATTGTATGCATTTTGATTCGACTGTTTCAAAAGTCGACAACAACAAAGCTGACAAGCTGTTCTGACACTGACAGTACCGGTCAACCTTTCTTTGTTTGAAACTGGTGGACAAGAACATACAGCATTCATTCATTCATCACATTTGTCTGATTGTTCACGGGACGACCTGGTGGGTTGATTGTAATATTAATTTTACTACATTAAGTTAATTCTATAAACTGATCCAAATATTCATAATCAATTATAACAAGTTATGTATTATGTGGCTCAAGCTGGTATCCTTCGCTTGTAATCTGCAGCCAATATGCTTGCCCGCTCTCTCCACCGCTAACATTTAACCCTCTGGGGACCAAATACAGCTTGTTTTAGAAATCTGAAACACCTGCCAGAACAGCAGTCGACACATTAGACCTACAGTCAGATGGATTACCTAACATAATTGAAGGTTGACCAGCATAAACACACAGGACATTGTAGTAATTATACTGTTGGTACTATAACCCCATTGCTAAAATGCAGTCTTCATTTGATTGTTTTAATCGTCTGCGAGCAAAAATAAAAGGCTAAACTACTGATAGTATACAAGTCTAAACTAACTACTGATAGTTAGCTAACGCTATATCGGGTGCCATTAGCAAAAGCTACATATACTACATACCTTCATAATTATGAATAAATGAGGAGGCGTAAAACTTAAAGGGGACCTATTATGCCCCTTTTCACAAGATGTAAAATAAGTCTCTGATGTCCCCAGAGTGTGTATGTGAAGTTTTAGTTCAAAATACCCAACAGATCATTTTTTGCAGCATGTTTAAATTGTTACTTTTACGCGCTGTTTTAGTGTGTGCCCTTTAAATGCAAATAAGCTGCTGCTGCACGGCACAGGGGGCGGAGCTTCATGAGCTCGCGCTCAGTCTCAGGACAATTTCATCTCACGGAATGATGATAATATCAGAAACTCTCAGTAACGGTGTTCATTTCGAGTCGGACAATAATGCCTACAGAGTCAGAGTGCTGTATGGAGATGGAACAAGTATAATTTAGTTTAATTACGGTTATAACGTATTTGTCATCTGCTTGTAAACCCTCTGTTACCGGCAAAGTGTGTAATCCTGCATTCTATAGAATGCCTAGGCCAGTGTTTCCCAACCCTCTTCCTGGAGGCACACCAACACTACACATTTTCCAACTCTTCCTAATCAATCACACCTGAATCAACTCATCAGCTCGTTAGTAGACTCCAAGACCAAAAATATATGGGTCAGATAAGGGAGACATCCAAAATGTGTACTGTTGGTGTGCCTCCAGGAGCAGGGTTGGGAAACACTGGCCTAGGCTATTAGTAGCCTACAAGTCTGCTGTTTCGGACCAGGTCCGAATGATGATCAAAAATATACTGATGAGTTTAATAAAGTTTATTGCACATCACACAAAAGATGAAGCATCAGTTTTACTCCAGAAAATCACCGTAAGAGCTGAGGAAACACAGTATAAGAAGTGCGTAAGTACATAAACGAATTTCGGTAGAGTTGAGGGAGCATTTTCTTTGAAAACAAAATAATTCCACCTCGTCTTCAGCGGCTGCCTCAGATTTCGGGAGTAAATAGAGAGAGAGCTATGTGGATTAATACATCCAGCCACACAACACCTACAACGCTTGGGAGACATTTTCGTCAGTGCAGCAATGTGTACAACTCGCTGTGAACTCGATCAGGGCGGGTCTATGTTAAAACGGCAGTGTCTGTCAACACTCATGGGCAGGGCCTGTGGCTTTAGTGACGTCACTAAAGCCGCATTCTGAAAACAGGTCGTTGGGAGACACTGCTGATGATTTATGGGGATTAATAAAAAAGGAGTGAGTGGATTTTTATCACTATTGGGTGGTTGTGTACACACACTGCCAACACACATTTATGTCCAAACAGCATGCAAAAGTGAATTTTGCATAATAGGTCCCCTTTAAATCCCTTGTCTAGCAGAGTACGTCTGTTTGGCAATACGGTGTACATTGCAGTGGCGGTTCTAGGATTTTTCTGTAACAGGGGCCATTAACCCTCTGGGGACCAAGCTGTTTTTGGGGTCCTTGAGATGTTCTGACATGCTCTGACATTTGTGCTTTTTTCAGTTATTTATAAACATGTTAATGGCAAAGGTGTAAATTCACTCTATATAGCACAAACAGGCCTACCATAATATGCGAGCAACGTGTATGTAGATGTTTGTATTTTTAAGAGAATAATGTTTATGCGTGGTTATTGGAAAAAATTTAAATGAAAGTTGCTGAATTAAGACCACAAAACACATATTAAATATGTGTCCACAAGACTTTTGACTAATGGATGTTGTCCCTATGAGTTCTAGCTTCAAAATTATGTGAAAATAGTCTTGCTTTGTCGTTCACAAAAAAAAATACATTGATTTAAATGGTGTAAAACAGGTTTTGCTTGGAAAGCCAATATGCGAGGGGGAGGAGTAGTTTACACCTTAGATTACAATGTCCCACCCACTCTGCATAATGACTCTGCATAATTAGCCATTCATTCAGGTGTGACACTGACTGAGCCACAATGCAAGGACAAAACCCGTTTTGTAGAAGCCAGAAGAATGTTGCGCATAACCTCTATATGAGCTTCAGTGAGTGCACAGTGCGGTTACACTTTTAGCTCACTGTGAACTCACATTGTGATCATATGGAGAGATCACTGTGAGATCAACGTGTTGACTGGGTAATAAGCAGAGTGTACGCGCGTTGTGGACCCGCCTATAGGTGGACATTAATAACACGATCTTTAAATAACAAAAAAATAAATAAATACGAGGACGTGAAAATGATAACTGTGTCGCGCTGAAACTAGCAAAAGACATTTGCGTCGCGCCTGGAGCTGCATTGCACCGAGTGTATGATAGGGCCCTTAGTTGTAAACTAGTTGTGTACTCAAAGTTTACTACAGTTACACTTTTTAAGTATACTTAAATTTATACTTTTATAAACTAAAAAGTGGGCCAATTAAGTCCCAAGTATTAACAGTACAAGTATACTTCTAGTACATTGGTATTGGTATACTTACTTCATAGAGTATTCTTAAAAATATACTTGAACTTTACTAAGGTATAGCCTACTTAATAAAATGAACTTTAAGTATACTTATTTTTTTATAAGGGATATATACTGTGAGCATATATAATGCATAAGTGAAAACCTGTGGCTGGTTCTATTCCAACATGGGAATAGTTTACAGACTCATGGGAACACGGCATAGTGTATTTAGAGACCATGATTTCATGTCACGCTTTCATTTCACTCTTACATGTAAGAAAAAAAAATTATGACAGTTAAACAATAGTTATGATAGTTATAGAGAGCACAGGTTAATGCATGAAAGGCCTATGTAATTAAACATAACATCATATCTTGTATCTTTATCTTTATATAATGAAACATTCACTGAACATCTAACTTGTAAAGGTCAGCTTGATTTTTTTTTCTCTCTTCACAGCAACAAGTACAACAAAGAAGCCTCACAAAGAAGGTAAAATTAAGTGTATTCTAATCCTTTATGAATCCTTTATCTAATCCTAGATGAAAAGCACATTCACTCTGCATTTTAATTCATATTGTGAAAGTGAAATCACTGAATAACATAATTGTGAGCAATACTGTAGAATTTTTTTATTTATCACTCTCAAATGTAGCGCAGCCTACTGGACATACATGGAAAAATGGTTTAGTTTTTATCTTTAGGCATTAATTCCTTCTTTTTTTATGAACAGCATGAAGAATCTTTCTGCACAAAATATTTCATTCACAGACTTCAATCTGATTGGTTTCTACAGCCTAGGAGAATGGAGGCCTTTTTTATTTATCCCTTTCTTTCTGATGTTTTTACTGTCTATCACAGCAAATTCTATTCTCATATATTTAATCATATGTCAAAAGTCTCTGCATTCTCCTATGTATGTACTAATAGGTTTAATGGCTGTTGTAGACTTGATCTCACCTGTATTTTTTGTACCTAACATGCTTCTTAGTTTTTTATTTAATTGGAGTGGGATATCTCTAACAGGTTGTTTGATACAAATGTTTTGCATTCATTTTTTGGGAGCATTTCAGTCCACTTTGCTTTTTTGGATGGCACTGGACCGTTACTTTGCAATATGCAAACCGCTTTACTATCATAAATACATGGAAATCTCTAACTTTCTAAAGTTTATTGTTGTCCCATTAATCAGAAATGGACTACTGAATATCACCATGGTCTCTCTGGCTGGAAAACTGTCATTTTGTTTAACAAATGTGATTGATCACTGTTTTTGTGAACACATGGCGTTGGTTCAGTTAGCATGTGGAGATATATCTATTAATAACTTAGTAGGACTTTTGTCTGCTTTCCTTATACCAACTGCAGATTTTGTTCTCATTACTGCTTCCTATGCTGTGATTTTTGTCTCTGTGTTTAAATCTGGGAAGGCCCACATGAAGGCCATAAACACCTGCATTACTCACATCATTGTTATGACATGTAGTTTGATTTTTGCCCTGATTGCGTATATGTCATACAGAATAAGAAATAATTTTTCTACCAGCAGTCGTGTATTTGTGAGCACAATGTACTTACTTTTTCCAAGTTGTTTTAACCCAATTGTTTATGGAGTGAGAACAAAAGAAATAAGACAAAGGTTTATTCAGTTTATTAGAGAAGTAAAAGTCTTTCCTTTGCAAAGAAATCCAATTTAAAAACATCAAGAATATAATATGCTGATACTGTAACATTTTAAAAAGGCTGTGGTTTGTTAAAGCTATAGTTTAAAATGGCCATATAGGCCCTATTTGAAAATATGGGACTGAAAATATGTAGTTAATAATAAACATACTGTAAACACTGATGGTCATTTACAAGAATGATATTGTTCACAATTTTTGAATCCAGAACTGAAGGAGTTACTGACGAAATCAATTAGCAAAAAAAAAAAAAAAAAAACAGCATTCTCCATCAGCTGCAATTTTTCTCCAGCCTGTCTGATAAAGCCTACTAAATAGAATAATATATTTTTACTCCATTTATACTCTTCTCCTTGTAAGAGAAATACAACTAGTTACCTGTATTTTTTTCTATTAGTGCCTACTTACTTGCAGTATACACACCTCTAAGAAGCCAATCTCTATGACAAACAAAACTCACTACTAGAATATCGTAAACATCAGGTATTCAACCATATAATCATTTTCAGTAATATAGGGTGTACCAAAGCTTAGAATCTGTAGTTATCTGTAATCATAATATGACATGTAAATTAAGCTTCATATACAGATTGAGTAAAATTATATATATATATATATATAATATATGGAAAAGTTATTTTGCTCCAGCAATTTCAGACTATTACCAGGAGAGGGAGACAATAATGTATGAGATAATTGGAGAAGGAATAGCATGAACCTGCATATCTTTTTCTCATTACTGCTTTATTATTTCACTTAAAGCTTATTTTTATTATTATTAATATTATTATAATTATAATTATTATTATAAACCAGAAGGTGCTTTCTAGAAAAGCTTTGGTCATGGCATTTGACCCATTCCCAAATTTTTTTTTGTTATTTTATAAAATAACCTGCGTTATTTTGTTGATGCCATCAGTCATTCATTTAAAAAATATATATAAATTTTCTTTAGACACTACATTTTTAGATTTCTAATCATGTCTTTCTGATAACATTTAAAAAAAAAAAACATTTTCTTTAGACAAGTCAAGTCAAGTCAAGTCACCTTTATTTATACAGCGCTTTTTACAATACAGATTGTATCAAAGCAGCTTCACATTGATAACATGAAAATAATACAACAAAGTTTGTTTCTAGAAGAAAATTGCATCATCGTCCACCCATAATAAGGCAGATCAATAATATTGTTGAATATTAAATGTCCCCAACTAAGCAAGCCAAAAGCCAAGGCAACAGTGGCAAGGAACCAAAACTCCATCAGGTGACAGAATGGAGAAAAAAACCTTGGGAGAACCCAGGCTCAGTTGGGGGCCAGTTCTCCTCTGGCCAACGAGCGAACAGTGTATGATTATGATCCAGGTAGCATTACAGGTCAGAAGTCAGATTGGTCGTGTCGATGAGGCCTTCACAGGGCTGATGAGGATGGCACTTCAGGATGCGTCATGGTTAGGTCCAGGTGCAGATCCACCATCTGATCTGGATTCGGCCGGGGTCCACCTCACTTCAGGAAACGGAGAGTCTGGTTGACACTTCAGGACTGCGTTGTCGTCGCGTCCAGGCGCTGGTCCTTCATCAGATCTGGATACGGCCTGGATCCGACGGACTGCGGTAAACCTCGGTATAAACAGAGAGACTAATATTAGCATAGACGCCATTCTTCTTATGATGTAACGAGTACATCAGGATTTATGGGAAGTGTTCCCGGTTCCGGCTGGCCTAATCTATGCAGCCTAATATGGAATTATAGAAGTCTATAATGTGTTATGTGTATGCTAGGTCAAAGAGATGTGTTTTTAGTCTAGCTTTGAACTGACAGAGTGTGTCTGCTTCCCGGACAATGTTAAGAAGACTGTTGCAAAATTTTGGTGCTAAATAGGAAAAGGATCTACCGCCAGCAGTCGATTTTGATATTCTAGGTATTATCAACTGGCTGGAATTTTGAGATCGCAATAGACGTAAAGGACTATAATGCGTTAAGAGCTCGCTCAAGTACTGCGGAGCTAAACCATTTAGTGCTTTGTAAGTAATCAGCAATATTAAAAAATGTGTACAATGTTTAATAGGGAGCCAGTGTAGTGTTGACAGAACTGGGCTAATATGGTCATACTTCCTGGTTCTGGTAAGAACTCGAGCTGCTGCGTTTTGAACTAGCTGTAGTTTGTTTATTAAGCGTGAAGGGCAACCACCCAGTAGAGCATTACAATAATCTAGCCTTGATGTCATGAAAGCATGAACTAATTGATCCGCATTTGTCAATGAGAGCATATGACGTAATTTAGATATATTTTTAAGATGGAAAAATGCGGTTTTACAGATACTAGACACGTGACTTTCAAATGAAAGATTGGTATCAAAGAGCACACCCAGGTTCCTAACCGACGACGAAGACTTAACAGAGCACCCATCAAGTGTTAGACAGTATTCTAGATTATTACGTGAGGACGTTTTTTTGTCCAATAATTAGAATCTCTGTTTTTTTCAGAATTAAGTAGTAGGAAATTACTAGTCATCCAATTTTTTATATCTGCTATGCATTCCGTTAATTTTGTGAATTGGTAAGTTTCGTCTGGGCGTGAAAAAATATAGAGCTGAGTATCATCAGCATAACAGTGAAAACTAATGCCATGCTTCCTAATGATATCTCCCAAGGGTAGCATGTACAGAGTGAACAACATTGGTCCTAGTACTGAGCCTTGTGGTACACCATACTGAACTTGTGAACGATAAGATCTCTTCATTTACTGCTACAAACTGATAACGTCAGATAAGTATGATTTAAACCATCCTAGTGCAATTCCACTAATGCCAACATAATTTTCGAGTCTATTTAAAAGAATGTCGTGGTCAATAGTATCAAATGCAGCACTAAGATCGAGTAACACTAATAGCGAGATACAACCACGATCGGATGATAAGAGCAAATCATTTGTGACTCTAATGAGAGCAGTCTCAGTACTATGGTACGGTCTAAATCCTGACTGGAAATCCTCGCAGATATCATTTTTTTCTAAAAAAGGAACACAGTTGTGAGGATGCCGCCTTTTCTAGTATCTTTGACAGAAAAGGTAGATTCGAGATCGGCCTGTAATTGACTAATTCTGTAGGAAAGAGTTGCGGTTTTTTAACAAGCGGTTTAATCATAGCCAGCAAGTTTTTTGGTACTTATCCTAGAGACAAAGAAGAATTAATGATATTAAGAAGAGGATCTATGACCTCTGGGAGCATCTCTTTCAGTAGCTTAGTCGGAATAGGGTCTAATATACATGTTGTCGATTTAGATGAATTAACGAGTTTGCAAAATTCTTCCTCTCCTATAGCAATAAACGAATACATTTTTTCCTTAGGGAGACTACAATGCACTGCCTGATGCGATACTGTAGTAGACGGTTGCATAGTTATAATTTTGTCCCTGATATTATCAATCTTATAAGTGAAGAAGTTCATAAAGTCATTACTGCTGTGTTGCTTGGAAACTTCTGGGCTTGAAGCTTTCTTTTTCGTTAGTTTAGCCACTGTTTCAAATAAATACCTAGGATTATGTTTATTTTCTTCTAATAGGGTTGAAAAATAAGCAGATCTAGCAGCTTTTAAAGCCTCTCTGTAAGTAATCGAGCTCTCCTTCCATGAAATCCGAAATACCTCTAGTTTTGTTTTCTTCCAGTTGCGCTCCATTTTTCTGGCTGCTCTCTTAAGGGCCCGAGTGTGCTCGTTGTACCACGGCGTTGGACTATTTTCTTTAATCTTCTTTAAGCGCAACGGAGCAACGGTGTCTAATGTGCTGGAAAAGAGAGAGTTCAAAGTTTCTGTTGTAATATCAAGTTCTTCTAAGCTATCCGGGATGCTGAGATGATGAAACTGATTAGGAAGATTATTGATAAAGCAATCTTTAGTGGCAGAAGTGATAGGTCTAACATATTTATAACACGGAGTTGGCTTTGCAGCCTTGGCTAAATGTAATTTACACGAGACTAGATAATGATCTGAGATGTCATCGCTCTGCTGCAGAATTTCAACAGCATCAACATCTATTCCATGTGATAATATTAGATCTAGAGTATGATTACAACAATGAGTAGGTCCTGACACGTGTTGTCTAACTCCAATTGAGTTTACAATGTCTTTAAATGCCATACCCAATGCATCTTTTTCATTATCTATGTGTATATTAAAATCACCAACAATTAGTACTTTATCTGCAGTCAATATTAATTCTGATAGAAAGTCCGCAAATTCTTTGATAAAATCTTTATGGTGCCCTGGTGGCCTGTATACAGTAGCCAGCACAAATCTCAAATGGGATTTATCATTTACACTATATATTTTTACATTAAGTACCAACACTTCAAAAGAAGTATATTTATTGATTTCTTAGTGGTTTTGAAAATATTACTATAAATTACAGCAACACCTCCCCCTTTGCGTTTCAGACAAAGCTCATGTTTATAACAGTAATCTTGTGGGGTGGACTCATTTAAAGTAATGTAATCGTTTGGTTTTAGCCAGGTTTCTGTCAAACACAGCATATCTAGGTTATTATCTGAAATCATATCATTAACAATGAGTGCTTTTGGAGTAAGGGATCGAATATTCAGCAACCCAAGCTTTATCATTTGCTCATCTGTATTACAGCTGTTTTTTATTTGTTGAACATCAATTAAATTTTTAACCTTAGATGGGTTTGGACGTTTTTTGGATTTCCAAATTCGGGGAACAGACACAGTCTCTATATGATGATAGCTAGGTGAAAGAGGCTCTATGTGATGGGATTTATCTGACCTTGGTGACGCGAGGCCGCTAGCAGACAGTCGGTTAAGCCAGTCTGTCTGCTTCCTGACCTGGTGCCCAATTTGTCATTTTTTATCTCTAAGACTATGAGCCAAATTACTAAGAGAGAAGAGCAGCACCATCCCAGGAGGGATGAATACCATCTCTTTTCAACAGGTCAGGTTTGCCCCAAAAACTTTTCCAATTGTCTATGAATTCTATATTATTTTGCGGACACCACCGAGACAGCCAGCCGTTAAGTGAACACAATCTACTAACTATCTCATCACTCCTGCGAACAGGAAGGGGGCCAGAGCAAATTACAGTCCTTGACATCGTACTTGCGAGTTCACACACCTCTTTAATATTAATTTTGGTGATCTCCGACTGGCGGAGTCGAACATCATTAGTGCCGACGTGAATAATGATCTTAGAGAATTTACGATTAGCATTAGCCAGCACTTTTAAATTTGCTTTGATGTCAGGCGCTCTGGCTGTGACTATGGTGGCTGGTGTCTCTATTTTCACGTTCCGTGTGATCGAATCACCAATTACTAGGGCACAATCAACAGAATTCTCAGTGGGTGTTTCGCTGAGCGGGGCAAATCGATTTGTTATGATGTTTTATTAACAAAGTTCGGGAGGAGCACGTTCAAATAATCAAGCAATCAATCAATCAATCAATCAACTCATCAAACAATTACCATGTCTACCCTATCAGCATGAGAGGAAGCATATATATATATATATATATATTCACTCTGTCAACTCACCTAACTTCCTTGACAGTTTTCAGCATCCCTCCACCACCCCGACTCCTCACTCTTGGCTTGTTCTTTCACAGCCAGGAATACGGGGGGAGTACTCTGGGTTCGGGCCAAATACCGAGCCCGGAGCCCTCTCCTCGGACAGCACGCCAAATACGCATTTATTCTATCTGACTTATTTGTAAGTGTGAACTCGTGAAATAGTAATTGGAACGGAAGTGTGGTTTTTTGATCCGCGATTAGAGTGATCCCTCACTGTCACCCATTTGCCTTGTTGCATGGGCTCTACTTCAGCCAGAACCGAGTCATGTAAAGAGTTCACTATGTTAGGCACATCCAAAGCAGTATCTAAAGCTCTAGCACTCTTACTATCATCAATTAAAGTTTGGATGCGTGTCTCTAGTTCTGAAATCTTCTCCGTCAGCCTAACTGTCTCTTTGCATTTAGCACATATAAATCCTATATTGCCGACAGAGAAGGCTATGCTAAACATGTGACATGAAGTGCAGGTGACAATAACAGGACAAGACATTACTCACCGTGTTTGTTGACTGATTCTTACTCACCTGAGCTTTTTATGAACTCAAAGGCACGAGCGCGCGAGAGAAAAAAAGAAAAAAATAGCTGAGCGCACGGGTGGCGCATTAACAGGCTAGCGAATTACTAGTGTACGCAAAAATCACGGTTCGGTACGTACCTCGGTTTTAAAGTCACGGTTCGGTTTATTTTCGGTACAGTAAGGGAAAGAAATGCAAACATTAAACTGCAGGTTGTTTATTACTATAAACTTTTTTTAACAATTTGTTTACACTTTTTTAAACACTTTTTAATAAAATATATATAAAATAAAAAAAAGAATAAGAAATAAAATACTGCTGCAAAGTTGTCCACTAAATAAAATACTCTCAGTCTCAAACCAATATCACATAATAAATTTAATGAAAAATATAAATAAATAACTATGATTACAGTGCAGCATTACCAATCCCAGCTTGTAGGCCTGCTCATATTTAAAAATTAAGGCTGGGAATCGATAAAAAAAAAAAGAACTAATTAATTGCACAATTTGCTGTAATTAATTGCAATTCCTCCAAGCTTGTAATCATCAATAATTAAACTTAGAATCACCTTTTTGAATGAAACACAGGGGAAAAAAAGGAACAGAAAATAGCCCTATATTAAAATAATATTAAACATAAATATATCAATGTATTATTATTTTTCAGTAATCAATCAACATAATCAATTTAAGATTTTTTATTATATATATTTTTCTAATTATCAAAATAAAATATAGTCCTACAAAGCTATTATTTCCAGAGCATGTGATCAGAGCCTAAGTGTACCATTGTTGTACCATTGTTGCCGAAAAGCTTTTTTCGCCCTGCAGTCGATTTCATTGGTTTAGGTTGCAGTGACGACGGGTAAAACTTTAAAATCAGCTGCAGGGCGGGATTTGCGCTGAACGCGGAGACTTCCGCCACTTAATATGTTTGTGTGGAAACACGAAAATGTACCTATGTTCCGCACACAAAATATTGCATTCGGTCATTCGGTACACACGTGCACCGAACCGAAAGCCCTGTACCGAAACGGTCCGGTACGAATACACGTACCGTTACACCCCTAGTGTATTGTGCAAGTAGTGACGGAAGCTAGCGATGTCAGGTTAATCTGAGATGTTGGGTAAGCTGTATTTAGTAGTAAACAACTAGAAATTGTAGTAAATGATGGTTCAAAACAAAGAAATACGAGGCTAAGACGGAGCTTACATCACCGAAGCAAACAAACTCACAGCAGGCAGCGAGGCAGACAGGAGCAATCGATCAGCGATCAGGGAGGCAGACAGGAGCAATCAAGAGGAAGGGCGGATGAATCCGGAGGCTAGAGAATCCAAAATATATTTCTCCATGGCCTCCCTTTCTGGAACAGAAAGTGAGTAACCGCCCGGTCGAAGACCCGTCTCATCTCCTCCGAGAGTGCCTGGAATGAAGAACAGCAGAGATGTTGGTTTTCCCACACCGCCGTTCCCCACAGAGCCGCCCGTCCCGAGAGTAGCGTAAGGACGAAGGCTACCTTAGATTCCTCCGTACTGAAAGTCTGAGGTTGCAGGGCAAAGAACATAGAACATTTCGTCAGAAAAGCTCTACAGTAATTAGGCTCACCAGAGTATAACTCCGGGGTAGGCAGTCGAGGTTCGGGCTGGCTGCTGGCTGCTGGTGGAGTGGGGGGAATCGGCGGTGGGCTGGGCGCAGTGGGACGAGCGAGTTGTTGAATCTGTTGGGTCAGCTCGGACACCTGTGCTACCAAGGCCTGTAACGCTCGTCCTGTGACAGCCAGATCCTCTTCCTGTTGGTCCATTCTTGAAATGCTGCATGACAAAAACTCGTTGAGATCAGGTGCAGGTCTACTTGCTGAATCCATTTTGGTCAGAGCGTTCTGTGATGAAATGACGAAGATGATTCAATTGCAAGTAAAATATATGTTTATTAAAGTGAGCAGGTCAGAGACGGTGAAAGTGGTGAAGATAAAGTCCAGGGATGAACTGCACTTGGCAGCACAGAGACGCTGAGGACAGCCCGGAATTCCGATGATGAATGACGTGATGATGGTGATGAACTCAAACTGGAAACCAGGAAGTATGTAGCGCGGGTGACAGAAGTGCAGGACGAAGACGAACACACAGGCTCTGACGACAGGCGGATCACACGGGAAACAGGCAGGAATAGGCAGGAGCACACGGAACATCCAACAACGCTCTGACAAAGACAAGGTGACAACAGAGAGACTATGGCCCCGTTTACACGTACATGGCTATTTTGAAAAACGGAGACATTTCCCTTCGTTTGTGCCCTACGTTTACACGCAAACTGAGAATCCGCCTCTGAAAACGATTCTTTCTAAAAACTCCGGCCAGAGTGGAGATTTTGGAAAACTTTGTTTGCACGTTTGCATGTAAACTGAGAAAAACGTCCCGGGTTACGTATGTAACCCTGGTTCCCCGAGGGGACGGACGCTGCGTGAAATCGCAGTGGGAACGCCTCCAGCGTAGTGCGTCTGAAGCATGAATGAAATCAGTCAATGGCGAGACGGAACGTAGTAGGCGGGTGACGTCACCGACCAGGAAACTATAAAGCACCCCTGAAACACAAGCGAAACAGCTTACGATGTTACTGAAGCAAGCGATCCACGGGGATGCCGGGAGCATGGCAGGACACGCAGCGTCCGTCCCCTCGGGGAACCAGGGTTACATACGTAACCCGGGACGTTCCCCTTCAGGGACTACCGCTGCGTGAAATCGCAGTGGGAACGCAATACCCACGTCCCCATGCGAGCAAGCCCCGTCGTGTGAAATCAAGGTGCACAGGCTGACGAAAGAACTTGCGCCCCAGGAGTGGAGCTGAAATCGAGACTATAAAACCTGACGAATGTGTGCGGTGAGGACCAGCCTGCCGCATCACAAACGTCCTGAAGAGAAGCTCCTGAAAGGAGAGCACTAGAAGCAGCCATACTCCGGGTGGAGTGAGCCCGTACAGCCAAAGGTGAAGGCTGACCGGCCGACTCGTAAGCAAGTGAGATGGCCTCAACCACCCACTTGCCCATCCTTTGCTTAGATGCCGGGCACCCCTTGCTGGGCTGCCCAAAACAAACGAACAGCTGTTCGGACTTCCTCCACAGGGCAGCTCTGTGGACATAAGCATCTAGAGCCCGCACTGGGCAGAGCAAATTAAGTTTCTCCTGGTCCGACGTCACAAACGGAGGAGGACAGAAAGCCTGCAGTATAACAGGTCTAACTACAGTAGTTGGAACTTTAGGAACATAACCCGGCCTAGGATAAAGGAAAACCTTGGCCATACCAGGTGAAAATTCCAGGCACGAGGGAGCAACCGAAAGCGCTTGAATGTCTCCAACTCTCTTTAGAGACGAGATAGCAAGCAGGAAAATAGTTTTGAGAGTAAGGAACTTCTCGGAAACCTCTTCAATGGGCTCGAAAGGAGCTAGGGAGAGACCTTCTAGAACGATGGCCAAATCCCATGATGGCACCCTCGTGCGTACTGCTGGCCTCAGCCTCAAAGTGCCACGAAGGAAGCGAGATATAAGTGGGTGTCTCCCAAGAGAAACTCCACTCAATGGGACGTGGTAAGCAGCCAAGGCCGCCACGTACACCTTTAGTGTGGAGTGGGATAGCCCCGTGGAGAAACGGGCCTGCAGGAACTCCAGCACTGTACCAACCGGGCAGTTAACTGGGTCCTGTTGGCGCTCTCCACACCAAGAGGTGAAAAGTTTCCACCTCGCGGCATATAACCTCCTCGTAGCGGGAGCTCTGGATTGGAGAATGGTCTCAACGACCTCAGTCGAGAGACCAGATTCTATGAGCTGAGCCCCCTCAGAGGCCAAGCCCATAGTCTCCATAGCTCTGGGCGGGGGTGAAGGATCGACCCACACGCCTGAGAGAGTAGGTCCCTCCTGATCGGAATCTCTAGGGGAGAGCCGTCGAGGAGGGACACAAGGTCCGAGAACCATACTCGGGCCGGCCAGAACGGGGCTATTAGGAGCCTCGGCCACCTCGGCCACGCCTGTACCATAGCGTCCAACCCCAGCGGGGCTGGATGGCTGAGAGAGAACCACAGTGGACAGTGCGATGTCTCTCTGGAAGCAAAAAGGTCTACCTCGGCACGACCGAAATGTTCCCACAGGAGCTCCACCACCTCGGGGTGAAGTCTCCATTCCCCGGGCCTCGGCCCCTGCCTCGACAGTATGTCTGCCCCTCGATTCAGATACCCCGGGAGATAAATCGCTCTCAAAGACAGAAGTTTCCCCTGGGACCATAGAAGGATCTGACTGGCTAGCTTGCATAATGGACGCGACCGCAGACCCCCCTGATGGTTTATGTAAGAGACCACCGATGTGTTGTCTGAGCGGACAAGCACATGGTGGCCCCTCAGGTCTGGGAGGAAGTGTTTCAGAGCCTGAAACACTGCCAACATTTCTAAGCAGTTTATGTGCCACGAGAGATGATGGTCCTGCCACAGACCCTGAGCCGGGCGACCACTCATGATCGCCCCCCAGCCCGTGAGGGAAGCATCCGTCGTTAGCGTCACGCGACGACAAGGAGCTCCCAGCACGGGGCCCTGGGACAAGAACCGAGGATCCTTCCACATGACCAGGGCGCGAAGACACCGTCGCGAACACACGATCGTGCGGAGCGGATTTCCCCTCGGGGAAAAACCCTTGGTTCTGAGCCACCACTGAAGCGGTCTCATGTACAACAGGCCAAGAGGAATAACGTTGGACGCTGCTGCCAAGAGACCTAACAGTCTCTGGAACTGTTTTACAGTGAGTGACTGGCCTAGCTTGATCTGATTCACTGCAGCGAGAATCGAAGCAATACGAGCAGGGGAAAGTTGAGCCTGCATCGTCGTCGAATCCCACACCACACCGAGAAAAATGGATCTCTGTACTGGAGAAAGCACACTCTTCTTGGCGTTGAGCCTCAACCCCAATTTCTTGATGTGAGCGAGAACGACATCTCGATGCCGAACCGCCTGAGACTGCGAATGAGCTAGGATCAACCAATCGTCTATATAATTCAGAATGCGGATACCCTGTAAGCGCAGAGGAACTAGAGCCGCATCCACACATTTTGTGAATGTTCGGGGTGAGAGTGCTAGGCCGAACGGAAGAACCCGATACTGGTACGCTTCGAACCTCAGGAACTTCCGATGTTGAGGAAGAATAGACACATGGAAGTAGGCATCTTTTAGATCTATCGTGACAAACCAGTCCTCGGACCTGATTTGTGACACGATCTGTTTGAGAGTCAGCATCTTGAACTTGAGTTTCCCTACAGTGCGATTTAAGAGACGCAGATCTAAAATTGGACGCAACCCTCCGTCTTTCTTTGGAACAATGAAGTATCGGCTGTAATAGCCTGACTCCCTGCTGGGAGGAGGAACCCGTTCTATAGCTCCTTTTTGAAGAAGAGTCATAACTTCCTGCTCCATTACCAGAGCCTGCTCGGGGCCTACCACAGTGGGAAGAACCCCGCTGAACCGAGGCGGACGAGACCTGAACTGTATAGCGTAACCTCTTTCGATTGTGTGCAGGACCCACTGAGACACATTGGGAAGATTTTTCCATTCCACTAGAAAATATACTAAGGGTACCAGCCTCTCGAGGCTGGCCTCTGGTTGAATGTTCTGTGTGACAGACACAGTGCCCTGTAACGGCGCACCTGCAGGGAACAACTGGTCTGTGCACTCCAGAGCCCTCAAAGGAGGGGGCGAGCGACCCTCGGGAAAACGCTCGCCGGATCTCACTACGCCCTGTTCTGGCAGGGTTAGTAGTGCAGACCCCTGAGGGTAACGGGAGAGACAAGGCACCCTTACGGGAGGTGAACACAGGTCTCTCTCGGTGGGGGCCACCCTCAGATTTAATCCTGACATTGTGGATGTCAGGACCGTTTAGACGCGGCCTTCTTGGCGACAATGACTGTCCTCAGATCAGCCCTGCCCCGCGAAGACCTCGTCTGAGAGCGCCCCGTCTCATCCCTCCAGCCTCTCTGCGGGGGGGGCACGAGACGCGACGCTCTGTATCTGCTGTGCTCTCCTCGATGAGCTACTCGGCGGGTGGGACTGCCCTCGCTCAGCAGCCCCACTTTGAATTTTTATTTTGAGGGGAATATATTTATGAAAAGCTGCCGCCTGTTTCTTTTCTTCCTGGAACCTCTCTGTGACTGAATGTAATGCATCACCAAATAGACCAGTAGGCGAAATCGGGGAATCTAAAAGAAAAGATTTATCTTTCTCTTTCATTGATGGATGTCTGGCTCAACCACAAATGCCTCTCCGTGGCCACCAGGGCTGCCATAGACCGACCAATGGATTTAGCGGTCTCCTTGGTGGCCCGGAGAGTGAGATCAGCTGTCTGCCTGAGCTCATTAATAGTTTCAGCCGAAATTTCCCCCCCCTCACTAGCTTCTTTTAACAGGTCAGCTTGATAAGCCTGCATGATCGCCATAGTGTGCAGACATGCAGCCGCCTGACCCGCCGCCGAGTAAGCCTTCCCCACCAGTTTTGATGTATTTTTGAGAGGTCTGGTGGGAAGGGCCGGTGCTTTGAGTGACGACGCGGATTCAGGCGAAAGATAGCTCGCGAGCGTCTCTTCCGCCTTCGGCACCGTCACATAACCATAAACCTTAGCTCCCATAATGTTACCATATGCATTGGAAGTGTTTGTGTAAACTCTGCTAGACACAGGTCTAGCCCAGGTCTTCGACACCTCAGTGTGAAGATCCGGGAAAAATGGTAAGCACCGGCGAAAAGGTTGGGCACGTGAGGGCAGAAATCTCTCATCAAGTCTACTTTTTGGCTTAGACTCCTGCCTATCAGCTGGCCACTCGATGCTGAGCTTTTCAACAGCACGAGATAAAACCTCCATAAGCTCATCTTCATTACTACATTGAAATGACGAATCGCGTGTCTCATCTGTTGTGATACTTTCAACATCCAGCTCCTCAGAACTGGATAGTTGAAGTTCCTGAACAACATGTACCTCTTCCCGGGCAGAAGTAACCGCAGCGCGGGCTTCCAGAGCCGGGAGAGAGGTACTGGGTCTCACCGGAGAAGGCTGAGATAGGGCGGAGCCCGTCTCAAACCCCGCGGTGAGATCCATCTGCGATCCCCAAGTCAAGCGCCGCCGCTCTGCCTCAACAGAAGCGGGACCCGAGCCCTGGGGAGCACGCAGCGAACCGCTCTCCTCGAAGAGCGATCGCCGCGAGCGCAGTGTTCTCAAAGGCAGACGCTCGCAAATTAATGCACACAATCAGCCCCCTCGAGAGCTGACTGGGCATGCTGCATCCCCAAACAAGCAACACATAAATCGTGTGAATCCCCACCCGTTATAAATCGAGTACAAGGGGGAGCACACTGCTTAAACTGCTGCTCACTCGTCATTTCTACAATAATATATATATATATATATAGACAGATTTCAGACACACACACAGATCGATGCTGAAGTAACAAAGGCTGTTTCGCTTGTGTTTCAGGGGTGCTTTATAGTTTCCTGGTCGGTGACGTCACCCGCCTACTACGTTCCGTCTCGCCATTGACTGATTTCATTCATGCTTCAGACGCACTACGCTGGAGGCGTTCCCACTGCGATTTCACGCAGCGGTAGTCCCTGAAGGGGAACTGAGTTTTAGGCAGCGACGTCACAGAATGTGACTATTTTCGGGATTCTGATTGGCTAACGTGGGCTTGAGCTTCTCATTACACTGCCACCTACAAGTTTGGCATGCTCTTGACAGCATATACACGGGTTCGTGTGCACGATGTTATTTTTGAAAACAAAGAGGGGTGAAATGTCCGTTTATGAAAATAGCCATTCACATGTAAACGTAGCCTAAATAGGGTGCGTAAATCAGCTGTAGCTGGCGCGCTGATCAGCTGCCGCTGGAAACTGATCAGCGGCAGTGAGCGCGGCTCCGCCCATACACACACACACACACACACTCAACAGCAAGACGAGAGAGGAGACAGCGAATATATATACCGTGACAGAAAGTTGAATAAACAACTTAAATTGTTTTTTTAACTCAAAAATGTATGTTTAAACAACTGCACTTGATTTTCTGTTGAATTAACAAGTATAATTGATATTTTAACTAATACATGTAAGTTGAAACAACTGCACTAAATTTTCTGCTGGTTTTATTTCAATTATACTCTAATGCTTCAATAGCAGTAAATTTACTTTATAAACTAAACTTAATTTATCTATATTGCTGTCTGGTAGACTGCATTAAAACCTAAACTTCAATTTTATTTTAGTGTATACATTAAAAACATAACTGTTATTTACAATTATGAGCACAGATTAATTAAATTACACAAAAAATTTGTCTAGCTGCTTCAGTTTTTATTCGTGGTCAGATTCAATCCATCACAGGTTTGGGCGATTCATGAAAATGAACAGCTCAAGATGATTCACTGAATCATTTTTTTCTCAGAGAATTTTCGAGAAAAGCCTGCGGAAACCGGATGATTTTTCCATGTTGGACCTTACACGTGTCTTCAGAAGGAGTGATACAGAATAAGTGTGACATTTTATATTGTGAAAGTGGATGCAAGTTTTTAGTTCGTAATAAGCGTTTTATAGTCTTGTGTTATCGAATATTAAAGATTTGTAAAGCCCACAATTAAATGTTTGTTATAGTCACAGTGTAAATATTGTTCACAAATTCGTCATTTCTGACAATAAATTACTAAAAGCAGATTTTTAGCAGAAGTATATTATCCATTTTGAGTCAGAGTGTTTTTGCACATAGAAGATTAGCTGATTTTACTTCCTTATGTTCACTTAAAGCTTCAGTCAAGCTGCTCGTTCACCAACCGGACCAAACCGGATTTTTTTTTTATCTCAGTTGCAGAGCGCCAGATATAGGAAAGTTTTCACCACAATCTTTGAATTAAAAAAAGTAAAAGTCAAATTGAATCGATATGGGTGATAAAAATAACAAGTAATACGTCTGTGGTTTGAAATGTCACGGTTTTCATTATTACTATTCAGTGTTTGGATTTTGCCGGCCCCGTGCCATTTCGTTGCGCTTTTGTTCATTTTTTTAATAAATCTTGATAATAGGGTGAATTACACACGATGTTGTAACGACAATGACTACGACATCCGGTCACATGCTGTTCAAATTAGTGGATCCCGATCTCGCAAACACATCCTTCATTGTCTGAGCAGACAAGAGATCTATTCACGTCCTGTACTGGCGTCCCGACGTCGGTTCGGACTGTCAAAATTGCAACTTTGTTGCTCCCCAGAGGCATAGGCGCCGATTTATGTTTTCCTCCGTGGGTGCTCATGGGCGCACGCCCTTTAAATCCGCACCCGACCCGACCCGAAATAAATTCAGTTTATACTATCACATTATAGACACACTTACAAAAATGTTATTGTTTATTGCCAGATCATACAGAAGTTATCACACAACCATTAACACAACGACAACTTCATCCGGTACATGAAGAACATGGCTAACATTACCACAAAACTGAGTAGCCTTATAACATTTTACCAGTCGAACAGACGCGGCTACAATACTATATCTGCCACGCAATTTCGTCTTGCCTACATCTGACAATGTTGGGTTCAAACACGCCCTGCACACCACACATACTGAACAGTGTTAAATTTGACAAATACTGTTCGATAGAACGGCTTGGTTTGTTACCACAGTAACAGTTATCTGCGTGCTTCCTCAGCGATGAAGTTCCACATTTGCGGCTATCCGAAAATGCATGCAGCAAGCCTTTCACAACATTGTTTTCTTCAGTTTTGTCGACAACTTTACCATCTCCACTAGCTATTCTTTTCTTCACCTCCTCAGCATCCATCTCGACGACTGCAAGCAGATCGCGCGCGCGGTTATGATGACTTTTTAAAAGTGAAAGTAGGTATAGAGACTCCTGGGAGGGCGTGTCGCGTGGGCACAAATAAACTGATGTGGATTTTTAATTATTTTATTAACTTGGAATACAGGCATATTTTTGTAGATGTGTTCCTAAAAATGTGCATATATATGTTTTACGTTTGCACGTGATTGTTTTAAGCCCGTGTTTAGACCCGTGTTTCCCCCGTGTCCGACCCAACCCGCACCCGTTTGAGCAAAATTTGTGGGTCACCTGAACCCGTGCAGGACTCGGTCACACAAGTCCACACAGTAAAAAATATATTTGTTGACTCACCATTGCGGTTAATTCTTCAGCAGGAACGTGCGACATAACCAATCACAGTGTGACAGACGCTTCACATAGCACCAACTGCAATGTTTAATTTTAAATGAATGTAACTGGCAGTTTGGCACACGTGGGTGCTCGGTATTTTCCGTGGGTGCTCGGTATTTTCCGTGGGTGCTCGAGCCCCGGAGCACCCACGGTATCGGCGCCTATGCCCAGAGGGACATGAGTCACCGAAGGAACCCTGTAGTTTAAGACCCCCCCAGTTCAGCATGAACTCCCCATGACTTTACAACCTCGTGACACACACACACACACAAACACCCTTTTGTGTATAACTGAGAATACGAGAAATATATTTTCTTTTATTTTCATAATGTGTGTACCTTCCTATATGCACGTGTGATAGAGGTTTGGTTTGCTAGAGTATAGTTTTGAATCCTAAATGTTCATTGAAGGGAATTCCTCAGTCGTGTCTTGTTGTAACCCTACCTCAGACCATAAAACTTTACGACCCAGGAAAAGGCAAACATTCCAAGCAAGTCACATCCCAAACGCACCACACACACACAGATTTCTCATTGACTTTCCCACATAAGACATTACCCAAAATGTTGATATATTTCTGAGGTGCCTTTTGTTATGACCATGTCATATTGGGGTGTCTATGATTTTGTCATGTGGTAATCACAACTTTAAATGTGTGTAATTCTGCATATCTCCTGTAACGTTGCATTTCTACAACCTTCAAGTGATGCGTTTGATATCTCTGAAATTCTCTCAATCTAACAGAGTCGAATTCCAATAGCAGAATGCAGTAATATATATTGTTTACACACTTCATATTTCTGGAACCGAAAGGTTTAAGTCAATCGACACTGTAACCCGAGCCAGGACACTGTTTCAGACAAACAAAGGGATCTTCCCGCTAGGAAAAACCTCGACATCTGATTCGTCCCCCACGAAGAAGGGGACGGTACTTGGGACACTGATAAAAGTCCAAACCTTCAGTTTCCTCTCTCTCTTCTCTCTGATCCCTCTCTTCTCTCTGATCCCTGCTCTTCTCTCATCGATCTCCTCTTCTCCCCGGCTTCAAGAAACATCTGAAAGGCTCAGGCCTTCTCCTCGGACCAACACATGTTCGAGTCGTAGCTGCCGTTCTTTGCAACTAAGTTCCTATCGGCTTTCCCCTCGACAAGGGAAACGACTGAACTTTCTCGGTAACGTTAAATTCAAGTGAGCCTTTACATCGTTTTGCGAAACGACCCAGAAGACGAAGCTAGACGCAAACCAGCCGGACACGCGCACGCGCGCGTCCCCTTTTCAGCATCACACTGAAAGAGTACCACATCTCGCAAGTATCTTTCTCTCTAACAGCTGATTCCTGGTGTTTAGCTTGTAGGTCTGTGAATTAAGTTACCCTCTATCTCTTAACTCTTTATTTCTTTCTTTCTTTCTTTCTTTCTTTCTTTCATGTCATTCATTCCGATCAAGTCATGTTTGTTTAAATGTTTGTTTGTTTTATTGTTTGCATTTTACGTACGTTTATATTTGTAGCTTATAATCTCTAGCGTGTGCCATTTTATTAATAAACCCATTTATACTTTTAACTGTCTCTGTGTTTGAAAACCCACTTTTTATAAAGTCAATGAAACAAAAGATCTATAAAGCTACAGGCTCTATATTATAAAACTACTTTGAGTAGTTTTAATTTATAAACCCAAAGAGGTTTTGTCTTCGTGGCCAGAAGATAAACTTTCTTGGAGTTTTGTAAACAGGAATACTTCTTCTTAACTGTGATAGTCTTACATTTATTCGCGGGACGAATAACTGATGACGAAACCAGTTACAGAACGAGGCATCTCCTATAATTGATAAAGTAAATGCATATGCGATTTATGAATTATGACCATAAGTTATGATTATTAATATTTCTAAAATTCCCTATATCCTTGAGCTAATTCGCATTAACCCAGAGGCATTTACGCTGCAATGTTGTCACGAATGTAAGATTATTGAGTGTATTTCTGCACATTGTTTTGCGCGCAGAAGATTCGCTCATTGTATTTCCTCGTGTTGACTCACAGGTTCTCTTTCAAACATTCGCTCGGTATCTCACTATGGGAAACGCCTCTGGGCGTGACAGACCTGGAAGCACCAATCACACCACGTCTGTCAGTTGACAGACCAATCACGACAGTGATGCGGGAGTCCGGCCTCCCTTATACAGTATATACCACTACCGATGGTCCCTACTCCATTCTCGTTCTCTTCCCCGTGAAGATCAAAATTGGAAGCTATTTTCAGCAGGACCTGTTTTTCAAAATAGTTGTTTAACTGTTCTGAGACGAGCCGTCAAGGTACGTCACCGAATGCAGCTGTTTTTGTTAGCGGGTCTTTTTCACTGTAACAGTGATTTGATTTGATTCTGGTATACTAAGAGAATTAACGTGTTATGGCGAATTCTCTTATATTCCTTTCTGAGTTGCACGTTGTGGTGAGCTTGGATAGCCTACTATTTTTGCTATGGCAACTAACGTTACTAGTTCTGCAAGCGGCGGACCGAAAGCAGAAACTTCACGTCCGTGTGCGTGCGGTTCAATGATATCAGGCAAGGATAATCATCCTTTGTGCATCACATGCCTGGGGGTGAGACACGCTCAGGCAGCCCTCGCGAACCCCGAGGGCTGTCCTCACTGTTCTCTCTTCCCGTCAAGGGTGCTAGAGAGAAGAGTGCGAGTCGTGGCCACTAACAAGGGAGATCCCTGCTTTTCTCCGCCGCCCGCGGAATAGACTAAACAGCTCCCTGCATCATGCAGCTGGGGTGAGTTTATGGACAAAGTCTCCCCCCAACTACCTCCCCTCTTTGGATCCTTTACGGAGGAAAGAGAGGAGGACGATGATGACGACGAGGCCATCGCTCGTTTGTTGGAGGACGATGGTGAGGAGGATGACGACGACGCGATCCTCCCGCCGAATCCCTCCCGGCCAGGCAGCGCGTTAAGTGAAGGTTCACCCTCCCCAGCTCAGGCGGAGCTCGACCTACTGGAAATGTGCCGGAGGGCGGCGGCTAAACTCTCCATAGACTGGCCGTCGCAGCAGACGGACCAGGGGGCAGAGAGAGATCTCTATGACGGCAAGAGACTGCCGTCACGTGACCCACCAGTGAAACAGCTCATTCCAGCGGTCCCCGCGTGCGTTTCAGAGATGAAACGTTTCTGGGATAAGCCTTTTTCACACAGGGTTCCTGTAAAAGGATTTTCTAGGCTGGATGTTGATAACATGGAGGAGTTAGGGATGTCAAATTCCCCTCCTGTTGAGCTGTCAGTTGCACATCATCTCCACCCTAACCGCAGGGCAGCCTTTTCCTCAGCTTCAGCTTCACTGCCAGGAGCGCCTAGCAGCCTCAGTTTTTCAGAAAATGTATTGTTCTTCTGCACTGGCAGTGAGGGCTCTTAATGCCACCTCTCTCCTCACTGCTTATCAAGCAGAGTTTATGGAAGAGATGGGGAGGCAAATGGATGCTGGGACACCAAACCCAGCCCTCTGGGAAGAGATTTGTGTCATTGCAGATCTCAACCTGAGAACTTCCGGAGGTGCGGTCCAGAGCTGTGGCCGCAGCATGGGCCTGGCAGTGGTCGGCGAGCGAGCTCTCTGGCTGGGACTGTCAGGGTTGTCAGACAGAGAAAAATACTTTTTGGATGCTCCGGTTGAGCCCAAAGCCCTTTTCGGGGCATCTGTCACTGCTATGCGTCAACGGAAAAAGCGATCTGAAAAAGCAGGAGGTAGAGGCTTTCCAAACCTGCCTCCCTCGCAGATCCGCTGCTAGGGTTCCTCAACCACCACGGTCCAGGTTTGAAGCCCCCCAGAGGAGTGGTCGGTCAGATTTCAGAGGCCCTAGGCCTTCTCAGCCTCAGCAGACTGAGCCACAGTCTAAGCCAGCTCAGCCGAGGGTAAAACCATCCTTCGCTGCGGCTGCAGCCAGACACCGACCAGCAAACCCTCAGGGAGGGAAGAAATGGCGAGCAACCTTATGTTTCATTATGTTCAGGACAAAGGGATGAACAACAGCACTCACGGAGTATCTGTTGTTATCCTCCCTCAAAAAGAGCGGTCATTTTCTCCCCCTCCCGCCAAGAGAAGGCGTTGGACACGGGAACTGTTCACAGGAAAAAGTTATCCAATGACCAGTTCAGTTGTGAAGTTTGCACCAGTTCCCCCAGTGCCTCACAGAGAAGTTTCCCTCCCTCCATCCACGGGGTTACAACAGAGGGCAGAGGGCTGTTTTCTAAAAGACATGTGTGCTGTGAAAATAATAAACACGTTTCCTGTGCATCCAGGCAGTGGGCCGAGGGCACAGCAATGTTTGAAAAGAAAAACACACACAAAAACAAAATTGTCTTATCAGGGATCTGCTGCTGTGCACGATGTCATGGCAATAGGCAGAGAGAGAGACAAAAATGCTCGTGTCTCATTTGGAGAGCTTAGGCTTCAAGATAAATGAGAATAAAAGCTGCTTGGTGCCCATGCAAGAGATAATTTACCTGAGTCTCAGACTGAACTCGGACTTAAATCAAGCGTTTGACAGATTGACAGAAACACTATAGGTAAAAAAAAAACTCTCTTGTATGCAGGTTTATGAGAGGTGCACGACATTTTTCACGAACAGGGTTTCAAAGCCATTGATTCCGCCGTGGGATCTGTCTGTGGTCCTTATCTCAGTCCCCGTTTGAGCCTATAGAGAGTGTTGAATTAAAGCTCCTTTCGCTAAAGGCTGCTTTATTATTGGCTCTTTCAACCGCAAAGCGGGTTAGTGAACTTCACGCGTTGTCGGTTCATAATTCCTGTATGCAGTTCGCTATGGATCACTCGAGAGTAACTCTCAAAACGAATTCAGCGTTTGTGCCTAAAGTTAGTGAGTCAGCTCTCGCCTGTAAACAGGTGGATTTACTGGCTTTCCATCCGCAGCCTTTTTCCTCGTCAGAGGATGCGCGGCTTCATTGCTTGTGCCCTGTCCGTGCGTTACGTCACTATGTGGACAGAACGAAAGCACTAAGGAAGAGTAATCAGTTATTTGTTTCATGGGCTGATTCTCATAAAGGGAAACCTATTTCGCATCAGCGCCTGTCCCACTGGGTAGTGGAAGCTATTATATTAAGTTATAATGGCATGGGTCTCTGTCCTCTGGAAGGGCTGAGGGCTCATTCTACCAGAGGTTTGGCTACCTCATGGGCACTGTTTAAGGGCGTTTCAGTTCAGGACATATGTGCTGCAGCAAGTTGGGCTTCGCCTCACACATTTGTCCGATTTTAAGACTGGATGTCACTGAGCCATCACTGGCTCATTCCGTCCTAAGTGTGTATAAAAATAAATAAATAAATAAAAATAAAAAAAACACTCGTTATGGTGTGTTTATGTTACATACATCACTGAGTTGGTTGACAGGCCTGCTTCAGACAGCATATCTGCAATACGGGAGTTGTCTATATCCCATAGTGAGATACCGAGCAAATGTTTGAAAGAGAACTTTAGGTTACTTACGTAACCCCGGTTCTCTGATAACATGAGTGAGGTATCTCACTAGGGCTGGGTACCGAGTTCGATACTTTTTAGGTACCTACCGAATTGCCTCGTTACTATCCAGTATCGAAAAATGACATGTTGCCCGGTACCAGATTTCGATACCTAAGGGGTTAACTCGTCAATGTCAGTGCTCAAACAATGAAATGCACAACGACACCCCTAAAGTCGCTCAAGCACGTACACGCAAACTCTACACACACTACACACTACTCTACACTCTCCGCGCACGAGACGCGTGCACGCACTCACAAACTCTCCACGCACATACAGTGAGGAAAAGAAGTATTTGAACACCCTGCTATTTTGCAAGTTCTCCCACTTAGAAATCATGGAGGGGTCTGAAATTGTCATCGTAGGTGCATGTCCACTGTGAGAGACATAATCTAAAAAAAAAAAATCCAGAAATCACAATGTATGATTTTTTTAACTATTTATTTGTATGATACAGCTGCAAATAAGTATTTGAACACCTGAGAAAATCAATGTTAATATTTGGTACAGTAGCCTTTGTTTGCAATTACAGAGGTCAAACGTTTCCTGTAGTTTTTCTCCAGGTTTGCACACACTGCAGGAGGGATTTTGGCCCACTCCTCCACACAGATCTTCTCTAGATCAGTCAGGTTTCTGGGCTGTCGCTGAGAAACACGGAGTTTGAGCTCCCTCCAAAGATTCCCTATTGGGTTTAGGTCTGGAGACTGGCTAGGCCACGCCAGAACCTTGATATGTTTCTTACAGAGCCACTCCTTGGTTATCCTGGCTGTGTGCTTCGGGTCATTTTCATGTTGGAAGACCCAGCCTCGACCCATCTTCAATGCTCTAACTGAGGGAAGGAGGTTGTTCCCCAAAATCTCGCAATACATGGCCCCGGTCATCCTCTCCTTAATACAGTGCAGTCGCCCTCTCCCATGTGCAGAAAAACACCCCCAAAGCATGATGCTACCACCCCCATGCTTCACAGTAGGGATGGTGTTCTTGGGATGGTACTCATCATTCTTTTTCTTCCAAACACGTTTAGTGGAATTATGACCAAAAAGTTATATTTTGGTCTCATCTGACCACATGACTTTCTCCCATGACTCTGGATCATCCAAATGGTCATTGGCAAACTTAAGACGGGCCTTGACATGTGCTGGTTTAAGCAGGGGAACCTTCCGTGCCATGCATGATTTCAAACCATGACGTCTTAGTGTATTACCAACAGTAACCTTGGAAACGGTGGTCCCAGCTCTTTTCAGGTCATTGACCAGCTCCTCCCGTGTAGTTCTGGGCTGATTTCTCACCTTTCTTAGGATCATTGAGACCCCACGAGGTGAGATCTTGCATGGAGCCCCAGTCCGAGGGAGATTGACAGTCATGTTTAGCTTCTTCCATTTTCTAACGATTGCTCCAACAGTGGACCTTTTTTCACCAAGCTGCTTGGCAATTTCCCCGTAGCCCTTTCCAGCCTTGTGGAGGTGTACAATTTTGTCTCTAGTGTCTTTGGACAGCTCTTTGGTCTTGGCCATGTTAGTAGTTGGATTCTTACTGATTGTATGGGGTGGACAGGTGTCTTTATGCAGCTAACGACCTCAAACAGGTGCATCTAATTTAGGATAATAAATGGAGTGGAGGTGGACATTTTAAAGGCAGACTAACAGGTCTTTGAGGGTCAGAATTCTAGCTGATAGACAGGTGTTCAAATACTTATTTGCAGCTGTATCATACAAATAAATAGTTAAAAAATCATATATTGTGATTTCTGGATTTTTTTTTTTTAGATTATGTCTCTCACAGTGTACATGCACCTACGATGACAATTTCAGACCCCTCCATGATTTCCAAGTGGGAGAACTTGCAAAATAGCAGGGTGTTCAAATACTTATTTTCCGCACTGTACTTATATGAGACGCGAGCACACACACACACACAAACTCACGCATATACTCAATGAGACGCGAGCACACACACAAACTCTCCGCGCACATATTCATATGAGACGCGAGCACACACACATAATACCTTAAAGATGTGGAAAAGTCGATCAAAAGTGTGGCTACATTTCTCCAGGCTCGATGCCAACAGCGCGCGATGCAGTATTTGCGGTAAAATTATTGCTGCAAAGACTGGTACCAGACAAATATGATGAGCCCTTGACAGTCTTCGACTGGTAAATGAAGAGAAACCTTGTTGATCACTCTGACAGTGTTTATATTGCAATAATGACCTACTGAATGTACACTGCCGTTCAAAAATGTGTTGGTTAGTTAGTAAGGATGCATTAAAGTGATCAAAAGTGACCTTAAAACATGTGTAATGTTACAAAATATTTCGTTTTTAAATAAATGCTGTTCTTTTGAAATTTTTATTCATCAAAGAATCATGAAAAAAATTATCAGTTTCCAAAATATTAAGCAGCAAACTGTTTTCATATTTCTGAAGGATCATGTGACACTGAAGTAATGATTTTAAAAATTCAGCTTTGACATCACAGGAATAAATTACATTTTGAAATATATTCAAATAAGATTTTAAATTGTAATACTAATAATTTCTCAATATTACAAGTTTTACTGTATTTTTGATCAAACAAGTTCAGCTTTGGTGAGCATGAGCTCTTTATAAAAAAAACAAAATTGTTCCTTTGTGCTTTTTTTGTTCCTTTGTGCACTGGCTAAGGAGCCAAAGGAGTCAAACTGAAAAAAATAAAACCAAAGTTTTTCTGAGGTAATGTGTTATGTAATCTTGTTAAAATGGATTTCATAAAATTGGTCTCGGAAAAAGTATCGTTCAGGAACCAGTATCGAAATCAAGGTATCGGTATCGGTATCAGTATCGACATTTTTTTAACAATACCCAGCCCTATATCTCACCACACTTCCCTCCTTGCAGTGGAGAAGAGATATGCAGAGAATGGAGTAGGGACCATCGGTAGTGGTATATATAAGTGAGGCCGGACTCCCGCATCACTGTCGTGATTGGTCTGTCAACTGACAGACGTGGTGTGATTGGTGCTTCCAGGTCTGTCACGCCCAGAGGCGTTTCCCATAGTGAGATACTGAGCGAATGTAATCAGAGAACTGGGGTTACGTAAGTAACCTAAAGTTCCGTCAAGTTGACTAAAAGCTTGTTCACCAACCGGATTTTTTACCTCATTCACTACATCTCATTTGCAGAGCACCAGATACCTACAGGTGAGTTTTCGCTGCAATCTTTGGAATTCTTAAAATTAACTATCAATTTGAATTGATGTGGGTAAAATAAGTAACTTAATATATCTGTACTTTTAAATGTGACTGTTTTTATTAATATTGGAAATGGTTGTGATTGACACACACTGCATGTTTCAGTGATGCGTGTTTGAGTCACTTGTAATTTGAGAACACATTTCAACCATCTTCCTAAATTCATCATATATCATTTATAAATGGAGTGGAGGTGTCTGTTTTAGGCATTTGAAAGTAAAAATATTAAAGGGTTAGTTCACCCAAAAATGAAAATTCTGTCATGCATTAATCATTTCTTGTAAAATAATTCTACAATTTGTCACCCTCATGTTGTTCCAACCCCGTAAGATTTTCGTTCATCTTCGGAACACAAATTAAGATTTTTTTGATTAAATCTGTGAGCTGTCTCACTCCTCCATAGGCTTCTAGGAAATTTCATTCTGCCGGTCCAGAAAAGTTAGTAAAAACATTGTTAAAATAGTCCAAGTGACTACAGTGGCTCAACCTTAAGTTTATCAAGCGACGAGAATACATTCTGTGTGCAAAAACAAACAAAAATAACAACTTTATTCAACTCTTCATTTTCTTACGTGTGGTCCTCTGACGCGAGTTCACAAGAGCGCAATGACGCATGCGTCGTGGCGCTCTCGTGAACTCAATCAGAGGCCCACACAGAAGAAAATGAATAGTTGAAAAAATAAAAAAATTTGTTTTTGCACAAAAAGTATTCTCTTCGCTTGATAAACTTAAGGTTGAGCCACTGTAGTCACTTGGACTATTTTAACAATGTTTTTACTAACTTTTCTGGGCTGGCAGATATAGATTACCTAGCAGCCTATGAAGGAGTGAGCAAAAGGTGGAGAACATTCGGGTAAAAAAAAAGGCTACCTTTTAGCCTTTAAGTTTGTAGTTTGCGGATCTGACAGAAGTTGTTGGCGATTCTTTCTTTTGTAAAGTCAATGTGAAACCTCCTGTCGCCGATCCATCACGCAGTGTGAACACAGCAGCAACTGAATGTTTCCCCAGATAGTTGAGCAATGTGAAAAGAACAGTGACCAAAATTATCTAAAAATCACTACTTGAAAATTGTGCTGTGTTTGCTAACGCCTGTTCGCCTGTTGCTGAGTGTATTTGCAATTAAACTTCATTGGAACTTTATTCATCTGTCTTCGTCTGTCTGTCTACCTGCAAACACACTGTGACTTCTGATGGGAAACCGATGCGAAAGTTTGAATGAGTGAGTTCAGCACGCTTCCATTCATATCCGCTTTGCAGGGTGTGGTTCTCAATGAAAATCTCACTCGTCAAAGTCCATTGGCTTGTTTTGTTTACACTTGAAGGTGATTGGGCTCTCAGGCCAGATCCCAATTCGTCAGTCACTGATGTAACGTTGAGCATGACTGACTGATAGGGAAACTTAGGCAGATGGGAGTTTTACTTTCTCAAAAATGTTCTGAGGGCAGAAAGGAAAATGATTGGTTTACAGCTTCAACCAATGAAACTGAAGCAGGGGCGGGGTCAAGACGTTTGAATGTGCGGTGCGAAGGGATTTAGGAATAGTCGGAATACAAGACAGATGTTCGTGGGAGAACGCATTTATTGCAAGGTAAGTGAATTTACTAAATATTTTGTTAAAATTCAACATCTTCTAACGTTTACTAAGATAATTAGCGAACATTTAAATTATATTGTAGCCTATGCATTTTGATTCGACTGTTTCAATAGATGACAACAACAAAGCTGACAAGCTGACAAGCTACATTGTTAAAAGCGCTATATAAATGATGACTTAACTTGACTTGACAAGCTGTTCTCAGGTTGCCCGCAGATCCTTAAAAAGTCTTAAATTAGATTTTTTTAAATTTAAGGCCATAAAAAGTCTTAAAAAGTCTTATTTTTACTTATGAAAGGTCTTAAATTTTAGATGGCAATTTGACTTTAGACATATCTAAATGTTTTCCAAATTAGAACTATCTAATTAGCGTACTTTTTTATTTATTATTCTTTCTTTCTTTATTTGCTTGTTCGCGTGACATTTCGCGTCACATTCGCGGCAGCATTACGTCCGTCTCCTGCACGCGAAACAGGAGGAGAGAAGGAGAAGCAAGTTGCTAAATGTCAGTTCAATTGTAAGTTCAATCTTTATATGCGTAGTGGTGTGCGATGTGTATTGTCTATTGTGATATTGTAGCCTAATCATTGTTTTAACGATGTACGAGGCACTGCGAGCTGACATCGCTTTTGTCTCTTGTGCTTTCACTGCTTGATGTGTGCAATTATAGGTATGTTCCCAAATGACTTTTTGTCTTATATTTATATCATATTATGTTGTTATCATAGGCCTACAATATCACATCAGCAAGAGTTCTGTTTTCCCGTGCACAATTGCAAATGTGATATTTATTTTATATAACAGTTAAATTAACAATAAATTAACATTGTGAGTTACATTTTATAAACAACATTGTCAATATTGTTTGTTTTCCCTTTATTTCGCTGATGAGAATTTCAAAATTAAGCCATAGCAGAGTCTCAATGCAACAGACAGCGATGATTTTCTTGACTGGAATCCGCGTTTTGAACGAATCAATTTAATGATTCAATGAACAATCACTTGCTTCCCGAATGAATCAGCCGTTTGAACACATTGGTTGAATGAATGACTCCCTCAACTCACTTATTAAGACAGTGACTTGCCGCCACCTACTGGCAGTTTTAGTTTCACTTTTAAAGTACCCATTAATTAGAACGTTAAAGAGTAACTAAACCCCTGGTCAGAGCCTGACTCCACCCACTGGCAATATTTGAAAAATGCTAGAAAAGTGGGCAGACCCCAGCGGAGATAGAGGGGATGAACCGAGGGCGGGGCTGAGCAGGGGGGGGCGTGCACCTGAGACCCGCAGTGACGGATTAATTGACAGCTGCTGTCAGACTCTAAAATGGAGAGTGACTCAAAGGGTCGCAAGACGACGTAAAGCACATGCATCTGATGAGTTTTATCGAGTCGATGTCAATAGCGCGCACTCTCTGTAGGCATATTCAGATTTTGCCGCTAGGTGAAAAAATCCAGCAAAATGCGCCGGCGTGTTTGTCTAACCATAAATTGTGATTCAAATATATGATCACTCACATCAAGACGCCGCTGCAGTGGTGGAGTCCATGCAGGAGGAGCAGTGTTTGGCACTGCGTCGCTTTTCAGCGCGAGCTGTGTGGAGAAGCCCATTTCCACCTCTATTGCGTTGGAGAAGCAATCCCGCGTAAAATGCAGGTTGCACACTTGAGCTCTAGAAGGGAACTCACGGTCTTCCAGGCCAAGTGCATGCAACCACTGGTGCCTAATTTCCAAGTCTGATAGAAAGCTATGCAATCCAGCAGTGTTGCAACCAGCAACACTACACCTACGTACCCTCCTGACCACTGTACTAAATACAGATAAATCTACGCTAACTTAAGTTAGCGTCACGCAGTACTGCTTACATCACGCAGTACCGCAAACATCCAATAGGAAAATTTGACTGCAGTAGCCACCGTTCAACCTGAAGAGGGCAGCACTGAGACGTTTTTACACCATATATTGTAGAATTAAAACACTTTATACCCAAATGTCAAAAAAGTTACTCGAATCAATGAACAGCACTAATAAAGCCCCAGTTTTACAGATCATTAACTAAAAAAAGTTGGTTTAGGGTTTAGTTACCCTTTAAAATTAGAAATTAGTTATCTCTTGAAAACAGCACACGTCCAAATGATCTGACGGCGCGGGCGGGTATAGATATATACATAGATGTCGCCTTGGCTACTGCAGTTCATTGGAACGAAACCGTAGCCAAGCGACATCTAGTGTATATATCTATACCCGCCCGCTGGCGGGTATAGATGTATACACTAGATGTCGCCTTCGCTACTGCAGTTCATTGGAACGAAACCGTAGCCAAGGCGACATCTATGTATATATCTATACCCGCCCGCGCCATCAGATCATTTGGACGTGTGCTGTTTTCAAGAGATAACAACGATATAAATACTGTTCGTTTTCTCACACAAACCGCTCGTTTCGTGTCTTAGGCCATCAATGTGTACTTATGATGGGGAATTGTTTCATTTGGGGGTGGGGAATTGTTTTAATTTGGACTCTGTGCTTGTGTTTTGAGACAGTGACCATATACCTGCATTATATGACTGACAGACAAGAACGGTTTGACCTAAAAATATCAAAATTGAAACTACTGCGGAAACAAAGACACCTACATCTTGGATGCCCTTGAGGTAAGCTAAAACATATCAAAAATTTATTTCAAAGTGAACTATCCCTTTAATAAAATGAACTTGAAGTATACTTATTTTTTTATAAGGGATATATACTGTGTAAATATAATGCATAAGTGAAAACCTGTGGCTGGTTCTATTCCAACATGGGAATAGTTTACAGACTCATGGGAACACGGCATAGTGTATTTAGAGACCATGATTTCATGTCACGCTTTCATTTCACTCTTACATGTAAGAAAAAGAATTATGATAGTTAAACAATAGTTATGATAGTTAGAGAGCACAGGTTAATGCATGAAAGGCCTATGTAATTAAACATAACATCATATCTTGTATCTTTATCTTTATATAATGAAACATTCACTGAACATCTAACTTGTAAAGGTCAGCTTGATTTTTTCTTTTCTCTCTTCACAGCAACAAGTACAACAAAGAAGCCTCACAAAGAAGGTAAAATTAAGTGTATTCTAATCCTTTCATTATGATAATAGATGAAAAGTACATTCACTCGGCATTTTAAATCATATTGTGAAAGTGAAATCACTGAATAACATAATTGTGAGCAATACTGTAGAATGTTTCATTTATCACTCTCAAATGTAGCGCAGCCTACTGGACATACATGGAAAAATGGTTTAGTTTTTATCTTTAGTCATTAATTCCTTTTTTTTTTTTTTTTATGAACAGCATGAAGAATCTTTCTGCACAAAATATTTCATTCACAGACTTCAATCTGATTGGTTTCTACAGCCTAGGAGAATGGAGGCCTTTTTTATTTATCCCTTTCTTTCTGATGTTTTTACTGTCTATCACAGCAAATTCTATTCTCATATATTTAATCATATGTCAGAAGTCTCTGCATTCTCCTATGTATGTACTAATAGGTTTAATGGCTGTTGTAGACTTGATCTCGCCTGTATTTTTTGTACCTAACATGCTTCTTAGTTTTTTATTTAATTGGAGTGGGATATCTCTAACTGGTTGTTTGATACAAATGTTTTGCATTCATTTTGTTGGCTCATTTCACTCCACTTTGCTTTTTTGGATGGCACTGGACCGTTACTTTGCAATATGCAAACCGCTTTACTATCATAAATACATGGAAATCTCTAACTTTCTAAAGTTTATTGTTGTCCCATTAATCAGAAATGGACTCCTGAATATCACCATGGTCTCTCTGGCTAGAAAACTGTCATTTTGTTTAACAAATGTGATTGATCACTGTTTTTGTGAACACATGGCGTTGGTTCAGTTAGCATGTGGAGATATATCTATTAATAATTTAGTAGGACTTTTGTCTGCTTTCCTTATACCAACTGCAGATGTTATTCTCATTACTGCTTCCTATGCTGTGATTTTTACCTCTGTGTTTAAATCTGGGAAGGCCCACATGAAGGCCATAAACACCTGCATTACTCACATCATTGTTATGACGTGTACTTTGATTTTTGCCCTGACTGCGTTTATGTCATACAGAATAAGAAATAATTTTTCTACCAGTAGTCGTGTATTTGTGAGCACAATGTACTTACTTTTTCCAAGTTGTTTTAACCCAATTGTTTATGGAGTGAGAACAAAAGAAATAAGACAACGGTTTATTCAGTTTATTAGAGAAGTAAAAGTCTTTCCTTTGCAAAGAAATCCAATTTAAAAAAAAGATCAACAATATAATATGCTGATACTGGAACATTTAAAAAAGAATGTGGTTTGTTAAAGCTATAGTTTAAAATGGCCATATAGGCCCTATTTGAAAATATGGGACTGAAAATATGTAGTTAATAATAAACATACTGTAAAGTAAACACTGATGGTAATTTACAAGAATGATATCCTTGTTCAAAATTTTTGAATCCAGAACTGAAAGAGTTACTATGGAAGCTTGTTTCCGCCACAAAATAAAACATTTTAAAAGATAATTGAGACTTTTTATCTCACAATTGCGAGTTTACATCTCGCAATTCTGACTTTATCAGAATTGCGAGATATAAAGTCAGATGGCGTGAAATAAAGTCGCAATTGCGTGTTATAAAGACAGAATTGCGTGTTATAAAGTCTCGCAATTTTGACTTTATAACACGCAAGTGCGAGTTTATATCTCGCAATTCTGACATCTTTAAAAAGTACTAATACTAAGGGGAAAAAAAGACGAACTTTATTTTATTTATTTTTTTACCTCAGAATAGTTTATATCTCACAATTCTAACTTTATAACACGCAATTGCGACTTTATATCGTGCAATTCTAACTTTATATCTCCCAATTGTGACTTTATTTCTCAGAATTGCGACTTTATCTCGCAATTGCGACTTTATTTCTCAGAATTGCGACTTTATTTCTCATAATTCTGACTTAATATCTCGCAATTCTGAGAAAAAAGTCACAATTCTGACTTGATATATCGCAATTGTGAGAAAAAAAGTCAGAATTGTGAGATAAAAAGTCGCAATTATTATTATTTATTTATTATTCAGTGGCGGAAACAAGCTTCCATAAGTTACTGATGAATTCAATTAGCAAAAAAAAAAAAAAAACAGCATTCTCCATCAGCTACAATTTTTCTCCAGTCTGTCTGATAAAGCCTACTAAATAGAATAATATATTTTTATTCCATTTATACGCTTTTCCTTGTAAGAGAAATACAACTCGTTACCTGTATGTTTTCTATTAGTGCCTACTTACTTGCAGTATACACACCTCTAAGAAGCCAATCTCTATGGAGTAAACAAAACTCACTACTAGAATATCATAAAAATCAGGTATTCAACCATATAATCATTTTCAGTAATATAGGGTGTACCAAAGCTTAGAATCTGTAGTTAACTGTAATCATAATATGACATGTAAATTAAGCTTCATATACAGATTTGAGTTAAAAAAAAATTTATATATAAATACTATATAGAAATTTCCAATTTCTGTGGGAAGTATTCATACCCCCGGTAAATATGATCAAAAATGGCTGTAAAAAAATAAATCTTTCATTCAAAATTTTTTATCTTTTATTCAAAAAATTGGCAAAATTCTAACCTTTCATTGAAGTAAAAGAATTCAAATTGGGGGGGAACTCACATTATGAAATAAATGTTTTTCTCCAAAACACGTTGGCCACAATTATTCATACCCCTAGAATGTTTCATGAATAAAATATCTCTGAAGTATATTCCCATTAATATTTACATTTTTTTAGCACACCAGGGGGACTAGGAACATGACATTGTCCAGCCATGACTTCTTGTTTCACAGGATTTTAAATATGAGGAAACACAAAGGCCAAATTCCCTTAATCATCCACCACAATGTGTAAAACCAAATAATACAGTTCTGATTTGCAGCAAAAGATTGTTGAGCTTCACAAAATAGAAAGTGGCTGTAAGAAAATAGCTAAATAATTGAAAATACCCATTTTGACCATCAGGGCAATAATTAAGAAGTTATATTCAAGTAAAAATTTTACAAATCTGCCAGGAAGTGTGTCTATATTATCTTAATGCACGGTGAGGAGGATGGTTTGAGTGGCCAAAGACTCTTCAAGGATCACAGATGGAGAATTGCAGAGATTAGTTGAGTCTTGGGGTCAGAAAGCCTATAAAAAAAAAAAAAAATCAAACAACCCCTACATCCCCAGATGTTGTTTGGGAAGGTTTCAAGAAAAATGCTCCTCATTCAAAAACAAACTCCAGCATATTCAGTGGTCAGACACGACTGGAACGATGAAACAAAAAAAAAAGAGCTTTTTGCCAGAAAACACGCTAGATGGGTTTGGTGCACACAAGGATAAAAAGTACCCCATGTGTACAATTTAATATACCGTTGGATCTTTAATGTTGTGGGCATATTTTTCTGCTGGAGGTCCTGGACTTCTTGTTCAGATACATGGCATCGTGGATTCTATCAAATATCAACGGATAAAAAAATCCAAACCGGGCGGCTTCTGCTAGAAATCTTATAATGGGCCGTGTTTGGATCTTCCATCAGGACAACGATCCAAAACAAACATCAAAATCAACACAAAAATGTGTTTCGGAGCACAAAAAGCATCTGCCATGACCGTCCCAGTTCCCTGACCTGATGAGTGGAGTGAACTGAAGAGAAGAAGCACCAACATGGATCTGGGAATCTGAAGGATCTGGAGAGATTCTGTATGAAGGAATGATCGCTGATCTCTTGTCAGGTGTTCTCCAAACTCATCAGGCATTATAGGAGAAGACTCAGAGCCTGTTATCTTGGCAAAAGGAGATTGCAAAAAGGTATTTTCTAAAAGGGTATGAATAATTGTGGCCAACGTGTTTTGGAGAAAAACATTTATTTCATAATGTGATTTCCCCCCCAATTTGAATTCTTTTACTTCAATGAAAGGTTAGAATTTTGCACATTTTTTGAACGAAAGATCAAATTTTCTGAATGAAAGATCAAATTTTTTGAATGAAAGATTTATTTTTTACAGCCATTTTTGATCATATTTACCGGGGGTATGAATACTTTCCGTACCCACTGTATATATATATATATATATATATATATATATATATATATATATATATATATATATATATATATATATATATATATATATATATGGAAAAGTTATTTTGCTCCAGCAATACAGACTACTACCAGGAGAGGGAGACATGTATGAGCTAATTTGAGAAGGAATAGCATGAACCTGCATATCTTTTTTATTTTTATTATTATTAATATTATTATTAGTATTATTATTATAAACCAGAAGGTGCTTTCTAGCAAGGCCTTGGTCATGGCATTTGACCCATTACCCAAATGTTATTTTGTTGATGCCATCAGTCATTCGTTTTAAAAAAAATAGAAATTTTCTTTTGACACTACATTTTTAAATTTCTAATCATATCTTTCTGATAACATTAAAAAAAATTTTTTTTTTTAAATCTATTTTATGCCTATGCTTAGATGCTTAAATGCTATTTAACTCGTTAATTATTGCTAAAATGCAGTGTTGAAGTGCTCATTGATGCCCACTCCAGCTGGTGGTGGCCTAGGAAACCTCCTAGGTTGCCAATGCCTAGAAAAGGCCCTGCAATAATCTCATGTATGTAGCGACTGAGACAAATCAGACACAATTATTTGTTATATGTAACAAATAATCTTTAAAACTCACTCTGGTATCTATGGTCCCAATCCCCCAACAAGGGCAAGAAGTGTCTTGGTAACCATGACTACAATCAGATAAGTTGGTTTTATTGTTGTTAAAAATGTGGTCATGTGGTCAAGGCAGAGAACATAGGGAAGACAGAAACAGACCTCATAACAGACATTGCTGCATTTATTTATAGACAAACTGATCAATAATTGAACATTTGTGTGAATGATTTACTGTCTTGTGTAGTGTCTTTTAATTCTTTTCTTTTTTTTATATACTGTGTATTTTATGATAGAGCCAAAAATATCCTCAATAACCAGGTTTCCATCCAAGTGTTTTTTTTGCGAAAAAGGTTTAGCGCATCAAAATGTTTGCCGATATAGCTGATGGAAATGGCAATTATCGATATTTTTTTGCAAATGTCGACACAATCCTTTTCCGTTTAACTTTAGCGCATACATTCTATGTCGATACTTTAAATGACGCGAAAAACTAGTTTGGAAACACTTTTTGTCGAAAAAAAAGGGCTTTAACTCAAATAAATGTGGTGTCACATGATTTTCATCACGTGCGCAATAGTGGCGCCAGGATTTTGATTGTAGGTGAATCAAAGAAAACTGGATGGGCCAGTTAAAATAAGCCAAAAAAAAAAAAAAAAAAACGGGTTCCCCTTCATCTCCGTTTCAGCGCTTTTCTGCGGCACTGAGGACAGCGACTCAGTAGCCAACCTGAATTTAATGCGTAATTAGCATAGGTTTAAAAAAAATTAAACTGCTTTTTTAATACAATTACAATTTCATTTAATTTATTGTTTAATAAAATTATAGGCCTATTATTTTTAGTTTATTAACAGCAACAACAGCTGTAAAGATGAAGTTGACGATCGCCATCTCCGTAGTACGCGCCTATAGAGAGAAATGCACATCATGAATTACATAACCAGAGAGTAGCCTATTTTCGTTTTAAATTGTTAAAAAGACATTTCAAGCTTTCTTAAGATAGGCTATATTTTATGTCTGTGAGGCATATGCTGAGTTTCGTTAAGTTAGGATGAGATGCGCTCCTGTTCACGAGTGACCGCGCGGGCGCCTCTATGATTGTTGTCTGTTATATTTAAATATTTGTATTTATTAAATGCAGGCAATTGGTTGATAAAAAAAAAATTAAAATTAAGATACAATTTATACAAAACGAAATTCACTTTAAAAAAAGTCTTTCAGCAAAACTTAACTAAATTAAGTGGTCAAAATCATGTCTGACCCCGCTCCATGTCTCTCGATATTGCTCATCCTATCTTACTCGTGCGGTTCACTTTTCATAATCAACATAGATGAAAAAATAACATTATAATATTTTAACAAATATGAAACTAAATGCGCTTATTTAATGGCAACAACACAGTAGGCCTACAGACTCTCTATTTGTACAACTTGCTGCACATTCATTTTATTCTGAATTTTGCACACATAAGTTGAAAGGCATTTGTTTGTGCATGCATGTAAAACATATCTGCAACATTCATCAAGTTCACTGATAATTATGCGTGCATTTATTAATTATTATCAGAGAGAGTGTGTGTGTGTGTGTGTGTGTGTGTGTGTGTGTGTGTGTGTGTGTGTGTGTGTGTGTGTGTGTGTGAAATGGCACAGGTTTTGTGATTTTGGCTAAAAACGGCATAATCATCTTTTAAAGATCACTGAGAATGTTTAAAAATAGCTCAAAATATGATCAAAATGTGGGACTTTAATGAATAATGTAACAAGGAGCATGTAAACTGCGTTGTTTGTTTATGGAATGGATCGCAAATAGATCTGAATGAAGAAACGTTCCATAGTAGAAAATGTACCAGGCCCACCCGGGCCCAATGGTATCAGGACCAATGAATCCACACAGCATCTCAAACGTCGGCCGTGTCATTCTAAAATGTTGCACCCAGAGACTTTCTGTAAAGTGTCTCTCCACAACTTCCTCCCAGAACGCCGTATTGCATGGTCTCTCCCAGACCCTTGGACTTCGTCGCGTAACGGTATAGTTAATTTGAGCCCTATCAGATGAGCAACTGTTTAATTCTGCCGTCGTCTTCTGATATTTCGGACACTTGCAATTATTTGTGAAATTGAAATGACAGTAAGCTGGCAAATTTCAATTAACTTGCTGAATACTCTCTCCATTATTATTTTTTTTATTTTATTTGTTTGTTTGGTGTTGGGGGGTGTGCTGACTGGAACCCCAAAAGGTAGAATTTGCGATAAAAAATAAAATAAAATAAAAGATGTATGGAAAAGGGCACATTTTTTTTGCGATACACCAAAACATATGCGACAAATCGCTTTCGTCATTCGTGACGTCATCACGCACACAATCTTATCGGTAAAAGGCCAATTGAATGGAAACAGTCTGGAGACGGCAAAGTTCGTAATGTTTTTTTATCGCATATTCACTTTGTCGATAACATAACAGCGCAAAAAGTGGATGGAAACTAGGCTATTGATAAATATGCAGGTTCGGACAACTCTTGGTTTCAAATAGCACTACCATAACAATAAACAAAAAAGAAAAAAATGCAACACAAAGAAACAGCAATTTACAGATACTAAAATTTATATAACTCACAAAAACAAAACAGAAAGTATGCCAAATCGCAGGGCTGAAAAAATTCCCACACTGATGGATGTGCAGCAGCTGAATCTCATCCTTGAACTGCCACCTTACCGTGGTGGAGGGGTTTGAGTACCCGAATGACCCTAGGAGCTACTCTTGAGGCAGCTTACGGGTACCGGCAGGCCAAGGGGACTGCAGCCCGGGTGGTTGTGGAGGCAAAAAAATCGGGCCTGGGAGGAGTTCGGTGAGGCCATGGAGAAGGACTACCGGCTGGCCTCGAAGAGATTCTGGCGGAGAAACTGTCCGGCGCCTCAGGAGAGGGAAGCAGTGCCCTACCAACGTTGTTTACAGTGGAGGTGGGCAGCTGTTGACCTCAACTGGGGATGTCATCGGACGTTGGAAGGAATACTTCGAGGATCTCCTGAATCCCGCCGACACTTCTTCCATTGAGGAAGCAGAGGCTGAGGGTTCGGAGGTGGACTCGTCCATCACCCAAGCTGAAGTCACTGAGGTAGTCAAGAAACTCCTTGGTGGCAAGGCACCGGGGGTGGATGAGATCCGCCCTTAGTACCTTAAGTCTCTGGATGTCTTGGGGCTGTCTTGGCTGACACGCCTCTGCAGCATCACGTGGCGGTCGGGAACAGTACCTTTGGGAGGGCAGATCGGGGTGGTGGTCCCTCTTTTTAAGAAGGGGGACCGGAGGGTGTGTTCCAACTACAGGGGGATCACACTTCTCAGCCTCCCCGGGAAAGTCTATGCCAGGGCACTGGAGAGGAGAATACAGCCGATAGTAGAACCTCGGATTCAGGAGGAACAGTGAGGTTTTCGTCCCGGCCATGGAACACTGGACCAGCTCTATACCCTCTCCAGGGTGCATGGGAGTTTGCCCAACCAATCCACATGTGCTTTGTGGATTTGGAGAAGGCATTCGACTGTGTCCCTTGCGGCGTCCTGTGGAGGGTGCTCTGGGAGTATGGGGTCCGGGGCCCTTTGCTAAGGGCTGTCCGGTCCCTGTATGACCGGAGCAGGACCTTGGTTCGCATTGCTGGCAGTAAGTCAGACTTGTTCCCAGTGCATGTTGAACTCCGGCAGGGCTGCCCTCTGTTCATCATTTTTATGGACAGAATTTCTAGGCGCAGCCAGGGGCAGGAGGGTGTCAGGTTTGGGGACCACACGATTTCATCTCTGCTCTTTGCTGATGATGTTGTCGTGCTGGCCCCTTCAGACCAGGACCTTCAGCATCCACTGGGACGGTTTGCAGTCGAGTGTGAAGCGGCTGGGATGAGAATCAACGCCTCCAAATCCGAGGCCATGGTCCTCAGTCAGAAAAGGGTGGTTTGTCCGCTTCGGGTTGGTGGAGAGTTCCTGCCTCAAGTGGAGGAGTTTAAGTATCTTGGGGTTTTGTTCACGAGTGAGGGAAGGATGGAATGGGAGATTGATAGACGTATCGGTGCAGCTTCTGCAGTAATGCGGTCAATGTACCGGTCTGTCGTGGTGAAGAAAGTCAATTTCTTGATTTACCAGTCAATCTACGTCCCTACTCTCACCTATGGTCATGAGCTTTGGGTCATGACCGAAAGGACAAGATCCCGAATACAGACGGCCGAAATGAGCTTTCTCTGCAGGGTGGCTGGGCGATCCCTTAGAGATAGGGTGAGAAGCTCAGTCACTCGGGAGGAGCTCAGATTAGAGCTGCTGCTCCTCCACATCAAGAGGGGCCAGCTGAGGTGGCTCGGGCATTTGTTCCGGATGTCTCCTGGATGCCTGGTGTTCCGGGTGCATCCCACAGGGAGGAGACCCCGGGGAAGACCTAGGACACGCTGGAGAGACTATGTCTCCCGGCTGGCCTGGGAATGCCTTGGTGTCCCCCCCGGAAGAGCTGGAGGAAGTGTCTAGGGAGAGGGAAGTCTGGGCATCTTTGCTTAGACTGCTGCCTCCTCGACCCGGCCACAGATAAGCATAAGATGAATGGATGGAAAAACAGAATGTGATATTCAGAACATGGTAACTACAGTAATTATGATAGTGGGAAGTGATGTTCCCTGAGGGCGTTTTACCCCACAGAAAAAAAAATGTCATTCTAAAAATATTATTATATTTTCCTAGAACATGTACTCCCTAACCACAGGCCTTACTATTTTCATATCATATATAACTGTGATCTTCTGCAAAACAACAAGCTTTAAAACACTTTTTTTCTTACTGCTGAAAAGATCACTCACTATGAAATCTGTTTTCTCTAAGGTATGTCGCCAGTGTAAGCTTCAAAGGGAATACTTTCAATTCAATTTCAATTTATTTATGAAGCACAATTAAAAACAACTGCCGTTGACCAATGTTCTTTACAAAATGAATCACCACTGAATAAAATACAGAAAAAGACACACAAGTAAACAAAAGCAAGATCAAATACAAATTATTTTAACTTTGATTTAAAAAAAAAGATATTGTGGGAACAATTCTGATTTCAACAGGTAAACTGTTCCAAAGTCTCAGTGCGGATGCGGAAATTTCCCGGTCACCCCTAGACTGTAGACATTGTTACGTTCCCACTTTAGTCTAGGGGTTTTAAAGAGGGAGTAACAAATGAAGTAACAAAAAGTAAATGAATAAACGTGAGAAATCTCCTTTCCATCTATCCCAGCTCTAATTCCTTTTCACCTTTATCTCCAAAAGGCTACACAACACCCATTGATTTGCAACTAGCAACAAAAGGAAACTGAGAGAGAGTATGCTTAATGAGTTTCTTTTAATAAAGGTTTAACCAATATATTTATAAAGCAAACAAAGATCAACAAACAGACAAACAAACTTAAATAATAACCATATCGTCAGGAGAGGGCCAGGCCAAAATAACAAACAAAACAAGGACTTTCTAAAATTTATAAACCAAAAGAAATAAAAAAAATTAAAGACAGTTGTCTTACCTCTCTCCCTGACTAGAAATAAACAGGATAAAAGTTTAGGGATGGATCATCCAAATAAATTGGCGCCCGTCTCCCTACACGGTTTAACTATTTAAACTCACTCAGTCTAAACGGTCATTGGACTCAGACAACAGGTTGCACAAAAGAATATAAGTTCTCTTTTAGACAGCAATTCACACAATAATGTCTGGGATAGCTGGAGAGGGATTCTGCCGATCACAGTCTCTTTGCGGTTTTATACAGGCTGACAACAGATAAGCCACGCTCCTGCTAATTGGCATCAGCTGCGGACGATTTGGAGTGCTGCATGAGAGAAAGAGAGAGATAGAAAAAAGAGAAAACAAATCACCAGCACAATATAAACAAGACTACGTCACAGGACGTAACACCCCCACCGTTAAGATTATAAATAGAGTTATTTATAATAAACAGTCACCAGTTCACTTTCACTATTAAACATTCACATGTTATTGTAATCATAAATCGTTAAACCATTTATGACCTAGACCAGGGGTTCCCAACCTTTTTTGTGCCAGGGACCAGCATATTCATAAAAAAAAATCCAGGGACCAGTTGTCAATTTTAATGCCTCAATTTTAGGATGCATCATTTGGAACTGTGTAAAACAACAGCCTATCATTTATTTGCAATGAACTAGAAACATTGTCAATCACTTAGTGACAACTTAATAATTTATTAACTTAGTGTTTTCACTCACCAACAGGTGACAACTATAACAGGTAAAAATATTTCAATGTGAGCATGAACTGCTTATTGATATTACTATATTTGTAGTTGTACAAGCTGTTCTTCCTGGGCATCCATAAAAAACATATATGCATCCAAAACAATGCACACAAATTTTAGGATACAATAAAACAAAATTGAAAAGGGTCAGCTTTTTTACAAATATGAACGAAAATCAGTTTACAATCTGATATCCATATCAGTGAGACCCCTGGGATTGCTTGGCAGCCACAAGAACATCAAACCGGGGCTTGATGGTTGACAATGAGACACGCAGGGTATTCCTCACATCCAGTCTGTTTCTAAGTCTGGTCTTAGTGGCAGTCATGGCAGAAAAACCTGCCTCGCACAGATATGAAGTCGGGAACGGGAGCAGGGTTTTCAGTGCAAGGGTGCTGATCTCAATGTATTCTCTTGATGCTTTGATCCAGAAGGATGTCAATGGTGTTGAATTAAAGACAGTTTTCAGGCCTCCGTCATTTTTGAGCTCTAGCAGCTGGTCTTCTTGTCTTGATGAGAGCTGGTTCTGACCATCATCATCTTCAGAATAAGAATCAGAATTTACTTCTATTAGCATTAAAGTTTTCACATACAATTAATTTGCTTTGGTGTTTTGGTCCAAAATAGGGTTCTTAACGATTAATCGACGATAAGCGGTTCAAGCGCGTGCGTGCGTGTAAAAGAGAGCGCGCCGGAGTTATGTTTGGGACCATTTTACACCATCATGAGTTTGCGTGTTCATTCGCAGCATTTTGTTTTGTGCAAATGTAAGTTGTAATATTGTGTTTATTTTGTGTAGGCATATCTATATCTGATTTATCTCATGACATAGGATGCATTTGGTTAAAAAATAATGTAGTAAAGTGTAGCTGATCCTCTTCAGCTTCAGCGCGCGCAGCTCAAACGGCAATACACGACTAATTATTACTATTGGGACTGTCATATTACATAACATAATAAAGAGAACAATATTGTAATAAAACAGTGAATTATTTGGGTTTAGTTGCCATGTCGTGTTGTTCCAGGAAGAGCGCTTCCACAACAGTCAAAATAATATATTTAAACTAAAGTAATTAAATATAAAAAGTAGCCTATTGTTGTTTGAAACATTTTTATTTATTGAAATTACTATTTTGCCAAATGGAAAATTAAATAGAAAATATACTTTGGGCAGGGGCGTTATATGAATGTAATGTGCATACCTTGGAATGGGTTGCGCATCCATACTTTGCCATTCCTTGGGTCATTTTCAGATGGGAAATAACGCTCAAACTCATCAGACAGTGATGTCAGGTGGCAATGTATCAATTGGCCAATTCCTTCAGCATCCTCGGAAAAACTGGATAAGTTGCTGAACATATCAAAAACACCCCGGTTGACGCGCCGTGCCCAGGTTTCCAGCTTGGCCTTAAATCCCGCGATTTTATCCGCCAGCCTGAATGCGTCAGCCATCCTCCCCTGCATTGTCAGGTTCAAGTCGTTCAAGGCCATGAAAATGTCACTCAAGTAGGCCAGTTTTGCGAGCCAGCTCTTGTCACTGAAGTGCGCTGCTAAGGCTGACTGCTTGTTGGAGAGGAATTTCTGTAATTCCTCTCTTAGCTCAAACACTCGTGTTAGGGCTTTCCCTTTGGACAGCCACCTAACTTCTGTATGTAGAAGCAGGCGCTTGTGATCAGCATCCATGTCCTCACACAATAATTCAAACAAACGCGTATTCAGTGCATGAGCTTTAATGTGGTTGATGACACGTATAGCATTATTAAGGACCGCGTGAAGCTCTGGAGACATCTTCTTGCTTGCCAGCATCTCTCGGTGAATCACGCAGTGAGTTGCCTCACATTCTGGCGCAACTTCTTTCACCCTGGCAGTGAACCCCGACAACCGGCCGGTCATCGCGGCAGCCCCGTCAGTGCAGACACCAACACAAAACTTCCATTCCAGTCTGCCTGCTACGTATTCGTTCAATACTTTGAATATTTCGGAGCCGGTGGTTGTGCTTGGAAGTGAAAGACAACAGAGCAAATCTTCCTGCACCTCGTCTTGATGCACGTACCGCACATAAACTAACATGATCGCCTTATTTTCCACGTCAGTCGATTCGTCCACTTGAATTGCGTACCACGGAGATGCTTTTAATCTGCCCAACAGCTGCCCCTCAATATCTTCAGCCATGTCATCAATTCTCCTGGCAACAGTATTGTCAGATAGTGGAACATGTTCCAACTTGCTAGCTGCTTTTTCCCCCAAAAGTTCCCGACAAATATCTTTTGCAGCCGGCAAAATGAGCTCTTCTCCGATTGTAAAGTTTTTTTTAGCTTTAGCTATTCGGTGAGCAACCAGATATGACGCCTTTGTTGCAGCTACGTTTACTGATGTTGAGGATATCAAAACTTGCCGCTGAGCGTCCAACTCACGTTTCTTTCTTTCGAAAAACTCCTCCGTTTTGTCTTTGAGAGTTGGGTGTTTGGTGGTTAAGTGCCGCTGAAGTTTTGACGGCTTCATTGCTTCATTGCAGAGTTTTTCACCACAAATAACACACAATGGATTTGGCGCCACGGAATCGCCTGTTGTGGTAAATCCATACTTAATGTATGAGGTATCGTATTTACGATTGAAGCTGGACTTTTTTTTCTTTTTTTTCTCATTATTTTCGAGTTGGTCATCGCCTTTTCTTTTACCCGAACTGTCCGCAATGAAATTAGCCATTGAAGTTTGCTGAGGCCCGCTCATCTCTCACTTCTCTGTCACTTCAGGTGCACCGCGCTTTTTTTGCAGTCCGTTCAGATACAACGCGTTGCTAAGCAATCTCAAGACGCCCAAAGAAACATATTTTAATCTATTTATTATTTATGTTTTGGATTAAATAGCATGACATGTCATAGCACTTAAAAAGCATTTTAAAAAAGACAATTATTATTATTATTATAAAAAAAAAAAAAAAAAAAAAAAAACATTATTCTGGGAATATTTCAAGGCCCGGTACTAACGGGTCCACGGACCGGCACCGGTCCGGGGACCGGGGGTTGGGAATCACTGACCTAGACAACGCATCCGCAACAACATTTTCGGAGCCTATTTTGTAACGGATGTTAAGATTAAACTCTTGTACCGCAAGAGACCACCGCATAAGCCGCTGACTCGCATTGGACATGCGCTCCAGAAAAATTAACGGGTTATGGTCTGTGTACACTACTATTGGAGCAACACTACCACCCAAGTACACTTCAAAGTGCTGTAGTGCCATCAACATTGCTAGTGCTTCCTTCTCAATAACACTATAGTTCTGCTGACACCTTGAGAACTTTTTAGAAAAGAATGAAACCGGATGCTCTACACAAAAATTGTCTTCCTGCAACAGGACCGCACCAGCTCCTGTAGCTGAGGCATCAACTTCTAACTTAAATGGGGCATCAAATTGAGGGGCTTTGAGTACAGAGCAAGTCTTTTGCTGCATTAAAAGCATACTCACAACTGGGTGTCTGGACCTCTGGGTGAATAAACCTCTTTGTAGTGCTTAGCAGATCAGTTAGTGGCGAGACAACGGAGGAAAAGTTTGGGCAGAAAGCACGATAATACCCACACATCCCAAGGAACCTGCGCAGTTCACGTTTATTAGAGGGAATCTTGTATTCGAGGATAGCTGCAACTTTATTTATTTAACTAAAGTAATTTATTTATTTATTTATTTACTTTTTGTTACTTCATTTGTTACTCCCTCTTTAAAACCCCTAGACTAAAGTGGGATTTAACAATTGGGAGCTCGTCCGGGATTTGAACCCGGGACCTCTCGAAACCCAAGTGAGAATCATACCCCTAGACCAATCAATCTCAGAAAACTTCACAACAACCAATGGGTCCCTCCCAACCATTACAGGATTCTGTCCAATCTGAAGCACAGCAGGCATGATAGAAAACCAGCTTGGTTTGGTCAGGACTTTGCACTCAGAAGACTCAAAGGAATAACGGAGTCTGAAAAATCAGCAGTCCACCAGTTTCTAGTTGATCCATGGGGCTTGAGGTGAAATGTGTTTTACTGTATATGCCTCATTTACAAATTACAGTGGTATTTGGAACTTAAGGGTGGGGGTGTTACGTCCCAGGACGTATGCACTTGTGTTTTATAATGTGTAAGTGTCATTTATTGATTTATTGAGTGTGTGTGCTGCCAATGGACCCAACAGCCTGCTGGGAGTTGTAGTTTTGTTGTATGTTTTGTCCAATTTCTTGTGCTCCTCCCTGTTCTAATCTAGGTGATGGGACCTGCCAGCTGTTCCTCATCAGTGGCAAGAGGATCCAGTATTTAAGCAGAGCCTGAGAGAGAGACTGGGAGAGATTTTCTTCTCCCAAGAGCCTGAGACTGTTGGTGTTACCATACTCGGAGTGTTGTTCTTGTTGGTGTATGTTAAGCTTAAATATGTTGTTACGGCTGTAGTGGCAGCTTTGATGTGTTAAGCTTAAACCAAGGTCAACTTAAATGTCTTGTGGCTGTAGTGTACAGCTTTTAATTGCTTGCCCATTATTGAGTGTTGGAGCAGTAGGGAGTGGGTGCCATTTTCCTTTTCTCATTTTCTCCTGTTTTTGTTAGTTAGGAAGTAAGGTAAGAGTTCTGTTGTTTATTTGTGTTTATTGTTGTAGGTTAATTCGATTTCCCTTCTACCAGGTAGTGATCTTTTGTTTGTTGTTTTGGCTTTACCCGCTCCTGAAGAACACGCTTCATTTCTTTTTCTTTTGGAGCTGTTTGTTTAGGATTCTTTTTGCACTGTATTTATCACTTACTGTAAATAAATGTATTGGAAATCTTACTTTGTGTATTGTGTGCTGGGACTCAGATAGGTTAACTTCTCTTTGTTGGTGTTAATTTTAGCTTTAAAAGGTTACTTCCCTTTTGCCCCTAGAAAATACCAATTGGGAACGTAACAATTGGGGGCTCGTCCGGGATCTCCCCCATTAGGACTTAAAACTGGTGTACAACATTTTTCTATACCTTTCCCATTTTAATATCTTCCATTCGACCATTCTCAGTGGTCTACAACTTTCTCTGCACTGCATAGTTTACTGAGAAAAGTTGATGGGTGAGCACAAACTCAGAGATCACCGTCGTCTCAGAAAGTGTCATGACTTTCTGAACATTTAGATGAACCACCACAGTTTTAGGCACACAACTTTTAAAATCTTCCAGTAAAATCAATTATTGCAACTGGTCAAAGCTTATAATTCTACAGGAAACACAATTTCTCAAAGAGATCCTTCTCCTGAGCAAATTCTGCAAAATTTTTGGTTGACTGTTTTCGTTGAATTGCGATAGCAATGTAGGTTTCGGGCAACACCAATTTGTACGCTAGTGCAAGGTCTAACTCTATAAGTCTAATAGCAAGTACCAGATCAAAATGTAGACTGGCTGGAACAATTCTGTGAAGCAAATCCACACAAACAGCTTCTTCAGTCCCAATATCATTCAAAACCTCTTCTGAATCTGCAGACAAGATTCCAGTTTTAATTAGCTCACAAAGTAGCTCTTTTCAAATAACTTGCATAGCAGGTTCCTTCAACGCATCACTTTTAAAGAAGTCAGCTATCAATAGAAAGTCTTTCTTTCTGCACACATTAAAGACTTCCATAGAAGGAGCCAAAGTGAAATCGATCAAATCAAACTACATATTTACCCACATCTCCTCTTACACCAAAAAACGAAACAGTCAAGCAAAGCACACGGCTTATAAAACAATTTCACCAAATTTCTTAAATGCAAGCCCATTTAGAAAAAACAAAAAACAATGCTTTAGACGAGCCCCCAATTGTTACGTTACCACTTTAGTCTAGGGGTTTTAAAGAGGGAGTAACAAATGAAGTAACAAAAAGTAAATAAATAAACGTGAGAAATCTCCTTTCCATCTATCCCAGCTCTAATTCCTTTTCACCTTTATCTCCAAAAGGCTACACAACACCCATTGATTTGCAACTAGCAACAAAAGGAAACTGAGAGAGAGTATGCTTAATGAGTTTCTTTTAATAAAGGTTTAACCAATATATTTATAAAGCAAACAAAGATCAACAAACAGACAAACTTAATAACCATATTGTCAGGAAAGGGCCAGGCCAAAATAACAAACAAAACAAGGACTTCCTAAAATTTAAACCCAGATAAATTACCTAACCAAAAGAAATAAAAAAAAAATAAAGACAGTTGTCTTACCTCTCTCCCTGACTAGAAATAAACAGGATAAAAGTTTAGGGATGGATCATCCAAATAAAATGGCACCCACTCCCTACTGCTCCAACACTCAATAATGGGCAAGCAATTCAAAGCTGTACACTACAGCCACAAGACATTTAAGTTGACCTTGGTTTAAGCTTAACACATCAAAGCTGCCACTACAGCCGTAACAACACATTTAAGCTTAACATACACCAACAAGAGCAACACTCCGAGTCTGGTAACACCAACAGTCTCAGGCTCTTGGGAGAAGAAAATATCTCCCAGTCTCTCTCTCCGGCTCTGCTTAAATACTGGATCCTCTTGCCACTGATGAGGAACAGCTGGTAGGTCCCATCACCTAGATTAGGACAGGAAGGAGCACAAGAAATTGGACAAAACATACAACAAAACTACAACTCCCAGCAGGCCGTTGGGTCCATTGGCAGCACACACACTCAATAAATCAATAAATGACACTTACACATTATAAAACACAAATGCATATGTCCTGGAATGTAACAACATCTATGCTTTAACATCCAAGAGTCAAGCAACTACAGAGTCTAAAACCATTCATATGTTTCAGAGGGAGATATATTTGTGTGTCGTCTGCGTAACAATGGTAACTTATACCATATTTCTCAAACATGGAACCAAGTGGGAGCAAATAGAGACAAAATAATATGGGAGCTAGGGTAGAGCCTTGGGGGACACCACAGGTCAGAGGGACAGAACCAGAGTGAAATTGCCCAATATTGAAGGAGAATACAATCCTGATATGATTGAAACCAACTCAGATCTACTTATGCCAACCACCTGTTCTTCAAAAGAACATTGTGGTCCACAGTATCAAAGGCAGCGCTCAAGTCTAAAATCCCCAGAGTTGGAGGCTAATAGAACTACTTTCTGTAGAATTTTAGCTTAAAACGAAAGGTTAGAGGTGGGTCTAAAATTAGATGAATCAGAAGAATCTAAATTCTTTTTTTCCTTTTTTAAGTCTGGGTTGTCCCTTACGGAACAAAAATATATGGGAATGTACTGCAAAATATAATGCGATATATTACATAATTAATTTCCATATATGGGAAACTAGTGCTTATATTTTTCAATATACTACAATATATGCATTGACCATGTATGGCTATATATTAATGAATATAAAGTATTTATAAATGAAGACAAAAGTAGATTTTATCCTTTATTGTGTACATATATTGCACATACATGTTCCCATATAAATGTGAATGTATGTTCTCACATGTACTGTATGTATATACACTCACATTCACGGAATGAGTTACGACAGATTTCTAGTTCCCAGCATGCTTTGCTTCTGACTGACTTCTGAAAGGAGAGCAAATGTCAACATTTTGTGTTTTGCTCAATATTAATATGGGGGAGATCTGTTAGTGTTTAATGTTCTATTATTTTTTAATTTAAAAGTTTGTCTGGTATGTCTGAGTTTTTGGGGTCACCATTGTGCTAAAGAGTAGAGCCTGTGGTTCAGTTGACGATTGGCCAAAAAACAATAAGATTATAATTATCATAAAAGTAATGATTGTGCCCTCCTCAGCACAGTGATAGTCTCTTTGGTTAAATACTATAGCACATCCAGGTTCTTATGATAACTAACTTGACAATATGAAACATTTATAATGTAAATAATTAATAAATAAGAAATATATTTAATTATATACTTCTCTATATTCACAACTTTCCTGCGAGTCTTAATGGGCGTCGCCATGACACTCGATACTTCCTGTTGACGGTATCTCAGTTCCGGTTTAGCCTAACGCTTAATGAAGCTAGCACACAAGGGATAGTCGAGTTGCGGTACAAACGGGTGAAACTGATTACTGACAAGTAGTAATGCTGACAGATTAAGCATTGCTCCTTGTGGCTCAACGTGTACCGTTGTCGGGTGCACAAACAACACACGAAAACTGAAGGATTTTATGAATGGAAGCTATTTCCAACATACGCAGACCCTCTACGCAGAAAGAGTGTTTCTTGTAACGTTACTTAGAAAAAACTGCAGTACAACTGTATATATATTTTTTTAAGTGGTATGTTTATTGTTTTCAATAATTTGAAAATTAATTTGAGAAATACAAATACAAATAGAGAGTATGTAGGCGTACTATATTTGTTGTAGCCATTAAATAAGAGCATTTAGTTTCATATTTGTTCAAATATTATAATGTAATTTTTTCCATCTATGTTGATTATGAAAAGTGAACACCATGATAGGATGCATTGGGAGACATTGAGTGGGTCAGACATGATTTTGTTAATGGGTCAGACATGATTAAACTTAATTTTCTTCATTAAGTTTTGTTTTGTAGAAAACCTTTCTTTAAAGTGAATTTCGTTTTGTATAAATTGTATCTTAATTTTAATAAAATTTTCATCAACCAATTGCCTGAATTTAATAAATAAGAAGCAAATACGCAGACAATATAAATCATGACATGGAGGCGCCGGCGCAGTCACTTGCATTGCACGTGAACAGGAGCGCATCTCATCATAAATTAACCGAAACTCAGAGATGAGAAATATAGCCTATCTAAAGAAAGCTAGGCTATAGGCGCGTTCACTACGGAGATGGCGATTGTCAACTGTATCTTTGCAGCAGATACTGACAGAAAAATCAATGCACGTGTGTCACCGGATTTACAAATGCACATCTTGCTTGTTGCACGCACACTCGGCACACATATGTCAAAATAACGAGATATTGTGTTGAAATAACATTATTAATAATAATAAATCTTTAATAATATTTGATTGAATGCTGAATGTTGTGCTTGTTCAATTGAATAAAATTAATACTTTAATTGTGATCATTAAAATAATTGAATATTAAATATTAAGTGGCCAATTTTTGCTCATTTATTAAAAGTATTTATATATAATATATCTAGCACCCCCTCAGCACGTGTTAAAAAAATTATCTGGCGCCGCCCCTGGTTATAACGGCCCACGTATTAAAAATGGTTGGGTCTAAATCGGGCTCAATTACAGTTAATGTGTCGGGCCAGGCCAGGCCAGGCTTGGACAACATTGAAAATGATCTTTAAAAATTTAAGCCAAACCACCACAGATCGGGGGGAGTTAAAAAAAAAAAAAGTACAGTTGGGTCGTAAAAGTTCAGGAAAAGGAGTTAAATATCCATTGGAAAGTCACTTTCAGTGATAAATAGGAAATCCAGAGTTTGTGAAATGAATAAAATAATAGAATAAAAGTCTTATTTACCACAGATCTCATGTTGACTAAAGCCATTTTTATCTGCAATGAGTCCTCAATCCGCTGCGTTGCTCTGAGCAGCGGGCGAAGAAGGTGCATAGAAACACTGCAGTGGCGGAGGCGAGGCGAGCGGTGCAGAGGTCGCTGATCACATGAGCTCAGTAAAATGGGTATGTTCCAGGAGTAAGTACACTCAGTTGTACGCCAGCTGATGGATAGGTTGATTCATCTTACTGCCTGTCCGGAGCAGGAGCTTGAGCTTGAGAGCCACACCGCCGCACTTACCCTGTCTTTTCCGGCGCTTTTTCCCAGGCTATGAATACTGATGTCGGCTTAGACAAGCCGGTAAGGATGCTAGAAAGGGAGGTGGAGAGTGTTGTGGGCCTCTCTGAATTTGATTGATCAGGTTCTAAGATTTTAAAGTGTTTGCCGGTCGTACATTAAAAGTGGAGAAACTGCTTGCAGTAAAAGAAGCCATAAACACATTGACACAAACAAACTCGCAAATGTAGATGACAGCAGACGGCCAGCCACACATAAAGGTGCCATCTTGAATCTGTACTTCTATATCACTCTTATCAACTTAGTCCATAGCAACAACACATTTTCCCCCACTCTACCGGAGAGAGACTGGGCTCATACGGAGCAGCCACATAGCTTGTTCTCGGGCAATTTAAGTAAACGTAAGTCGGCATTCCTGTAGCAATGCAAGAGTAACCACAATGCTGTGAAAATGGCAACACGGCAGCAGACAATGATCATAAGGAACAAGAGGGAGAATCCTGCACCAAATGCAAACAGAGAAGTGATATATTACTAATGGTTATACATCACCCCCAAATATACCTCACTCATAATTGCATACCAAAAACACTTACCAAAACAGGATATCGCTTCAGCTATATAATCCCTTCACAGGCAAGGGCGCGCAGCGTTCACAGAAACCGCTGATTAACTGGGATAAAGGGAACCGCACATTACTTAAAAAACATGAATCAATCGCTATACCCTAAGCGAAGCTAGATTACCTGTTCAATAAAAACTGCTTTAATCCACATACCTGAGAGGTAAGCAGTCATCCAATCCACTAATGGCAGCACGCCCAAGGAAACGAGCAACAAGGGCAAAAGCCCTAAATAAATCAATATTTACATAGCATAATAGTTCTCACGCGTGTCCTGCATTGTCCCGCAAAATCACATCTACTGTCCTGCAACAGATCACTCTAGTGAGGAGCAGCTGAAGCACTTTGGCTCTGAAGCAGAATCCCTGAAGAAAAGAAGAGAACTGAAAAAGAGACGAGCAGAAACACAAGAAGTACAACTGACTTCCAACCACAATCTAAGATGAAATCAACTGAAGATAAAAGAAGACATTAAATCTCTGAAGATCTCAGCAGAGGAGGATTAAACAACTCCACAAACAGCATTACTAGCTTCACTTATTACTAACCAGACTGACTTTATTTCTGTCAGACTTGCATCAAGCAACTCTATTGGTATTTTCAATCACTCCGTAGAAGTAGCAGTGCTTCGCCTTCTGAGAATTTAGTTCCCAGTATGTATACGGTTAGAAGATGTCTGTGTCTCATGTGACCTTGTTATTTGTACACGCTGTGACTATACAAACCACAACATGTAAATAGTAAAATGTTGGCGTTATTTTGTCACTTTTTGGGAGCAGTATGCTAGCTGGAGCCGTTTACCTCCAGTCTTTGTGCTAAGCTAGGCTAGCGGTGGGTGCGTCAGACAGAGTTACGGCACGCACGGAGATGAAAGGGGTATGTATGGACTTATCTAACTCTGGGGGATACGGTGAATAAGTCCCAAAAAGTTGGCGTGTTCCTTTAAATATATAATATAGCTTAAATATAAAGTTATTAAACTCAATTTTCCCCTTAAACAAAATTGATTTGCTGTGGAGTAAGTAATAGATTAATAAGACCAAAGATTTATCGTTTAATATACGTTAAATTAATTATGTGTCATGTTTAACCACTATCTACAAACAATTCCCAAAGGACTGGCCGAGATGACGCTGTTCTCTGCGGGCTCATGAGAGCTGAATGACCGCTGACGGCCAGGAGCTCACATCTCTTAAAACTTTTCAACAAATTGTAAAATAGGCATTATGTTTATCTATGAGTCACATATGTGAGGTTTACTAACTTCATTCTCGCCACAATAACAGTAGTATTTGTAAAAGATATGGTGGATTTGACACACACGCACATACAGTATATACATAGAATATAAAGAAGAAACAAAGACTTTGATACAACATAGTATATATTTAATATATTGTAATTTCTCCTTACATTTTATCATCAATATCATTCTCTTGCCTTATGTAAATAGTTAGGTTTATTTATTTTAAAATTGTGGTTTATCCAGCACATGGAAATTATAATATATCAGTTCATTAAACAATCAATTTTTATTTAAATTTCTTTCTTTCTTTCTTTCTTTCTTTCTTTCTTTCTTTCTTTCTTTCTTTCTTTCTGTCTGTCTTTCTTCCTTTCTTACAAATGTTTCATTCACAAAACATACAAGTTATTGAAATGTTTCATGCAGTAAGTCAAGGCCGCATTCATATACTGTAGAAAGCACATACTCTTTGCAATGTAAAAATGGCTACATTTCCAATCAAGAGTCTTTTGATTTTAGTGGCTCTCCAGCTCAGATAATTACTGGATGAGTCTTGAGGAGTACAGACAAGTTTGAAATTGTCCATAGAAGATCTAAACGAATAGTTTGTCTCAAAAAAAAAAATCAAAAAAAATCTGTCATCATTTATTTACCTACACGACTTTCTTTCTTCCATAAAACACAACAAGAGAAATTTGAAAGAATGTGCAGTGTTTTTTTCAGTGCACTAAAAATTAAAATAGGGACTGGAGCTTTCAAGTTTCCAATATGACCATATGGAGCAAAATCCTATTTAAAGAATTATAAAAGCAGACCATGCGAGTCTGTACACTTAAATATCTGTTTGTTTTTCTAACAATGCAACATGGTTGTTAAACACTGAAAATCTTGACATCTGCCCAGCTTGGCTAGTTCAAGTTTTTTGTGTGTGTGTCTGATCGAATTTAATGTTTAATCTGGTTCACACTGAATAATTCATTCAAAAACTTGGTCAAACTTGTTGATTTCTTTGCACAAAACTCTTCATTTGAAACGCCTCATACAATATACTGTAGGCACAAATTTTTATATATTTTTAATTTGAGAATTTTAATAATTTTATGGTGCTTTTAAATCTTTATTGACACTTGAAAGCTGCAGTCTCCAATAATTGTGATAGCACTGGAAAAATAACCAGTACATTCTTCAAAATTTCTCCTTTTCTATTCCACAGAAGATGGTTTTGAAACATATTTAAGGATACATGTACTTTATTCAGAATAGATATTGTAACTGGAATGTTTGTAGCACAACTATTCATAGGTGCTTTGTTTGAGAAGCTTCAATTATGTAAAAATATCCTATAGTAATATATTGTCCCTTTAAAGATATATAGGCATTGTTTACAATTAAATGATTTCATAGAAACCCACTTTTACAAACGACTGAAGAGAAAAAAAAATGTCATAAACAGTTGTTGCATTGTCTTGTATCTTATATATATATATACCCATAACTTTTACCCACACCCATAACTTTTTAGATGATACATTGGTTCCTTTAAAAAGTGGAAAAAAAGTTCTCAGTTGAGACACAAGACATTATAAAGATTATTCAATTTGGCAGCTTTTTATAATAAAAATACTAAATCCAGTTCCTTTTAGAGTAATTAAAACAGATCAAATTCCATACATTAAATATGGTTTAATACTAAGCCACGGCCCTCAAACTCCTCCTCTGTTCTAATCAAAGGAAGAATCTATGAAACAAAGCAACATTAAAGGCATGCTACCACTGACGTTTGATTTAGCTATGATGAGAAACCATTGCCTCAACCCCAAAAGACCCTCAAATATCCGAGGCACTCAGTGGGCGGCCTATCAACTAAAACCTCACCTTCTAATCGTTTCAACGACAAGGTCACATTTTTCTACACTTAAGTTTTTATTTTACACCCTCGCAGGATGGAAGAGACGAATGTGAACAAGAACACAACAACTTCACCACTGTGAGTGTGTTAAAGGGTGTCCCATTTTTCCAGGTTATCTCGAAAGGGTCTCTCGTATCGTCACAACACAGGAAACTCTTATCTGCGCGTCTATCTGTCATTCAGTTTGGGCGAATCGGCACCCTCCTCATCTTCATCTTTGTCGTCTTTTGCCCCGATCAGTCGTTGCCGAGCAAAGTCCTCGAATATGATGTCATCGTCACTAAGGACAAATAGTCGGAGAAGCATTCAGTTATTGTGTTTCTATAAAAGCAATTTTTTGCCAGAAAAAAACACCAGAGCTAAAGAATTTGTAGGCAGAAGCAGATTTGTTTGTCCTTCAGTAGATGCCTAAATGCTTTTGTAGATAAAATAATAATAATAATAATAATAATAATAATAATAATAATAAAAAAAATATATATATATATAGAAGAAAAATTTAATATATTATATATATAATTACAATAATTATACACTACCGGTCAAAAATAATTACGATTTTATAGTGTTTTTGAAAGAAGTCTCTTCTGCTCACCAAGGCTACATTTCTTTGAAAATACAGAAAAACAGTTATATTGTTAAATATTATTACTATTTATATTTATATTTTTTATATATTTTAAAATATGATTTATTCCTGTGATCAAAGCTGAATTTTCGGCATCATTACTCCAGTCTTCATGGTCACATGATCCTTCAGAAATCATTCTAATGTGCTGACATGGTGTTCAAGAAACATTTTTGATTATTATCAATGTTAAAATACATTTTTGTGGAAACCGTAATCTGTTTCAGGTAAGTAAGATAAAAAAAAATAATAATAATAATAATAATTAATGAATTTACACTTTTATTCAGCAAGGACATGCTTATGATCATAAGTGACAGAAACGACATTTATAGTTTTACAAAAGATTTATATATTTTTTAATGCCATTTTTCCCCAATATCCACACGGAGGTGTCGAGATCGTGGAATAAACCAGTATCATATAGAGTTTATAGTGTTCTTCACAAACAACACACTATTCCTCTATTTTGAGCTATAAAGAGCACGGTTATGGGGAGATGCCAAAGGTGGAAGAGACGTTTGCGAGCTATCTCTCCCCTGAATCAGCATCTTCCCTAAAGGCCCCGGTATTACCCACTAAGCCAGTAAGAACAACTTCATCCTTAGTGGGTAAGGTTTACTCAGCCGCTGGTCAGGCTGCAGCATGCCTACACACTATGTCGCCGCTGCAGGCCTACCAGGCTGAGTTGTTAGGAGATATGGATGAGGGCGGGGGTAGTCACAGGAAGTTCCTGAGGTTTGCTTTCGGGGGCAAAGCGTACCAATATCGAGTTCTTTTATTCAGCCTAGCACTATCATCCCGCACTTTCACGAAATGCGTAGATGCAGCTCTGGCGCCACTGCACCTTCAGGGCATTCCCATCATGAACTGCATCAACGATTGGTTGATTCTGGCTCAGTCACATCAGTTGGCGGTTTGGCATCGAGATGATGTTTTCACCCACATGAAAGAGTTGGGGTTACGGCATCCTTTCGGCCGTAAAAAGAATAAAGCTAGGCCAGTCACTCACTGTGAAAAAGTTTCAGAGACTGTTGGGTCTGTGGAGACCAGCGTCCAACGTGATACCTTTTGGCCTGCTGTACATGAGACCTTTGCAGTGGTAGCTCAGGACCAAAGGGTTTTCCCCGAGGGGCAACCCCTTTCGCATGATATATAACTTCCTAGTTATGTGGAAGAAAACTTGGTTCCTGTCCCAAGGCCCCCAGCTCCTCTGGGACTGGATGCTATGGTACAGACATGGTCGAGGCTAGTTTTGTACGCTTTTCCCCCGATCGCTCTGCTCCCGGGAGTTCTTGAGAGAGTTTGCCGGGACCAAGTTCGCCTACTTTTAATAGGAGTGTCTCTCCTCGACAGGCCTACTCTGGAGTTACTGGTCAGGAGGGACCTTTTGTCCCAAGCAGGGGGCTCGATTGTTCACCCCCGTCCAGAACTGTGGAGCCTGTGGACTTGGCCTCTGAGGGGGCCCAGCTCATAAGTACTGGTCTCTCAACCCAGGTTGTGGTGACCATTCTACATTGCAGAGCTCCCTCCACGAGGACACTTTATGCCCTGAAGTGGAGAGTTTTCACTTCTTGGTGTAGTGACCGTCAGTTGGACCCAGTTAACTGCCCGGTTGGTACAGTGCTGGAGCGCAAGAGCGGTACACTGCAGGTCTATTCCTGTCCACTTTAAAGGTTTATGTGGTGGCCATAGCTGCTTACCACTCTCCTTTGGGTGGAATGTCTTTGGGTAGAGACCCCTTGGTATCTCGTTTCCTCTGTGGTACTCTGAGGCTGAGGCCTGCAGCTCGTACCAGGGTGCCGACATGGGATCTGGCCATTGTCCTTCAAGGCCTGTCCCTGGCTCCCTTCGAGCCACTGGAGGAGGTTCCGGCTAAGTTCCTGACCTTTAAAGCTTTGTTCCTCCTCGCTTCGCTATCACTTCTCTTAAAAGAATAGAAGATCTGCAAGCCTTGTCGGTTTCACCTTCGTGCTTGAAATTTGCCCCTGGCATGGTCAAAGAGTTTCTTCACTCTAGACCGGGCTATGTTCCTAAGGTCCCCACTAATATGGCTAGATCTGTTGTGCCTTTTCAAAACCCAGACCAGGAAAAGAATAACCTGCATGTCCACAGAGCTGCCATGTGGTGTAAATCTGAACAGTTGTTTGTGTGTTTTGGGTCCCCCAACAAAGGGTCCCCAGCATCAAAGCAGAGAATGAGCAAGTGGGTGGTCTCACTTGGTTATGAATCGGTTGGACAGCCTTCCCATATGGCAGTCCTTTCCACTCTACTAGGAGTATGGTGGCCTCTAAGGCCCTTATGTCAGGAGTTGCTCTCCAAAATGTCTGTGATGCGGCAGGGTGGTCCTCACTGCACACATTTGTGAGGTTCTATTCTTTGAACCTGGACTCTACACCAGGGTCCCAGGTGCTCTCTTTCTTAGTGCTGTTCTTCTCGGTTTCACACAGGACAGACACTTCTCGCCATGGTGGCATTGGTATAGACATTCCCACAGCGTCAATTGAAAGGGAACGCCTCGGTTACGACTGTAACCTCGGTTCTCTGAAGAGGGAATGAGACGCTGCGTCACCTTGCCATACCTCCTACGTGCATGTCAGCAACTTACTTCAGACTACTTAGAAGATAGCGCTGCTTGGTTTGGGCAGGCTTTATAGTTTTCTGGCTCGTGGCGTCACCCGCCTCTGACGTTCCGCCACACCATTGGACTGATTTCACATGTGCTTCAAGACGTAATCACGCAAGCGTTCCCACAGCGTCAATCGACACAGCGTCTTGTTCCCTCTTCAGGGAACCGAGGTTACAGTCATAACCGAGGCGTTTGGTTTCCACCAAAATATTAATCAGCAAAAACTGTTTTCAACATTAATAATAATAAAAAACATTATTTTAAATCCAGCACCAATTGGTTATTTAATTGATAGAAGTTGAGCATTAAATCAGCATATTAGAATAAAGTCTGAAGGATCATGTGACACTGAAGACTGGAGGAATGATGCTGTTTTTAGTGAGCATAAGGGATTTCTTACAAAAGCATGAAAAATCTTAATTATTCCAAACTTTTGACTGGTAGTGTATATGACTGACAGAATTTATTCTGATTAAACAAAATAAATGAATAAATTAAATTAAACCAGCATCAGAAGGCATATGTGTAACTTTTTAAAAAAGCCGTTTAGTTGGTTAAAATCCAATTAGACCATAGAAAAGTCTTTCACTTACTTTGTGTCAAATTCAATGAGGTTTGTATCAATGGGGGCGTCATTTTCTGGGGCTAAAACAGAAAGGTTACAGAAAAGAATATTGATTAGAACTCTGTAGGTAATGGACTTCATTTCCCACTTAAAAAAAAACACTGTATACCCCATTTATATTTATAAAGGTCTCCAACCCCGTACATAGATATGTTTTTATTTGTCAAAACAGTCCTTATTTTAGAATTTTAGAGTAACGAAATTTTCACCCACTTGCACCTTTTCAACCAAACATCAACAAAACATGAATTGTTAGTATAAATAAAGATTATTCAGATTTTGACTCTTCTTCATAGATTTTTAAAGCTGGAATTCAGTACTGACATGTTAGGACATGAACTAAGTTAAAAGTCTTATATTAAAGTATATATATATTTTAAATAAATATTTACATATTTATTGTATTTTTATGTTAGTCATGAATATATATATATATATATATTTCCTGTACAAGTGAAAGCATATGTTTTAGGTGCCAGAACATGCTAAAATAAATCATAAGTAGTTCACCAAAGCAATATGAAAGCAGATAAAAAGGCAGTCTGACAAATACCATCTCTGTAGAACGATTCCTCCAATGGTTTGGGATGCATTAATGTAAAGGGGAGCTCGACTGCAACATCACTGGAGAGGGAAACACAAATCATGCATCCAGTAGACATGATAACCAAATAAACCCTGGCCAACGCTGCTCCCAAACCTCAATCCCACCACTCATGCGGTGCTAACAGAGTGCTGGAACCACTGGCCTAAAAGCATCAGCACAAATGGTCCAGTAATTGATGGCATCTTATCAAGTGTCTGAGCCTGTCTGTGTTTCTGGCCAAAAACTTGGCTACTTATAGGAATCTATAGTATGCACAATGGACTGTGTAAGACACACTCTTCAGTATGGTCATGCAGTCTTAGTAATGGAACAGCTTTAATCCGGTTTCAAAGTAAAGGTGTCAAACATTTACACACATTACACAGAAACAGAAGAATTTCTAAAGGAATGAACAAAAATATCACAGTACCTTGAGGCAAGATCTCCCAGCAGTCTGAAAAAAAATTTTTTATAATAAATATGATCTTACTATATTACAATAATTAAGGCATTATTGATTTGGTGTGTCATATTGACTCGGCAAAGTCATTTTCATGTAACCCAAGAATGCATAAAGAGTGTCAAATTGATCAGTTAGTGTGTAATTAATTTTGTATGTTTTTCGGTCATAAAAGTAATGTTTTGTGCCTCATTTACATATTTGTTGGTCATGGGTTCATGAAAATAACTAACCTAAACTTAACTAAATCACTAACCCTTTATATATATATAAATATATATATTGTATATATATATATATACATATATACACATTAAACTGTGTATATGTTAATAAATATGTACTGTAATAGTGAATTACATTTTTTATTTAATTTTTTATTGTATATGTACATGAGAAGGGAACAACTGAACATTGTCGAAACATACATTTGTGTACAATTAAAATCTTTCATTACACTAAAAATAAATATATTTTCTTTAAAGAAATCCACTGAACCAGTATGGGTCATCTTGAACCCCCTAATGCATTTGTGCAGGTTTTATGGTCATGCACTCTGGGGTTAAGGTAAAAAAAATCCCTTTTCAAGCAATTTGACTAATAATGTAACAAGATTTTTACACTTTCTAAAGGTTTTGTGAATGGTTCTCATCTCTGCTAAACTCACAGTTAAAATTACAGAGGCTGCGTCCGAAATGTAATACTCTCTTGAGTAGGTACTTATTTTGAATAAGTAATTACTTCATGACTGCTAAAAAGTATGTTCTATATAGTATGAATGTGTAGTAAAAATGTAATCTGGATGTACTACATCCACCATGTTTTCATTATCATGTCACTTCCATTCATAAATCCTCTCCCGTGGCTTCATGCCCTTACGGAACGAAAATATATTCCCCATATATGAATGAACAATATATTAACCCTCTGAGGTCGGCAAACGCGCCGGCACGTTTTGCTGGATTTTTTTCACATTGTAGCACAATAGACTTAATTTACTCCGTCATTTATGGTCATACAGAAAAAAGAAATATGAAAAAAGAATCTAAAAGAATATATAATGTAATATATTTCTTTACATTATAAATGTTTCATATTTTTAAGCTAGTTACCATAAGTACCTGCTAAAGTACTTAAAGTAATGTACTCTTCAGTTGATTTCATCTAAGGCTGTGGCTGGAACTCTTTTTCTGTTCTCTTCTTTCCTTCAGTGATTCTGCTTGTTAACAGGCTTATTAAGGCTGAGATGACTCCATATTACACAGATTTTGTGGCTCAGATAAGGTCCAGTTCTGGTTTATTTCTTTGCTCTTGGCTGACACGTGGCATTGCTATGGCCTGCTTGTGGCCCAGATCTGGCAAACAGGAGTGAGCCACCCAAGGGCCGTCATTCCACGCTGCATGTGGGCCAGATCATCTTCCCACGTCTGCCAGATGTGGGCCGGATCTGGGACATCACAATGTTGCTATGAGGGTCCTCAGCCAGTTTGCGGTTTCTTGTCTAGCACAAATTCCTGCCAAGTGCTATGTATATTTGTTTAACCTAATTGTAAAGTTTTAAATGTATTCCACCATCACATGCCAAACAAGATGAGCAAAATGCAAACTTACCCTCCACGGGACACCACCAGCTTCACTTTCACCTTATAAGAAACAATGATGCCCAGAATTTCCTTATTGGCTCCCTCTCTTAACCTTTTAAGACAACAATGCCATGGAAAGGTGAATTAATAAACGTGACAAGAAACACAATCCGCTTTCAAATGGAAGAATGAGGGATTATACTTACAATGTACTCGATGCTAAATTTGTGTCTTCATGTTTGAGTTTGCCATCCAGAGCCAAGCCGCGTTTCTCTCGGTTATTCGCCAGGAACGGGGTGAGAGTATATACTTTGCAAAATGTGGCACTGGGAGCCACAAAATCACTAGAACACGACACAAAGCAGAGAGCAATGAGAAGATGTGTTCTCATATGGATTTAGCTTATGGGTTTAGTTTGCAGTGTACATACTCTGATTCCTCTGTCGCCACTGGACACTTGTACTGGGCAGTGTTGAAGAGGCAAATATCAGCATATTGACGCACTACAACGTTTTATAATAGAAATAAGTGTTATTGCCAAGATTTCTTAACTACATTCTCATGTAAATACAAAGTCCATCTATATAAATAACTCAATGACCTGAAATCTTCATTTTTTTTACTGTCTTGTTTGTGTTGTTTGTGACATGGACGTTGACACTAATTGGTTCACCATGATAGTAAATCTGAAAGACATTATGCACAAACAGCATCATGCAAACAACAAAAATGAATTGTTAATAGCAGCATAAGCCCAAAAAAAATGTGTGTTTCTGAAAAAAGAGTGTATAGTCTGATATGGAATTAAGTTATTATCTACACTCATTTACATTAAGTTTATTACTTTGTCTATGTTAAAACTGTGTGATCCAAATGGATGGAAATTTTATAAACAATTCAAGTATATAAATCTTAAATTTAGGCCTAAATATTTCTGTTTCTGTTCTATTGTCTTCAAGGAAAGACTCCAAACCTTCTTTAGATAACTCAAAATATAGCATGCGCAGGCATAGCATTTAATAATTTGTCAAAAGTCTGTATTGACATGCTGAGACTCCAAGTCTGAAACATTAATAAATGTAATGAATTTTCATATGCCAGATATTTCTGTTAATGCAGTACTGATTGTAGCAGTACACATTCATGCCAAATGTCTTTTTGGATTTGTTTTATAGTTATATTTTGGTTAAAGCTTTTTATTTATTTCTAAGTTTAGCATAGGGTCATATTAAAATAATTTAAAGACAAAATAAAAAGCTTAATTTCTATTTCTATTATTATTATTAGATACTACTAATTGATACTACTATTAGATCGGTAAGATTTTTAATGTTTTTAAAAGAAGTCTCTTCTGCTCATTTATTTGATTAAAAATACAACAAAAAAACAGTAATATTCTGAAATATTATTAAAAATTTTAACAGCTGTTTTCTATGTGAAAATATAGAAAAAGTATAATTTATTACTGTGAGCAAAGCTGAATTTTCAGCATCATTACTCCAGTCTTCAGTGTCACATGATCCTTCAGAAATCACTCTAATATGATGATTTGATGCTCAAGAAACATTTCTCATTATTATCAATGTTGAAAACAGTTATTTACATTTTTATTTCAGGATTCTTTGATGAATAGAAAGTTCAAAAGAACAGCATTTATCTGAAATAGAAAGCTTTTGTAACATTAAACACAATTATTTTATTTTTTGGGGGAAAGAAATAAAAGAAATCAATACTTTTATTCATCCAGGATTAATTAAATTGATCAAAAGTTACAGTAAAGACATTTATAAAGTTACAAAAGATTATATTTTAAATAAATGCTGTTCTTTTGAACTTTCTATTCATCAAAGAATCCTGAAAAAAAAAAATGTACACAACTGTTTTCAACATTGATAATAATAATGCATGTTTTTTGAGCATCAAATCCGCATATTATAATGATTTCTGAAGGATCATGTGACACTGAAGACTGGAGTAATGATGCTGAAAATACAGTTTTGCTCACAGGAATAAATTACATTTTAAAATATATTCAAATAGTTCAAAACAGTTATTTTAAATTCTCATAATATTTCACAATATTACTTTTTCTTGTATTTTTAATCAAATCAATGCAGCCTTGGTGAGCAGAAGAGACTTCTTTTAAAAACATAAAAAATCGTACCGATCCAAAACTTTTGACTGGTAGTGTACATTATGCCCACACAGCATTTCAGCTGCAATGCCCTTTTTCCATCACTAGATGTAGATGTAGATCAGTAGAGCAGAATCCTACTGATGTTGCCTTTCCTCAATCGTCAGATATTTAATCTTATTGAGAGCAGCTGAATAACTATACAAACCCACCTCTTTGTCAAGTGAGGCCTCCAGGTGTAATGGTTTGTCTGACATGAGAAACTGCCTTGTGGTTTCAGCCATTGGCTGCGGGCCCGGCTTCTCTGGAGCATACTGCACTTTTCTGATGACAAGACGCACTGAATTCCTGTGGAAGGGCCAGTAATAGGAGAAGCATATCATAATTTGTGACATTTATTGACTTCAACAAAAATCGATGTAATAAATCTCTGCGATTTTCTGGTCTTTATATATTTTTTTCAGACATTTTTCCGGATCATTTAGACCATAATCGCACATTTTTCCTCAACAAATTTTTTTAAGTATCATTTATATACATGGCACAAATGGTGTGAGACTATTTATGAGTGTGAGCAAGAGTAATACCCTTACGGAACAAAAATATATTGGAATATACTGCAAAATATAATGCAATATATTACATAATACATTTCTATGTATGGGAGACTAGTACTTTGACCACGTGGCTATATATTGATACATATACAATATGGAGAATTGAAGAAAAAAATAGCATTACATGTAACATTCATAAAGTTGTCCTATATTGTGTACATACATATATTGCACATACTGTACATGTTCCCACATAAATGTGAATGTATTGTACGCACATATATATATAAACAAAAATTCACAGAAAGAGTTACAACAGATTTCTAGTTCCCAGCATGCTTTGCTTCTGACTGTTAAAGGAAAGTAAAAGTTAAAATTAAGTGTTATTTCATGTGTTTTGCTCAATACTGATATAGGGGGAGATCTGTTAGTATTTAATGTTGTATTATTGTGGAATTTAAAAGGATTTCTGGTATGTCTGAGTTTTTGGGGTTCCCGTTGTGCTGAATAGTAGAGCCTGTGGTTCGGTTGACGATTGGCCGATTAGCATTAAGATTATGTGTTACATTATTTAAAAAGCACAGCTGTGCACTCCTCAACAGTGATAGTCACCTTGTTAAATACTTTAGTACATGCAGGTGTGCTTGTGCCATTGTTAAATATCTTGAAATTATGAAACATTTATAATGTAAATAAATAACTATAAAAATTAAGAAGTATATGACATTTCTCTATATGTGTGTTTATACTGCATGAGTAAATATGTAAATATATAAAAAAAAGTGTATTACTGAATATAAAATTGCACACATTATGATATATTAGTAAATCTATTGTCACATATTTTTTAATATATGAAACCCGGCAATTCCTTATGTATTATTTAATATATTGTAATATATAAACACAATATATTATTCTGTATATTTTCACATATACCGTTATATCATTTAATATATTGCTCATAGGTAAATATATTTTCTCTGCGTAAGGGTAGTGACTGCTTTACAAGACTAATAATAAATGAACTAATAATTTATTAATCCCTGTTAGTCAGACTACTCTTATGAACTTGAAAATGAAATCAGCAATCATAATAAGACACTTTCTCAAATGTATTCAATCATTTTGTCTTGTTTGCCTCGTATGTTTTCCAAAAACACATACCGACAATGTTGCAAAAATGCACAAAAGAAGAGTAATATTTTATGTTTTGCTCTGTGTCTGTTACTCCGTTGGGTGCCATTGTGAAAGGTTGTACCTTTTGTGGATTTTTTCTTCAACATTTTCTGCACAGAAAGCTTTGACTTCAAAGTCAACCCCGCAGGCCTTTGCAGACAAGAAAAAAGAACATGTTACTTTGAAAAGTGGAGAATTCTGCATAGCCCTTTTTACTTATATCTATCAAAACCAACATCATAAAACATTAGTTGAGGGAAAATGTACCTTTCCTGTATCTTCTGGCCCCGGTTGTAACGTGACAGAACAGGGTAAGTTCGGAGTAATCTGTGAATAAAGGTTTGACATTAAGTGTCCATTCAAATGGTGATGAACGGACCTACTTTAATCAACAGCGAATCCAATAATCTCTGCACAGCATAACGTAGTTGCCATTATATTAAAAAAATCTGAAAGAAGTTTCACCTCGAAGGTAAAGGGGTAAGCATGTTCTCCGAGTTTCTTTATCAGTCGCTCTTGTAGACGCGTCAAGCCCTTTTTTTCTTCAGGCACGGGAGGAAATGCCTGGATGTTGGCCACGAAGAGGTCTTTGCGAAACGTCAAGCCAAGAACGTCCAAGTCCTCCCGTCCATAGCGGAAAGCACACGTCAGTGTCACAAAAACTGTGGGAGAGAATTAAAAAAACCTGCTTAATAACTGTATAGTTAATGGATTTACAGTCAACTTTGTTCTCCCAGTTCCTGATAAAAGAAAACCAGCAACAAATGGAACAATTATTGACATCCACTAAGTGTTCAGAGCTATAAAATGAATGTGGATTGCACATCTCAGATTTTAGTCTTGGGAAAAAATGTTATGAGTGATGTCTGAGTTTATATTGAGATCTCTGATTCATGATGATTCCAGACTTCCAGGGCTTCCATCTTTCAAATCTGAGTATGGTTTATAACACTGAAACCTCTTCTGAATGTGTGATTAACAGGGTCTTCTTTTTAGGAGAAACATCTGTGCATCAGGGAACTTCTGCAAATTATGTGTTCTTCATTTAAAGCGCCCCCATTATGCTATTTTATCAGGTTCCTAACTTTTTATGAGGTCTCCTACAATAGGTTTTCATCCATCCATGGTCAAAAAACACTTCTCATAATCTACATTGAAGCATCACCTCTTATCTCACAGTGTCTGAAACAGTTCGATAAAGGATTCAGCCTCTCTAAATTACTCCTTTCCGATTGGTCAGATGGCCCTTCCTCAGCACATGGTACACAGTGATACGAATGGTAGTGATTGTGTCGGTTTTACCGTATTAATTGGAGCCAGATTCCTCATCCTTTGGAAGTGTAGGTAAAGTGGATTTGCTTTGACAGTGCAGAGAACATAGTCTTTTCGACATGTCGACAACACAGATCAGACTCTTCCAGACTCAGCTACAACTACAGTGTTTGAGGGTCAAAGTAGACAATGTTTCCAGGCAGCCATTGAAGAACATAGGCTGGCATTATGCAGATTTGTTACAAACCCACATACGTCTGAGCAGTAAGCAAGGCTGGAATTACTGACGACTCATTTCAGTCAGTTCAGAACGATTTTTTTTTTGATCTTCAAAACTTTGCAGACCTTTTACACTCACAAACAGCTTTTAACACACTACATGATAGATAATATCCGGGGGGGGGGGAAAAGCATAATAGAGGCACTTTAATCTTGTTTAGGAGGAACAACTGTGATATAAACCCATTGCTTTTTTTATGAGACCACATGAATAACATATTGCTATACCATGGCTTTAAAAAAAATGGGGGAAAAAAGGCTCCTCACCTTTTCTTTCTTTCAAGTACTCTGGATCAATTAAAACCACACCATCTGCAATAGGAAAAAGATATTTTATGGGTAAAATGTCAGCTTCATACCAGCTTAGGTAAGAAATTATTGTTATTTATTACTTTAATTTTTAATTCAATTCATCAACTCTATAAAAAAAAAATGAAATGTTAAAATTGTGTTTTCTTTGGTGAATAATTTTGCAGATAATGTACAATAACGCACGATTATAGTGTCACACTTGATATTAGGTGACTACTATGTACTTATAAAGTATAGTGTGTACTTAATGTGGTCATGTCTTTTGCTGCTATTAAGGTCAGATACGGGTAATGTTAGGGACAGGTTTGGTGGTATGGTTAGGATAAGGGGTAAGGGAAGAGTCAATTGCATTTGCAAACAGTTTATGAGTGATTACAAATTAAGTACACACTCATTTTATGACTTATTAATTACAATGTAATTACAATGTAACATGTTTACTAACGTAAAGTTAAACAAAAATGTACGATTTTGATTCTTATTGCCTACCGACAGGATCCACAAGGTCCACATGGTCAACGAAATCCCTCTTACCAAGGTACACAGTTAGCTGAAAAGGCAATCATAAAATTACACTCAGCATAATTCAAACGCAGAACAATTTGAACTGAGCTAAAATGGCCATTTGCGCTATTGCGTATGTACAGGTCTATATTTATCTTTCATTAACCTTATCGAAATGAATGCTTTTAAATCTCTTTAGTTATGAGCACTAATTTGTTCTTTAGGTGCATTTTGATCAAGACCAATTTGTACCATTCAAAAATATATGTTTACATAATAGTTGTGTTGTGCCGATCCTTGGAAAAGCCTTTCCCAGCTTTGCAGAAGGCTGGGTACTGAGTCACATACCCCCTCTTTCATATTCGCCCCACGCCCGCTTCCTGCTCAAGGACTGTTGTGGCGCACCACAGGTCTCCCTGCTAATGATACATATAGACTCGAGGCTAGGCTATATGCTAACCGCACAGCCATTGCGAGCTGGGACCCATCAGTCTGGCTAACCATCACAAACATCAAATCAAATTTTGGAACAAGAGATACTTTGTTGCTCAATATTTGTGGTTGTTCATACATAACCATTTCATAACAGGCTATGCTGTAGACACTGACAGAAAACCTTTGAAGTATCAGATTCTAAACAACTGAAACACTAAAATGATCAGTAGACATGAAGGAGGGAAAAAATGAACGTAATATTACCTTTCCATTCGGACTTGCCTTCTTGAACACCCTGTGGAAATACAAGAGTGACACATAAGATATAGCATGCATACAATGTCCCTACCCCTTGACAGATATCACTGAAATCGGTGTCCTGAGAAATCACATTTGTCTCTGTAAACCATAAAATACTTGGAAAGTGTTAACCATTAGCATTCCCATTCCCCACAATGGCAGTTGCTTGGCTGGTGCAAGACCCCTAAATCATTCCTTCTGGATGCTCTTTACTTTGTCTTTTTAGATTTGCTTAAATATCATAGACATATATATATATATATATATATATATATATATATATATATATATATATATATATATATATACACTGTATATAAAACAAAACAAAAGAGAAACTGAGGGTGTTATATACACAGAGAACTAACAAACAAATAAGGAACAGGTGTGTGATGATCAATAATTCAATGAATATCCATGGCGACAAGCGTAAAGAGAATTGAAACACAGGCCATAAACAAATTAAGAGTCCTTGAAAAACTAAACAGAAAACACCACACCAACTTTATATGCATACAGTATACTCACATAAAGTGATATTTAGTGTAGCAAATCTCATCTGCTTGACTGTTTATACCGTTGCACAAATGTAAACAAAATTGTAAATGTACGTATATCAAACTTTATTCACATAGGTCTACATGCAGTATACTTATGTATGGCGATACAATATAGCAAATCTCAACTGCTTTTTTTTTTATCATCACAAAATGTAAACTATATTATCACCCAGTGATAAATGTAAAGTGATATGTATGTGAAAAAAAAATTACAAAAATGTCTAATGCCATTAAGTAGTCAAACAGCTATAAAAAGGCCACCTTAGCTGCAATATTTGCAAAGAAACCCTTAGCGGTTTTTACTCAAGGCACAGGATAGAAGTACTGTTTATTTTCCAAGACATAATTTTTTCTTTGTGGAAAGATTGACTGCCTCAGTGGCTCTGAAATAATGCCAAATCTGTTAGATCCTCACCCACAGTTCAGCCATTACTTTCACAGATAGCACCCTACAGCAAACAACAATAAATGAAGTTGTAAATCAGCCTGTGCTGACGTGATGGCCTACATTTTTAAAGGAACGCTGAGACGTTTTATCTGTTGGTATATGGCCTAAACAAAATGAGCTGTTTTCTTTCTGGATAAAGATTTAGGGTGCCACTCTACAGAAGAAACACATTTACATTTTTTCACATTTGTGAAATGGATAAAGACTGACTAACACAAAGTCAAATGTACTGAGACACTGGCTATTAAGAATATAATACTATAGTAGCATAAAACATTTTAAACAATAGTATCGTCGCTGTCCGATGAAAACCGCGTATGTCCATTTTGCCGATTTTGAGATTTTTCGACGGATAGAATGTCCAGGTTCATTTCCATATACAGTATGCTTCACATATCTAAATGACCAATGAAAAGTTGTGAAATCATGTCATCTGATTTCCACGTATATCCATTTGGTGTCAAAGCTGTCAATCACGCCGCGTATCTCCCGCTCTGTGGAGGCATCTCGCCGGTCTAAGCGTCTCTGGAAGCTCCGCATTGGATAGCCGAATAATTCTGTGAGGTAAAGTATCAGCAAACGTTTGTTTTTGACAACTGTTCAAGTTCATTATATATTCGCAATATATTCACAACTGTTATTTACCGGTAAATGGTCTAGACGAAGTAATTGTCACTGTTTATTGTGGAGATGTTAACGCACGGGTCTGTTAACTTAAGCAATACTATAGTCTAATATTTTTCTGCCTAATAAATTACTGACACAGTAAAGGGTAGATTTAAATAAAGAATAACGAATTTTAAATAAAGAAAAACATAATTTAAATAAAGAAAAAAACTAAATTTAAAAAAAAGAAAAAATGAAATTTAGCCTAATAAAGAAAAAACGAAATTTAAATAAATAAAAATGACATTTAAATAAAGAAAAAACGAAAATTAAATAAAGAAAAACCCGAAATTTAAATAAAGAAAAACGAAATTTAAATAAAGAAAAATAAAATTAAGTTAAATTAAAAACGAGATTAATTTAGATTGATAACGGCTAAAAAGGCTATAGCCATGTTGGGTCCGTACTTTTTCGTTCATTCATTATTCTATTTCGGAATGAAAGATGAAATGTAAAAAAAAAGGGTGCAGCTTGTTTTGTTTTTTTTTTTGTTTAAAAGAAAAAAAATAGAAATGGCTGTTTTTTTTGTACATAGCATAGCCTACTTTGTTATGATTTTAGTATCATGATTAATAAATGCACGCACAATTATCCGTGAACTTGATTTGAAGCCTTTCAACTTGTTTGTGCAAAATTCTGAATTAAATGAATGTGCAGCAATTTGTACAAATAGAGTCTGTAGGTCTACTACTATACTGTTGAAAGTATGAAAAGTGAACAGCACGAGTAATAGGATGCCACATTTTAGACGGGTCAGACATGATTTTGACCACTTCATCAAGTTTTGTTTTGTGAATTTTGAAAGTGAATTTCGTTTTGTATAAATTGTATCTTATTTTTAATAAATTTTTCATCAGCCAATTGCCTGTAGTGGATTTAATATATAAGCAGCAAATATATAGCAGACAATATAATCATGGAGGCGCCCGCGCGGTCACTTGCATTGCACGTTAAGCGCATCTCATCCTAACTTAACGAAACTCAGTGTATGCCTCACACAGACATGAGAATGACATCCAATACACAAAGCTTGAAAATTCTTTAAACGAAATAATTCAAAACGAAAAGAAAAAGGCTACTCTCTGATTATGTATGATTATCATAGCCTAGCCTATTTTGTGAATTGTTCATTCCCGGTTGGCATTGGCACACATTTTGCTGCCCTTACAAAAGTGCCGCTCTAGGCAATTGCCTAGTTTGCCTATAGGCTGGTCAGCAATGAGTGTATTTATTCATTGTCCCTTCATATATCATATGAAGTTTGCAAGAGACATTTAAACAGACGTATTTAATAAACTGAGCGTAGCCTATTCATCTGTCAATATGAAACGCGACTTGGCCATTCTAATGATCGGAAGAACGCGTATCGACCACCGTTACTGTAAAATATGCACGTATGTCCATTTAAACTCGATTTTGGTCAAATGTGGACTATATCATTACACGGGCAAGAATATGGTTACATTTAAAGATGCCGTACCAAGTATGACAACGCTACGTTCAACTGCTTTTGAAATTATGGTGTTTTTTTCACTTCCTGAAAAGTAACCGTTTTGGACATACGTGAGTTTCATCGGGCAGCGACGGTATGCTGCATTGTTACCTGATCTCAATTTAGTGAGAGGTGTAAATAAAACCTAGAAAATAAAATAGTTAATTTGCATCTTTAATCTAATTTTGTTTCAACATAATTATTATTAGTCTTTAGTTGTCCAGATCATGTTCTGTTTTGTTGAGTTTCTGTTGGTTATGTTCCTGTTTATCTGCCTGATTTCCTAGTAGTTTACCTAGGTTACTCATTGATCAATCATTCTGTTCCGATCCAATCTGACTTCTGACCTGAAATGTCTGAATCATAATCATACACTGTTCATTTGTTGGCCAGAGGAGAACTGGCCCCCCGACTGAGCCTGGGTTCTCCCAAGGTTTTTTCTCCATTCACCCGATGAAGTTTTGGTTCCTTGCCACCGTCGCCTTTGGCTTTTGGCTTGCTTAGTTGGGGACATTTAATATTCAACAATAATACTGATCTGCCTGCATTGACACCATTATATGAGAACTGAACTGAGCTGGACGATGATATCACGGTTTTCTCCAGAGATAAATAAACAAAATTATTAACTTTTTTACAACAAAAATGAACCATCACTGAACTTACTTAAAGCCCATGGTGCAGGTTTTTTTTTTTTTTTTGTGGGAATTTTCAAGTTGGTAATAAACATTAGAACAGTTATCCATTGTATTTGATGTTGTAGGGTATTACAAAAAAGAAATATAATAAGGAAAAGTAGGTGATATTTTAGCGGTTAGCAACAGGTTAGCGATGATTCTTATTTCTCCCACAATGCATTGCATGATGTCACTTGAGGTACTCGCTTTTGGACGACAGACGAAAGCCCGCCTTGATACCATTGAGAGAGAGTGAGACGAGTAGTGAGAGTAGCAGCTAGTGAAAGAGTGAGTGTCAGATATATAAGTAAATATATAAATATAGATAGATAGATAGATAGATAGATAGATAGATAGATAGATAGATAGATAGATAGATAGATAGATAATGCACAATGACATAATTTTCTTCTAGAGCTGCTGTACAGCCAAAACAAACTTGTTTGCATTATTTTCCTGTTATGATTGTAAAGCTGCACAGTGTAAACTGTAAAAGCGCTATATAAATAAAGTAGCCCCGCCCACAAAATGTTAAGGTCGGGAAGTTCGGTCTGGTCCGTTGTGGAGCTATTATGCTCGAACCAGAGCTGTTCGGACCAATCAAATTGTCAGGGCGGGCTTTATACGATGATGAAAAGATGATCAACAGTAACGTAATCATCCACGTCACCAACAAGCGCTTGGGTTGAATTCGTTTACAACAAAGATGACTGCCGCTGGAGAATTGAGATTTCACACTTACAAATAAGTCAGATAGAATAAATGCATATTTGGCGTCCTGTCCGAGGAGAGGGCTTCGTGCTCGGTATTCGGCCCGAACCCAAAGTACTCGCCCCGTATTCCAGGCTGTGGAAGAACAGGCCAAGAGTGAGTGGAGGGATGCTGAAAACTGTCAAGGACTGTTAGGTGAGTTGACAGAGAGAATACATATATTGTTTCCTCTCATGCTGATAGGGTAGACCTGGTAATTGTTTGATGACAAGTTGATTGGAATGATTATTTGAACGTGCTCCTTCCGAACTTTGTTTATGAAACATCATGTGTAGATTCCACCATCACTGTGGTAGAAGATATCGACAGCGCATTCATTTTAAAAGAGGAACAGAGAACCGCCATCAAGGCATTTGTCAATCGTAAAGATGAATGAAGAACATACGTCACTTACTCCGTTGCTCTGATTGGTTGTAGGTCTATCCAATTGAGTGCAGAGGCATTTTCTTTCCTGGTTTGATTGAAACACGCCCCATAATCACAGCCCAATGGAGCAGTATCAGACTCATATTCTGACTAGAATCTGAGTATGACGACATCAGGCCTTTTATAAATAAAGGTGACTTGACTTGACTTCAGCTGTGGTCTGAATTAGTTCCCTAACAAACCTCATTAGTTCTCATTAGTGTCAAGCATGCACGTTTAAGCTTCCTTTCACCATATTTGATGTGCTCTATTTGCATTGATTAATGTTTATATGTGAATAACAGCCTACTTTATTTGTATTAATCATATAAAGCAAACGTGTGTCTTCAAAAGACTTGGATTAACTTCAAAATGTAATTTAAGTGCCTCAAAGCTCTTTCTCCTATAAGTAGGGTTACTGGTGGAGCATTGACAATCTTTGCGGTTCTTGCAGGAACTTATGGGATCCTTTAAGCACTTTGTATTCATTTCAGAGGTTCTGGAGTCACCTTTTCATTACCATGAGACCTCGAAGTGCTTTGGGGGAAATTAGAGGAGCTCGAATTCTGTAAAAGGGTTATTGTAAGATCTTTTAACATTTAAGTGGTTCCTGGAAGATCTCTTATGTTAAAGCCAGCATCTGGAGGAACCCAATGGTTCTGTGAGGCCAGAATAAGATTATTATCCTATTATTATTAGGCTATAGGCCTACTTAAGTTTGATTCAGTATACATAGGCTTACATTTATTTAGTATAGGCCTATTTTATTGATTAATTTAAACCTTAAACAAAAACAGCACTAAATAATAATAATAATAATAATAATAATATAAAAAATATGAAGAAAAAGAATCAGGAGGAGAAAAGTTTTATTCTGTCACAAAACTGCTTGTTCTCCGTTACAAGGTTTGTAAACTCGCCAAAGAAATATAAATACAGAGTCTACTCACTATATTCAAACACATACATATACACTCACCTAAAGGATTATTAGGAACACCATACTAATACTGTGTTTGACCCCCTTTCACCTTCAGAACTGCCTTAATTCTACGTGGCATTGATTCAACAAGGTGCTGAAAGCATTCTTTAGAAATGTTGGCCCATATTGATAGGATAGCATCTTGCAGTTGATGGAGATTTGTGGGATGCACATCCAGGGCACGAAGCTCCCGTTCCACCACATCCCAAAGATGCTCTATTGGGTTGAGATCTGGTGACTGTGGGGGCCATTTTAGTACAGTGAACTCATTGTCATGTTCAAGAAACCAATTTGAAATGATTCGAGCTTTGTGACATGGTGCATTATCTTGCTGGAAGTAGCCATCAGAGGATGGGTACATGGTGGTCATAAAGGGATGGACATGGTCAGAAAACAATGCTCAGGTAGGCCGTGTCATTTAAACGATGCCCAGTTGGCACTAAGGGGCCTAAAGTGTGCCAAGAAAACATCCCCCACACCATTACACCACCACCACCAGCCTGCACAGTGGTAACAAGGCATGATGGATCCATGTTCTCATTCTGTTTACGCCAAATTCTGACTCTACCATCTGAATGTCTCAACAGAAATCGAGACTCATCAGACCAGGCAACATTTTTCCAGTCTTCAACTGTCCAATTTTGGTGAGCTTGTGCAAATTGTAGCCTCTTTTTCCTATTTGTAGTGGAGATGAGTGGTACCCGGTGGGGTCTTCTGCTGTTGTAGCCCATCCGCCTCAAGGTTGTGCGTGTTGTGGCTTCACAAATGCTTTGCTGCATACCTCGGTTGTAACGAGTGGTTATTTCAGTCAAAGTTGCTCTTCTATCAGCTTGAATCAGTCGGCCCATTCTCCTCTGACCTCTAGCATCAACAAGGCATTTTTGCCCACAGGACTGCCGCATACTGGATGTTTTTCCCTTTTCACACCATTCTTTGTAAACCCTAGAAATGGTTGTGCGTGAAAATCCCAGTAACTGAGCAGATTGTGAAATACTCAGACCGGCCCGTCTGGCACCAACAACCATGCCACGCTCAAAATTGCTTAAATCACCTTTCTTTCCCATTCTGACATTCAGTTTGGAGTTCAGGAGATTGTCTTGACCAGGACCACACCCCTAAATGCATTGAAGCAACTGCCATGTGATTGGTTGATTAGATAATTGCATTAATGAGAAATTGAACAGGTGTTCCTAATAATCCTTTAGGTGAGTGTATAAACTAAATGTATTATACATTACTACGTTTTTACAGTGTTTACCACTCGTTTATTGCACAGTATGTGGTATGAAGGTTTTAGCCGTGATGCTAACTAATCTAATGAACTATGCCACAAATGGAAATCATTGACTTATTGTCTTAGATTTTTTTAGTCATTCGATTCAACGTATTGTGTACAACTGTGTCTTCAAATTGCGGACATAACTAATTTAGCTGATCCCTGCTGTCTCATTGGCGTTAAGTTATGAATACCACAAGTGGTTAATATACTTAGTTTGGTCTGTTTTTGTTTATTTACTACAGGTGCCCTCATTCTCTCAAATACCCTTTTAAAGCCCTTTACTGGCCAATAAATATTATGTTGTGAATGGATATAATCAGCTTTGTTCTTTTGTTTCCCCAGAACAAACAAACTAAAATAATCTGAAAATTTCAGAAGCAACATTGAATTACAGTAAGTTACCTGAACCACATGCAAGTACTTTATTACTATGAACCTTTCTGTTTGAAACTGTATGGTTTGACTGTGTACTTGTGTTTTTTAATCAGTTATTCTTTGAAAATCTTCCCTCATGCTCTCAAATCTCATTCATGTTACTCAGAAAAGTAATATTACAGGTTTGCCGCCAATAATGCTATGCATTTTTTCTTATACCTTAAAGTGCCCCTATTATGCTATTTCAAAGTTTCCTAATGTTGTTTTGGAGTCTCCTACAACAGGTTTACAAGCATCAAAGGTAAAAAAACTGTTTAATTTCCTCATAATATATATTTGCACATCACCACATTTTTCAATGATTCTCAAACGGCTCGTCAGATGAATCAATCTCTCTAAATAGGCCTATCCCTCCTTTCCGCAAGCTGCTCTGCTCTGATTGGCCAGACAGCTCAGTCTGTTGTGATTGGTTTACCACGTACAGCGCGCACGTTGAAAACAAAAACGCCCATTGCCATAACAACCTCCATCGCAAGGACGACTCGAGCAAGACGTTTCTCAGTGATACACTACTCAGTTTGAGGTACATTATGAGATGTTGCAACTGTAATTCCTCACCATCAGCATTAACAAGTGCATGTCTATCAACAAACCGATTATTTTACTTGTACTAATTTATTTACAGAGTATTTTTGTAATATATTGCGGTGATGTGGAAACTGTATCAATAACAATGCATGTATGCAATGTATACATTAGCTGAGCTCTAGCGTGAATGACTGATGTGAATTACTGATGTATCATAAACGTAGTGAGAACAACAGACAATCTGCATTAACAGACACAGTTATAGGTAATAGTGTCCCACAGCTGATTAACAGAAGTATTTCAGTAAGACAGTAATAATGTGAGTTAGCAAGTTAGTAGGAGACCTACACAATATAAAACTCAAAACTAAGTATTTTGAACACCATCTTTCAAGAGCAAGCGGTTTGCGAATTCTGCATTGAACTCTGAGATTTGATAAGCAGTCGTCAGTAAAATAAAGGGAACACAGCAAAAGTTTAGGATTATACTGCATGATATCGTGGTAAAGATGAATTTCAACCACTGATTCTTCACATGCTCGTCCTTGGGCAGTGGGAAAAAAACTGGCTTTACCTTCACATTATAGAGCACAGCGTCTTCTCAATATTATGATGCTATCCAGCATCCACAGGAATCAGCTGCTGGTTTGAGATTCAAGTTTTCCGTGGTGTCTGCGCGCGCAATAAGTGGGCGGGCAATATGCTAATGTTTCGTCTTGACGTCACAACGAAGCGGCTTATGACTCGTTTGAAAAACAATTCATTTCATTGACTCAGAGTCGACTCTTACTTTTGAAAGACAATAAATTTATATATACGGTGCACTTTCAGATTTAAAACTTGAACTAGACAAGTGTACTTAAGAATGGTTTCATGAATGATTTACACAATTTTTTCACATGCTTGTTTCATGCAGTGAAATTGAATGGTGATTAGTGTTGCATCATGCCCGAGATCTGCTTTTGGGTTCCACAGACAGAAAGTCAAACAGGTTTGAAATGTCACAAGGCTGAGGAAATTATTTTAAATTCAAAACTCACTTTAATAACATTATTAACAGTAAATGTTGTTCTTTGCAGGGACCTCGGTAAGCTGAAATACAAGTTTGAACAAGAATAAAAATCCTCCTGTAGACCTGAAAATCACTGAAGTGCCTGGACCATCCACCAGAAAAGAGGAAAAACAAACGGAAAATGAAGCTGCTGCACCTTTTCACTTTTCTAACTCGTTAAGTACCTCACATGTCCCTTGTGAAGATTTATTGATTGCATTTTATGTTGCAGCGAGTAAAGGTGCGGTCACATTTGTGAATTTCGTGAAAATACACAGGCAAAAAGGTCCATTGACCATTGTCTACAGTGTAGCGACGTAATGTATGAAGCACAGCTCACACAGGAGTCACTTTCAAGCAGCTTTCTGTTGGTCAAATCCAGCGAATTCCAGTGACCACCCATAGTGAAATTTTTGACCACACACGAAATTGCTAATCGTGTGGATTCTTATTGAAATGACTGGAATTCACCAGTGAAAATTCACAGAACAACAGATAATTTTACTGCACCTTAACTCTGTTATAATGGAAAATGTTGTCTGCTTGTTGTGGCATATAAGGAATACCGTTTCCAGGTCGAAGCCTCTATTTCTACTTCCTCTATCTTGTGTCTAGTGAGAATACTCAACATCCATTAATGAGCACTGTTGATTCAAGTCACACATTTAAGCTTTTCAAAAGCCATAGTGAACATTACAGTCTCCAGTCTCAACTAACCATCTGAGATTTCGGTATAGAGATAAAGGTTAGGATCATAATTTTCAGGAATATTACGGCACAATGAGTGTATATTAGCACTGTTTGTTGTTTGTTTTTGGCATCTGATAGAGCTTTTGGACTTGGAAACAGTGACGTCAGACTTAACAAGCGGACTGAAACACAAATGTTTTAAAATTAAGTGAAGATGGACATTTTTAATTAGTCAAAATTCTGTTTTTTTTTCCATTGATTTATTACATGGAACATATGTGTTTCTAAGCATTTAAGCATTTTGTTGAGATGTCTTTTCTTGTATAGCCTATTGTATATACATGGTTGGTTATTCATGTTGCTTATGTATTATAATATTTTTTTTGTGTATTCATTGATATTAATCTATTACTAGCTTCTTTTTTTAAGTGCATGGAAGTGTATGTATTAAAATTTATCTAAAATATGTTATAAACAATTCTTATTTTGTATTTGGTTCAGTTTGTTTATTTAAATAGAATTTAATGGTAACCATAGTACATGGTTCCTGGAGGCACCCAAAGCGGATCCACACAGTGCTTCATAAAAGAGTTCCTCAGGAAACCTGTGTGGTTCCTCAGAGAACCGCCCCTTTTTAAAGGGTGCCTTGAGGATCTACAGACGGTTCCGCCGGTGTGGCAAAGTGAAGAACCCCAAAAGGTTCCTCCAGGCACCTTTTATTTTTACAGTGTAGGGACAAAAATATCTCAGGTTTCATTAAGTATATCGTCATTTGTGTTTTGAAGATGAGCAAAAGTCTTATGGGTTTGGAACGACATGAAGGTGAGTAAATTTTCATTTTTGGATGAGCTAACCCTTTAAATCTTGGCAGTATGATCAAATAATCAACAAGCAGATTTAAAAATGCAGCTGATATTATTCCCATTAATTTGTGACATTAGAAATTGAAGGTCTAATCAAGCACATTGCACTGTGGGATACAGTACCTAATAGATACTATTCCTCAAGCCTTTGCTAGTTAAACAGCTCTAGTTCTAGCAGACCAAGGCTAAAGTTAGGCAGGTGAGGCACACACTCTTCTCAGCCTGTCTTTTCGGTGTCCTATGTAGTGATTGCCTATACAAGCATGTTTATTCTAGTTAAAGGGCTTCAATTAAATTACCCAGCTTTCCTCTCTGTTAAGAGTCCTAATGCTGCTGTAAATTAGCTGTGGTGTCTCCAGAAATCCCTCTGGGCACCAGCATATCCTCTCTCAACTTTACATCCTTATTAGAGGAGTGTCCTCATTAATGGACGTTAAGCTTTCAGAGGAAGCATTTTGGTATACGATAAAGAAGTGTGTAATGATAGGGATCTTACAGGCAGTAAGCAAAAAGCTGTTTACTGTTAGAGCAGTGAGTGTGAACCATTAGCGACTTCAAAAACACACGTTTGTGGGATTTTTATGGCTTTAGCATTAGAGGACAAATTTGAAGTGGTTTTAATGGCACTGACTTACAAAATGTTTTGTTCAAAACTGATATAAAAAGACCACAATATTAGCTTCACAATGGTCGAAATTATGAGTAGAAAATATTTTGAACAAATATTTATCCAATAAATCATGAATGGATAGAAAAAAGAGTGCGATCCCCGAAGACCATTCAGCTCTCAAAACGTACTCGGTTACTAACGTAACCTCGGTTCTCTCTAGAGAGGGAACGAGTATTGCGTAAGCTAGCTTACGCTGCGGGAAAGTCTCCTTTCACGAGATACTGAAGCCAAAAATTATCCTAATTTTTAAAAACTTGTCAACGCAGTGCGGCAGCCTGCAGACCTAGGGCAAGCGAATCGCGTGCCCATTGGCTGCTCTGCGGCAACTGCAGCAGCCTATGGCTGAGCCTTGCGCGTGACGTCACGTCCAATGAGCGCGCTTGGCGCGCTTAGTGCGTCACAGCCCGTCATTAGGGGTGTGGCTTAGCGTATATAAGCAAGGAACAGAGGCTGCTTCGCTGGTTTCTGTCGCATGAAGCGAAAATGAGCTCGTGGCGAGAGCACGGCGGGTTACGCAATACTCGTTCCCTCTCTAGAGAGAACCGAGGTTACGTTAGTAACCGAGTACGTTCTCTTACGAGAGGTTCTCTCGTATTGCGTAAGCTAGCTTACGCTGCGGGAACACCTTTGTCAACGCCGTGCGCGCGCCCAGCATCCTGAATGAGTCCCATGGGGAGCCCAGGGAACGCGAAGCGGAGCTGGGCGGCCAAGATACCACAGTACACAAGCACATAATATGGGGCAGGGAGCGGCACAGCCGGTCCAACTAACACTTCCAAATAGTGCAGCTCAACCAGTAGAGCTAAATCAGCAGCGTAGCCCGCGCACAGACAGTGGGCTGGCTTACGCGAGACTTAGACTGATAGCACTTTGGCCTGCAAGGCGGGAACTTCCAGGTTGTAAAACCTAACAAATGTGGAGGGGGAGGCCCAGCCTGCCGCTGCACAGATGTCCTGAATGGGAATCCCACTGGACCACGCCCACGATGAGGCCATGCCTCTGGTGGAGTGTGCCCGAATGCCCAAGGGGCACTGCAGGTTTTTAGATGCGTAAGCAGCTGCGATAGCGTCGACTATCCATCTGGACAGAGTGTGTTTCGAGGCGGCGAGACCCTTGGTGCGCCCACCAAACGAAACAAAAAGCTGCTCTGAACGCCTGAAGGCGGCGGAGCGCGAAATATAGCTTCTCAGCGCCCTAACTGGGCAGAGGAGGTGGCTATCTGCCTCGCAGCCAGTATTCGGCAGGGCTGAAAGGGAGATGACCTGCGCTCTGAAGGGAGTGCCCAAAGTTTTTGGGACGTACCCATGCCTTGGTCTGAGAATAACTTTAGAGTCATTGGGTCCGAACTCGAGGCACGCAGCGTTAGTGGATAACGCGTGAAGGTCTCCCACACGTTTTACTGAAGACAGTGCTATCAGAAAAACGGTTTTGAGCGTGAGGTATTTCATATCCACAATTTCTAGGGGTTCAAAGGGATGTGCTTTCAGTGCGTCTAAGACCAGTGAAAGATCCCACATAGGAACCGAAGGGGGTCGCGGGGGGTTCATCCTCCTCGCTCCTTTAAGGAAGCGGATGACAAACTCGTTCCTTCCTAATGCGCGGCCCGGCTCTGAAACAGAGAGCGCTGAAATGGCCGCGACATAGACTTTGAGCGTGGAGGGGGACCTGCCCGCGTCCAGTAGCTCTTGAAGGAAGCACAAAACTTGTGAGACCCCACATGTCTGTGGATTGAGCCCTTTGGTAGTGCACCATTTGTTAAACACAGACCATTTAGACTTGTAGAGCCGCCTCGTGGAGGGGGCTCTAGATTGTATGATCGTGTTCATCACCCCTTCTGGTAGATCAGCATGTAATTGTTGAGGCTCCACGCATGCAGAGACCAGTGCTCTGGGTGGGGATGCCAAATCGAGCCGCGGGCTTGAGAGAGAAGGTCTCTCCGCACCGGAATCGGCCAAGGGGCTGAGTCTGCCAATTGTATGAGTTCCGGGAACCAAGCTTGGTTCTCCCAGAACGGGGCTATGAGGAGCACTGTGTGGCGCGCTTTCCTGACTCTCGCAATAACCTGAGGCAGCAGAGAGACTGGTGGAAAGGCATATAGCGGGCCGCTGGGCCAAGACTGGGCCAGCGCGTCCTCGCTCTTTGAAAAGAACGCTGGGCAGTGCGCGTTGTCTTTTGACGCAAAGAGGTCGACTTTCGCTCTGCCAAAGCGGCGCCACAGCGACTGGACTGTTTGGGGGTGTAGAGACCACTCCCCAGGGGGAACATTGTCCCTGGACAGTCTGTCGGGGCCCTCGTTCAGATGGCCAGGCACATGCGATGCTCTCAGAGAGCGCAGAGAGTGCTGAGCCCATACGAGGAGGCGTTCCGTCAGGGCGCAGAGTTGCTTTGATCTGACACCGCCCTGGCGGTTCACATAGGCCACTACTGAAGTGTTGTCCGTGCGGACTAGAACATGGTGACCATGGAGGAAAGGGAGGAAGTGCATGAGCGCTTTCTCGACCGCGAGCATCTCTAGACAGTTTATGTGTAGGAGATTCTCCTGGTCTGACCAGTGGCCAAAGACCGGTCTGCCTTCGAAGAGCGCTCCCCAACCTAGGTTGGACGCGTCTGTCGAGACAACTTTCCGGTGTGAAACCACTCCCATATTCACTCCTGTGTGATACCATTCGGCTGCTAGCCAGGGCTGCAGGGCTGAGACACAGACCTGAGTCACTCTGATTAGCGAGCCGCCGGTCGCCCAGGCTCGATGGGATACGCGCGTTCTCAGCCAGCGTTGAAGCGGGCGCATGCGCAGTAAACCCAGCTGAAGCACCGCTGCAGCTGAGGCCATATGCCCCAGAATGCGCTGAAATGCCTTCAGGGGAACCCGGTTGCCTTCTTTGAAGGATGCAGCGAGGCGCTGGATGCGGCGCGCGCGCTGCTCCGACAATCTGGCCGTCATCGCCACCGAGTCCAGTTCTATTCCGAGAAAGGAAATCGACTGCCGGGGCGAGAGCGAGCTCTTGGTCCAGTTGACCGCTAGACCCAGACCTTCCAGGTGGTCGAGTAACGCTGTTCTGTGAGACACAAGTTCTGTCTCTGACTGCGCTAGAACGAGCCAATCGTCCAAGTAGTTCAGAATTCGCATTCCCTGACTCCTCAGGGGAGCGAGAGCCGTGTCCATGCATTTCGTAAATGTACGGGGTGCTAAAGACAGGCCGAATGGCAGCACTGTGTATTGATAAGCTCGACCGTCGAAGGCGAATCTCAAAAATGGCCTGTGACGGGGAGTTATCTGGATCTGGAAATAAGCGTCTTTCAGATCTAGAGAGATAAACCAGTCTCCTGGGCGAATTTGCGCGAGGATCTGTCTGGTTGTAATCATCCTGAACGGCCGTCTCATGAGAGCCTTGTTCAGATGTCTCAGATCTAAAATAGGTCTTAATGCTCCGTCCTTCTTGGGAACGAGGAAGTAACGGCTGTAAAAGCCTGACTCGCTCAGGGAAGGATGTACCTGTTCTATGGCCCCTTTTCGCAGCAGCTTTGTTATTTCTGCTTGAAGCAGATGTGCTGTTTCCAAACTCACTTTCGTTTCCGTCTGCGCTAGAAAGCGCGGAGGGCGACGAGCAAATTGGAGCGAATAACCGTGTCTTATGGTGTTGAGCACCCATTCTGACGCGCCCTGAATAGCCTCCCATGCTTTTGCATGCATGGCTAGGGGTCGAATGGTCTCTGGGTTCAGATCGCCGCGTTGCGCGGGATGGGGAACCTGTATCAGAGAAGACGGGGCGGCGCGCGCGCCGCCGATACTCGGACACGAGGGCAGAAGAACAGGGCTGGCCGACTGTGCAGAATTTAGTAGCTCGATCTCGGACGATGGAGCGTGAACTGCTGTCAAACATCCCAGGCGCGAGAGCGGCGTGGGGATTATGGTGTCTGAAAGTGGGCGCGCGTGCTCGTGAGCTGGCGCGGGATTTGCACTTATGACACGGCCAGTGTTTGGGGGCTTTATGAGGTTTTCAACCTGTCTGGCAGAGCGGGCAGTGGGCAGGTGTGAGCACAGGGCTGTGGGCACATTTCCTACACTTGATGCTCGAGCGGAAAGTTTCCGCTTTAAGAGATAGCGCTCTGGACGCGTTGCCATGGGGACCTGGTCTGTGTGAGGCAGTGAGCACACGGGAGTGGGCACTTTTTGTATACTTAATACCCCTGCGGCTTGAGCCGTGGCAAATTGAGGTAACTGAGTGACAGAGCGAGCAGCGAGTAGTTGTGAGCACGGGAGTGTGGGCACATTCACTACATTTAGAACTCGAGCGGTGTGTGGCCGCTTTATGAGAGAGCGCTCTGGGCGCGTTACCATGGGGATTGTACTTGTGTGGAGCAGTGAGCACATGGGTGTGGGCACATTTTCTACACTTAAAGCACTTATACTCTTTTTGAGATTTATCTGGGTCGCCGTGAAAACGGCGTTTGTGTGCAGGCGAGCGAGTGTTAATACTGGCTCGTTGGCTGCGGTGTGTGCTGCTGCAGTAGCCTGAACATAGGGGACTGACAGAGCTGTGCGTTTTGATGGCGGTCCGGCCGTAGCGGGACTCAACCATCTTTTCCTCCTTGCGGATGCTAGGAGGACTTCGCGGGCTCGGGCTTCAACGCGATCTTGGACCGCGGGCCCCGTGGGGGCGGCGGTCTGTGACGGCTGGTCGAGCGCGACCTGGGGCGATTGCCCTGGCGTCGCTGCGAAGCGCTGGGAGGCTTGGAAGAGCGCTGGTTAGAGCTGCGCACAGGAGGCTGAGTTTGAGGGCGGCCTGTGGCTGAGCTCGAACGGCGGGGCAGGAAGAGGTCCATCGCCTGCGAAGCCTTCTGTACTTCAGAGAACCGATCCACAATTCCGCTGACCGCAGGGCCAAAGAGTCCGGAGGGCGAGAGTGGTGCGTTGAGAAACACAGCGCGCTCTGACTCACTCATGTCCGCGAGCGTCAACCAGAGATGTCGTTAGATGACGGTGAGCGCGGCCATGGATCTGCCGATGGCTTGAGCAGCGGTCTTGGTAGCGCGCAGCGCGAGATCCGTAGCGCTGCGCAGATCGGTCAAGGCAGACTGACCCGAGCCCTTCTCGTCCAGTTCACGGAGGAGGTCGGCTTGAAGGATCTGAAGAGTAGCCATAGAGTGCAGGGCGGAAGCAGCCTGGCCGGAGGCGGCGAAAGCGCGGCCGGCGAGAGCTGAGGTGGTCCTGCAGGCTTTAGACGGCAGGGCAGACTTTGAGCGCCATCTAGCAGACGGCGGGCAAAGGTGCGTTGCCACAGCATCCTCAACGGCGGGGATGCCGTTATAGCCGTTCTCGGCGGCTCCGTCCACCTGGGAGAGAGCCGAGGAGACTGGCGAGCGGAGTCTGGTGGAGAACGGAGCGTTCCAGGACTTAGAGAGCTCGGCGTGGAGCTCAGGCAGGAAGGGTGCTGACCTAGAGGCAGGCGCAGGGCGGCGGCTAGGCAGAAAAAACCCGTCAAGGCGATTGGGCTCCGGCTCCTTAGGTGGGGACCAATCCAGTCCCATTCTCTCGACCGCTAAAGTGAGGAGGCGGAGAAGCTCTGCGTCGACACTAGCGCGGGTTCGAGAAGACTCCAGAGTCGAGGGGGCGGAGCGGTGCGAGCCCGACCACTCCTCGCTGTCAGACGCGAGCAGAGAGCAGCTGTCAGCGGCATCATCTGCATCGTCCCCCAGGGCGACGGCAGTGCGGGCAGTGGCCGGCCGCTGCGCGTCGGAGAAGGGTGGGGGGGAAGGAGAGAGCGAGGCTCGCGGGAGAGGTTCCGGCGAGCGCTCAGCTGTATCGTCCAGTTCCGGCGGCCTCTGAGAGCGACGTTTCTTCTTACGTGGCCCGGAAGAAGCGGCCGGAGAAGATGGAGTTTCTTCAAGTTTAGCGAGTCGAGCCCGTAGGGTCGACATCGGTAACTCCTCACACTGTTCGCAGCCGCCCTCGGAGAGAGCGCGAACAGCGTGGTCAAAACCCAGGCAGAGAGCGCACAGCACGTGGCGGTCTCCGTCGCTGAGCGAGGCTCTGCACGAGCCACAGGATGTGCGAGGCATTTGAAACAACGCCTCGCGCTCTTTTAGATGCAAGTGTGTCGCGGCGGACACACACACACACAACACAGAGCAGAAAAGGATATATGTGCCGGATGGCGCAGCAGGCAGGGAAGGCTGAAGGCGGCGAGCGGCCGGCGTCCTCAGGCTGAGATCCTCGGCGTGCTGGTCGCTGGATTCAACGGCGGCTTCCTCGGAGATCAGCGATGCGAAGAGCTTCGCTGAAGAGACAGAAATCAGCGAAGCAGCCTCTGTTCCTTGCTTATATACGCTAAGCCACACCCCTAATGACGGGCTGTGACGCACTAAGCGAGCCAAGCGCGCTCATTGGACGTGACGTCACGCGCAAGGCTCAGCCATAGGCTGCTGCAGTTGCCGCAGAGCAGCCAATGGGCACGCGATTCGCTTGCCCTAGGTCTGCAGGCTGCCGCACTGCGTTGACAAGTTTTTAAAAATTTGGATAATTTTTGGCTTCAGTATCTCGTGAAAGGAGACTTTCCCGCAGCGTAAGCTAGCTTACGCAATACGAGAGAACCTCTCGTAAGAGAACTTCTGATGCATTTAGTTTCTGTAAACTACAAAAGTGGTATTTAACTACTATTTACTAACATTTAAATTTGAAATCATTTGGAATAATTTCATGCGGTCAGTTTATACATCCCTCACTGGATGAACAAGCTTCCATTTTCACTTTATTATTACTGGTTTCGCAAATAGTGTGGTCTAAACATTTGAGACCACTACTGATTCTTTATTATTTTACATCATACAATAATTGTTACCTTTTTTTTTACATTTGTGTTTATTTGTTTGAATGAAAACAAATACATTTTTAATGTAGTCTAAGATCCGATTTATGTTTCTTAAGTAGATTTGTAGTATTCTCCAAAGTTATGAAACAACATGTAAAACAACGTTGCATTACTTTCATTCTTCACAAATGTTATTGGCACCACAAATATTCTTGGCTCATGATTGCTGTTTTTTTTAACAGCATATGATAAATGAATGAAAATATTACTGTCACTGTTTATGTTACCATGGTACAGCTGGCACTGCTCAAAAGAATAGAGAAATGTACCCTGAAAGCACATTGGCATTCAGTGAAAGAGACAATGACAATGAATAATGCCTTTTAACACTCAGTGCCATGGCTCTAATTAAAGAGTTTTGTAATCCAATTTACCATATTAGAGCACTGACTTTACAATATGTTTTATTGACAACTTCAAAAAATTATTATTTTTTGCAGTGTAAAATGTTAGTAGCATGGAATTTTTTTTATAAATTAATAAAATCCTCTGACCACACGTCAGTCCACTACATGCCACGTAAATTAATATTTTGGCCATTGCAAAGTCACTGTACATGATTTTTGAAAATAAATTTGAAAATATTTTTAAACAATACAAAAAAAATCTGTAGTCTGTGCAATAAGTATAACTTTATATTAGACTGCTATGAAAATCATAAGAGATAATAGTTAATAATGATATTAATTTCACCATAGGAGACTGCAGCAGTGTTTAAAGTAAAATTATTGTACTATTGTTCAGTATAGTTTACTTCTTAGCCTTCGGTAAGCTACTGGTAAAATCTCTGACTATACTAAAATTATCGAGTAACAAATAAAACATTTCAAGACTAAAGGTGCGTCCCAAATCACGCACTTGTGCACTATTCTTTGCCATTTTGTAGTATAAATAGTGCGAGTAGTGCGTTCACACTGAAAATTCTAAAAAGAAAAAGTGCACTTTAAGTACCAGCATGATGCACTTAATTAACCGAAAAAACGAAGTGTGGAACGTTGGACACTTCATGCACTCAACTGTCGCGGCTTTAATTACGTAGCAGAGTGGGAGGGGCTATCAGACTCTGATGTTGAAAGACAAAATAAACGTATAAAGGTCATACACTACACGGTAGAGTATATAGTGTATAAGTGCATAGTGCATGAGTACATAGTGTATAGTGTGTCATTTGGGACAATGATGTACTACAAACGTAAAAGTTTTTCTTTTATGCTTTTCGCGTACAGAGGACAACTTGTCAAACGATCCCAATTCACACTGATCCACGAAAACGACTAAAACGCTGTATTCTGCCACCAGGCCAGTAGTTGGCGATGTCACTTTGTAAAGAAACACTACGTGCCTACAGACTGATCACGTAACAAGAAATATTCAAATGACATCACCGTTTTCACAAATTCAAGTTTTTGTAGTTTACATGGAGACGATAACGGTACAGCTTTAAAAAAAATTGCACTTTGAATATCACTTTCAAAAGTTTTCCGTTGTAGTGTAAAGGCCCCTTAGAAAAGGCTGCTTGCTAGGGAATTAGGTGTTTGCTAGAATGAATGATAGTAGGGGTGCACATGTTTTCTTCCAAAACCATCATTCTACGGACGTCACAGTTGGGTACAGAGAGTCAAATGATGAATACAATCAGTCACAGACGATTCACACTCCAATTCAGAAGGGGGTGCAACGCTGTTTGCTAACCGCCACAACAGAAAAGAAAGCAGAGGAAGAAGAGACAATCTATGCACCAACCCCAAAATATTACCAAGTCCTTGGTAGTTTGGACTTGCCAAGTTTGTCTCAGGATTACAAACTCCCGAAGACAGGAGGACGCAAGTTCGGTGATTCTGCAAATGGTACAGCAGCATTCTTGATAACGTCACTCACTTCTCCTTGGCTACTCCGGTTAACTGTATGTACGTATATTTACAATAAAACTAAATATGTACACTAGCCTGCCTCTTTTTGTTTTCATTTTAAAAATCTTTAATAACAGCCACACAAATGTGGTTCAGGCAATGCACACATTGATTATCTTCACTACATGTATATTTATAACAAACGAAATCTAAAACGGAAACCTGCCTCTTTTTGTTTTCATTTTAAAATATGAAACATGTGATTCAGGCAATATATGCACATGTACTCTGATTATCTTCACTAAATATACTGTACAATAAATAATATATAATAATGTATAATAAAATGAAATGACACAACCCTGCAACTGCATACAATTCAGTCAAATGTGCAACTATCTCAGGGGGGACTAAATGCCGCTAGGTGAAACAAACTGTAATTTGCATTACTGTCTGCTCAAAATAAATGAAAAGAATCCTTGCATTGAGGATTTGTTGCTTTTTCCTGTTGTACCAAACCCACATCGAACCGTGACCCCAAAACCGAGGTACGTACTGAACAGTGACTTCTGTGTACCGTTACACACCTAACTGAAAGACATATACTGTATATAAAAAATAAAATAAAAAACAGACAGTCTTTTCACATACTGCTGGTAATAAAATTATTATAAATAAATTAATGCTCTCTTGATTTAAAAAAATTGACAAACAAAAATCCAATCTGAACATCACAAAACAAGCTAAAAGTTGCAACAAAAACAACAGCAAAAATAAAAGCAGAAAATAATAAAAGAAAATACTAAGGCAATTCAGCATAATTTATTTATGTTGCAATGCATGCTGGGAGATATTGATGAGTTTTGATTGATGGCTTCCATCATACACTGCACTTTTATCATCACCATTGTTGAGATTCATATGCTGATTCTTGATGTCTTTGTGTGTCTGTAAGATACAGTAGTTCAAACCTTTATTGTGCACAGTTTATAAAATTCTTCAGATTATCAAAACACTGATGGATCACATGCTGTAGAATAATAGGGCTACTACACTCAATAATGTCAAATAAATGACCCATATTATCAAAGATAAGGTAATGTGAGCTCAGTAAATCAGTGAATTTTATGTCGTCATCATCAACACATAACCAACATCACTTGATTAATTTTCTCTCTGATTTTCTTGCCATAACCAACGTGTTTTATAAACACAGAGTTACAGCAGCCAGAGATAAACTAATGCTAGTAAGTCAAGGGTCAAGAGCCCAACTAAAGCAGTCACTGATCACCATAATGGTGACTTCAAATGAAACATTAAATCATCAACATCTAAACCTCTGTTAATTCTCAAACATAACTGTAGATGTATGACAGAAATAAAGTCTATCTGGTTAGTAGTAAGTGAAGCTGGTAATGCTGTTTGTGGAGTTGTTTAATCCTCTGATGAGATCTTGAGAGATTTAATGTTTTTTTATCTTCAGTTGATGTAAGGCTGCTCGTCGCTTCTCTTTTTTCTGTTCTTGTTGTTTCTCTAAATTGCCAGAATTCCCTGCGTGACACTTCACATTTGATGTTATTTCATTTAAATAATTATGTTTCTTCTTAGTTTGTGTTATCATTTATGTACATTTGGGGTTTATATTACATCATATATTGTTTAATGAATTTTTTTTGCCGTAAATTTAAGTCCAAAGTAAGGTTGCTACCATATTTTTTACGGTAAAATACTGGCAACCACAGCTGCCGTTTTTTTACCGTAAATTTCACTTTTTTTTTAACAGTGTATGCAAATACAATGTGTACTCTTTCTCCATGTTACCTGCACAAAGATATCCCCATTCATTTGTCAGCAAAAGTCTGGGAGAGGATGCAAACCGAGTCATTTTACATCATCCAATGGCCATCATCCATCTTGCCAGCCGTGAATTCACCCTTTAAGGGTTCCTCTTCAGTCACCAGCTGGGATCATTAGCCATGGGACCAAGACATCCTACTACAGTACCATGAGCCAAAAAAGTCATGTCTTACTACCAAAGAGTTAAGAGCAGATTGGCAGCTACAGTGCTCCTGAATATGTCATGCGTATGCAAACTCCTGGGAAGAGAAGCAGCCATTCAACCTGCCTCAATGCAATCTCCAGAGTCAAATTGTCTTGATCTAAATCAATGGCTCATTCAGTGGAGCCTCTTGTTATTATCCCTTGGCTCAGGCACTGGCAGCAAAATAATGACAGACAGTGATTTAGATCATTTATGGCAATTACAGTGAGATATATTCAGCCTTTTCACACCAAGCTTTCCTGAGAGAAATAAAGAGGAAATGATCAATAGGAAAAGGCAAGACTCCAGAGTAACAAAATATTCATGAAGAGGAAATGACAGATGGGAGATGTGATTATAAATAGAGCTTCTTCATTCTGTTCTGTCTAACAACTGGTCATAATAGTCAGAACCTTTACAAGAGGTGTCCATGTTTTATACTCACACTGTGAACATTGGGGACGCTACTTTGAAACTCTCTATCAATAAGGATAATAATTAAGGTGATAACATCAAACTAAAAGCTTCAGCATGTAATTTCTGCAGACTGGAACAGCAAAAACATTTTCAAATACTCCCCACCCCGTCAGCCACCGAAAAAAAACAAAAAAACATTGTATTACTAGACTACATTAATCTGGATATCAGATTACTGCTGTTTTCAAGCATTTCCAAATGTTTCTCATCCACACTGAAACAATGTCAAATGTTTCAATCTTCCTGCACACGTGTAAAACACAATAAAATCATTTTATTAGCAAAATATCCCACCACTTACTGGTGCGTCCAGGTCTCAATCGTCATTTCTTGTATGGTCTAAAACGCAACTGCCCTCATGTTTTGCCGCAAGACAGCAATTGTGAGTACATTTTCTGTCATCTCTTGCAGAAATGGAATACTAATAGTGAAGTTAAAACACATTTTAGGCTTAATATTAAGAAATGTGCAGTGTGCAATAAAGAAGCACTCCAAATAAAGTTTAATTATAATATTTATATCAGTAAGTCTCAAGCAATATGTAATCAAATATGTTAAGGGATACTTAGTATGAAATAAATGTATTTTAAATACATTTTGATATAGCTTTTTTCACTAGGGTATAGTTGAAATATTTTACAGATAAATAGCTGATAAAAATAAGTACACAGATCTGTTTGTATATCTCCTAAATCAAACACACCTGATTCAAATTTTAGCCTGTTAGTAGAGAGTTTATGGTCAGCATGACACAATAGTTGTTTTTTTCCCTATTTTGATGTATTCCTTACTGAACACATGTCTTTGGCATTTTTTGACAGGTATCCTTAATACTTTAACATTTAAAGCTAGAAAGTTTAAATTGTCACATGATCAATAAATACATACTTGCAGAACATCAATTATACAAGTTCTTCTGGAATGAGAAAAAAAAATCGTTCTTCGGGAATTGATTGGATCGTAGGAAGTTGGGTGTTGCTGGCTAAATGCCTGAGTTGGAGAGGATATAGGCTACATTCAGACTGTCAGTCCAAATCAGATGTTTGTGCATATCCGACTGAAATCCATTTGACATGGTTATTGTGATGTTCTCATGCCACTTAAAATGTAAATGTCAGACGTTGTCATAGGAAACATGCTGAAAGATGCTGCAGAAACAAGGTTGTGTTGTCGCAAAGAGCCAGACGAGCAGGAAATGGCAATATAACGGAGACATGTTTTGAAACTGATGAAGACGACAGTATGGATTAAAGCCACACATATCAGCCTTCTACGTTTCTGCCGCTGCCTCAGAAGACGCAGTAGTCCAGCGCGGCGGCTACACATGGTCATGCTGTAAATAAGACAACATCTGTAATTCAAAGCCCTCCATGTTGCGGTTGTTGTTGTATACCTACCAACACAATTTCATTGCCATAGAAACCAATGCAGTTATTCCAGAAAACGAAAGAACGCACTGGACACACAAATCAGTTCTGAACAGTTGTGATACACAATGTGGACAGTCAATCATTTTAGATCAGATTCCAATCGGATACATAAATAATCGGATTTGGACTGACAGTATGAACATAGCCTTAGGCCGCGTGTCCACCAAAGCGCTTTTAGCCAGCTGAAAACACTAGGCGCACTGCTAAAAACGCCTAGCTGTGGGCGTTTGAGAGATTTGGCAGTGCAGCATTTTTTTTCAGTTGAGACGCTTTGCTTGCTTTGATCAAAAATATCCACGGAAGTGTTACTAGTATCTCATTTCACAGATATTTTGTTTCTGTATTGTTTCTATTTAAAAATGTCAATACAATGTAAAGCCTTTGCTCTGGCTCTTGTTTTAAATGATTTTGTTCTGTTATTATGCTTGTTGTCATCTTGTTGTTCACGTTGTACAGGCAGAATGTGACAGCTGGTCATGTGGTATTTGTCCCGCCCCTCCTCCACTGTGATTGGACGGCTGGGTAAAAAGTGACAGTGGTGAGCGCTGCGTTTTACCCAAAGTTTAACATTCATCAACTCTCTGCGACCGGTAAAAAACGCTGCGCGCTCAGTGTGAAATAGACGCTCAGCACCTTGTTAGGCTCCTGCCGTTTTAAAAACAATTGGAAAAATATGCTAGCCGTGGAAAAAAAATACTTTGGTGGACACACAGCCTTAAGCCCGGGACACACCAAGCCGACGGTCGGCCGTCGGGCAGTTTTTGTGCGTCGGCCGACTAAGTTTTCTCAGTGTGTTCCGCACCATCGGCTGAAATTGGTCCTCGTCTGCTTTTTTTCGGCCGATTCGACATGTTGAATCGGTGTCAGGCCGTCGGTGAGAGAGAGAACTCTGATTGGCTGTTCAGCTTACTGAACGAGTCAGTGCACGAGAATAATAGCAAAACAGCGAGCAAAGAAGTCAAAACGGTACAGATAGAAGGCTTTTCTAATGTTACGTCATCTTACCTGAGTGTTCCTTGGCGAATATTTCAATATTAACATGAGAGGAGTGGAATAAAGAGTGTTTAGCAGGACTGATATTCAAAACGGTAAGCACGCACTGCCTGATGTACGGTTTGTGTATCTGCAGCCTGCAGCGTCGGTTTCCCTTTTTGAATGACGAATATAGATGAATATATCTGCAGAAATAGACAGTTGTCTCATTTGCACGCAGGCGCAGAACGCACATTCTAGCTGATAGTCGGCTGTAGTTCTCTCGGTGTGTTCAAGTGCAGCTTTTTTCTCCCGATGGTCGGCCACACAGTCGGCTTTCATTAGCACTAGTTCTTTGGCCTCGGTTGATTTTTTAACCTTTATTATAAAGTGATTATCAAATGATGGCCATATACACCTTACAGTGCATTTTCACATTAATGTGACCATATGTCTTTTGGGGCATTTTAATGTGTCCTTTAATATCCTTAATTTTATGCTTGAAAGATTAAATTGTCACATGATCAATACTTGCAGAAGATCAATAATATATGTATGATGTATACATGATTTATTAATTTCTGTGATTTTTAAAACATCCTGGCTGCTTCTACAAACCAGGAAGGAATTAAAAATTAATTATTTTAGCTGAGCACATGACGTGGTCATGCCATAAACCCTGATTCATCGGGAAGGAAATTTGTTTGGAGAGATATTGCCAGCATTCATTTCCTGTAATAATGTGTTCATGAAAATGTTTGCCTTTGACATGTAAATCAAGAAAGATCGCAGTCATGTATAATGTTTTTGTTGATTTATTTTGATTTGATATTTGACTTTTTTTATTGTACAATGCAGAAAAATCAAATAAAAATAATAGGATTTTATGACTGACTTTTAGAACCAGCCACAGTGACATTTTTTATAATCAAGTTTTTTAAGTAATTTATGTAACGCTCAGATCCAGAGAAGATGAAGATGATTATAAAATAACATAAGATTTATCACAAACTCAGAATAACAAACCAACATGTGAGACAGTGTGCTATGCACAAACAACAGACGACAATGCAACAGCACCAACTTAAATACACAGTGATGATTAACTAAAAGATGAATAGCTGTGATGTTTATTGTCAGTGGTTGATAACATAACAGTGACTATTAAAGGTTAAGTGTAGAATTGCGACAAAATTCCCAAGCAGTGCCAAATGGACTTGCTTAACCAAGCAATATTTATATAAAGCCACAAACTTTTTAGAGAAGTCAACCTACAAAACTGTTGCTACGGACACAAGGTGATCTTTAGCCTTAGGAAGTTGAGGACAACACTGGCTTTTTAATGATGATGTAAGCCTTATTTTTTTAATTGCATGCATAAACTACTACCTACATTACTGAAATAGTCATAAATAACTGTAATTAAAATGTTTTATAATATTACTGTTTTTACTGTATTTAGTCAAATAAATGGAGCCTTGGTGAGCATAAGATTCCTTCATACTTCGTTTTTTGAACGGTGAATATGTATCTTTCTATTGTTTTGGCACAACGTATTTCAGATTAACCAACCCCTAAAAAGACAATATCACATACTTTTGTGTGATACCTGTATTTAGGCTATTAATATTACCATACTATTCAAAATATTAAAAATATGTATTTGGTCAAATGTGACAATACATATTGGTGGTCTCACTAAGAGATGTCATGGCTCCCTAAGATCCCACTGCAGACTGAAACACTGATATAAACAAGGCAATTACAACATGTTTTATCTTAGAATTCTGGGTCATAACATACAGCACAGTAGATTTCACCACATGAAGCCATAGGAATTCATTCTTTTCTCAGAATAAATAAATAAACAAATACTTGCAGCTGTCTCTCTGACCTATTTAGCCTCATTCACAAAGCCACATTAGAGTCAGCGGAAGGAAAGACATATTGAGGCGCATTTAAAACTACATTTGATTAACCGTTTTGCTAAAACTTACACACAGTCTTCAGAGAGATGATCATTTTGATGATCAGAGACCAAACAAACTTGCATATGATACAACTGAAGCTGTAATTGTTGGGCTTTGGGATTATTTTTAGAAATGTTTTCAGATTTGCAATTACCTCAATATTATTTTAGGCTTATGCATGTTGATATATCAGCAATGTGTCACCTAAATGTAATTTTATAGAAAGCTGTATGCAATTACAGACCCACCACAGCTCTACAATGGCTGATTTGGCCATACATAGACACCTGGCATTCCCTAAAAGCATTAGATTATGTGTTAACATAAACATGCCAAAGACAAAGGTTTCATGAAAATAAACCTGAGAGGCACCAGGAAGCTTTCAGCCCATAATGTACTATCTCACTCCGGGTTTTAATAGCCAAGGCACATAAAGTAAGTGATTTCAAAGTGTATGTATGAATTTTTAAATATGGTGCATGCAAGACTATATGCAATCTTTACTGTACTCTTAAGCTAAAGCAGCAATTGTGACTGGCTACCGGTGTCGTTAAATTCATTATTTAGACCTTGTTCAGACTAAATTAGTTAAAATTTTCTCATTGTGGGGGTAGCATGTTCTGAAAAAGTGTACTGTTTTTATTTAATTGTTATGAAGGCTCACTAAATGAAACAATAATTCATCCAATAATGAAAATTCTGTCATCAACAGACTTTCATCAGACTTTCTCACAAAGTTTGCAGATTTTTCTCGTCTATACAATGAGAGGGGATGGGTATGGATGCTGTACACTTCAAAAAAGAATGATACATGTATCATAAAAGTAGTCCATGATGTAAAGTACTCAAGTATGCTCCTCTAGTTAGCTAGGAAAAACAGAAGCAAAAAGATGCATCCAAGCCTGCCCTTTTAAGCTCTTTTGTAATTTTGATAACCAAATTCCTGAGTTGGACGAGTCATAAACTTTAAAAATGAAGGAGGTGAGAATGATTGCTGCTGTGACTGCTATTCTTTATTAGTTTTTTTCCCGATACCGGTCTGAATTCTGACTTGTGATGCAGCCTGAATCATAATGACACCGTGTTCATTTGTTGGCCAGAGAAGAACTGGCCCCCCAACTGAGCCTGGTTTCTCCTAAGATATTTTCTCCATTTCTGTCACCTGATGGAGTTTGGGTTCCTTGCCACTATTGCATCTGGCTTGCTTAGTTGGGGACACTTAATATTCAACAATATTATTGATCTGACTGCCCTACACCATTGTATGAGAACGTCTAGGTTAATAATGTAACCCCCATTACCTGAAGGAGGGAACGGAGACGTTATGTCAGACTGACGTCATGCGGTCTTTCCCGGGAGCCCATTCACCTCCAAGTGGTAACAGAATGAGCCAAAAAACATTGGCCAGTGAGATTTGCATGCCAAGTCACACCTTCCCGGACATACGGGTATAAATAGCACCGGCATTACTCACTTAAATCATGTCTTGCTGAGGAGCAGAGACAGAATCCCAGCATTCAGCTGTGGTACAGGGCTGTGGCAGGGGGGACATAATGTCTCTGTTCCCTCCTTCAGGGAACGGAGATTACATTAGTAACCTAGACATTCCCATTCAATTCCCATTCAGTCATGGGGTCCCTATGGAAAGCGCCATAGCCACTGAACTGTGTTACGAGTATTGGAGACACAGATGTTGGCAAGCTGCCACATGCCCTTTTGGAAACTGCTCTCACAATGCCGTAACCTACCCAGCGAAGTAAGCCTGACAGGTAGTTATCCAAACCAAACGGGATGGAAGGGACAGGACTTACTCTGGGGACAATCGAAGCTGCTGTTCCTACCCCAGGGAAAAGAGCTTTGGAACTCAATTCCCAACATTTCTCAGCCATGACCATAATGCTGGGGAAGAGTGCCCAGTAAGAAAGGAGGGGAACACTAAGGAGACCACACCCTGCCCGAAGGTAGGTAACGAATGGTGGTACACATACGGACTGACCCGTGGGGCAGTATTACATATGGAAGACCTCTGTGGTAGGTCCTACCTGACCAGGGAGGTGCAAAGAGTGCTGGGGCTGAACATGAGAAATACAAATTCCAAGAGTAGAGGCAGTGAGTTTGGTGCACTTACCTGGCTCCGTGGGTCCCGTGAGGAACTGGGCAGGAGGAGTGAGGAGGCAGTGCGTCCTGAAAACGCGGACCCGTGGCGAATGAGGGTGTGGCCGAGAGTAAGGAAGAGGAGCGTCGCTTACTGTCAGCACAGACCCAGTATAGCCCAGAGGTTTTGGAAACTTTAATTGAGAATGTGGGTACCGAGGGCCCCAGGGCCAGCAGCAGAACAGAAACAAAACACAAGATTCTACACCCAGCCTCTGGGGGGAGGAGCGGTACGTTCACCATGTCCTGGATCAGAGCAGCTCTCTCCATCTCTGGGCCATCCGTCTTAGGGCCGTTTCGATGTGCGCTTTGAGGGTTTAGTGGTTTGAATGGGCTGCGTCACCTTCCTGCAGGTGGCTCGGGGTAGACAGAATGCCTCCAGTCTTCTCAGAGCCGGTGCAGCCGCAGGGGGATGCCCTCGGCGACGAGCAGGCTGGGGACTAGCCCGCAGCGGCTTGGTGGCAGTGTCACGCCGGGGGAGGATGTGCTTTATGGCCTCTGTCTGCTTCTGGACTGCTGAGAACTGCTGGGCAAAGTCCTCAAAAGTGTTGCCGAAGAGGCCAGCCTGGGAGATGTGGGTGTCGAGAAAGCAAACTTTGTTGGTGTCCTTCATCCCAGCCAGGTTCAACCAGAAATTAAGTTCCTGGACCACCGGAATGGACACCGCAGTTGCACACTCCACCTGTGGAATGTCCACGTAACCCTTGGTGGCCCTGCCACCGAGGGTAGTGAGAGTGAAGGAGGCAGAAGAACGACTTTAGGCAGTAAAAGGTGCATTCCACGTTTTCTGAACCTCCTCATGCAACCGATGCCCACGACCCGGAAAAGCATGGCCGTCAACTCTGAATCCGATTCAGCGTGAGCAACCATTCCAGAGGGGGGCAGCTGAGCTTCCTCATCCTCTTCAGAGGACAAAAGCCCACTCCCTGATGCACCTCACCCGGAGCACTGAATGAGACACAACGTGCCTCACGTGAGGAACCCGCACCAACATTCGGCAACTCAATGGCAAATTGCATGCTAGAGGAGTGGGTGGTTTGTGGAGGCAGGCAAGACAAAGAAGCTCCCACTGTAACCCTCAGATCTCCCAGAGTGCTAACTAGACCCACGGCTCTACTACGAAAAGCGGAGGGGACTCGTGCCTCCGCATTGAAGAAGCCATGCCAACATGGACATCCTCTCACAGTGAGAGCATGCACCATCCACAAACGCTCTCTCAGCATGCTGTTCCCTGGCATGAGAGACAGCGGTCGTCAGATGAAGTCAGGTAACCGCATCCAGAAACACACAGACGGAAAGACGTCTTGAAAAAGACGCTGACTTGCGGTGCTTGTTCTTTTACGGAACTGCTCTTTTAGCCGAAACACCCAGGAGCGAATGCTACAAGCTGGATTCAAACACCGCTGGAATGTGCCTTCACACTGGCAGAGATATCCCACGACAAGCTGCAGGCAAAGTAGCAATTAAAATTGCTGTTTTCGGAGTGTTCTCCTAATGGCAATTTAAAATGTTGTTATTTGCTCTTTAGAAATTTACTCTCCAGTAGAGGTGAATTGGAAAGAGCGATCACTGTGCAACTGCTCAGCTCCCAAGATTTTTTTGCAGAACTGCTTTATCGATTAAATTAAGTAATTTAATAATTGATGATCTTTACAACGGAACTGAATCAACACTAAACTGACTTCAGCTGAACAACAGCCGAAATGCATACTTTTCCTGTTATCACTGTAATGCTGCTTTGAAATAATCTGTATTGTATAAAGTGCTATAGAAATAAAGGTTACTCAACTTGACAACAGCTACATCGCCTTGTCTTGTCGTTAAAGTAGTGCATATTTACAAATATGAATAATCATTTGAAGCATATTGTATGCTTTATACTGTATTATGACTAAAGAACTTTAAACACTTTGAACAGCAAAAAAAAATGTCAACATTGATCATAATAATAAGAAAAGTTCCTGATCAGCAAATCAGAATATTAGAATGATTTCTGAAGGATCTTGTGACACTGAAGACTGGATAATGATTATGAAAATTCAGCTTTGACATCACAGGAATAAATTACATTTGAACAGTATATAGTGTTGCAGTGATGATGTATTTTTGTAGGCCAACCGGGAAGTTATCACCCTCGACAAAAAACAACTAGGATTTTTCCATTGGCTTTTGGATTATTGCAGAAAATAAGTTCTGTGATTAACAAAAGTGTAAGATGCGTACAAGAAATTATAAGTTTAGTTTGAGTATAGTTTAGTTTTTAGTTTCTTCTATGCTGTTTCTTGTGGTTAGTCCAGGTGTAGCCTTTATACTGTTGACCCGCAAAACTTAGCAGGTTAAGCTGATTATCCAAGGAAGATTGTTAGTTAAGCTTGTTAAGAAGTCCCATAATGGTATTTTTAGTGGGGTATTATCCTCCTTTAATCAAAAATAATTAAGTTTGTCTTCTATAGTGGATTGTCTTTTTCACATCTAAAGCTATTATCTTAATAGCATCAAGCTAAGTTCAAACACAAACTGTACATTTAACAGCGAAACACCTTCCACATTTCCACGACATCTACGAACAGGTTAAATCTGTGTTCAACTGCATCCCCTTCATCCCATGCAGCCTCCAGCCCTCGGCCTCTGAAGACACAGGATGTGCACCCAGGAACAAAGAGCATGGGTGGGATCAAGGCAGGTGGGGGTTGACTGGGGGAGGAAGCGGAAAGGATAGATGACAGGCCCTCTCTGTTTAGCACGCTAAGCATGACTTCTGTCGGTCTTACACATGCAAGTCTTCATTCTCCAGACTATTTCAGACTATCAGTATCTATTCTGACAAGGAGGAAAGTGCAGAAAACACTTAAACACCATCCTAACAATAGTGACAGACATGGTCCATGATTAAACAGAGTAGCATGTTTTCAGTTCTATAGCACAGATTCACAATATTTGGCACTCTGCACTGCCTCACTTTATGTTCTTGACTGTAACCAACAATTAATATCATACAATACTGTCATCAATTGGAAAAAAATTGGAATGGATTTTTTTTCCAGTAAAACCAATTTAATGATCAAAAAAGTAGTGTAACTGTGCCAAAAATGGTAAAAAGCTTAACATTTGTAAAATACTGTAACTGGACCCTTTTCATATAATGGGCAGACAGATAAATAATTGTATTGCATTTTTACATTGTTGTGTTTTTGTTAACCATTTAACCGTGTTACCGGAAAAAAATAAGAAGAAGAAGAAGAAGAAGAAGAAAAAGAAAAAAGAGTGTATACAGTTGAAACATTTGGAATCAGATCTTTGTGCTTTTGAAAGAAAGCTTTCATGCTCAGCCAGGCTGGATTTATTTGATTAAAAATAGAAACTGTAATACATTATTATAATTTTAAATAACTATATATTAGTTAATTCATGTGATTCAAAGCTGAATTTTCAGCATCATTACTCCAGTCTTCAATGTCATATGATTCTTTAGAAATCAATCTAATATGCTGATTTGCTGCTCAAGAAACATTTATTATTAAATAATAAATAATGGTCTAAATAATGATTATTATCAATGTTGAAAACAGTTGTGCTGCTTAATATTTTTCTGAAAACTGTAATGCATTATTTGCAGGATTCTTTGAAGAATAGAAAGTTCAAAGGAGCAGTAATTCATTTTAGATAAATCTTTTTTTAATAATGTAAAAGATTTTGCTGTCACTTTTAATCAATTTAATGCATCCTTGTGTCACGTTCGCTGTAATGACCCGCACGAAGAAAGAGATATAGAACAAAAATAGTATTTAATAAAATAACCAAGGAACACTCAAGAGATCATAGGAGCACAAACGAACACAACAACTAAGACAATACCGGACAGGGGAACAAAGGAAACGTCTCTGTGTCTTGGGAGCCCATTTTACCAAAATGGCCAATAAAATTGGTGAGTGGAATTTGTATGCCTAGCCACTCCCCTGACATGTGGGTATATAAGATGGCGGCCTACATGGCAGATGCCATATGGCCCAGGAGCCTGCTGTCTTACCCCTTAGCATACTCAGGCAGTTCAGCACTGACTGTGCATGCTCGTTCATGAGATGTGCCATCATATTGACTGAGTCCAACTCCATATCCAAAGAAGAGATCCTCTGCACATGGGAGAGCTTGCTCTTCTCCCAGTTGACCCGAAGCCCAAGATGGCTGAGGTGCCTGAGCACCAGGTCTGTGTTCGCACAACAAATCTCGAGAGTAAGCTAGAATATTAAGAAGGCGATTGCCCACTTCCCTTAATGGGACAAGGGCAGCCTCTGCAACTTTTCTAAAAACACTGGGAGACAAAGACAACCTAAAGGGGAGGACCTTGTACAGGTATACCTGACCCTCGAAAGCAAACCAGAGAACTGGTCTGTGTCGAGGCAAAATCAAAGTATGTGGAAGTATGTGTCCTTCAAGTCAATCGCTGCGAACCAATCTTGGGGGCTAACACACGTGAGAATGTGCTTCTGAGTTAACTTCTTGAACGGGAGCCATAACCCACCACCTTTCTTGGATACGATGAAGTAAAACCCTGACATCTCTATGCTGAAGGGACAGGCTCTATTGCGTCCTTCGCCAACAAGACTGCAATCTCCTCTCACAGGACAGGGGTGTCTTTGCCTACCACCGAGGTAAATAGGATGCTGCTGAACCTGGGGGGACGCCTGGAAAACTGAATAGCATAGAAAGAATTAAACTAAGACAATACTGGACAAGGGAACAAAGGAAATGACTCTGTGTCTTTGGGATTCTGATTGTCCAAATGAACCAGCAGGACGGGCTGGGAAGTGCTAGCCAGGCTCCCAAGCTCCATGCAAGTGGCACCAGAGGGACAACAGATCTACCTGCACAGGGATAGCGAGGAGTGCTGGGGCTCAACCCGGAAAGCGTAGTGTCCCGAAGTAGAGGCAGTGAGTGTGGTGAGACACTGACCCGGCTCCAAAGATCCCACAAGGGGCTACCTAGAGACGAGTGGGGAAGCAGAACGCAACCTCTTGGCCTGTCGTGAAAAGGGGAGTTCGAGGCTGAGAGTTAGGAAGAGCAGCGTCGCTAACTGTCAGACTGCACCAGTACGATTCAGATATTGAGGAAACTACTATTTTATTGAAAATTTAGGTTGCTAAATGGAATAGAAATTAACTATTTTGAAAGAAACAAAAGATTCTCCACCCAGCCCTCTTGCGGGGAAGGAGTGGTGCCATCACTACCTCCTGATTCAGTAAAGCTCAGGGCCGCTTTGATGGACGTTTGGAGGGTTTAGTGGTGGCCTGTTGCTTCAGGTGGTGCCAGAGCAGGTGTAGAAGCCGAGGGGGGGAACACCCTCAGCGACGAGCAGACTGGGGGCCGGCCCTCTGCGGCCTGGTGGCGGTGGTATCACGGCGGGTCGGATGTGCTTGATGGCCTCCATCTGCTTTTGTTCAGTTCCTGCATTTGGCCTGATGTACCTGCAGGATGGCCATCACAGACAGGGCAGAGGTGGCCTGTCTAGTGGCACTATAAGTCTTAGCAGCCAAGGGTGATGTCAACCACGAGCACTCAGCGTAAGGTGGAAGGTTTCACTAAAGCCTGATGTCTGTGGTGCTCCGGGAAAGCATGGCCGTCAACTCTGAAACTAACCACTGTGGCCCTGTGCTGTACAGAGAAAGCAGGCTGGGTGGCAGCAGAGGGGACTCCACCCTTCACGAGGAAAGAGAGTCATGATCGCAATGTTGTCATGGTCATATTCTCGCAATGAGGACATGAACCATCCACGAAGGCCATGTTCAGCATACTTGCGGCCCAAAAGTGTGACAGCGATTGTGGCTGTCAGCGAGGCCAAGAAAACACACAATTGGAAAGGCACCTTGAAAAAGACTCTCGCAGCCCATGATTGCTCTTTTAGGGAAATCTGCTTTTTCACGCGAAGCATCCAGGGAGGAATTGCTATACACTTTACTGTGCATGGGGATGGCGAAACATCGCTGTATGCATCATAAGTTCTTCCAGCAAGAGAGTTTTGATTGCTGTCAGCAACCACTCGGCTCTGAAGCGAAAATCTGAATGAATGGATGCAGACATTATATTATATACCTGTATGTCCGAGGAAGTGGCTAGGCATGCAAATTCCTCTCACCAATTTCATTGACTTTTTGTAAACTCAGAGGTGATTGGGGCTACCAAGTAAGACCCCAAAATGTCCGTATCGACATAATGTCGAAATTGACTGACAGAAAAGGGAACAGAGGACTTAAATACACGGAGAGGGTAATCAAACTGAACAGAAACAGGTGTGAGGGACTAATTAACAAACAAGGAAACTAACTAGAAACTCAAGCAGGCAAAACAGGAACAAAACAGTGAAACAAAATCAAATATACACTTTACAACTTGCTGAATAAAAGTAATAATTTCTTTTAAAAAAGAAGAAAAATTCGTTCTTTTTAAAATAAATTAAAGCTACAGTCGGCAAGATTTTTTTTTATCATATTCACTGAAACCGACACTATGCTCCGACAGAACAACATAAATCAGCCGGTTTTAGAAAAAAAACAGCGCTTCTACCTCCACCTAGAGCCTGTTATTTGTTTTGCAAAAATCCACCGCTCTCGGTTCTTCTGGTCCAATCAGCGCAGGGCTGTGTGAGATCGGACTGTCAATCACAGTTTGTGCACACGCCACAGATCCCCCCCTCCCCTCTCGCGCACGTTAAAATATCACATGCATACACCTGAAGTTCGCAGGTGTGTTGGATTGTACGAAGCGTGATGGCGGCAAGAAAATCTACTAACAAGCTTCCAATTCCTTGGTTAACAACCAGAGCTAGGAGGTCCAAAACAACCAAGGAAAAGAAAATGATGCTGAAGAGACGGGCGCGTTCACAGAAAATCTGGTGCACACGCAATGACGAGCACGAACTCGATGGGAGGGTGCTCAGTGGTAGTGGGGGAGGGGCATGAGAGTTGTAAACATTCAAAATGTCGGCTAAGTCCCCTCAATCTGCCAGACTTGCCGACTGCAGCTTTAAATCTGACTGACCCCACGTTTGCCTTTGTTTGTTTTTCTACAATAGTATTTGTTTAATTTAATGAATTTTGTTTTTTAATGTTTACTGCTATAAAAAAAAAAAAACAATATCACACAAATCAGGATTTTAAAATATAATTAAGAAATGTCCCACATTTTGGTAAAAATGTTGTAATAATATCTAACCTAAAATAAAATTACCTTGAAGAATATATAAAATAATATACTTATAATGTTTATTCTGACCTCCTAAGGTGTGAGTAACATTTTCGGAAGGTTAAGCTCCTGCAAAAAAAAAAAAAAAAAAAAAAAACCTTACTTTTAAAATTGTTTCAAGACCCTAATTTGTGCCCTATTCATGGAGAATGGCATTTGCATCATCCTTTGTAGGCCAGAGTAAAGCAAAGCTGCCACAGCTGAGTGAGTGATTAGCAGGTCAAGGCGATCACTGAATAACCTCTGCTGTACTAATCAGATGTTGAAGAAGAGAAAGCCATTCTCTAGCAGTCCATGAATAAAGAGAACAACAGGACAAAACACAGGGGAAGACAACCAGTTTATTGGCAGCTGCTTGAGACCATCTTGCTGTGGCAATAGATTTTGCTCATGGTTATGTCAGAGGCTTTCAGCCTGAATCAATAAATGAAGTCAGTGCTCTTAACAAACAGTGGTCGTGCCCTTCCAGATGGTGGGCTGAGAGCAAAGCCTCTCCCCTCACCACATTAAGCCAGTGGTTCTCAAACTTTTTTCGTTGTGCCCCCCTTTAAACCTTTAAAAAAAATCTGGCGTTTTTAAAGTTTTTGTTTAAAAACAGAGTTTTGCTTTTTTGGCAATTACATGTTTTGTCTTACTATCAAAGTAATTTATACTTTTTAAATATATATTTAAACAGTAATTTATAGTAGGGTAAGTGTACCTATTGAGCCCACCAAAATCTAAGTCTAGGTTTTTTTCATAGATATTGACATGGTTTATAAAAAAAATCTTTTGTTAAAATGCAAGTTTTATCTCTCATTTGAAAATGTATTAATTAGATTATGTAAATTTTAGAATATAAAATTAAGATATTTTAGGAATAAAGTCAGAAGTCTGGCATGGGCTTAATTGGTACTTTGGCACCATTTAAGCCCGCATGTGTTCCAAATTAGCCCACATCATCATCCAGTTGTAGCTGGAGTCAAGCTGGAAGTTTGACCGGGTGTATCTCGGGAGCCAAGCCGATTAGGGGCTCCATACTCTGGGCTTAGGGGGGCCTCCTAGTGGGCCCCCCACACCGGGAGTCTGGAGCCTTAAGTCGGCTTGGCTCCCGAGTTATGCCTGGTCAAAGGTGGAAGCTTAACCGGGTGTATCTCGGGAAGGAAGCCGAGTTGGGGCTCCAGACTCTGGGGTTTCGGGGGGTCTCCTAGTGGGCACCGGGAGTATGCAGCCTTAGAAGCTTGACTCTGAAGTCACAGGGTTTTCCCCCTTCAAGCTCCTTTACGGCCGCCAGCCCTGTGGGGTACTGGATGTCGTCAAAGAGGCTTGGGAGGACAGACCGTCAAACAGCCACAATGAAATTCAGTATGTCCTGGATCTGCGAGCAAAACTCCACACTTTGGGGCGGCTCTCTAGGGAGAATTTGCTCCAGGCACAGGACAAACAGGCGCGACCGTACAATAGGGGAACCAAGTTAAGACAATTTGCACCGGGAGATAAAGTGCTCGTATTACTTCCAACCTCTAGCTCTAAATTACTGGCGAAGTGGCAAGGGCCCTTTGAGGTCACACGACGCATTGGTGATCTCAACTATGAGGTTCGTTGCTCAGATAGAGACGGAGCATGTCAGATTTACCACTTAAACCTCCTAAAAAAGTGGAACGAGGTTGAGTCAGCAATGCTTGCGACGGTGATTGGCAAGGAGGAGGATCTCGGGCCAGAAGCGATTGTAAAACCCCAATCCCTCGCTCTGGGTTCTGGTGGGGACCACCTCTCTCCAGCTTGCTGACCTGGCCAAGTTGCAAAAAGAGTTCTCTGACGTGTTCTCGCCTCTACCCGGCCGTACGAACATGATTCAGCACCATGTTGAGACTGAGCCGGGCGTGGTAGTTCGCAGCCGGCCTTATAGACTGCCTGAACACAAAAAAAAGGTTGTTCAGGAAGAATTAGAATCGATGCTGAAGTTGGGTGTAATCGAGGAGTCCCACAGTGACTGGGCCAGCCCGATAGTCTTGGTGCCCAAGACTGACGGCTCAATCCGGTTCTGTGTGGACTACAGAAAAGTCAATGCTGTGTCAAGATTTGACGCATATCCAATGCCTCGGGTAGACGAGTTGCTTGATCGGCTAGGCACTGCTCGATTTTATTCGACATTGGACTTAACCAAGGGATATTGGCAGATCCCCTTATCGCCATTATCCAAAGAAAAAACTGCCTTTACCACGCCGTTTGGATTACACCAATTTGTGACTAGGGCTGGGACGGTATGGATTTTTTCTTACCGCGGTTGAAAAGCAAGAAATTCCCGCGGTATTGCGGTAAACCGCTTTAAACCTCAACCCCCCTTCCCACCCTCCCCCAGTTTTTTTTCTGCGACGTCGCGGCTGGAACAACAAACAAAGTGTGACAATGATAATCTCAGGTACTGTTTATGTGCTTTATTTAATGTTAAAAGCATGCAATGTGACTTTGAATATCGTTTAGTGCTCCAGCTTTGTAGCTGTAAAAGCAACAATGGATAATTCACCTCAGATCTTGATATTAAACAAATGGAAACCAGAACATTCAAACTGTGAACATACAAGTGTATTCTTTGACAAATATTGTTTTAGTAACTCAGTAGCCTATGTATTTTTAATAATGTTTAAATGGTGTAATATTTGTGAATTTGATTATGTAGTCTACTTATCCATTTTCTTGCAAGTGCCGTCAAGATTACTCTCTGGTGCTGTGAGTGTGCACTTGCCGCGACTCGCAAGGGTTGACAAATGCGGTCTTCACGTGAGAGAATTGTGTTAAATAAGCACGTGCAATTAAAAGCTGAGGTCCTTTTACTTTTTTTTTATTTACGGTGCGGCTTGGACGCGGCGTCCGTCGAAAATAGACTAGGCGCCTATCTTTATCGAAGCGGCGCGGAGAGACGCTTCTGAAACGCGCCGCGTCGTGGTTGTTGTAAACACACAAGCATTGACTAGAGTGGGCGCGATCAGCTCCGGTAGCCGCGTCGCAGCCGTAACACGCCACAGAGTGTAAATAAGGGGTTATAGTCAAGCCTACGAATGGAATGTTATTATGTGTCATGGAACAACTTACGTACTTGCGAAAGGTCGGATTTGCTCCATCTATTGATGATAAGTTTTCTTTAGAAAACCTTGAATCCATGCAAGACACAATGTTATTAGACACAATCCATGTCATTAGAATCAATGAATCCATGTCATTAGACAACGTGAACACATGTGAAGGCCAGTGTTTATTTTGTTCATTTTTTATTTTTATTTTTTTGCGGTGATGACGGTGACAAGCTCAGACCCGCGGTAGGCGTCACGTGACCGCGGTATTGCGGTAATGCGGTAACCGTCCCAGCCCTATTTGTGACCCTTCCTTTCGGCTTGTTCGGGGCTCCCGCAACCTTCCAGCACCTCATGGATCGGATCCTCCGGCCCCACACTGCATATGCCGCTGCTTATCTAGATGATATCGTCATTTATAGTAATGACTGGCAGCGGCATATGGAGCATGTGCGGGCGGTCCTGAGGTCGCTGAGGCAAGCGGGGCTCACGGCCAACCCAAAGAAGTGCGCGATTGGGCGTGTAGAGGTTAGGTATCTGGGCTTCCACTTGGGCCACGGGTAGGTGCGTCCCCAAATTGATAAGACAGCAGCAATTGCGACGTGCCCGAGGCCCAAGTCCAAAAAGGTGGTGAGACAGTTCCTGGGGCTGACTGATCTCACTAAAAAGGGGGCTCCAGATCCGGTCCAATGGTCGGAGCAGTGTCAGCGGGCTTTCACCCAATTGAAGGCTGCTTTATGTGGCGGTCCGCTCTTGTTCTCTCCCGACTTTTCTCTCCCTTTTATTTTACAGACCGACGCATCAGACAGGGGGCTGGGCGCGGTCCTCTCCCAGGAGGTGGAGGGTGAAGAGCGGCCGGTGCTGTACATTAGCCGTAAGCTCTCTAAGATAGAGGCTAAGTACAGCACCATCGAGCGTGACTGTCTTGCCATCAGATGGGCCGTTCTCACTCTCCGCTACTACCTCCTGGGGCGGGAGTTCACCCTCTGTTCGGACCATGCTCCCCTGCAGTGGCTCCACCGCATGAAGGACACCAACGCGCGGATCACCCGTTGGTATCTAGCTTTACAGCCTTTTAAGTTCAAGGTGGTCCACAGGCCGGGGGCGCAGATGGTTGTAGCTGACTTCCTCTCCCGGGGGGGGGGGGCTCCCCGGCCTGCAGGCCGGTGGGGGTATGTGGCAGAGGGGGCGTGGTCTGTGAAGGAGGAACTGTTGGGAGATCAGCGTGATGTGAGTGGGGAATGAGGGACTGATTAACACCTGTGTCTAATTCCAGTAATTGGCATGGAGAGAGCGGATAAAAGCCGCGGGGTTCAGAGAGAGGAGAGAGAAGTCTGGTTCTCCATGCCACACCGCTGCAGCAACACCGTCTGTTTTCCCAATTGTTTCTGTCTGTTTATTTACTTTTGCCTTCCCCAAGGCGAACGCGCTCTGTGCGCCATTTTGTTTTTCATTTTTTATTTCTAAAGTATTAATAAAGAGACCCAGCAATGCCGACCCTGTCCCCTTCCTTCATTCTGATTACTGAACAAACTACAGTGGGCTTAAATGGTTCCACAGTGAGTGATGGTGAAAAAAGACCATGGTTTCCTTGATATGTTTACAAATACATGCATGTAGCTTAAATATACTGTGGACTAAGTATCATAGTAATTTTCATTGTGCCCACATTGAGAAATGTTAAGTTTTTTTCATTCAAGGTTAGCTTGTGTTGGCTATAGTTTGCATGCATTTTGTGGCACTGTACCATTTAAGCACATCTTTAAAAAAATTTATCTTCTCTACAAAACAATTTATGATGTATTTATTTGTAAATTAATGTAAAATGAATCACAAAACATTTATTGTTTGCAGTTCACATGCTTAATTCTTTGGCAGTCTAGCCTTTCTGTAAGGCTAATGGTTTTACCTAGAGATTAGCTTTGAACGCAAGCTAATAAAACTTGCAGAAAATTGCAGAAATGTGTTGATTTCTGAAGGGTCCCAAAACACCAAAGTTTTGGGGTGACTTTGTGTGAGGTCCCCTGAGACAGCATGCACATGGGTGAGGCTAACTCAACATTGCCAGATGTGATTGGTATGCAATAAAAAAATGCCAGGGAAGTAACAAATCACTGGATTGGTTAAAATAATGAGCAGCATAAAATATTATTTTCTCTTTTTTTAATTTGACTTCAGAGTTGAAAGTGGGCTTAAAGGGTACATGGGCGGGTACACTTACCTTACATTTACGTGTATTGTTTTGCTGAGTATTTTGCCAATTTTAACCATATGGTAACATACAATACAGCTGATCAATTAACAAGCAGTAGTATTGGTACTTTTTTCAGATCAAAATATGAATACATTTTACAGCGTACATTAACATTTAGCAAATACATTACTTTTTCTTATGACCTACACAAAAAACATCTGAATACAAGGAGCTTGTTGAGCAAAACATAAAGTCTGTATGTGTTTGTGTCAGCTAAGGGCACAGCACAGAGACCACAAACTTGATGTTACCTGGCATATGACAAATCTAATTGCTTCCTCATGTCATGCAGGTCAAAGGTCAATTGAATATATCCAGCGATTTGACACATTTAACAATAAAATTGTGTCAATCATTCTGATGTGTCCTGTCTGAACACTGTTCACAACCAGTAAAACATTCCCTGCCTTATACTGCTCTGATGAAATACAACGTCACATTGCTTATGTGCAACTTAATGACTGACCGAACTGTTATTTTAGTATCACTGATATACTATAGTTATTGTTAATATTTTAAATTAGAATTTTTTTTCCAATATTTTCTGGTTTGATTTTAACTTTGTGTGTCTCATTTTCTTTCTTTTTTTTAATAAGGTTTTGGTTAGAGTTATTTTAGTACTTCAACTTTCAACAAAAATGAGAAATGTTGCTTTGGCAACAAAAAAAATAAAATAATAATAAGTTACATTTTTCAGGTTTTTATTTTTATTTAAAAATGTTCAGTTAAAGGTATAGTGGAGGATTTTCCAGAATTTTAGAAAAGAACCGCCCTCTTCACTTTTTGAAAAAATGCACATGCGCAACACACTACCTGCTCCCGAGAGGGAACGCCTATTAAACGTGTGCACGAGAGAGTATGCACGAGCTAATCATAGCTTACATTAACTTTTACTAGCAGTGATTTTAAATGGATTTCTCCAAATAGCATGCCAAACTTTACCTGTCGAGTAGAAACTTCGCGACTGAGGCATCAGTGGGAAGCCCAACCTGTGCTTTTAGCGCACGCCAGCGTGTGAAATATTCTCCCAAAAACACTCTGGTCTTGTTTCTTTCTTCAGAGGCCTTTCTCTTCTTGTCATACAATTCGTAGACACCTTTTCTCTTGCGACCCTCAGACATTTTGAAAAAACCCGGTGAGAACGGCGAGCTTCAATGAATGGCTGAAACCGTAGCTCACCACACATATACACCTGAAAGTGCGCATGCTCAGAAAGCGAAAACTACCTAGGGACGAGCACGTACGACGGCCTTACATAAACATATCACCAGAATGATTGACAACTAGGAGGACCAATAGTCTTGATGATCCACCCGGAAAAAGAAAATCCTCCACTATACCTTTTAATGTTCATTTTATTGCAAGTAATGAAAATGTTTTTATGGGATTTAGTTTTAGTTTCAGTTTACAATAATAACCCTGAACTGAGGCAGTATTCAAGCATGCTCTCCAAAACTGGTTTAATATGCAACATTGAAAAATCGGATTATTTTCTTTGTGAATTGGTTTGTTTGTATGGCACATGATCATGAAGTGGTTGAAAATGTTGACCTGCTGACCTCTACTCAGTTATAGAAATGAGGTTCCCTAGGGCCCCGGTGTATCTGAGAGGCCCAACAAGATGATCTATAATAAATTCAGATCATTACTCCCGATAGGAAGATAATTTAATAACACTGGGGTCTATTTTCATTATCATACAGAGGGACCAACAAACCCTTAGGCTTGCTCTGGTCATATATTTAAAATGATATTGTCCATTTAAATCTCTCTTAAACTCTATTTGTTTGTATCTTGTAGTGCAGCTAACATGTATGGCAGAGCTGCTTGACAGCAGTTTCACTTAAAATTACTGGTAGCTTTACAAACTCCAGTTTCAAAATAGCTTCTTCGACACTGGAAGGTGCACATACTGATCCCAGACTACTGTAAATGAGATCAGATCTGCAAAATTCTCATTTATTGTGCGTAGCTTAAACAGATTTTTGGCATAATTTTACGTTCCACTCTCCAAACACACTGGACATACTGTACACGTAACACTGTGACCAAACCATGTGCAAAGCAACAAAACATCCAGCCACAAGTCATTTATCTATGCTGAAACTGAAAATGGCAGTAAACACCAATCAGAATGCCAATCATACTTTATTCTTTAATATACCAGCCAGTGATGTTGTAGTCACAGATGTGCACATACTGTGATTTTACCAAGTACCCACACTCACACACACTCACAGCTGAACACACCTGTGTGTGTATTGAGTAAAAGGGTTACAGAAATAAAAGTGACTTTACTTGTATGCATATGCAGTATATATTTACAAAATAAACAGAAATGCAAGGGTACATTTTTTGGGGGATTTTACATGATTTTATTTCTCAGTGATCAAATTAGGTAGCATTTAGAAATGCAAGAGGGTAAAAATTATTTCTAAGTGATCAATGTATGTATGTATGTGTGTTTTCACACATGATTGTTGGGTGTACAGTAGGTAATTGGGAAATGATTGTAGCATTTACACAATATTGCCAAAAGTTTTGGGACGCCTGCCTTCACGTGCACATGAACTTTAATGACAACTCTTCTGGGAAGGCTTTCCTCAAGGTTTAGGAGTGTGTTTATGGGAATTTTTGACCATTCTTCTAGAAGCGCATTTGTGAGGTCAGGCACTGATGTTGGACGAGAAGGTCTGGCTCGCAGACTCCACTCTAATTCATCCCAAAGGTGTTCTATCAGGTTGAGGTCAGGACTCAAACTCGCTCATCCATGTCTTCATGGACCTTGCTTTGTGCACTGGTGCGCAGTCATGTTGGAACAGGAAGGGACCATCCACAAACTGTTCCCACAAAGTTGGGAGCATGAAATTGTCCAAAATGTCTTGGTATGCTGAAGCATTAAGAGTTCCTTTCACTGGAACTAAGGGGCCAAGAACAACCCCTGGAAAACAACCTCACACCATAATCCCCCCTCCACCAAACTGTACACTTGGCACAATGCAGTCAGGCAAGTACCATTCTCCTGACAACCACCAAACCCAGACTCGTCCATCGGATTGCCAGACAGAGAAGTGTGATTCGTCACTCCAGAGAACTCGTCTCCACTGCTCTAGAGTCCAGTGGCGCCGTGCTTTACACCATTGCATCCGACGCTTTGCATTGTACTGGGTGATGTAAGGCTTGGATGCAGATGCTCGGCCATGGAAACCCATTCCATGAAGCTCTCTACGCACTGTTCTTGAGCTAATCTGAAGGTCACACGAAGTTTGGAGGTCTGTAGCTATTGACTCTGCAGAAAGTTGGCGACTTCTGCGCACTGTGCGCCTCAGCATACGCTGACCCTGCTCTGTGATCTCACTTCGTGGCCGAGTTGCTGTTGTTCCCAATTGCTTCCACTTTGTTATAATACCACTAACAGTTGACCGTGGAATGTTTTGTAGACTTATTGCACAGGTGGCAACCTATCACTGTGCCACGCTTGAATTCACTGAGCTCCTGAGAGCAACCTATTCTTCCACAAATGTTTGTAGAAGCAGTCTGCATGCCTAGGTGCTTGATTTTATACAACTGTGGCCATGGAAGGGATTGGAACACCTGAATTCAATGATTTGGAGGAGTGTCCCAATACATAGTGTAAATGGCAGTGTTTTATAAATGATGGGGAATGGAATTCTTAGCATGTTTACTGCATTCAGCAGCCTGTTGCCAAATTATGAGATGATTTAATATTTAAAAAAAAGAAGAGATAAATGAATAATCAGTTAAGTATAAGTGTTACCCACGTTGAAGAAAAGTGTAGTTTCAAAGTCTAAAGACACTTATCAGGTGCAGTATATAGCAGCAGCTTTTCTTGTGTAATTGCATTTTTCTTACAAAAATACAACAACAAAACCGTTATAGGATTAAAGACATCTTCTATTATTGGATTCCATATCAATTTAATTGATTTGCCTCTTAACGGATCACGCACAACAGACGACATTCTAGACATTGAAACTGTGATTCAAGTGCTCATATGCATCATGGGAGATTCAGATTGGCAGGAGGATTCAAAAGCTACTGGAGAGCTCTGTGATACTCAAACAGTCCCACACAAAGACACTTAAAGCATAAAAAACATTCAAAGTGAACAATGAATCAGAAAGAATACTAATTTATTGTAATTGTGGGAAGCACAAGTAGGACGCCAGTGCTGAAATCACTGCACAGGAGATCCCTAAAAGAACAATTCTAGAACTGAAGGCTTTTGAAATAAAAAGCACTTCAAGTAACAATAAACCATTAAGGGCTATAAAAATGTTAAACTTGCTTACTGCACCGGAAACTCAGAAATCAACTCTGAATTTTAACGAGCGCATCAGTGCTGATAGCCTGATACAATCCTGAATAAGATTAAGTGCAAAAAAAAAAAAAGAGAGAATTGTTATCTCACAAAAAAAGCACTTAAGCAAGAGTTGTAGATAATGCAAAAAACTTTATCACACAAAACATCAACTGCCAGTCAGGCCTGAGGCCTAGTTTCTGGATTTAATGGGGTGTCGATTCAGAAATAACATGGCTGATAATGCAAGTCCATAGATTTTCAGGGGGTTATGTTCCTACAACTTTCAAAGAGTAGAAGCGGAATTGATTCTTTAATGACCATGTTTTATTTCATGCAGTGTCTGGCTCTAATGGTCAAAGAACTGACAAATGTAGGGAGTTTTTTGTCCGTTTTAATCTAGGAACTCCAAACAGGTTATCCTGGTTACTCCAATATTGGCAGCTAGCCAGTAACAGATCATTGGGATATTTCTCAGCTTTAGGTTGCCTTTCAAGGTTAACTCAAACTTATCAAGTACTATTTGAAAGAATATGTGAAAAATAACAAGCATTAATCCTAATTTGGGGTTCACAAATATTCATGTTCATTCATTATACAATAACTAACTAACTGATTTATAAACTTGAAATGTTAAAAAAAAATGTATTTGTAGCAGTTATGTTCAGTTTGGTATCATTGTTACTGTCTTCTGTTCCTGTTAAGCCTGTCTTAGTTCTTAGTGTTCTTTTTTCTCAGTTTCCCGCCACCAGTTAATCTTCTTGGTTACTCATTAACTAGATCACACCTGATAGTATTCAGTTCTGTATCTTGTGTATATTAGTCCTTCAGTTCCTTCTGTTCCTATGTCCGTTATTGTTTGCACAAGGCACAGTTTCGTTCAGTTTCTACCTTTGTGGATTTCCTGAGTTTGCTTATTTTAAAAAGTACGCTACCATTTCATCCTTTGTGCCAATCTCTTCATCATTATCGGACTAGAACGTGACAGAATAACGGACCTCAAAAGAAAATGAAAGTCGCAGCTATCAATGTTGTGCCACAAAGCTGTAAAGGACCGAAGGAAGGAATTATCATTTTATTTTCCAGGATGGCAGAAGCCTAGAGGACTATATGGAGGAGTTTCTTAACATCTGCCACCAAGCAACTTGCGATGACCTGACCCTAATGGAAGGTTTTCCTTGTTGGCTGGACGAAGACATCCGCTCTATGATGCCCAAGGGTGACACCTGCTGGAGTTTGGAGGAATACATCAATTTCACTCTATGGGTGGACGGATACTCCCTTTACTGTCGGCAAGGCAGAGGAGAACATCGGCAGCGTTTAGCCCCACCCAACATCCATCGTCACGTCACTGAATCCAGAGCCCAGCCAGCCATTAACCCCACGCACAGACTTTAGGCCAGAGCCCACCGCAGATGGGGAGCTCATGCCTGCCGCAATGAACGAGCCAGAGCCTAAGTTGAAGACAGAGCCTAAGCCCCACAGTGAGTCTGACCAGGTGTGTGAGCCGGCACAACCGTGCATCGCCGTGGGACTTGTAGTGGAGTTCAAGGGTATGGAAGAAAACCCTGCCCGCAATCCTGACACTGAGGTTGAGCTAAAACTGAATCTCCCATCTCCAATGGTCCTGCCCAGAACTACGTTTCCATTGTCGTCTTCATCAAAAAACACTTTAATCTTCTTATAATATTACATTGCATATCACCTCATTTGCATATCACCTCATTTCTGCATATCCTGCACCTTGAGTCTGAAAACAGTTTGTTCGAAGATTCAGGCTGTTTCTCAATATGCGTTCTTCAGCGATCTTGTGTCCTTGTGTTCTCGCTCTACGTCATCATCAACCGTTCAAAGTTTAATTCCAATACTCAAGAACGCAAGTACAGCGGAAGCATGAAAGTGCCCGGAAGTGTTCTTGATACCAAGGATGCATCGAAGGCAGACTTGAGATTATCGAACTGTCAGAAATCCCAGAAGACACTGCAGGCGGTCAACATACGGAAGTGAAGTAGGGGACTTTAAGTGAAACTTCTACTTTCATATTCTGGTTAATTTAGCTTTTTTTTGTGATGTAATTAAGTTGTAAAAAGCCAAACAATTATTATATTGACTACATTAAGTTGCTAACATTTGGGCTTATGTCTAAAAATATATATAATGATTAAGTATGTGTGGTCTTTATAATAATAATTTATTTAAAAAAAGGTTTTAATTTTTATGAATGTTTTTGTCTGCGGGTAAATACATATTTTTGGTTAATATGAAAGCTTTGCAAACAGACTTTTACAATATGGACTTCGACGGTATTGCCACAACAAGGTAACTGTGTTAATTCTAATGCCTAAATTCTAAATCTGTGATCAGCAATTTCTGATATGTAATAATTCATGTACACCCTAGTGAAAAATGTATATACCAAAATGTATTTGAAATACATTTATTTTATGCTAAATATAATGCAAATACATTTACATATTTATTTACATACACATGTAATACTAGCTATTTCATATGCAAATATGTTAGCCAATCACAGCAGTGGGCGTTTACACTGAAGTCTCACATCAGAGACGCCACTTCAAACACAGCGTTCAAATCAAAGGGCTAAAATCAGGGTAAGAAAAACGTCTTTTATTTATAAATACAATGACAATATTTGATGTCAAAATCATACTAACAATATAAGAGTACTACCCCTGGAAACATTATAAAACAGTGCAGTTCATGACCCCCTTAAATAAAAATTTACGGTCTGAACCAAACCCTTTTTTTTAAGTTGGTCCAGGTATCCAGGAAATAACCTAGATGAACAAATATTGTAAAAGCCCTGTTTGTTTTTAGTTTATGATACTAATGCATTAACTAATCCTACTCCTAATCCAACTAATCGAACCTAACTGTAAAGTGTTACCTGAATGTCTTATTATTAATGTTGTGAGAAGGGTGGTTTAAATAGGTATAATAACAGAGAAAAGTCATTTTTGATCAGTGTATTTAAGGTAACAACAACATCTACAAGTAACATAATCATGTATGAAGCAATACATGATTGCTAAGGATGCACTTCTTTTTACTTCTTGATCTCACTGGCTTGGAGGTATGCAATTTCCAGGAGCCAGAGTGTACAGGTATTTATCGGAACTGCCAGGAAACTCATATCTACAAATTCTTAAGCTGTTACAATGAGCACTTTCAAGAAAGAGCTAATCACTGCGAGGTTAATGCAACTGTATCTATGAAAGAATTCAACGAATGTGTTTAAAACAATTATTAACAAGTAAACAACACATTTTCGAGCACGGCATATTCGACTTTTCTCTTACATTTATATTTTTATGCATCATATTTCTTCTAGGAATGCGCCAATCTGACACTCAGTATCTTATTGGTCCAATCAGGTATCAATCAAACAGGACTGCTCCAAATTCGATATTGGTAAACCAATTTGCGGTAAAATAGTTTTTTTGCAAATTGCATTGGGCACGTCATTCTCCATTCAACATTCAAACAGAATGTCACATTCGGGTAAGGTAAAACTCTCTTCAAGATGTTCTAACATTCCCGCTTTTTACGCATAAACTGAACATAAAGGCCTGTGCTTTTGTTTAAAAAGAATGTATTTTGCTGGATATTTTTGGTGGTTCTGAATGATGCGGTACTTGAAATTGGGTGTCTGTTAGATGAGAGCATGGGAGTAGCAGACTGAATGAAACATTCATTATGGAACGAGATTAAAAGCAAATCGTCATGCGTCCAGAATAGGTGCTTTTGTGTCACTCTGCATTGGAGTATCATACTGTTTTTTTTGCAATCAGAGATTAAGGTTTAGACTATGTTTTTGTTCTGTCGTATCTATCATATCTGTTGTCATATTAAAAAATCTGCGTCATACATTGCAAAAAAAACTGTTTATTGTCTGTATTTATTAATATAGTATTAACTATTACAAATGCAATTTTGTAATGTCACAAATATAAAAAATAAACCATAAATGTTTGAAATAAAATTAGTAAATCAAATCAGAATTTTCATTTCCAAATGAACTATTTATTTATGTGGGTGATTATTGACCAATATAAACTGTAATGTGGTCTGTCTGTTTTTTTATTTTTTTATTAATCGACAACACTAATGGAACCAGACTTTAATAAATTGTCAAAGGTTTAAAAATATGTCCTATTTGAATAAGGGGTACTGCCTAAGAGTTTGGTTGTAACTAGCTCAATTATAAAGCCAGATTCCAAAATGGAGTTTTCGCAGCGATGCCATATAAGAACTATTTTGGGTTCAACTTCCTCAAGAACCTAACAATAAACAGTAGGGGTGTAACGGTGCATGTTTTCTTCCCAAACCGTCACAGTACAGATGTCACAGTTCGGTGCATACAGTCAGACAACGAAAGCAGTCAGTCACAGGCGATCCACACTCCAATCCAGAAGGGGGCACTTAAAAATGTAAATGTAGCAGACTTCAAGTGGATCGACCGGCTACATAAACACGCTGCTCAAGAAAAAGGAAACCCGGATGGCCGAAAGAGTGATCCTATCTGTATTCTTTATTTTACAAAAGCACAATGTTTCGTTTTTATTGTGAGTGTTGAGTGTACATAAATAAAAATAGACTGTACCAACTATCTCAGGGGGGACTAAATGCCGCTAGGTGGAACAAACTGTAATTTGCACTACTGTCTGTTCAAAATAATTGAAAAGAAATCTAACATTGGGTATTTGTTGCTTTTTCCTGTTGTACCGAACTCATATCGAACCGTGACCCCAAAACTGAGGTACGTACCGAACCATGACTTCCGTGTACCGTTACACCCCTAATAATAACTTCTTAAAGGGTTGATAGAATGTAAAACCAAATTTACCTTGGCATAGTTGAATAACAGCAGCTCAGTGGGTAAAATGGCCATACACAGAATCTCAAAATCCTATGTCACCTTCTTAATATGAAAATCTCAAAACTTTAAACTGCAGCTGTAAAACGGTCGGATCTCAAATCAGCTCAGATGTGACGTAACACTTGGGGGATTTCCTTATTTGGATCTGGTCTGTACCTTTGTTACGCCCCTAAATTTGCATTCACACAGCCCACTTTCTAGGCCCAGGAATATCAATGGTGGTCGTGCAGTCAGACACAGTTTAGCCGCAATGGCTCGAGAATGACGAGTTCTCGTGGTGGTTAAAGCCGGTGCCTGGAAATGTATACGAGGCAAACTGCGCCGTTTGTCGAAGACGTTTTAAACTGGGTACAATGGGAATCAAAGCATTTGAAAAATCATTTTCTCCTTCAAAAGAACTGTATTTCTCTAGAGGTCTTTGGCTGCTGTCAATTTTGATTTCTTGGGGGCTGTTTACACCTGGCCACCGTTTTCTGTGGTCGTATAGCTATCCGATCGTGAAAAGACCAGGTGTAAATGCCCTCCGAAACGCATTCAAGACGGATTTGAATCCGATCACTCAAACCATTCCAGACGAAACTAGCCAGTGTAAATGCATTTGTTGTTTAAACCACATATGTAAATTGTACTCCTCCCAAAAATGCTAAGAAAATAAACGCGTGAGAGCGTGTTATAATAATAATAATAATAATAATACATTTTATTTATAGGCGCCTTACATGACACTCAAGGACACCTTACAAACACAATAAAACAATCAACAGTAATCAAATACTCATTATTAAAACCTTGGATACCAGTATTAAAATATAAAAATAATCACATAAAAGCCTGCCGGAAAAGATGGGATTTAAAAACATGAAGACTTCCACTGTTTCGCACATCCTGTGGCAGCAGGTTCCATAAATAAGGAGCTGCATGACTAAAAGCTCGGGCTATATATGACATGTTATAGCCAGATATGATAACGCTACTGCAACACGCATCACCGCAGATGAGCAGCTGAGCATCTATTCATCAAGTCAACGTGCAAACTATCGCAAAATCATCACACAACACATAACACACAATCATCATCATTAAAGGTAGAGAAACGAAATGATCTTACCAGGGCTGTTGCCGCTCTCTCTTATTGCGGTCTTTGATTTAGAAATTTTAGCTGATGATCAATAAAATCCAGTCCAAAACAGGATTTAAATCCGTTTTGCAAAAACACATTTATGTGACCAGGTGTAAATGGAATCGTTTTGATAAATCAGATAGCTATCCGATATGAGAAAACGCATGAAGTGGCCAGGTGTAAACAGCCCCTTGGATATTGTCTGCTCTGCTGATATGAAAAGCTCACTGTATATTGTAATGCAATGATATTTTGTGATATGTGATGATTTATATATATATATATGTGTACGTGTGTATTTCCATTGCAGGTTCGGTCTTAAATTTCATATACGGTGGTATTAAAAAGGTCTTAAAAAGACTTCAATTTAACTTGTTCATATCTGTAGACACCCTGTAGCTATTGTTATCTAGCAGGTACAGTTACAGTGTGACGGTTTGGTTTAATTGAAATATTTATTCGATAGTAGTTTAGATACACAGTGAGTGCTGCCAATCTTCATTGGGTATGTTGCCTCGTTGTAAACCAACCAATCAGCGTGCAGCTCATCTAAATATTCATGAGCATAGTATAAAAGGAAGAAAACCGCTTGTTTCGTTCTGGGGCTATTTCTCAGGGTTGCATTAGGGCGTATAAAAGAGCCATGGGGGCATTTTCAGCCCAACCAATGTTACATACCCTATTTGGATACCTTAAGGAACAGTGTGAAATACCCTATAAAATCATTCTATCACCCCTTTAAAAGAACCATTTTCCTCATTGTGAAGAACATTTCAATAATAAGAAGAAACATTTTACACCTTAAAGAGCCTTTTGTGCAATAGAAAGGTTCCATGGATGTTAAACGTTCTTCAAAGAACCATAGATGCCAATAAAGAACATTTTTAAGCATGCAGATGATTTTGACGAGTGAACTGTTGAGTTATATCATAAAGCTTTGGGCTTTGAACACTGAACTGGCACACAATCCTGCTGAGAGTTTAGAAACAGTGGGTAGGCTTATGTCCTGGTCAAATGTGACCTTGTGTGAAATGTCAAATATCAATGGAAATGGCACTGTGCCAAAACAGGTTACCTCCACCAACCTCTAAAACCTTCCTAGAGAACTGAAGCAAATGAATTACAGATGAAACAAATGGGTTAGGCTACATTAATGCAGTGGTTTCTGAAGGGTTGCAGTTTTGTTCCTGCTTGGGTCACAGAGAGGCGGAGATAAAAATGCAACTGACCATTTGGCTAATTGTCCATTTAGCATAGCAAATAGGCTGTGCTGTGCAAGTGCTCAAGAGGGCAGGTCCAAATCCAGCCCGTGTCCCAATCACATTCTCTCCCTCCACTTACCTGTCCAGTTTCACTGTTTTCAATTGAAGTAATACAACACCTTTTTTTTTTTTTACTGTAAAATGCTAGTAAAAACCTGCTAATTGGTTAACAGTAAGTTTCCTTACTATATGCGGGGAAAACTGTAATAGAACAAGCCTTTCACGTTTCATGCAATACTTCAGTAAAATACTGTTAATTGTACCGTTTTTTGCACGTAAAAATAACAAATAATCGTATATTTTACAGTGAAAAGCTGATAACATATTCAGAGTTTGCTTGTTTTTCATTTTAATAATTGTTTCTTCTTAGTTTTTTGTTATAAGTTATGTACATTAGAGCTGTGTGTTACATCTTATGTTGTTAAATGTATGTTTATTGCATTATTTTAGTGTCATGTGATTATGGTGTTTTGTTTTGCACCGTATGCATTGCAAACTGACAGTAGCTAACTGACTGCGTTGAGCCACTGTGATGTTAAATGGCCAATTACATCTAGAACATAGAATAAAAAACAAACCAATAAAAAAAAACTGAGCAATTGTACATTACAATGTCCTCCTGTAGCTAATCCATCTGAAACACACGGCTTACCTTGTGCCTTTATCACCCATCGCGAGGATCTGCGTGCGACACGTTCCACAGAAACTCTTCTGCTAGTGGGGAAAAAGATGAGAGGGGATGGCGAGAAAAGAAAAGAGCCGATGGAAAACAGGAGGATGGAGAGAAAGACTGAAAGAAAGATAATTTACTACGCTGCGTTATAGAACCGCTGTCACTTAAGCAGCTCTCCTTGCGGTTTGAGAGCTTTCCAGATGAATCCAATTACAGGAGCATCTTCCACTGCCGCTTGCCAACAGACAAACCCCGCGTTTCCAAATAAAACACGCGAAAGCCGGCGATTCTTCGCTGTTCTGCTCTGGTTTAAGAGTCCTTCAGGTGGGAATTTATTAAAAATACGTTAAATGCTGTGGTGTAAGTCCTAAAGCTATAGAAGCGTCCGTTTGATATCCACGCTGCCTCCGTCTACCAGAGGCTCTCACCCTCCCTTCCGCTGTGCTTCTCTCACTAACATACACTCGCTGCTGTCTCTCCTCCTCTCTGGGTGTGTGAGGGTATGTGTGTGAGCGGGTGCTGAGGTGAGGTTAGTGGGTGATGATGATACTCTCCAACGCTGAGCAGATATTCGCCATCACTGTGTGAATCGAGCGCGCGCGCTGTCTGCACTGTCTATGGCTGTCTGTCGCCGAGGCGACGGATGAAGCATTATTTAAATTTTGACATTGACATCATTTAAAGTGGTGTCTCATTTCTGTTCTCTCCCTAAGCAATAAATCAATATTGGACAGGATAAATCATATCAATCAGTCATTGAGTGGGTTCAAGATGGTTTTATTAATTGAAAAATCATCCTTTGTGTTTTTAGAGTGTTTATCACGTTTATATATATATATATATATATATATATATATATATATATATATATATATATATATATATATATAATATAAAGAGTTGTTACTGGTTTACAGTATCAGTTCAGTAAAATAGCCTAAATTTGTTTCATACAGGAACTGAAATTAAGATTTCTAAAAAATAAATCATCAACCAAGATGCAGGGTATGGAAGTTTGTTCCGGCCACTGAATAAAAAAATAAAAAAAGAAGTTGCTACTTTTTATCTTACAATTTGGACTGTTTTTCTCTCTCAAAGTTGCATAAACTCACCAATTTCGAGAAAAAAGTCAGAACTGACAGAAAAAAGTACGAATTACGAGAAAAAAGTTAAAAATTATAAAGTCAGAATTGCAAGACATTTTTCTCGCAATTCACCCTTTCGCTGGGAGTTTGATTGACAGGCTATCTGACCAATCATAATCCCGCCATCCGCCATTTTGTCCGGCTAAGAAGTCAGGAGAGTTAGTAGATTAACGTCGGTGGACTTGTACTTGAAAAACGGTTTGTACTGATGTCTTTCCGCAGTTGAAACAACATTCCTTCTGATGTTCATTCATTTTTATTTGATACTATAAATGAACTAGAAGGAAGTTGATCGGTTCACAAGCAGCTTTGCTACGGCGATCTGTCATGACACATTAAAGAGTCACACAACGGTATTTATTGTTTAAATTTCTTAAAGAAAAGACAAAATTTGAAAGCTGAGACTTTGTTTCATATCAAAAGTAACCTGCTCTGTCCTCTCTGTTACGCGTTGTATGTGTCCGCGATGTATTTGTATATTGAGAACATGATGTGTGGGTGTGAGAGCGCTATGGCTTGTCGGACATATCAGTAACTAAAGAGGGCGGGTTTGCAAAGGCAAACGGTCAATTGCGAGTTTATAGCCACTTTCACACAGCAATCCTGGTAAATTACCGTAACATTATCAGAATGACTTTACTGGTAAATGCACAAATATGCTGTTCACATAAGCAACAGCATTCTGGCTTTTTACGGTAAGAGACCATTTACACATCAGCTTCAAAATACCGGTAACTTCTGTGATGTCAGAAATTATCAGAAATTATCTTTAAAGGATTAGTTCACCCCAAAATGAAAATTTCCTAATAATTTACTCACCCCAATGCCATCCAAGATATCCATGTCTTTCTTTCCTCATTATCTAGTGAAATTATTAGGAAATTTTCATTTTGGGGTGAACTAATCCTTTAAACGCAGTGCCGTTGTCTTCATCTGCCCGCGTGAGGAAAAGCGCTTTAGTTTCACTATCTGTTCAATTTGACATCAAATTGGTGATCAAACAGAATGCGTTTTTACTCTTAAAAATGCGAGACGCGCATGATAGTAACCAACTGCAGAGCCGGAACGCTGATGAATGGAAAAGGCGGCATGGTCTCGAGCGCGACATGTTGAAAAAGCTGCGAGATGTGGCGCAACGGTCAAATATGATAATTTAGTGCATATTTAAATAGAAAACATATTAAAAAGCTTACTGTAAACGGCGCAGAGTAATCATGTCATCTTCATAAGTCTTTATGATTGGCCCAAAGCAGACTTCTTTCGTCAGTGCATTCTGACTTCGTACGTGATCATACCGGTAATCTTCATTCCATGTTCACACAGAGCACATTACTGGTAATTTACTGGTAATGTTACAACTTCCCTTACTGGTAAAATGCCGGAACCAATTTACCGGTATTTTTGAAAAGGTCCTGTTCATACATGATCTGTTACCAGTAATTTGCCGGTAAATTACCAGTAAAGACTGAATTGTTTCGTGTAGCGCGTGGCTCGTTTTCTAGATCTTATAAATTCCGATTATGGACCAGATTCAGAAGATTTTCGGGTCGACTCACTGAAGCAAAACTAGCAAAATATATATTAATAACAAATTCAAATGAACAAAATCACTCAAGACTACTGGACTGCAATTAATTATATAAGAAGTAAGTATATTTTTTCTCTTTGTTGGTTATCGGAATGATTTTAGAAATGAAATAAAATAAAACAATTAAATGACAGAAATATACAGTATTTCAATTAAATGACATGTACCAGAGAAACACAATCAGAATTTCCCAATGTCACTCTTCTAAATCTCAACCTCAATATTTCAATTTCAGATTCAACAGTTGTTGTCTCAATTGCAAAAATAAGAAATTAGAATGTTCATCAAAATGGAAACAGTTCAGTCCATGAAGAAGAAAAAAACTTGAATTCTTGTCTTCAGGAAAATCCAGGTAAATTGGAAAAATATACAATGTGTGTAGTTCTGTCCTACCCACTCAGAAACTTTGTTTCTCACAACACTTTTTACAGGTTTCCAGGGACGAAGTGATGGGATGGCTCGCCAGTCCAACCAAGGATAGGAAATCCACAGCAGGACAGAAATCACGGAATCGGAATCGGAACGGAACCTCAGCAGCAATTCAGGAACTCTCAACAGAGAATTAGATCAAAGAAAAGAAAAAAAATATACCAAAACAAAAAAACCCGGCCTTGAAAAACAAAGCCAAACACAATTATTAGATCTCATTCAAATAAACCTTTTTAAACAATCAATATGACTCTCTTCAATCATTTAAATACATATGCATGCTAATCACCATGTGCTCGATTAACACATTAATCTATATACAGAGCTAGCAAGCTAGCACCGCATGGCACACACTTCCCAATAGAGAAAAATACACAATCTCAACAAATAATACGTCTCTGCATTATTTAACGTAACTACATACAATCACATAGTATATTATAAAACATTTTCAACATTTTTTCATATTATTACCCATTTTACCAATGCATTTTTCACATTACTATTAAAAACAATATTCTCATTAGTCAAACACACTTCTCATAAAGAAAACAGTACTCACCAAGGAGAAATATGGATCAAGGAACAAAAGAAAAGCAATTTCCCAAAGGAAAGATTCGAAAATTTCTCCTCTCTCTTCAGTAACTTATAGTTTCTGCACGGCGCGCTCAATTTTCACGAGGCACTTTACACACGCGAGCTCTCTAAAGAACCAGTAACTCATAAATCTACTGTGCTTGTTAATAACTTACTGCTAAATTATCACAGTTTATTCTTTCTTAACTCACTCAATTGATTTAATATCACTCGTGTCGTTCACAATCTCTTATCTCCGGTCGCGTCTCAGCTTGATACCGATCTTTTTCTGGAAACTTTTTCTCAACTGAGGGCGGGGCTAACCTTTCACCTCACCAATCAAATTAATTCAGAAACATTTTTCTATTCTTTGAATTATTTATAATAAAATAATACAATTTATTTCTTATTCTTCTCTTACTATTAGTTTCATAGCGATATGAATAAACTAATACTAATTATAATTACTAGTGACCCAAATTAATGTACTGGGTTACACTCTCCCTTCCTGAATATATGCAGGTCCCTCTGCATACTCACACTAAGATAATTTCTATCAGAGTCACTTCAAAGGGTCTTCCAAATTGGTAGTAATCGCAGTACTCAGACTTGAAAGCAGGGATTGGATAACTAAACTAAGAGGGTTACCCAGTTGCGGGTACTGAAGTCTTTTGGGGGGTTCACATTGTCTCCTTGAGCGTCTAAGACCTCCTCCAGTTTCAGTTAATTCACTCTGGTTATGTTGAGAGTCACAAGGAGTGGCACTTTCTGTTTGAGGGGAAAGGATACTTCCTTCTCTGTGCGCATTTCCAGATGATTGTTCACCCTCAGCATCCAATTTCTCACAATTCCTCATCGGTTCATTTTCATTTCCAGATCTATCAACCGAACTTTCATCAAGAACTTCAACTTCAGGCAGATCTGATGGGTCCCCTTCTATCAATTCCTCTGAAGTAGGATGATCAGCCTTCTGCACGTTGGAGAATTCCATATCAGGTAAGTTTCCATTTTCAGCGGGTTCTTTCGGGCTAGGACATCCTTTATCCTTTTCCATCACAGGTTCAGCACCAGGTAAGTGGACTGTCCTTCTACTTCCAGTGGAAGAAACAGGTTTTGGGTTCGACAGAATTCTGGTTTCAATCTCGAAGGACCTTTCAGGAGCATAATGGTCAACTGGATCATAGTCTGACTCTGAACACTCGCTCACACTCTCAAACTCCTTAGGTTCCTCAGCACATCTGGCTCTGGTTCTGGGTTTACGAATTACTTTCCTCTCAACAGGCTCATCAGGTGTCGACAGGAATCCACAGGGCAACAGCAGATCCCTGTGCAGAGTCCTCAGAGGTCCATTCTTTCTTTCTGGAGTCACCGTGTAAACAGGTAAATCTCCTGCCTTCTTGATTACAATGTAAACGTCAGGCTCCCACTTGTCTGCTAACTTGTGTTTTCCTCTCAGGCGGACGTTTTTCACCAATACACGATCACCAACTTCAAGGGTAGAGACAGTAACACGCTTGTCATACCTCCTCTTGTTTCGTCCTGCTACCTTTTCAGCATTTGTCATTGCAACCTTGTAACTTTCTTCAAGTCGCTTCTTGAGACCTTGTACGTACTGAGAATGGGATTCAGATGGACCATCAACTGGCAACCCAAACGCCAGGTCAACCGGTAGTCGTGGTTGTCTCCCAAACATTAGTTCGTACGGGGAGAATCCAGTCACATCACTCTTAGTGCAATTATAAGCATGGACAAGTGGTTTGACATAATCTTTCCATTTTGACTTTTCTTTGTTGCTCAAAGTTCCCAACATTTGTAGCAGCGTCCGATTGAAACGTTCAACTGGATTGCCTTTCGGGTGATATGGAGTAGTTCTAGTCTTGGATATCCCAGCACATTTGCACAGTTCTTTAATGGTGCGAGACTCAAAGTCAGTACCTTGGTCACTATGGAGTTTTTCTGGGAATCCGTAGTGCACCAGAAAATTGTCCCATAGACATTTGGCTACTGTCTGGGCTTTCTGATTCCGTGTCGGTACAGCAACAGCGTATTTGGTGAAATGGTCAGTTATTACCAGTATATCCTTGGTGTTACTTAGGTCAGGCTCTAATGACAGGAAATCCATACAAACTAGCTCTAGCGGTCGGCTAGTTCTGATGTTCACCAATGGAGCAGCTTTCTCTGGTAGGGTCTTTCGTCGAACACAACGCTCGCAGGTTTTGACCTTCTTTTCCACTGCTGAGGCCATTTTAGGCCAGAAGAATCTTGATCGAACAAGGTCGAGAGTCCGTTCGATGCCCATGTGACCCATTTCATCATGGAGCTCCCTTAAGACCGCAGAACGAAGATAAGCAGGTAATGCCAGCTGGTATGATGAGTTTCCTTCCTTTTGGCTTCTCCTGAATAACACACCATTTCTCAACTCCAGCCGATTCCATTCTTTGAACCATAGAATTAATTCAGGTGGAATGGTCTTGAAATAGGGCTTGTCATTTAACTCCAGCTGTCGGATAACTAATCCAATTTCTGGATCCATTCTCTGTCTTTCCCGCAGGTCCTCCTCAGACAACTGGGGAATCTCTGTGAACTGATAAGTATCCTCTTGTTGGAAGGCTTGTGGCAAAGCTTCTACATCAATAGCAAGGGATTCCACTAAGGTCACAGGAAGATGTGAAGAACCAGGGTTACCACACAACTGACCAAGATGGTGACGTTCACAGATAGCTTCAACGGCTTCTGCAGGAACAATCATTGTTGAGTCTTCTGTCAGGTGATGGTGAGTGAACTGTCTAATTCTTTCCATCTCTTTTTGTGTCTCCAGGTCATCTGGAACTTCCTCTTGTGGCCTTCTAGATAGTCCATCCGCATCTTGATTTCTACTCCCAGCTCGGTATTGTATCTTGAAAGTGAATGTTGACAAACTTGACAGCCACCTATAGCTGGTGGCGTCTAGTTTTGCGGAGGACAGGATGTAGGTCAACGGATTACTGTCAGTTATCACAGTGAAATCAGTCCCGTACAAATAATCGTTGAATTTGGTGGTCACGGCCCATTTCAACGCCAGAAATTCCAACTTGTGGGCGGGGTACTTTGCTTCACTCCTGGTAAGTCCTCGGCTTGCAAAGGCGATGACTCTCATCTGTCCGTCTTGCTCTTGGTATAATGCTGCACCAAGCCCGGTGGTACTGGCATCTGTGTGCAACACATATGGGAGTTTGGGATTAGCAAATCCTAATACTGGAGCAGAAGTGAGTTTCGCAATGACCGTATCAAATGCCCTTTGACATTCTGGCGTCCATCTTTCACCAAACTGTTCCTTCGGACTGAAATACTGTTTTGCTTCGTCTGTCTTTTTCTTGCGAACTTTCTGTAATGGAGGATACCCAGCAGTGAGATCATTAAGAGGCTTCACTATTTTCGAATAATCTTGCACAAACCTTCGGTAATAACCAGAGAATCCAAGAAAAGCTCTGAGCTCCTTAAGCGTTTTCGGCCTTGGCCAGGTTTTGAGGGCTTCCACTTTCGCTGGATCAGTTTCAACTCCACTCTGCGAAACTATGTGGCCTAAGTACTTGACAGAGGTTTGGCAGAACTTGCACTTCTCAGGTGAAAGCTTTAGCTTGAACTCACGCAACCTCTTGAGCACTTCCTTCAGACGAGCTTCATGTTCTTCCAGAGTTTTTGAGAAGACTATCAGATCGTCAATGAACACAAGCACTTCCTTCCGATTGAGATCTCCCATACAACGTTCCATCAACCGTTGAAACGTGCTAGGTGCGTTCGTGATTCCTTGTGGCATCCTATTAAATTCCCAGAAACCTAATGGGCATACGAAAGCGGTCTTCTGCTTATCAGACTCTTCCATTTCAATTTGATAGTAGCCCGACTTAAGGTCGAGGACTGAAAACCATCTTGATCCGGTCAAGACTGAGAAAGCTTCTTCCAGGTTAGGAAGGGCGTATGCATCCTTGATTGTCTGAGAGTTTAATTTCCTGAAATCTATACATAATCGCACAGAATTGTTCTTCTTTCGCACCACAACTATAGGAGATGAGAATGGAGACTCTGACTCTCTGATAACTCCAGCTTCAAGAAGCTCTTGGAGATGCTGCCTGACTGCATCCACGTCTTGGGGGTGAATTGGTCTGGCTCTGTGCTTGAATGGGGTCTCATCACTAAGCTTTATCCGATGTTTCACTTGGTCAGTGTGTCCGTAGTCCAGATCATGTAACGCAAACACATCAGGCATGGAATTCAACAGTGATGTTATTCTCTCTTTCCAATCTGACGATAGTGGAGAATCTCCAAAGTCAATTGGAATCTTTGATAGACTTGGCTCCATCTTTTCACTTCCAGCATTCACTTTGGAAAACTCTTTTTTCATCACTCGCTGGACTGCATGGACTTCAGCTATCACAGTCTTCGGGGGAATCACTAGGTCAGTTTGAGTGTCATTCCTCACTACTACTGGTAACTGAGCAAAGCGTTGCCTTGAAGGTAGACTGTGCAGACAGCTTGCCACCAAAAGACCACCAGGTAATGAAGACGTTGTAGGTGGTTCAACTGACACCCATTTTTCGAAGAAAGGGCCTTTCACTTGAATTAGTCCATCCAGAACTACAGTGCACCCTGCCGGTACAACCTCTTGTTGGTTCCCCTTTAACTTCACACATCTCACAGTTCCACTCGAAGCTTGCCATTTCCTCTTCTGCAGCACATTTATCACAGCCTGATAGCCATAACAAAGTGACTTGATAGCACCCGTGCCCCTTTGAGTGCAATCGGCATATAGCACATCAAGCGAGTTGGTACCAATTAGAATCTGTGGTATGTTTGTCAAGTCTGGGACTATCAGAGCTAGCGTCGGGACCTCGGCTTCCACCCCCAGGAAACTTTCGGGAAACTTTAAGTTGAGCTCGACATAACCCAAATAGGGTACGGCTTGTCCGTTGGCTCCCTCTACTTCAAGAAGATGCTCCAAGGATTTCATGGGGTGCTTGCACAGATATTTATCATAGTAGGACTTGGGAATGGTTGTCACCTGCGACCCGGTATCCAGAAGGCAGTTCACTTCCCTCCCTTCAATTCGAATCCTGGTGGTGCATCTGGTCCCTACTAATCCAGTAGGTAATTCACAACGTGGAGATTCATGAGCATGCTGGTGCAACCGATATTCATTCTTCTTAGGGCATTGTTCTCTTCTTCCCGTCTCTGTCCGCCCCGCAACTGAGACGGATTTCAGTTTAAATGCTTAGTGTTGGAGATGTTCTGCAGGTCCCATCTGGCCTGTCGCTCTCTTAACTCACGGCGCTTCTCTTCAACCTTGCGAGGGTTTGGTTCATTTTCACAGTTAACAGCAAGATGTCCATCCTCTCCACAATGAAAACAATAGCCAGGGCGGGGTCTGCTGTGCGATTGCCAGGTGGGTCTTGAATTTCTATCCATCTCAGGTTCCATCGGCTTGGGTCGGTACTTTTCAGGAAAAGTGCTCAAAACTGGAGACTCTCGATATTCCCTCTGCGCTCTTGGGACAAGATGAGCTTGAAGTTCAGCTATCTGCTGCCTCAATTCAGAGAATTCCTCAACAGTAGGACTGATCTTTACTTTACGAACTGGCTCTGGTTTCATCGCGGAGATCTGGGCTTGAAGTTTTGCAACCTCCTTCTTCAGGGTTTCGACTTCAGACTTTTCAGCTTTGCTTTTGGACTTGGCTGACTTTGGCTTTTCACTTGACTGGCCTGACACCTCGTCAGTGGAATCTTCAGATACATCACCGCAGCACACAACCTGTTGATGGGTCGCTGTTCGTAATTTAATTGGAACAGTAGAATGTCTGGTTATTCCGAGATGCTTCCTCATCCTTTCTTCTTTTAAAGTCTGTTTGTCCTCTGCAGTACGAATGAGAACTACCAGCTCAGCGAATGAAGGGGATGTGACTCTCTTTCCTTCCAGCTGCAACTCAGTGATTAGGCTGTTGTCCCAGCAACCTCTGCAAAATTGCTTGAGAAGGCAACGGTTCCGTTCAGCTTCAGCAACACCACCTCGTCTAATTGCAACACTCAACATTACATGAAGACGGTGAAGGTAGGTGGAGGATTTTTCCCCTTGATTTTGCAAGGTGCCAATGAACTTCGCAAACAATTCATCTCCATCTTCCACTGAGCCATATACGGACTCCAACAGTTCCAAACACTCTAGTGGCAGGGCATATGGACCGATGTGCTTGACGACATCCGAGGCTGGAGGCAGTAGGCTGTCGAGAATCTTCCCAGTCTTGTGTAGATCAGAGAGAGACTTGTCATTCAGTAGGAAATCCACACTCGCACGCCAGGTGTCGAAGTCTGGTTCATGGCTTGGGCGAGGGATTCTTCCTGAAAAGGATTTCAGTCGGAAAGTAGCATGCGAAGAGGACAAGGATTCACTGGCCTTTACCACATGCTCCATCACTACTCGTTGGATTCCTGGTGGACTCAAAGCACTAACAGGTAGGTTCAAGGACATGGTCTCTGCAACACTGGCGTCAGAACTCCGTATGTTATGAGAGGACTGTGCCAGGGTGCTCCCCTTGGCTGGGTTATCAGGTTCTTGGGTTGGAACACTCAATAATGGAAAGATCTCTGGTGAGGGTATTGCAGCTGTTTCTGCCTGTCCTTGTTGCGCATTAACAGATAGTTGACATTCCGGATTCAAATTTGTGGGGGTACTCACTCGCACACTACTGTCATCTGCAGGCTGTTCACTTTCTGGAAACATCAACGCAGATATCTTCTGCAGCTCGCACTGGAGCACTTCCTGCACAGTTCTTCCACTGCCTCTGGCGATGGCCTTCAATTCTTCCAGGTACTCTTCAGTGATGTTTCCACACGTTTCAGAAGTGTACACACTACTCAGGCTGCGTACCTGGAACACAACATTAGCATCTAGTGTGCTTCTGATAGTTAAAGGCAGTGAGGATTCTAAATTATGCATGGCAGACTCGTGTGAGAATTCCACAATAGCACTGTGGTGATACTCTGACTTGGGATCGTCAATGATTACGTTGCGTTTGATGGACCCATATTTCATCAGGCAGTCTTCTATTTCTAAATCTGGGTCAGAAAGTGTTAAGCCACTTACAATGACTGCTTTCTGGACGGTAATGTTCTCACGTTTCACTATTTCCATATCTGCCTGTTTAACTGATTTCCTATAGAGCGAGGGGGGTTATTTTTCTTACTTTTCACTTAAGCTCTTTATTGTCTATTTGTGATTATCAAGTTTGAACTTTTACACTTTGCTGCAATTTTGCTCCTGGCTGGCTCTCGCCAAGTTTTGTATGTAGCGCGTGGCTCGTTTTCTAGATCTTATAAATTCCGATTATGGACCAGATTCAGAAGATTTTCGGGTCGACTCACTGAAGCAAAACTAGCAAAATATATATTAATAACAAATTCAAATGAACAAAATCACTCAAGACTACTGGACTGCAATTAATTATATAAGAAGTAAGTATATTTTTTCTCTTTGTTGGTTATCGGAATGATTTTAGAAATGAAATAAAATAAAACAATTAAATGACAGAAATATACAGTATTTCAATTAAATGACATGTACCAGAGAAACACAATCAGAATTTCCCAATGTCACTCTTCTAAATCTCAACCTCAATATTTCAATTTCAGATTCAACAGTTGTTGTCTCAATTGCAAAAATAAGAAATTAGAATGTTCATCAAAATGGAAACAGTTCAGTCCATGAAGAAGAAAAAAACTTGAATTCTTGTCTTCAGGAAAATCCAGGTAAATTGGAAAAATATACAATGTGTGTAGTTCTGTCCTACCCACTCAGAAACTTTGTTTCTCACAACACTTTTTACAGGTTTCCAGGGACGAAGTGATGGGATGGCTCGCCAGTCCAACCAAGGATAGGAAATCCACAGCAGGACAGAAATCACGGAATCGGAATCGGAACGGAACCTCAGCAGCAATTCAGGAACTCTCAACAGAGAATTAGATCAAAGAAAAGAAAAAAAATATACCAAAACAAAAAAACCCGGCCTTGAAAAACAAAGCCAAACACAATTATTAGATCTCATTCAAATAAACCTTTTTAAACAATCAATATGACTCTCTTCAATCATTTAAATACATATGCATGCTAATCACCATGTGCTCGATTAACACATTAATCTATATACAGAGCTAGCAAGCTAGCACCGCATGGCACACACTTCCCAATAGAGAAAAATACACAATCTCAACAAATAATACGTCTCTGCATTATTTAACGTAACTACATACAATCACATAGTATATTATAAAACACTTTCAACATTTTTTCATATTATTACCCATTTTACCAATGCATTTTTCACATTACTATTAAAAACAATATTCTCATTAGTCAAACACACTTCTCATAAAGAAAACAGTACTCACCAAGGAGAAATATGGATCAAGGAACAAAAGAAAAGCAATTTCCCAAAGGAAAGATTCGAAAATTTCTCCTCTCTCTTCAGTAACTTATAGTTTCTGCACGGCGCGCTCAATTTTCACGAGGCACTTTACACACGCGAGCTCTCTAAAGAACCAGTAACTCATAAATCTACTGTGCTTGTTAATAACTTACTGCTAAATTATCACAGTTTATTCTTTCTTAACTCACTCAATTGATTTAATATCACTCGTGTCGTTCACAATCTCTTATCTCCGGTCGCGTCTCAGCTTGATACCGATCTTTTTCTGGAAACTTTTTCTCAACTGAGGGCGGGGCTAACCTTTCACCTCACCAATCAAATTAATTCAGAAACATTTTTCTATTCTTTGAATTATTTATAATAAAATAATACAATTTATTTCTTATTCTTCTCTTACTATTAGTTTCATAGCGATATGAATAAACTAATACTAATTATAATTACTAGTGACCCAAATTAATGTACTGGGTTACACTCGCAATTCAGATTTTTTCTTCAATTATGAAATTTTTTATCAGAATTGCGAAAAAATACACTCACAATTCTGAGAAAAAAAGTCCGAATTGCGAGATGTAAACTCGCAATTGCGAGAGAAAAAAGTGGCAATTACCTTTTTCATTTTTTATTCTGTGGCGGAAACAAGCTTATGATAATAGCCTAATGATATTAAGATTTAAAATGACATATGACATCAGATATTACACAGCAATACCCAGCATTTCATAATTACTTCACTGTTATGACAAAAAAGTGTAACTCTTAAATACATTAATATTCTAAAATGAATGCTAAAATCGTGTTAAATTGGCACTTTCCAAAAATAGGATAAAATTTGGTATCCCATTACACTTTTATTAGACACCAATCCAAAGTTCTTTTTAACACATTTTAAAACACATCAAATCTCTCAAACATTTACATTTCAAACAGTTACTGTAAGAAAAAATATCAAAAAACGTATGGTGCACATGCTATCACCAACTACAAACAAACAATTTAGTCTCAAACTATTGAAACTCTACAAAGTGATAAACCCTGTTACAGTACTCACAACACAGTTAGCCGGTTTACCACAGTTAAATATTTTACTATTTAATTGTGATGTTCATTTAATGTAGAAAACATCTGAAAGGGTTTAAACTATGTCATGACATGAATGTTGATGTTTCAGGACCTATTTTTAACCTACAGTATTAATAGAAAGTGCCTATTAGAACAAAGACAAGCATGGACTTATTCTTATTCGCTGTAAACAACAGACTTCATCATCAAACTCACTTTTGGTCCTTACTCTGTAGGTTTGCATGGTATAGGCTAATATAATAATATACATTTTCAGATCATGAAAAACATTTAAACATATTCAATCTATCAATCTTTTCTTTCCATTGCATTGCAACATTATTTTCATGACAGCAAGTACATTTCCATTTCAATTCTCATTACGACATGGTGAAAAATCTCTGTCATTGCCATAATATATGCATACATGTAAACTTATAAAGTAAAGTATTTTTAACTTGTAAAGTTTTAACTATGGTAGAATTGATTTTATTTATGCTGATATTATTTTTATAATCAATAATTGTGAATAAATACCTTCTTGTTTTCTTATTATTCAAGGATGAAATATGACCTGGACATGTTATAATTTTACAATAACTCACAATACAAGGATTTACTGTAAAACCAGTGATTTCTGTGGCACATACCAAATCATAGCAACAATATGGCGGTTTTAGGTTAATAAATATTCTAGACTTTACGTTAAACTCTCTGGTCCAACAGCTGACACGAGTAAGATGGGCATTAGACTTTCCTCAGCTAGCCTAATTAAGTTGCAGATGAACACAGCAGATTAAATGACATGCCGGTCTGTGAATTACGCTGGACTTGTGTGATCTCTGATGGCAGTAATTTGGTTCTTCAAAGTCAGTCAGAGACCGAAGGCCCTTTTAAATGCTAATCTGAGCGCAGTTTAACAGTGAGCATACTGGGTCTCTATGGCAGCACTAAAGAGTGTGGCGGAGGGCAAGGCTTCCTCTCATTCATTTTTAAAACACCAGTCCCTTTTTATAAGAGTCAATCCAGTATAACTGAGCTCTTCCCTGAGGCAGTGATTAACAACATGGGGTCTAAATGTCACTAGACCACTAGTGAAAATGTTTCTATTTTGCATTTTTCGAAGTTAATACCAATTAAAAATCATTTATATTTCATAACAAATTATATTAGCAGCATAACAATTTGAGTATTAAACCTCAAAATATGATATTCGGTGCGTCTCCCTTTTGCTTTCATTTCAACAAGCTGTATGAACTTTGTGCAAACCTGAAGATCATGTTATTCTTCACGTGATATCAAGCATTATCATAATGATAATGTCATAAATTTGCTTTAGTAGATTTCATTAGTGATCTATATCAATAAGATGATCAAATAAATCATAATGATTCAGATCTTCATTGTGGTATAAGACATCTGATAGATATTACGGTTCAACAGGTTTGGTGTCTGTAAGATTTTAAGACAAACTCACTTCTGCTCACCAAGGTTGCATTTATTTGATCACATCAAAAACAGTAATATTGTGATATTTTATTTTAATATATTTTAAGTGTAATTTATTCCTGTAATGGCAAAGCTGAATTTTCAGCATCAATACTCCAGTCTTCAGTGTCACATGATCCTTCAGAAATCATTCTAATATGATGATTTGCTGCTCAAGAAACATTTCTTATTATTATCAATGTTGAAAACAGGTAATATTTTTGTGGAAACCACAATAAAAAAAAAAAATCATGATTCTTTGATGAATAGAAGTTTAAAAGAGCAGCATTACTTTTAATTTTTTTGTAACATTATAAATGTCCTTACTGTCACATTTGATCAGTTTAATGCATCCTTAAATATTATTTTCATAAAAAAAACTTATATATAAAATAAGTATTTTTCATAAAAAATATTTTTTTAAAGTATATATATATACACACACACACATACTTTTTTAATATTTATATCTCTTTTTGCATTGCATTCAAGAATCAAAGTCATTGTGTGACAATATACAATGGGCTTTAACCAGGCATTGACAATTGTGTCTGTGTTTTGGTCTCTAAAAATAGGGCTGATATGCGAATAGGCTCAGGTCGAGTTTCCACGTATTCAGAAATGTGCTGTCATGTTCTTAAAACTGGTTGGCTCCATTTTGTTCATGTTTCCCTTTGAGATCAAATCCCAGAGGCTGAAATATCTGGTGTATGTCAAGAGATCTCAGATTTTAAAGTGGCTGGCAATTATAGTAAGAAGTCAAGCAACAGGAAGGCCTACAAATCCTTCGCCACGTCCTGCGTCAGTAATTCATTTGTAACAAGGTTTCAAAACAAAACCCAGACAGCTCCGCTCGACAGTCGCCAGCCCCCTGTAACATTAGCACATCTGTTTGTGCTTTTGAATGACACGGCTTCTTAGTAACAACGACTGTCACAACACTGAGGGTCGTGCTCTTGACGGAGCGCAGAGTGTGAGCTTTTCCCAACAAGGTTGTGTTGTGATGACATCCCTGAGTGCATTTCCAGGAGTGATTTCAGTTGATAAGATGGAAAAAGGGAGCCCATGTCTGGTCTCAGATATCACTCCAGAGCACAGCTCGACGGCTCTTGTCCACGCTAACCACGTATTCGCCCGACAACGACCAGGCTACAGCGCTTATTGGAGCACTGCAAAAAGAATTAAATCTTAGAATTCAATTTAAAGGCAAAATTAAAGATATAATTCACCACATCCCACACACAAAAATCAGCAAAAGTGGAATTATAGACACAAAAAGCACCATAAAAGTGGTCCATACAACTAAATTATGGATTCCAATTATTCTAATGTCATCCTGAATACCAAGATACAGCTATGTGTGAGAAACAGACATAAATTTAAGTTAACGGGAGTGTCTATTTACACTTAGTGCAAATAGCCCGCCTTGTTGGCAGAGGCTATTTACACTAACTCCACCCACTGACGTCTGGTTGGGCAGACACATTTACAGAAGACGATGGATTGTCAACAGTAGCAATAGTGTAGGGGTAAGGCACATGACAGGAAGTTGTGACGCAAATCAACCCAAGTTCGAATCTGTCTTTTTCCGAACTCGCTCTACTCCCTTTTCCCATCACATATCAGATCGGAAACGCATTTACTTTCAATAAAAATGAAGAAAATGTTAGAAAAGTGGAAATTAAGTGTCTAACGGTTATTTAATAATAAAGTTGGGGGGGGGGGGGGGTCTTTATTGTCCCAATAAGGCGGCATCCATTTAATAATTTTAATAATTATGATCATTTACACTCTTATGTTATTATTGCATACCGTTTAATGTACAACACTGAGGTGCAAATAGTATCTGCCACTATTTATAAGTATAAATAGCATCTAACTACTATTTACACTTTTTGCAAAGAAAATACTGCAATTTTACAGTGTAAATAGATTCTATCGCTATTTTCACCTATTGTAAATAGCATATAGCTAAGAAAATGCTGCTATTTTCACTTAGTGTAAATATAATCTATTGCTACTTTCACTTAGTGTGAATATAGTTGTAATCGAAAGTATTCAACCCCCATTGCAAATCAGGTTTATTGGCACAATTTACAGACTTTCAGCTGTTTGCAAGGACCAAATCAAACAAAAGTAATTGAAATAGCTCAACACAACAAATGCTTCAAGTGGTTTCCCCAAATTCAACTGAAAATGCAACTTTTAATGACTTCTGCAGTCTCAAAAATTATTCAACCCCTTCATGTCAAGCATATTTAGTACTTAGCAGAACACCCTTTTGCTGTTATGACCTGCTGCAAACGAGATGTATAACCAGACACCGGCTTCTGGCAGCGTTTCTGACTAATCTTAGCCCATTCCTCATGAGCAATGGCCTCCAGTTCAGTAATATTCTTGGGTTTGCGTGTTGCAACCGCCTTCTTTAAATCCCACCAGAGATTTTCTATTAGGGCTGCACGATTAATCGCAATAAATCGCACGCGATTTGGCAAAGGCTGTGATTATTTTATGCGCAGCTTGTCAGTGGAGTGCGGCTGATTGCTAGTAAATACGCCAGAGGGCGCTCTCATGCAAACACGCTAAATATGGCCCGCCACAGAAGTACAATAATGCACATCATTTCAGGAAATCCCTATCGCTGTAGCTGAATAAACAGAAGATTGAAACGCTTTGATTAAACACTTATAAATACACGACTGCCTTATTCTGTGTAAGAAGGCACATCATCTCACAGAAGGATGCTCAACTGTCGTCATGAAGTGAGTTTGGAGTAAATGCATGTTATTAAATGTTGTCTGTTGTTGGACAAGAGGTTCATAAATGCTTCTCATGTTTTGGAAAGATGTTTGACGCGTGTTGTTTTTTCAAATGCAAGTTATAAGTGACTCAAACTCACAGTGCTTTCAGATGGAGCCGCGTTTACAGAGCCGTACATCAATGACAAGCTGCGCATAAAAAAAATAATCGCAGCCTTTGCGATTTTAAAATCGCAATAAGCCATCTCGATTTAAGTGCGATTACATGTAAATTGTGATTAATCGTTCAGCCCTATTTTCTATGGGGTTCAAGTCAGTACCTGATGGCCACTGATGGCCACAAACTTCCAGGACTTCTTCTGCAACCAAACCTTAGTGGAATTTAGGGTATGCTTGGGATCATTGTCCTGTTGGAACGTCCAATGCTTCTAAGCTTCAGCTTCCTCACTGACGGCATGACGTTTTCTCCTAGGGTTTCTTGATTCTTCAATAAATCCATCTTGCCTTCTACACGCTGCAGGTTTCCAGTGCTAGAGGATGCAAAGCAGCCCCAGAGCATCACCGAGCCCCACCATGCTTAACTGTAGGCAGTGTTATTTTCAGCATATGCTTCATTCTTCTTCCTCCAGACATACCGCTGATCCATAGAGCCGAAAAGTTCAAGTTTTGTTTCATCGCTCCACAGAACAGAATCCCAAAACCTCTGTGGCTTATTTATATGATTTTGAGCAAATTGGAGCCAAACTATGTTTCCAATGGTGTCTCTAGGAACATTTAGTGCCTTCGCTATCTTTTTGTATCCTGTTTCTTGTTTGTGAAGGGTGATGATATCTTCTCTTAACTTTTTGGACAATTCTTTTGACTTAGCCATATTTCTAACATGCAGTCAAACGTGACACTCAACAAACCTAGCCAGTTCAGATATTTCATGTGTTCTAGCTCAAGCACACCTGGTGCAACTAACGAAGCCCTTAATTAGTTGCATCAGGTGTGTTTGAGACAACAGCTGTTTTGCAGATGTGTGCTGTTATGAGGGATTCTATTCAGGGGGTTGAATCATTTTGAGATTGCAGAAGTCATTAAAGGTTGCATTTTCTATTGCTATTTAAACAGTGTAAATAGCAGCTATTGCTATTTTTACTTGGTGTAAATAGCATCTATCGCTAAGAAAATATGCTATTTTCACTTAGTGCAAATAGTCGCTACCAAAAATGTAAATTTGCTGAAAATCTTTCTTTAAAACCTGTCACACTTTAGGGTTCATTTAGTCATAATGACGGCTTATTTGAGTGACTTATAATAAATAACGAAGAAAAACTAATCTGAACGAATCTTGTACAGTGGTGTAACTCACTAAAATTTCACGTTCAAAAAAGGTCCACTGTCTATTGTCAATAGTGTAGCAATGTATAAAGCATAACTCACACTGAAGTCACTTTCAAACCAAGCAGCTTACTACTGGTCAGAACAGCAACGTCACATGACCAACTTGAACATGAGCAAAATCTGCATGGGTAACTTTTTCGCCTTAAATGCGTAGATACCAACTGAAATTACTGTAATTTGCCTGCGAAATTTTGCAGAGCAACGGGTAAATGTGACCGCACCTTAACTACTACGCATCGTTGGAAAACCCGTAATAACTTAGTTGAGCAATCGGCCTTCGAACCACATTGGTTCAACAGTATAGACCAGTCCTTAATGACATCAATTCTGCTAATTAATTGCTTTGAGATCGAATGTACTGTATATATAGAGTATGAATCCATTTATAATGTTTATAATGTATACACAGAATATAGAATGACATAGATTAGACTCATTGAACTATGTTGGTAATGACAGAACTTACATACAGAACATACTTTTTCAAAAAAAGTATTGTTGATTAGTTGACCATGGTGGCCCATCTCTGAGTTACCTGTGCATGTCTGGAAGCCGTTTTTCTAGGTTTCCTGTGTTCACATTCCATATGTACACGGCACCGTCCGCAGAGCCAGCTGCCAGGAAACTGCCATCCGGACTGAAATAGAGAGAAAAACCACAATTGTGACTGATGACTACAGACTGATACACATTACTCTGGAACTTATTCTCTCTTGCCGTATCAATCCCTCAGGCAAGTGATCTGATCAAATTCACTCAAATGTCAGGAACTTATACAAGACATATCTAAAGTTCTGTTCCTAAACCAAGTGAAAGACCTTCCAAGAATGCACTTTAAGGCATAGTAGCTCTTTTTATTTTATGCAAAAATTATGCTGCCTTCAAAGATACGTCGTTTTGGACAAATTAGACATGGCATTGTACATGGCATTGAGTGTGTGATCACAATGAAAAAAGAAAATAAGATGGGGAACGGAGTCTATGAGAATAGAGTCCAATGTTGAGTGTTTCAAATCAGTTGAGGCTCCATTTCAGACAGGATGCTGTCTTAGAAGATAGCTGCCTATGTAAGAGCCATAAACTGTAGCCAATAACCATCTGGACACAATTTACGAGTTTTTGTTTTTTGCTCTATTCCACAACACTGACTTCAAAAGGTACTGTAAGCGATTTCAGCTTCGCTAACTTCTGCTAGACTCCATTAGACCACCTTCTCTCCATAGGCCGCCCTCCGAAGACATGTCAGCCAACCAAGATCCAAGACAGTCTTGGATCCAAACAGAGGCAGGCTAGCAAATACAACCATAACATAGACAAGACCGGACAAATGAGAACTGAAAACACAGGAACTTACAGTATATACACAGATCAAACAAGGTAATTAATAAGGAACAGCTGAACAGAATAATGAAATTAAATCAGAAGCCATGGTGACAAACTCAGGTGGGAAAACAGCAAACAAAGTCCAAACATAACAGAACCGTGACAGTACGCCCCCTCCCAGAAAGGTACGACCTTGTGGCGACAGAAGAAGGAGGAGGCTCTGGTGAAGGAGGAGGCTCTGGTGAAGATGGGGACCCAGGAAAGGTGACAACTGAAGAAACCAGGCTGGTGTAGAAGGTGGGAGGAGACAGAGAGAAGACTGGCAGAATCCCAGAGCCCAGCCAGGATGGAAACCCATGGCGGCATCAAAAGAGGGAGGACACATGTCGCTAATTGATGGTGACAGAGTGGTGGTGGATGGTGATGAAGCTCCAGGCGCAGATAGAGAGCCGATGGAACCGGGCTACTCCGATGGTCCGAGAGAGCCCTGTGGAGCTGTAAGCCGATGGTCTCTGGTAGAGGAGAGGTAAGGAGGAGCCAAGGTGGAGGAGTCAGGGTGACGATCCGAGGTGGAGCGAAGGGATCAGCGACCTGAGGCAGAGCCAGGGGATCCACATACCGAGGAGTAGATAAGTAAGGGGGGTTTGATTTGGCACACTTGTTTCAGTTATTTAATTATTCACTTCATTTTATCACTGGAAATTACGCGTGCAAAATCTAAATCACTGTCCATCACTTTGTGAGCAATTATTGGTAAAGAAAAATTTTGGACACTATTGGACATATTTTCATTTTAAACCATGAAGGCAAGCCAGTGGATATCACAAAAGCAATGTGCAAACTTTGCTCTAGAGTTATGGCAATGAAGAAGTCTCAAACCCCAGTCATATTTAAAAATAATCCCAGGGAATTATCCTCTCCAAATTCAAAAAAACTGTCCATAGAGTCCATCAGAAACTCACTCACATTGGCGAGAGTTTGGGCAGGGTTCTAATCCATTCCCTCCATCTCCACTAAAACTCTCACGGCGATACACGATGTTGCTGAGTCACACATCTGGTCAAACTCACTGTGGTGCTTCAGCTCCATGGCAATGGTCGGCGCGGTCATCCTCACAGGCTCCTCCATCGCGGCAGGTGGAAAATCCCCATCTGCGGATGGCTCTGGCATCATCTCCATGCCTTGAGAGACTCTCCAGACAGCGTAGGATGACCTCCCTCCATGTTCTCTAGCACGAATAGTTAGCCCCAATCCAAATTAGTGACTTCAGGGTTCAGTCATCTAAGTTCACTCATTGGGCTAGTGTGCAAATGTGAATGGAACAATCCATGAATGAAAGTCCTCACTGGCGAGGGAAGTGAAAGCTGTAGCGTAGCCCATTTCTTTCATTTGGTGCGTTCTTCTGTCATGAACAGGCTATAGTAACACACTCAATGAAGAAGATAAATATCCAATACAGTCTTTAATAGTAACCACAGGTAAATCCAATCAGAGGCAGGCAAGCAAACACAACCATAACATTGATGAGACAGGACAAATGATTACTGAAAACAGGAATTTATATACACAGATCAACCAAGGTAATTAATAACGAACAGCTGAAAGAAATCAAATCAGTAACCATGGTTACAAACTCAGGCGGGAAAACGGCAAAGTGTAAACATAACAGAACCGTGACAGTATGATCAGATTTAACAGATTCATCATTCTTTGCACACTGCAAAATGTAACGTGCCAGATAACAAAATTACTTCATAGTAACAATTAAATTAATTTGTTTTAAGACGAAAATATTATGTCTGAATTAACCTGACCAAATCAGGATAAATCAACAAAAGTAATTTTTAAGGTCTAGAATAGCCTTAAGGTAACAACTGTAAATGTTTTCAGTATAGTTAGATATGCTATGTGCAACAATTAGTTTGAGGGAAATACACTGTTTCCTAACGGCAGTGGGCAGCCTAACAGAAAAGTGTTGGCCAATGGGGAAGATGTTGAGTTATATGCCTGGCACAAGGGAAAATGTTGCAGGGTGAAGATGTTGATGAATGATTAAGCGACCATTAAGTTCCTGCTTGTGGCTCTCGCTCCCCTTTCAAATGTTTATGCCAGATCTAGCCGTGAAAAAAAAGCCACAGAGCGTTCTGGCCTTACTGTCTCCATGGAAACAGTGTATATGTCTATGCAGGGAGGTGCTAAAAAGATTCATCTGTTAGACTCATCTCACATCATATGGAGCGTGTTGCATTTACTGTCTACCAATGCTGAGAAAATTGCAGGGTCACACTATGCATGAGGATAAGGGCTGCAAAAGCTCTAGGATTATAGAAAATACATCTGTAGTAATGTGTACTAAAATAATAGTAATGTGTTTTTTTTTAGGCTAGAAGAACACAACAACAAAAATGTTGGCAATGTAACCAAATCTACAGAGCAAAATAAGAAATCATATTTTGCATAAAGAATATGAATGTGAAATATAAAGTTAGATTCCAGATGTGGAAAAAAAATCCCAAGAAAAACTGATTTGTAGCTTCTGGAGGAGCTGCAAGCCAGTGTTATTTCACCTTGGCATAATTGAAGAACTAGCCATAATTCTGGAAACATATCCACCAATCAGAGAAGTCGCAGTTACCATGGATATAATTCAGGATAAAAACGCTCCATTGCAAGAGTCCACTCCTAAAACACTACAGTGTAACTGAATCTCCCTCTAAAACAACTTATATATTTGTGTATATATATATATATACACAAATAAAAAAAAACCTAACCCAGCCTGGACCACGAAACATAACAAACAGTGTTCCAGCCAATAACCAACAAAAATGATTTGGGGGTGGGGGTTGGGGGGTTAATGGACGTACACATGAAGGGGGGTGTGGGGAGTGGAGGAGAGAGAAGCATGAAGAGGGAAGTTAGCTAGAGGAGAGATGTCCTAGACAACGGCAACGACTAACGTTAGAATTATATTCTCTTGAATTTTGATTTGGCCGACACACGACCAAAGAGACGACGTTCTTATTAACAAATAGCAAAGAAGAGGGAAAAGGAGAAGGAACGCGTGAAGTCCCAAATTCATGACTTTTTCAGGAAGCACAGAAGGGAGGGGGAGGGGACGGGATGAGGAAGAGGGAGGGTCGAGCTAGCCTCCGTTTTGTTTGACCATACTTCGAACGTCAACAAGAAGTGACGTCACCCAACATCGTTTAGAACACCTTTAATTATTATTTTATTCATTCATTATTTTTCACTATTTTAGTATCACTGATATACTATTATTGTTTTAGTTAATATTTTGAATGACATTTTATTTTTCATATTTTCTGTTTTCATTTTAATGTTAAAGTTTTGGTGTGTTTTTTTTCATTTTATTAGCCGCCCTAAGGAAAATGCCTGATGCATAAGGTCATGAAGTAATTACAAGCACAAGCCATTTGGCCTTAAGGAACTGAATATCTGTGGAGAAATAATAATAAATGAAGATCTATTCTTCTTTTGTAACCAGTTGGTTCTTTTGTAAAAACTTCCTATAACACCCGATGTACTCGTTACATCATAAGAAGAATGACATCTACGCTAATGTTAGTCTTTCTGCTTGTTCCAAGGTTTACTGTAATCAGTTGGATCCGGGCCAAATCCAGATCAGATGGTGGACCTGCGCCTAGACACGACCACAACGCATGATGTAGTCAGCCGGATCCGGGCCGTATCCAGATCAGATGGTGGACCTGCGCCTAGACACGACCACAACGCATGATGTAATCAGCCGGATCCGGGCCGTATCCAGATCAGATGGCGGACCTGCGCCTAGACACGACCACAACATATGATGTAGTCAGCCGGATCCGGGCCGTATCCAGATCAGATGGTGGACCTGCGCCTAGACACGACCACAACGCATGATGTAATCAGCCGGATCCGGGCCGTATCCAGATCAGATGGCGGACCTGCGCCTAGACACGACCACAACATATGATGTAGTCAGCCGGATCCGGGCCGTATCCAGATCAGATGGTGGACCTGCGCCTAGACACGACCACACCGCATGATGTAGTCAGCCGGATCCGGGCCGTATCCAGATCAGATGGCGGACCTGCGCCTAGACACGACCACAACATATGATGTAGTCAGCCGGATCCGGGCCGTATCCAGATCAGATGGAGGACCTGTGCCTAGACACGACCACACCGCATGATGTAGTCAGCCGGATCCGGGCCGTATCCAGATCAGATGGAGGACCTGTGCCTAGACACGACCACAACATATGATGTAGTCAGCCGGATCCGGGCCGTACCCAGATCAGATGGCGGACCTGCGCCTAGACACGACCACACCGCATGATGTAGTCAGCCGGATCCGGGCCGTATCCAGATCAGATGGCGGACCTGCGCCTAGACACGACCACAACATATGATGTAGTCAGCCGGATCCGGGCCGTATCCAGATCAGATGGAGGACCTGCGCCTAGACACGACCACACCGCATGATGTAGTCAGCCGGATCCGGGCCGTATCCAGATCAGATGGTGGACCTGTGCCTAGACACGACCACAACGCATCCCTGAAGTATCAGCAGAGATTGTGTCAACTAGACTCTCCCCTGTGAAGGCCTCATCGACACGACAGCCATCGGCACTGATCCTCAACAAACCCGTCTCCATCCCGGCGTGACTCTGATCTTAAACCAGATGGAACTGGATAATATTCTGATTGTTCCAATCCAATCTGACTTCTGACCTGTAATGCTCCCTGAATCATGAGTGAATGAGTGAATACTCTCTACTTAAAGGTGTAAAATTTATTAGGCTGCATTGATTAGGTCAGCCGGAACCAGGAACATGTCCTATAACACCTGATGTACTCGTTACATCATAAAAAGAATGGCATCTACGCTAATTTTAGTCTTTCTGTTTATTCCGAGGTTAACTGTAATATCCAATTAACTGTAATATCCGAGGTTAACTGTCGTATCCAGATCAGATGGTGGACCTGTGCCTAGACACGACCACAAGGCATCCCTGAAGTATTAGCAGAGATTGTGTCAACTAGACTCTCCCCTGTGAAGGCCTCATCGACACGACAGCCATCAGCACTGATCCTCAACAAACCCGTCTCCATCCCGGCGTGACTCTGATCTTAAACCAGATGGAACTGGATAATATTCTGATTGTTCCAATCCAATCTGACTTCTGACCTGTAATGCTCCCTGAATCATGAGTGAATGAGTGAATACTCTCTACTTAAAGGTGTAAAATTTATTAGGCTGCATTGATTAGGTCAGCCGGAACCAGGAACATGTCCTATAACACCTGATGTACTCGTTACATCATAAAAAGAATGGCATCTACGCTAATTTTAGTCTTTCTGTTTATTCCGAGGTTAACTGTAATATCCAATTAACTGTAATATCCGAGGTAAACTTTCGTATCCAGATCAGATGGTGGACCTGTGCCTAGACACGACCACAAGGCATCCCTGAAGTATTAGCAGAGATTGTGTCAACTAGACTCTCCCCTGTAAAGGCCTCATCGACACGACAGCCATCGACACTGATCCTCAACAAACCCGTCCATACCGGCGTGAGTCTGATCTTCAACCAGATGGAACTGGATAATATTCTGAATGTTCCAATCTGACTTCTGACCTGTAATGCTGCTAGAACCATTATCATACACTGTTCGTTCGTTCATTCGTTCGTTCGTTGGCCAGAGGAGAACTGGCCCCCCGACTGAGCCTGGGTTCTCCCAAGGTTTTGTTTTCCATTCTGTCACCTGATGGGAGTTTTGGTTCCTTGCCACTGTCGCCTTTTTCGCCTTTCTTAACCGTTGTCGACATTGGCTTTTGGCTTGCTTAGTTGGGGACATTTAATTTAATATTCAACAGTATTACTGATCTGCCTGCATTGACACCATTATATGACAACTGAACTGAGTTGGACGATGACATCACGGTTTTCTCCATAGTGGCTGCTATATATATAAATTAACTAAATTAATAACTTTTCTTTCTTTCTTTTTTTTTTACAACAAAATTAATCATCACTGAACTTAAAGCAACACAAAGGAACTTTTCCTCTTCGGTCGCCCTACAGGTCGTAAATAATTTCGCCGCCCGCAGCCTACCGTCGCACGCACACTCGCTGTTTATCCAGCACCGGCTTTGGAATGAACGATGTCCACTGACAAGGTAGAGTATGTTGCATGATTTCATGAAAGTATGATGTATTGCGACATCAGAAACGAAGGAAAACTAAATAATTACTATTGTAACGCTTGACGTAAAGCAAGTCAAATTTGTAGTTTTCTTATGTCTCATTCGAACTACAGAAACGCGACCCGGTTTGGCAAACTTGCATAGTGTGGTTATAGCAGATATAGGGCTGCAAAGCGAATCCAGAAGTGCCTTTCACCCTGTTACGACTTGATGAACCACTGTTACGATTTTGGAAACATTATTTTAAGGTAAAAAATGTTCCTTAGTGTTGCTTTAAGCTGGACTGTTACGCTATTTTCTTCTGGAAACAAACCTTGTTGCATTATTGTCCTGTTATCTCTGTAAAGCTGCTTTGAAACAATCTGTATTGTAAAAAGCGCTATATAAATAAAGGTGACTTGACTTGACTTAAAGTTTTCTTGTGGAGGGTACTCTAGAGTTTAGGATGGTCTCAAAAACCTAGTTGTTAAGAGATCAAAGCATGTTGATCTCCCTCAGGGGCCAAACCCACAGTTTCCACATCTCAGGCCGGGGGTGATAAGGTTGAGGGAAGCTTCTGTCGTAAGTGTTTTACGACAATAAGGGCACAACCGTTTTTAACATTGAAAATAAAAAGAAATGTTTATTGAGCAGCAAATCAGCATATTAGAATGATTTCTGAAGGATCATGTGAGGACTGGAGTAATGATGCTGAAAATTCAGCTTTGCACCACAGAAATAAATTACAGTGCTATGCATAAGTTTAGACACCCATGCTAAAGTTGACTAAAAAGAGGAATAAAAAATCATCTTTTGGAAATTGAACTTAATGCCTTAATTTAAAAAAATTGGAAAAATCCAACCTTTAAGGACACCAATTTTCTTTGTGAATGAATAATGTATCGTAAATAAATAAATGTTCTTCCTTAAAATACAGGGTGCATAAGTCTGGACACCCCTATGTTAAATTCCCATAGAGGCAGGCAGATTTTTATTTTTAAAGGCCAGTTACTTCATGGATCCAGGATTCTATGCATCCTGATAAAGTTCCCTTGGCCTTTGGAATTAAAATAGCCCCACATCATCACATAGCCTTCACCATACCTAGAGATTGGCATGGAGTACTTTCCATAAGATCATCTCTCAATGCAAATCAAACCAGCTATTAGGCTAACTGAAATAAAACCATGCCAATCTCTAGGTATGGTGAAGGCTATGTGATGATGTGGGGCTATTTTAATTCCAAAGGCCAAGGGAACTTTATCAGGATGCATGGAATCCTGGATCCATGAAGTAACTGGCCTTTAAAAATAAAAATCTGCCTGCCTCTATGGGAATTTAACATAGGGGTGTCCAGACTTATGCACCCTGTATTTTAAGGAAGAACATTTATTTATTTACGATACATTATTCATTCCCAAAGAAAATTGGTGTCCTTAAAGGTTGGATTTTTCCAAAAAAAAATGTAATTAAGGCATTAAGGTCAATTTCCAAAAGATGATTTTTTATTCCTCTTTTTAGTCAACTTTAGCATGGGTGTCTAAACTTATGCATAGCACTGTACATTTAAAATTATTCAAACAGAAAACAGTTATTTTGAATAGTAATATTTCACAATATTACAGTTTTATTGTATTTTTTAATCAAATAACTGAGGCCTCGGTGAGCAGAAGAGACTTCTTTTTTTTACTAAACATAAAAAATATTACCCCAAATGTTTGAACCGTAGTGTACATAATATTATAATTAATATAATCTACACTCACCTAAAGGATTATTAGGAACACCATACTAATACTGTGTTTGACCCCCTTTCGCCTTCAGAACTGCCTTAATTTTACGTGGCATTGATTCAACAAGGTGCTGAAAGCATTCTTTAGAAATGTTGGCCCATATTGATAGGATAGCATCTTGCAGTTGATGGAGATTTGTGGGATGCACATCCAGGGCACGAAGCTCCCGTTCCACCACATCCCAAAGATGCTCTATTAGGTTGAGATCTGGTGACTGTGGGGGCCATTTTAGTACAGTGAACTCATTGTCATGTTCAAGAAACCAATTTGAAATGATTCGAGCTTTGTGACATGGTGCATTATCCTGCTGGAAGTAGCCATCAGAGGATGGGTACATGGTGGTCATAAAGGGATGGACATGGTCAGAAACAATGCTCAGGTAGGCCGTGGCATTTAAACGATGCCCAATTGGCACTAAGGGGCCTAAAGTGTGCAAAGAAAACATCCCCCACACCATTACACCACCACCACCAGCCTGCACAGTGGTAACAAGGCATGATGGATCCATGTTCTCATTCTGTTTACGCCAAATTCTGACTCTACCATCTGAATGTCTCAACAGAAATCGAGACTCATCAGACCAGGCAACATTTTTCCAGTCTTCAACCGTCCAATTTTGGTGAGCTCGTGCAAATTGTAGCCTCTTTTTCCTATTTGTAGTGGAGATGAGTGGTACCCGGTGGGTCTATAGCCCATTCGCCTCAAGGTTGTGCGTGTTGTGGCTTCACAAATGCTTTGCTGCATACCTCGGTTGTAACGAGTGGTTATTTCAGTCAAAGTTGCTCTTCTATCAGCTTGAATCAGTCGGCCCATTCTCCTCTGACCTCTAGCATCAACAAGGCATTTTCGCCCACAGGACTGCCGCATACTGGATGTTTTTCCCTTTTCACACCATTCTTTGTAAACCCTAGACATGGTTGTGCGTGAAAATCCCAGTAACTGAGCAGATTGTGAAATACTCAGACCGGCCCGTCTGGCACCAACAACCATGCCATGCTCAAAATTGCTTAAATCACCTTTCTTTCCCATTCTGACATTCAGTTTGGAGTTCAGGAGATTGTCTTGACCAGGACCACACCCCTAAATGCATTGAAGCAACTGCCATGTGATTGGTTGATTAGATAATTGCATTAATGAGAAATTGAACAGGTGTTCCTAATAATCCTTTGGGTGAGTGTATAATATAATTATATATTTTTCCTTAGACTACAGTAATCTTAAATAGGCTTAATTTTCATGTAAATATATTTTTATATTTTCATTTTGAGGTGAAATATCGCCTTCACAAGTTTTGTGAGATTCACTTGAAAATATTATGCAACAACACAGCCAGAATCATCCAGATTTTTACCTGAGAGAAAATAAGATTTGAGTCCTGCTGAAACTAGAAAGTGACAAGACTAAATCCATCTCACCAGCTATCTTTACTCAGAGGGTCAGAGTCTTTCTCCGTTCATTACGGTACCAGGATTGGATTTTCCATCTATGTGTAAATCCACATGACCTCTCCAATGACTAAGAAAAAAAGTACGGGTTGGTGTAGATGCCAGATAAGCTCGACAGCACAGTGGTACGTTTCAGGGGTTGTAAGCATCACAACGCATGCCATCTCGAATGAGACATACCTGTAGCACAGACATGTCCTATTACTGCGCATATTGATAGATGGTTAGCGACGGCTCATAGCGTCATTTTTGATATCACTCACCTGAAGATGGCCTTGGTGCTGTCACTTCCACATTTGAAGCCCTCTGCTCTGAAACAACGAAGACAAGCAAAAATAATAATTATTGAGTGTTCTGTAAATTGAACAATGAAACGAATAAAGCTCATTCAGCTTTATATACAGTAAACATACTTTTTAGATGCTTCCGGCCATGTTCTGTATATATAACTAGTATCCTCGTAATTGCATTTTGACTTGCTTTTAAACAAAGGATAACGCTGAAAGGACTGTGGCAGCCACAGCTGTATCAGGGTATTGAATATTCATGCCTTAAATAACCAATTAACTTAAATGAGTATTGTGAGTCTATTTCAAAGTAATTGCAGTGGCTTTAAAAGAAGGCAGTTTCTTATTCCAAAATTTAAAAAGATTAAAAAACATATTTTATTGTAAAGCTGAATCTGTATGTGTATTTAGAAGTCATCTGTCATATACAGTATACATATATAAAATAGCATATACACTACCATTGAAAAGAGGTAATATTATGAAATATTTTTATATATTTTAAAATGTAATTTAGTCCTGTAAGATCTGTGTTGTAAAAAGCGCTATATAAATAAAGGTGACTTGACTTATTCACTAACTGGTGGGGGTTTTATTTGCTCGCTACATGCAGGTTTAACTGTATTTGGGGCTCAGACAGTGTTAATTTTTAATTTTTTTTTTTTTTTTTTTATCAAATAAAATTCACAGCCACCTGTGCACAACCTCGTCTCAGATGTGTGTTTCTACCTGAAGGCCACCCTGTCGTTACTCTTTCTCAGGTCAACCAGCTGCAGGATGTCGTCCCGGGAGCAGCTGAGCAACTGCCTGTGGTTAGGGCAGAGGTCCAATGACGTCCCTATGCCCTGAAGAGGCACTTCCTGCGTGCAGGTCGCTGCCCTACGGAATACAGACATGGATTCATTTACCAAATTTCATTATATTTTAGTGCAACTTATAATTAAACCCGGTAAACATAACAATTAAATATATATTTTTAATTATATAAGTTTGCATAGCACTTGCAGAATATGCAAGATGTTAATAATATTAACAAAATAAGAGGTATAATAAAATGGCATGTTAATTTTTTTAATACTGTCCTGAACAAGCTGTTTCACAAAACATGTTTTGTAAAAATGTTAACACATAGTCCACAAGGCAAAATAATAACTCAATTTACACAAATAAATCATTTTCAAAGTTTACATACCCTTGACAAGTAACCCCGATCATCCAAATCAAACCTGAACTGTACTTTTATTTATTTTATTTTATTATTTCTGTGATTACTATTTGCTGTTTAACATGTTAAAAATAATTAATGTAATTAGAGCAGCATTTGTAAAGTAGCCGATGTCTTCAATTAAAAGCTGTTATATTTTTAATGTTCTGTAAGAGGCAGCCACCTTTTTATAGGGATGGAAAAATAGCGCAATCATTTCTGTGATTTCTATTTGCTTTTTAACACGTTAAGTATGTAACCCTCAGACGCGTTACGTCAGAACGGAACTGACGAATTGGGATCTCGCCTGAGAGCCCAATAATCGCCTGAGAGCCAATGCACATTAGTGTACAAGATTTGCATCACGCACCCTGCCCTGCACGTATATAAATACGGAAGCGCGTGCAATCGCACATTCAGGTTTTCACTGAGGAGCTGAGCTGATGACCTGGCCGCTCAGCGGTGGTGCAGCAATTGTGGCGACGGGACATAACGTCTCCTTTCGCTCCTTCAGGGAACAAGGGTTACATATGTAACTGAGACGTTCCCTTTCAGTCAGTTACATTCGACGTTATGTCAGAACAGAACTGACGAATTGGGATCCCTACCAAAGCGCCACCATTGCTGCCCCTTCCAGCGCTCCGCGTAAGCCACCTGATTCCCCTCCTCAGCTGTTTAGACAACTGCATTGAGCTGGTCTCTGCACCTGTATATCCTATACATTGCTCTCCTATAATATGTTATTTTATACATATGTTTAGATTAATGAATTTATATATTTACTGTTTGCACTTCTGGTCAGATGCTAACTGTGTTTCATTGGCTCTGTATTTGTACTCTGCACAATGACAATAAAGTTGAATCTGACCTACTGGGGTGGAAGATGGGACAGGGCTTAATGCAGAGAATTCCTTCAGACCCATTCAGTGAGACTATTGGTTAACACCGGAAAGCGTGCCTTTTCCAACGGGAAAGGAATTCTATCGAGACCACATCCTACCCGTAGGGAGGTGACATGTGGAAGTTACATATATGGACTGGCCATTAAGGCAGTGCTACATAATGAAGGTCTCTGAGGTAGCTCTGGCCTAGTTAGGGGGGAGTCAATACTGGCAGAGATGGCAGAGCGGGGTCTGCCAAGGAAAAGACACAGAGTCGCTGACAGGGGAGCCATACCGTGGAAGGATACACATACAGTGAGGAAAATAAGTATTTGAACACCCTGCTATTTTGCAAGTTCTCCCACTTGGAAATCATGGAGGGGTCTGAAATTGTCATCGTAGGTGCATGTCCACTGTGAGAGACATAATAAAAAATAAAAAAATCCAGAAATCACAATATATGATTTTTTAACTATTTATTTGTATGATACAGCTGCAAATAAGTATTTGAACACCTGTCTATCAGCTAGAATTCTGACCCTCAAAGATCTGTTAGTCTGCCTTTAAAATGTCCACCTCCACTCCATTTATTATCCTAAATTAGATGCACCTGTTTGAGGTCGTTAGCTGCATAAAGACACCTGTCCACCCCATACAATCAGTAAGAATCCAACTCTTCTGGCGTGGCCTAGCCAGTCTCCAGACCTAAACCCAATAGAGAATCTTTGGAGGGAGCTCAAACTCCGTGTTTCTCAGCGACAGCCCAGAAACCTGACTGATCTAGAGAAGATCTGTGTGGAGGAGTGGGCCAAAATCCCTCCTGCAGTGTGTGCAAACCTGGTGAAGAACTACAGGAAACGTTTGACCTCTGTAATTGCAAACAAAGGCTACTGTACCAAATATTAACATTGATTTTCTCAGGTGTTCAAATACTTATTTGCAGCTGTATCATACAAATAAATAGTTAAAAAATCATACATTGTGATTTCTGGATTTTTTTTTTTTAGATTATGTCTCTCACAGTGGACATGCACCTACGATGACAATTTCAGACCCCTCCATGATTTCTAAGTGGGAGAACTTGCAAAATAGCAGGGTGTTCAAATACTTATTTTCCTCACTGTATGTGATCGCCGCAGGGATCCCCCCGAGTTTACTGGCTACTTGAGGCAAGTATACGGGAGGACACTGGCTCTACACGATGATTATAAAATCTGGCAAACGTGTTGGGTGTCGCTCAACCCGCAGCTCTACATATATCTGTCAGCGATGGCTCGCCCCGGGTTTGGTACTGGGTCTGCTTCCTACAATGGAATGGTGGGAACCTTGGGCACGTATCCGGGCCGGGGTCTCGGGATAAAGTGAGAGTTGGCTGGCACAAATTCCAGGCACGATTTGTCAACCAAGAATGCCTGAAGGTTCCCTACCTTCTTCACAGCTCTGCTGACTGCAAAGGTTCGAAGGGCGCTCTCTGCAAGGTTGTTAGCACCAAGGAGAGGTCCCAAGAAGGTATAAGGTGAGGGCGGGAAGGATCTAGCCTCTCAGGAACCTGATGATCAGGTCATGCTTCCCCACAGATTTACCATCTACTGCATCATGATGTGCGGCAATAGCGGCAACATACACTTTCAGGGTGGAGAGAGACAGCCTTCGTTCCAACCGATGATGGTGTCGACTACCGCTGGGGGTTAGGGATGGGTATAGTTAAGGTTTTAACGGTATTACTACTCTTACGATACTGCTTATCGATCGGGTACTTAAACGGTATTCTTATCGGTTCTTTTTGTTATAAAAAAAATAAATATCTATGGCAAAAGAAAAGGTAATGCTTTAACAAAACGAATAAAGCATCTATTTGTAGCAGTGTGCAGGATTTATTTGTGTTTTATATACATAAGATAGGACACGATAAGCAAAAACAAATATACAAATTCTATATTTTTGTGTATATTTGATTGTTTAGATGCGCACATATAAAGTATAATATATAAAGTATACCCAAAGTATAATTTGCTTGTCTCGTTGCAGTCTGTTTCAGAGCGCGCGATACGTGTAAAGTGTAACCACTAACCATACGTTTGAATGTTTAGTTCTGTCTTCCATCGTCACTCATTAAGCAGAAGTCGTGTTGTGCGCGCTGTGGCTCCGCATGAGAGATATTTCTCTCTCTCTTCTGAACTACGAATAGCAAAAATGCATCACAGAAAAATGGTTTATTATTATTATTATATATAGAAATGCCTGGCGAGATAAAATTTGCAAGATAACGTCTTTATAGTAATAATAAATAGTAAGTGTATTCATTTCTCCAGTACCGACAGCAGAGCCGATAACGTCCGAGCTTATCGATACAACGGTCTTTCATAATTCAGCACTGGGGCCCGTTTAATACCGGGTTACGGTACACATCCCTACTAGGGGTAGGCCACCTAAGTCCTCCATGTCCCGTTCAGAAACCACACGTGGAGGTTCCAGAGGTCTGGACGCGGTATTTGTATTTAGTGCCATAGGGTGCCCCGTCTCTGAGAAAGCAGGTCCATCCTCAGAGGAATGCACCAGGGAGCGGCTGTTGCAAGGAGCATGAGTTCTGGGAATCATGTCCAGTTGGGCCAGCAGGGCGCAGACAGCAAGACCTGCTCTTCATCCTCCCTGACTTTGCACAATGTTTCTGCGAGTAGGCTCACTGGGGGAAATCGCATACTTGAGTAGGCCCCGGGGCCAGCTGTGTGCCAGTGCATCCGTGCTGAGGGTTTTACGGGTAAAACAACTGGCAGTGGGACGTGTACGGAGAGGCAAACAGGTCTACCTGTGTAGGACCAGTACATGCTTGCCTAGAAGCAGCTGTTTGAAGCGGCCCAGAGCAAGCCGTACTGCTAGCAACTCGAGGCAGTTGATGTGCCAATGCACCCAATGTGTCCAAACACCCAAAGCTGCATGCCCAATGAACGTACAACGAAGAAATCGAAATCGAGACATGAAAGTACACGTCCTTCAAGTTGATTGCTGCAAACCAATCTCGGGGACGAATGCATTCGAAAATGCGTTTCTGCATTAGAAATTTTGAACGGGAGCTTGAGAAGGGCCCAATTCAAAACTCGCACTGCCATTCTTGGGTACAATGAAGTAGGGGCTGTAGAACCCTGACTTCATATTGGCCGGAGGGACCGGCTCCATCGCATCCTTCTCCAGAAGGTCTGCAATTTCTGCCCGTAAGACAGGAGCATCCCTGTTCAGAACGGAGGGGATGTGAATGCCCCTAAACTTGGGGGGATGCCGGACAATCTGAATCACATGAGCCAGCGAGATGGGCTGGAGAGCGCTAGCCAGGCTCCCAGAGACCATACAAGTGGGATCAGAGGGGCAGGATCAGCTGCTCGGTGCTCGGCTCCGAAGCAAAAAGCTGAATGTGCGATTGCACACGCTTCCGTATTTATACCCGCGGAGTGGCGATGCAAATATCGCACGCCAATATGCTTTGGCTCGTTTAGTTTACACTCAAAAGTGATTAGGCTCTCAGACAAGAAACCAATTTGTCAGTTCCATTCTGACGTAACATTGAACGCGACTGACTGAAAGGGAACGCAATTAACGCAGCATCCGGGTTTTTGTTTTTTTTATTATTCATAAAGTAGCTCATTTCTTTTCACTTACTTACATTTGAATCAGCACAAAAAACATGGCATTTGTGTCTTTTAAAAGACACCACAGTGTTTCCTGTTTGGGAAAAGTGCCACTAGTTGTCATTATTGCCATCTGGCCTCATATTATTTGCGTACAAGCACCATGATGCTGAAGGCGCATCTGAAAGTCTGAAATCTGTCAACTGCGGCTCTCCATCGAGTTTAAGCAAACTGATGTCATGATAGTTTGTCTCATTACACTATGAGTGATGGACTTAATAAGACAAGAGAGGCGACTGCAGATGTGCAGCCCGAGGTCATAGTCTGCTCTTTCCTTTTATATTCTAACCAATTATCATTTGGACAAGGATGAGGAGAAAGATTTGGAATCTCAAGGCTTTTTAACATATAAGACATCTGGGGTGTTGCTCAGTAAACCAGAGGAGCCTCGTCTTTCTGAGCGCTTGCACAAGACAATGATTTGAATTTCAATAGCAGAGACAGGCATTAGTGTTTATTGCCTCTTAAAGCGGCATGTGATCTTGTGTGCATGCATATTATACAAGAGATGTTTAGTGAACACGTCTGTCATTAAATTGCCACTTGAAAGTAAATCTTCTCTCCAAAAGATTAAAAAAGGGTCAAAGCATTGCATGGAGAAAAACGCAAATGTCATAATATTGCACAAATCCCATTACAACAAGATGAGAGGAGAAACAATTATGTGGGCTGACAGTTGCTAGGAGACGAGCGAGCCGTCGGCTCCTTGGCAGCTGAAAGCTGTGGTTGCTGGGAGTGAATGAGAGATGTCAAGGACTGAGACATGGTGTAAATAATGGATCTTTTTCTACCTCTGTGGCGTCATCTATATTTGTACGTTTCGTGAATTACACTCGCGTGAGGCTTTGTGAGAGCACAACTTTGCTGGACTGACATCCTTGGTGCTATTATTTTACATCTCTTATCCAATCCGAGCAATCGAAACCCACTGAGATGCTGAATAACGAGGGTTATGCAACAAATGCTCTGTATTATTATTACAGGGTTGCTTCGACCGCTACAAGGTGATTTTCAAAGCAGCCTTGTTTAAGAAAACCCGACCAGCTCCAGTGTGACATAAGATTTATGCAACAACATTAATATTTAGTAGCGAATGATGTAAGCTGTTGTTACGGCATCACTGTAATGAATCAAAGACACCTGTTTGCTGTTGTTGTTTAAGTCAAGACACAACAAGGGTCAGATTTTAAATAATAGATATCGCCTTACCCAGTTGAATAATCACAGTACATTAAGACAATTTTTAAGTGTTACACATTTTCTGAAATGTTATGTTTAAAAAATGCACTAATTTGCATTCTTTTCCAGAACAAAAATCTGAACATTGGGAAAAGCCAGTTTCAAAATTCTAGTTGTAGTTTTTTTGTTTTTTTTTTTGAGGGATTTTGGATATCTCTTTTTATCACTTCATAAAGCGTGAAATTGTGTACACAGCCAGAATTTTGTTTTATCTCTGTGTTTTTAGGAATAATGTGTTATATAAATCAGGCTAATGATACATGAAGAAACCCCGCTACAAAAACCTTCAGAATATGGATATGAATAAAACTGGAAAGTCTGGTGAAAGTGAGTTCTGGCTCAGTGCAGGAGAAAAAAAAACTTTGAGTAAACCTTAAACTAAGAAATGTTTTGTAATATAAATCTACAGATGCAAAGTGATAAAGTGTAGTCAAATAAACACTTAAATATGTAAATATTTTCTTTCTACTCGTCTGACAATGACAGAATGGAAGCAAAATAGCCCAAAATAACCAGTGCATGAAAAAACTATTCTATTCTTGTGTGTATACAAGTAATATTTGTTGTTGTGGACAAGTTTGTCTCCTGTCATGTTTTGCATGTAATGTCTATGTTATGACTAGACGTCACGTCACTTTCAGAGTAGACCACTGATTATAATGAGCAATGTGGTTTTGTCATGTTGAGTCACAAAGTGCTGCTCGATTGCAGTGTTGATGTGCTTTTTGAGTCACAATATTATGGCGTTATGAGAAAGGGAGAGTGTATTTGTCACCAAAGATACACGTGTGCACAAATTTGTGCGTGAAATCTGCATACGAACATTTTCACGAATAAATCATGATTCACTAAAAACAAAAATGTATTCTAAATATAAGTATATACTGTAAGTATATAATTGAAAACGTGTGCAAAAAAAACTTATATTATAATATATTATATTACATTACATTAGATTATTTACAACGATTCGTTGAGGTTCTCGATTCTGATTGGCTGAGAGCCTTTTCCAGCCATGTGATATTCGACCTTGTATCACTCCGCTTGCAGCATTTCTCACAGCGAGTGTCATGGTGGACGAGCAAACCACCATCCTTTTACAAATACTACTGTTCTTGTGTCACAGAATGTAGTTTTAAGAGTTTTTAGGCGATAGAGCGATTTAGACCTCAGATATGCAATGCATTTGTAAGTTGCATCTTATTGTTTACAACCTTGTTTCGTTCTTTCAATATAAAAGTCTTTGCTACGGACTCACTCATAAAGACAGTCTTTGCTGCCATCTAACGGTGTGATAATGGACCTTTCACTGAAGTCGAAATCACAATCCCTACAGACCCTTTCTCATTACCACATACGGCATGCTATTTATATCAAATATCATTTATTGAAAAATAATATTTAAATAAACAATATTAGCCGTTATAAAAGTATAAGAAAAGTATAAGAAGAACAATAGGAAATAAACACAAGCAAATTAGTTCAGTCAAAAGTCCAAATGCAGCGCTAGTTATAGTACAGCCTTACAGCTATTGACTTGCTCTGGAACAAGATTAGATTAATAAGACCAAAAATTGCCCGTTTGATATACACCAAATCAATAATACTGTATCTCATGTTTAAACACTATCTACAGAAGAGCCAGAGGCATAGTCCCGAAAGACCGGCCGAGATGAAGCTGTTCTCTGCGGGTACATGAGCGTTGAGAGGGCGCTGACGGCCTGGAGCTCACGTCTCTGAAACCGTCTAAACAAATTGTCAAAAATGTGCTATATGTTTATATCGCTGTCATGTTCCGGAAATCCCCTTCAATGTTAAAAGGACGAAGACAAATCAATCGCTTTCCTCAGTGGACATTCAAATTGATTTTGTGATTATGAATAAAAGACTGACCTGAAGAATATCAGCTAGATGCAGATAAACGACCTCTCTTCATAATACTATACTCTACTCTACATTTACATTTACATTTATTCATTTAGCTGACGCTTTTATCCAAAGCGACTTACAATTGCTATATATGTCAGAGGTCGCACGCCTCTGGAGCAACTAGGGGTTAAGTGTCTTGCTCAGGGACACATTGGTGTCTCACAGTGGATTCGAACCCGGGTCTCTCACACCAAAGGCATGTGTCTTATCCATTGCGCCACTACCACCCATAATACAATAAGCTTCAATAAAGCAACTCAACGTTCCTTCGTTACTAGTTTCTAAAGTGACGTTTTAGAATTTGTAATGGAGGCTTGGGCTCAACAGTCAAACTGTCAACTTGAGATTTATATCTATGGTGGAAGGAGGTAGATCAGCACAAAAGAGGGTTTTTAAAGACACTCTGTGGTTGTTTATTATTTATTTACACACTTGTGCCGTCGAACTGTTGTATAAACGCAATATCACACTCGTAGCGATACGACTGTGAAGCAAACGTTCTTCAAGACACAATCACAGTCAATCAGAAAATACTGAGTGGGATTTTGGATCTATCCATCCATCCATCCATAATTAGAATTTTGGGGGTTGAATAATTTTGAATAATAAAACTTTACACTCTCAGAATCACTCAAATGTGTATTACTAAACTTTCTATAATAATTTACTGATGCCTTTGTTGAATTGGTTTCATAAAATCTGGTTGATTGCAACTGTATAAATATTACAGTTTACATAGATTTTTTGCATTATGAAAAGAAATTGAGATTTTTTTGCATCACGGTATGAAAACTGGGGAGGACAATCTGCTTGCTTATTACTTGTCATGAAAAAAAAAAAATGTAAACCATCAAAAAAATGTAAACCAACAAACAGGTTTCATTTTCCTTACACAAAATACAGTGTCTTATGATTTTGAACTGATATATGAACTGAACATAATTCTTAGAAGGTTTTGTGAGATTCATAGCATTGAAGGGATAGTTTTAATTATCTCATAATGCTAATATTTGGAACATTTTTTAATTATAAACCAAATATCGAACACATCCACCAGAGGGTTTACGAGTTTTCACTTGACGTAACATAAATGTGTTGTGAAGCTAGCCTGATAAGTGACAGCCCTCTGCACTTCCGCATCACTTATTGTGCAAGCCTCACAAAGTGCTTACGTTTGTACCAAGTGTAAACTCAACCATTTAGTGAACATGGCCTATAATGGTTTAAAACAAAAGTCTAAAACATTAGCACCTATGATTTGGCTTCAGCAGACATTGATTCATCCACTAGGGTCCTATGTCATGATGGCTGTATGTGCTTCTAGGAGCATGAACATTTGGGAACCCATTCACTTATATTATATGGACTCACAGAAATGGATTATAAAAAAAAAAAAAAAGTTAATCTGAAGAAAGAATATCATACATCTGGGATGCCGTGGTGGGATTTTCCTATGGACCATCCCTTTAAAGGACTATCATGTCTTTGACTGTCCTAAAAGCATCAAAGCATTTAGCCTAAAGACAAAATCACATCTGGAAAATGAATTCCATGCAGATCAACACGAATGCCTTTGAGCATCAACTGTCAACACGTGTGGAAGACGTTTCTGTCCATACGACTGGGCCTGTGGAGAAACCAATCTCACGCATTACCGCCAAAGCGTTAACAAGCCGTCTCTCGCCAGCGCTGACGCCACACACACCTGAGGCGTCACTCTTTTAGGTCATCGTCCTAGCCTGACATGTGGTGACGGACAGCGAGCACTGCCAGCTGAGTTCATTATTCACGTTTAATTGCACCAACTACTCTTGAGTCAGTCCTGGAAACCTGGACGGTTGCTGTGAAAAGCACTATAGTGATCAACACATTTATGATTTTTACATTGCTACAAAGCCATCAAACCACCGCTTGTTTAACAAATCCACCTTCAGCGATACATTTCAAAGGCCATTACTCTAGGACCAGAACAAATGTTAATAGCTGGTCTGTGTACACAAGCAGACTCAGACCCTCTTTACACATGGCATCAATATCCGTCTCAGGTGATCTGATAACAAGTGCTTATAACAGAATAATAACAAGTACACCACAGATGCTTTGTCGTCACATGCTTTACCTCCAAATGCACACTACCAGTCAAACGTTTTGGATCGGTAAGATTTTTTATGTTTTTAAAAGAAGTAAACGAGGCTGCTTTTATTTGATTAAAAATACAAAAAAACAAAAATAATAATAATTTTAATTAAAAATTTCAATTCAATTTAAAACAGCTGTTTTTTTTATGTGAATATATATAGAAAAGTGTAATTTATCACTGTGATCAAAGCTGAATTTTCAGCATCATTACTCCACCATTACTCACATGATCCTTCAGAAATCATTACAATATGATGATCTGATGGTCAAGAAACATTTCTCATTATTATCAATGTTGAAAACAGTTATTTACATTTATATTTCAGGATTCTTTGATGAATAGAAAATTCAAAAGAACAGCATTTATCCGAAATAGAATCTTTTGTAACATTAAACACTACCTTTCAAATATTTTATTTATTAAAATAAATCAATACTTTTATTCATTAAGGATAATTAAATTAAATTGATAAAATAATTAAACTGATCAAAAGTTACAGTAAAGACATTTATAATGTTACAAACGATTATATTCTTTCTATGAACTTTCTATTCATCAGAGAATCCTGAAAAAAAAAAATTACACAACTGTTTTCAACATTGATAATAATAATGAATGTTTTTTTGAGCATCAAACTATCATATTATAATGATTTCTGAAGGATCATGTGACACTGAAGACTGGAGTAATGATGCTGTAAATTCAGCTTTGAACACAGGAATAAATTACATATTAAAATAAATTAAAATAGAAAACAGTTATAATATTTAAAAAATATATATATTTATTTTATTTTTTTAATCAAATAAATGCAGCCTTGGTGAGCAGAAGAGACTTCTTTTAAAAACATAAAAAATCTGACCGATCCAAAACTTTTGACTGGTGGTGTAGTTTGAGAGATCCAAACACATGTATGAAGATGGATGTAATACCAGATGTACTGTAAACCGGGTAGAAAGTAAATCAGAACACTTGCTTATTCTGCCTTGCGCTCAAGGTTACATCCAATTTCTATGGAAGCTATAAAAATAAAAAGGTAACTATGAATTTTTCTCAACATTTTGACTTTTTTTTCTTGCAAATTATGAGTTTATGTCTCACAATTCTGACTTTTTTTCTCAGAATTCCGAGTGTAAACCTTCCAAATGAAAACATAAATAGCAAATTGTGAGTTTATGTCTCACAATTCTGACTTTTTTTCTCAGAATTCCGAGTGTAAACCTTCCAAATGAAAACATAAATATATTCCTAACCATATCCCTACCCCCTAAACCTAACCCTACCCATAAGTTATCCCTAAAATCAGAGGGAAATGATAGTGAATAACTCTGATGTAGAAGCACACAACCCTGGTTGTAAACCTAAAACTTGACATAAACTGTAAACTTGTCCCTCAAATCTGATTGGTTGATTGGAATGTTGTTCCAGGATCCAGGAACATGTTCTACTTGGTGAAATCACGTTCTCCGTGGCCATTTACACATGCTGTCAGTTTAAAAATCCATGTAGTGTGAACAAAGCCTTAGACAGCAAAAGCTCCACACTTCACACCAATAGTCAAAGTCTAGCTAAGTCAGACTAAACTGATTGTAACATTTCATAAGCATGTATTAATATCATGTTTGTATGGTGTCAGAAAGATGTGTGGGTAATGGGTGGTGTTGTAATTGCCCTGTTCTTACCTGCTGTCCCAAAACCGTATTTTTCTGTCATAATGGCTGCTGATGATAAGGTACTCGGAGCACACAACATCACTACAGAAAGACAAAACCTCAATGGTTTGTATGCCTGTAAGTAGTACAGAGAGAATTATGAAATTAGTAACTGACATGTTGACGATTTATTGCAGACAGATGCGAAAAGTCTCATTGTTAATGCATGAGCGATGTGTTGCATATTTCTACATACACGCTGCTCGCTGGAGGTCCCATATCTTGACGGTCCTGTCCGCACTGCCCGTGACCACCTGCCTCTGACTGTATTTAAATTTGGCTGCTGTCACTTTACGAGAATGACCCGTCAATGTGACCTACAACGACAGCAAAGCACTTATTAATGAGAGGTTGAACAGAATCTCCATGACATATTCCAGCCCAAACTAAAAGAAATAAATAAGAAATTCTATTATTTGTAGGACTTTTTTTTTTTTTTATCTAATGATTTATATTGTAATTAGAATGATTTATGAAGGATCATGTGACACTGAAGTAATTGGAATAAATTACAATTTATAATTTTTACAATTTTATCTGGACGCTAAGACATTTTCTTAAAGGTTATGATGTTTCTCATTGCTCTATCAAGACTCCAGATGTTGTGTTTCTTAAAATTTGTGAAAATAAAAACATAACATTAACAAAACATTATTATAGTCATATCTGACCCAGTTCTTAATGTTTCACTTCTTCATTTGTCTTCTCTAACGTCTCACTTTCTGTCACGCTAGTACATTTTCAGACACAGTTTTTATGGGACATATGAGTCATTCCTGTTATGCAGTACCTTTTGAACTTTGTACCTTATAAAACATATTATTTAAGTAAACATGTCTATGTAAGTGCATATCATATACCTCTATGATCACATAAATGTTATATTTCCTTAAAAGACCGAATACGATTTCCACCTTTAAAAATTGTGAGATTAGGCTAATATTGTATACAATATATAAAAAGTGTCAGAATGACACCCATCTAGACTGTTTGCCTCAAAAATCATGAGAGAAGCTGATTCCTCCCCATAAAACTCTCCCATGCACGCCTCACTGTCATGTAAAACACAAAGCAATCCGAGCAGGCACAGCAATACACATCTTTAAAATGGTTCATACTGGTCTGTCTCATCCGATGGTGCTCCAGAGTAATTCAGAGAGACAGACTAACCCACGGGAGGTTTGGGTGGGTAAGAGATGGGAAGCTCTGTTACCTTGGGAACGCTGTCCTCTAGCCTCCAAAATAGCGCTGACTTGTCATATGACGCAGCTAAAATCCGAGTGCCCTGATGGAAAAGCACAGTGACACATCCCACAATGCATTAGCGAAATAACCAACCACAGCATAATCAACTCAACAGCCTTACAGGAACAGTATCCTTAGATTGCTGACAAAGATCCTTCGAGGGCTCTTATAGTCCTAACAGCACATTGGTACATGCTAATTAACAATGACTCAGAGAAGACATCTGGAATGCTCTTCAGATCATCTAAAGCAGAGGTTTTTATCTTAAGAGCCGCTGATTGGTTCTTCCAAGCCGGAAGCGCATCCGATCGATTTGTCTTTTCCTATATGCAACCTTATTTATTCCCATTCCCATCCCCATCTCAGTGTAGGGCTGGGCGATATGGCCAAAAAAAAATGATCACGATAATTTTTCTATATCAGTCGATATCGATAATTATCACGATAAATGTCAAATCTTTATTTCTTTCAAGTTTAAAGGCAAATTTTTGCTCTTAAGTGAAAAGTTGTAGAAACCAGAGCATTAACTGTGATTTTAAACTACTCTTTATTGTCAGAACATATCATGACAAACACTTGCCAAACTGGTAAACATTTCACAAATCTGAGGTAGAACATTCTAACATTTGTCATTCTTCCTTAACAAAATAAATATCTTAATAGAAAAAAATATTTCTTAGTTTCTGCATGTGCTAATTTTTATTTGGTAAAATGTAATATTCTGACTGTTTGAGTTTTATTAAAATGAACCATTGGTCATCCAGTATCATGCATTTAGATCATGATAACCATAGAGAAAACCAGGCATAGCCTACAGCACCTCACCATCATGGCAAAATGTAACTTTATGGTTTCTATGGTATTTGTATGAAAAACAGTAGCCTAAATACATTATTAAATACTGTAATTATATTCCATTAGTCACTTAATACATTGTCTACATTAATAATATAATACAATTCAATATGTATATCCCACATTTCATGGTGCAGTTAATATTACTAGGCTAACGTTACAGTAAATCCATGGTAAATGATGGGGATTTGTAGACGGAAAAGCCTTCTGATTGTATCATTGCGCACAGTGTTTCTCCTGTTTGTCAGCGCGGTTTCATCTGCCTTTAAACTGGTTTAAATCACTGAGACATTTGTGTTATTCGCTGAATTCAAGCGCTTCTCACTGGATCTCGTGACCTTGACCGAGAGCGATCAGAGTAAACGCATCTGCTCTAGTGAGCTCGCGCTGCGCTGCCGTTTGGACTTTGAACCGAGTGGATTAATGGTCCGTGTGGCGCGCGGTTCAAATGAGTTTCGTTCCGCTTTTGGCGCATAAACATTATCGAACATTTATCGAACTCTTGATATCGTTTTATCGAGAAAAATTACATCGCGATAATTATCGTTATCGTTTTATCGCCCAGTCCTATCTCAGTGTTATGTGCATTGAGCATTCTCTTGTGCCCTCCTCCTCCTCCTCCTCCCCAGCACCACCTGTCTAGATCTGTTACAGGACTCTCCTCACTTTACGTTGCACCAGCATGTGTCCTAATCCCTGTAATTCTGAGCATGTTTCAGCAGTAAGCCTTCGCTCATGCCAGAAGCAGTGTTGCAGATCTAATTGCCTCTAATCTAACAACAAAATGCTAATAAAATCTATCAAATATGATTAACGCAATAGTTTACATTTCCACTTTCAATCACTCTCATTCTGCTTTCTAAAGCCTAATTTGAAAACATTCAAATGAATTGTGATTTTTTTTTTCTATTAAATGTCATAATCACATCTGAATATGGAAAATAAAAGATGTTTTCTTGTAGCTTCCTATTAAGTTTCAATAAAATGGGGTGTGTGGGGTGAATTCAATTACAGTAACAGTTGCACTACTTTTGCGCATGATATGGCAGAGCAAAAAGCTGCATCTTATCACAAGCTTGCGATCAGGTTAAACCAGGCACTAATTTGTGTGGTCAGTACTTGCATAAAAAAAACTAAATTGAAATAGTCGATCACAAATGTTCAGTCTTATTGAGTCTTATTCAATTGATTTGTGTGTTTTGTAGCAGTTCAGCTTTGCAACCAATCACAGACATGGCCGTTTAAAGGGATACTTCACCTCTGGGAAGATGAATGTGTATTTAAAATAGGTCATTTATGTAGAAGAAATGTGAAGACATTTTTTAATTTGGAGCTTTCTAGACTGAGAAAAGCCAGAAAATGTATTTTTGGCTTATGTGGATGAAAGACAACAACTCCCAGAATGCACTTGCTTCGCTGCCCTAGGAGGCCACGCCTACCGGTAAGAGTGCGCAGATGAAAACAAGGTTAGGCTACCAGTGAGTCTCCGTGACGAGTCTGCCTGGGATTTCGGGATCGCCCAAAATGTCCGGGATTCGGCTTTTGCGTTCTACAGTCGCCATTCATTATGTATACTGTGGTGAGCAGGACGAGGCTGACGGCCGCGGGAGAACGGCGCGAGGCCGGTGGCGTCGTTACTGAGACGCGCCGGTCTCTTAACGGAGGTGCGGGAATTTTCTTAGCAATGTTAAAACGTACATCAACCGATCACTTGTTTAGCGTTCATGTAAACACTACATTCAGATTCACCAATCGGAATGAATTCCGTTAGATTGAAACATGAGGTGGTGCATGTAAACAATGAATGGCGACCGCAGAAAGCAAAAGCCGAATCCCGGACATTTTGAACGATCCTCGCCCGCCGGACATGTCCGGGAAAAGGAGGATGGTTACCCATACTTATTCAGCTTTCTCCTACTATTCAGCTTTCTCCACAGAACAAGAGCCTGCTAGCTTAGCTTCCAAAGAAAGACGGCTGACTGTGTGTACATTCTGTGAGTGAGATCCCATCCCACCCTGTATGGGCGGGCTGAAAACATGCGGAACAACGCCATCTACTGGCTGTAGTCTTTAGCCTCTAGCCAGAAAATCCTCCGATGACGCAAAATGACGATTTTTGCGTCATCGGAGGATTTTTTTCAGACAAAAAATACATAAATCTCTCCTCTCAGGGGGATATGAGGGTGGAAAGCACGGTAATTCGAAAATACTACAGGTTTTCTACTAATACAAAGCTTAATGCTAAATCCTGAAGTATCCCTTTAAATGAGTTAATCACAGCTACCGGTCCTAATGAGCGAATCTGAATCAGTTTTTGAATCGGACACATGTTTTCTTTTCCAGTGTGCATGGAAATGGTTGCTGCAAAAACTAAAGCAAAATTCATGCAATCAATGTAACACAACTTATTACATGGCTTGGTTGAATTCTAATGTAGAATGTGGTGTGTTATTTCTTGATAACAGTATAACACATCGTTGCCATGAAAAACAGAGCGTTGCTATGGACGCAGGACTCTAACCGTAGAGATGGAACGGACTATTTTCTTTAGCGGAAGCAATACAATCGTTTTTTAAATCAATAAACTCCTTTTTAAATCAATATTTTGTGTCAAATTATTGATTTATTTGGTATGTAGCCATGTAATAAGTGGGATAATGTAGGGCGAGGCGGTTGTTATAGCGAATACAACCCAGACAGGCTGAAGGGGTTGTATTATCCCTTACATATATACTGTACTTCAAGCAAGCGAGTGTGGCAAACTCGAACGCTAACATTATAATCAACAAAGCGTAGATAACTTGTAAGCTTGTGCTGGACTGGAGGATTCGTACTGGAAACTGTGTAAACCTGCAGGGACTGACAGCTTCAGTGATTGTAAAGGGGGCCACTCTTGTACTGTGTCTTGTTAAGGCCAAAGTATACAATTTGTTTCACATGTACGCTAGTGTATACGTACAGTTGAACGTGTAACCTTTCAAAGCATACTCCATTTCACAGAGTGCGCAAAACACAGGCGGTCGACATGCGCTCTAGAAAGTTTGATCTTTGTCAAGTGTCTACGCTATTTTTCTCCAGAAGTTGAGACTGAAAAATGTATTTGTATTCTTTTAAACTAAAGTTGCGGATATCTCATAAACCTTCTCACACAAGCGCTAGTCAATGTGGGTGTCTGTTGTTTTTGCAGTATTTTGTTGTTGTTCCTGTTCTGTCTCTTGAGTTCAGTAACAACAGCCCCGGCCAGTGTTGCCACCTTGTGGAACAAACTGATTTGTGCAAAACAAATTCAATGCGCACGTGCGACCTACTGGTGACGAAATTCTGTGTATAATTCATTTAAACAAAATTGTGTGTGTGTGTGTGTGTGTTTGTACCGTAGGGTCGAACTCAATGCTGGTGATGCCCTCATTACTTCCATCTAACGTCCCTCTGTTCTGAAGAGTACCTGTGTAAACAAAACACTGCACTGTGTTACATCAGGCCTGGGAATATTCACTAAATCCTGTTGTGTGTCTATTGACTGCATAATAGAGCTCATCACATGAGATCATGGTTTATCCACACACAGTGATGCTTGCCCATGCGAAATGTGCTGACATGATGGTGGGGTGTTTTGGGTGTTTGCCAGGGCTTTTCTCTGTGGTTACTAAAGTGCTTGGAGTGGTTTTTATTGTGCTGCATTGTGACATTCTGGTCTCCGCAAAAAGTGATTTTCTTACTCATCATTTTAGTCATTTTTTTTATTTCAAATATCCACAAATATAAAAATAACCTTAAAGGATAATTCCGGTATTTAGCACTTTGAGTCTCTTTTCTGGTTTGTTTTGGATGAACTAGAGTGGTAGACACAGAAATGTTGACGATGGGTCCTGTCTCGACTTTTCGCCTTCGGAGTGGCTGGCTATGGGCATGCACGAACATGTCCTTAAAACAACCCTTAACGTTCGTTTTCAAAACTGTGCAACTCACCGAGTGGTTAGTGGTGTTCGTCGATGATTAAAAACAAATATATCGGCACAATGTGTGATTTCAATCCGTGTTGTTTGCTTTAGTGGAACAATTTTTTCAGATACCTCACAACCGCTTATAAACTTCCGCTCGATTTTTGAGTCTGAAGCGCAGTAATATCAACGAGCAATGAGTCCTCCAACAGAAATCAATGGGATTTTACAAAATGCCAAATAAAACACGACAGAAACTGTATTTCGCTACTCTACTTGTTTTGGAACATCAACGAACACCACTAACCACTCGGTGAGTTGCACAGTTTTGAAAACGAACGTTAATGGTTGTTTTAAGGACATGTTCGTGCATGCCCACTCTGAAGCGGTCAAAGGCGATTCTATACGAGTCAAAAAGTCAAGACAGGACCCATCGTCAACATTTCTGTGTCCACCACTCTAGTTCATCCAAAACAAACCAGAAAAGAGACTCAAAGTGCTAAATACCAGAATTATCCTTTAATTCAAATGCAAAAAAAAATCTTAACCCATTGGCAGATATTTTTTCTTGTTTTAAGAACAAATCTCACTCAATTTTGATACATTTCTCAGAAAACAAGACTTCTTATCTTGTAGTCTCGAGTTAATGTATGTTTAGATATTGTGCTGACACCTGCTGGTGGTCACAGGCAGTCACATGTACTGACTAAATCATTTAGCATCACTTGACGTGGTTCTTTATTATCTATCTGAACTCTATCCCCTGGTTTCACAGACAGAGCTTAAGACTAGTCCTAGACTAAAATGTAAGTCTGAGCTGTTTCCACTGAAATAAACTTGCACTGACTGATCTTAAAAATATATCAGTGCCTTTTTAGTTTTAAGATGCACATCGGTAATGTTTTTTTCTAAGCATGTTTATAAAAATTACTTAAAGGGTTCATATAATGGTACATGCACTTTTACAAGTTGATTGCACTGAAATGTCTGTTGGCAGTGCCTGTACACAACCATCCTATCATGATAAAAATCCATCCAGTGGTTTTGTTTTAATCTCCTTATATGTTTGACCATCTCTGAAATCAAGCCGTTCGATATTGTGACGTCATAAGATCGTACGCCCCTCCCGCGATTGTGATTGACAGCCGTGTTTCAACACAAGACCCGCCCTGAGCAAGCTGTGACAGCCGTCGTCATAGTAGTCCGCCATTGTTGATATGCTGGAGTAGAATGGCGTCTAAGCGATTGTGGTGTTCTGTTCTTAGATGTAATAAGGAACACAGCAGTCATTTGGATGTTCCTAAATCCGAGCCGTTGAAGAAGCAGTGGCTGAGTTTTGTTTTTGAAGCGATATGCCCAAAGGATTGACGCGGGGATTCCCTCACGGGGATTCCCCACGATTGTCTGTCAGCTTCACAAACGAAAAAAACGGATCGGTACCAACGTGTTCCTGCTGAACCTCCAGAAGATGTGAGTGTAATGTTTTATTAACCTTTATATTAGTATTTATATTAATCTTTGCGAAATTTGCAAACCTTGCTGCAGGCTTCACGATGAATGCATCTAAGGTTTACACTCAGGGTACATTACGGCATGTTTTCTATGTACGACGTTCTCAATATAATTCATAATCCCACGTTTATAACGAATAACACGTGGTTATTGTGTTAGATACGGTCAGAGAATGTCTAATACGGTGTACCCACAGAACAGAGGGGCGGGGTGAGCAAAGCTCATTATCATTTAAAGACACATGCACTGAAACGGCGTGCTGAAAACAGAGCTGTTTTTGACCAGGTAAAATTTGTGTTTTCTTACAATACTAATGAGAATTTTTAATTAAAGTATATTACAAACTTTTAATTTAGACCCTAAAGAATCATATTAGCTTGTACAAAAATGGCATTATATGACCCCTTTAAATGTCCTAATTGATCTATGGTCTAATCCTGGCTTAGTCTAAGCCCTGTCTGTGAAACCGGGCCTATATGTCTATAGTATATATATGGCTAAAGCTGACAATGAAACAGATCAGTTTTGTGATGTACCTGCTTCAATGTCCCACAGTTTGATGACTCTGTCAGTCCCTCCTGTAGCCAACAGGTTTGAACTGGTGCTGAACCGCACGGCGTTGATTCCCAGCTCATGAGCATCCTGAAACCACAAAACATACATTCATTTCTGATTCTTTACATTCACATGTATGTATTAGACAATGCATGTATGTATTATACATTTACATGTATTAGACATGTATTACATGTATTAGACATTTTTTAATACAGAGGAACATAGCATTTAGGTATACATTTAATCAGTTCATGCATTGAGTGTTAGAATCTTTTAAACACCCCTAGCAAATTCCCAAAACTGCCTAGCAACCACCCAGAATCCCCTATCCTGTAATGCAATCGAACCCATGACCTTGGCGTTGAGAGCACTATATTCTACTTTTTGAGCTACCCGAACACTTTTATGCCGCTTACTTTAATTACAATAAAAAAAAAAACTGTTTTCTATTTAAATTCATTTTAAAAGTCATTTATTCTTGTGATCAAAGCTGTATTTTCCGCATATCAGCAAATCCCAATATTATAATTATTTCTGAAGGATCATGTGACACTGAAGACTGGAGTAATGATGCTGAAAATTCACCTTTGACATCACAGGAATAATTTAATAAATATATCTTTTTTAAATATTCGAATAGAAAACACTAATTTTAAATGTTTATAATATTTCACAATAGTACTGTTTTTTTCCTGTATTTTGGATCAAATAAATGCAGCCTTCGTGAGCATAAGAGACTTCTTTCAAAAACATAAAAATGCCAAAAAACAAACCACAAAATGATAAACTTATGACCGGTAAGCCTGAGTACCCCTGCTCACAGCTTTCAGCCTGGACAGACAGATTATTGGATAAAAAGTGAGTGAAAACTTATCGTGTCAGACCTGCTGTCAGAAGCTTTAGGAAAATGATTACAGTATGCAGATAACATGGTGTTTACATGGCACCTCAAGGTATAATCTTGTTGTTAAAAAAAAAACATTCTTTTAACATGGTACAAGTCCAAATACCAAGGTACAACAATGGTAGTTTTTGTTTAAGAGCTGTCATGCTCAATGTTATATTCGTACAGTCACTTATGTGAGACTGAAGAAGGGGAAGAAACTTTGCTAAGGTGTGAAAATGATAACAGCAAGCAGTGTATAACTTTACACTCAAGGGGAAATTAAAACAGCGGGCAATAAGCACTGCAACATTTTGCCATCAAGAAGAAATTTCTTGAAGAAAAAAATGCTGAAATGACAGGAAATAGTATTTAAATTCCGACGTGCCAACAACCAAAAGATCAACAGGAAATGCAAATGAGTAATTGTGACACATGTCCATTTAAGGAAGTGGAAACTCCTCTCCATGCCACAACTAGGGCTGGTTCCTGCTGTCAGCCATTCAAATGAAAATGGGTGTCTGCACATGACAGAGCTGCAGTGTCCCACAGAAAGACACTGTTTCACAGCGACACACAGACGCTTTGTTCCACAGCCTCATCATCCACAGACCACCAGCTACCACTATAGCGGATGTGCTTGTAAAATATCGTCCCTTACATGCTATGACCCCTTTAAGAACCATTAGGTTAATATTATTGTCCATTTAAATATCATCACTCCATCCACTAGTCCATCTACACAACTGTTTCCTTATCATTTTTACAAGGTTCCTACTTGTTTTATAGCCCAAAAGGACCATTACATCTACATGTAATATAACAGCACAAAGTATGTGAGAAACATGTTTTGTTGTTGATCATGTTCACGCACCAGTGTATAAATCGCCTTGGTTGGGACTCTGGCAACCAGACAGACTCCTAATGGGATAAAGAGATCTTCCTCTGACCTGCAGACTGATTTACCTCTGATCTTCCTCCTGGACACACAAACAACAGAAAAAACATCCATAATACTGATAAATAGTACATCTTATATATATATATATATATATAACACTTATCTGGCCAAAACATTCATTTGGAGTTCGTTTCGGGAGTTCGAAAAGCTGGTAAGCACCTTTGAACTATCATTGGTCCGTGGCGATTATGTAATAGGTAATAGGCTCAGAGGCCCCGCCTTCTTTAAGGTGGAAATCTTCATTTCTCTGTTCAGTCTGTCGAGGTCAGATGCGAGCAAAAACATGAACACTAGAGAGCCGCTTTATGGGAGAGACTGAAAAACTAACTGAAAACAGTCTGTGCATGTTTAATACTCTAAAATTGTATAAAGTTGTGTCTGTCGGGAGTCTTAAGGTAACAGTCTCTTGCTGCAAAGGTATTTCAAACTTGTTTTTTTACCCCTAAGCAAAGAACCAAAAAAGAACTTCGCCTAGTGTATTTAATGACTTTAAAGTTGAGGTCACATTAGTGAAATTTCACAGGCAAAAAAAAAAGTAACTTGAATCTTCGTGGGGAAATCTTTCACAATCGCATGGAATTCTATTGATTTGACTTTTTTAATAAGTAATATGCACTTTTTAGTTTAGCAATATCCAGGTGCAGACAGAATCTGAAGACTTTTTTGCCCTATTTTGAGGATTCTGTATTATATTTCCATATGGAACTGAGAGTACAACACTGTTATTGGCAGTTAAAAGCTTCAAGTTAATTTAGCTATTAAAAACCAGTCCATTATGTTGCTTGATACTGGTGTTTGTTATCATATTTTAATGTATTAACATAATCATAAACACAGTAATATGTAACGCAAACAGTTTTACCATTTACTGCACTTTGTTATTCTTCTAGTTATTTACATGCTAATGAACCCAAAGTCTTGCATATTCACAGAAAATAACATTTTGTGTTGCAAAATAAGGTGGATAGTAACATAATAATTTAATAGTAACTAATGCTGCCTTCACGTGCTATCGGAATCATCTTACGCGAGTCAGAAATTGGACACTGTTGCCCTCTCAAGTCGTATTTACAACTGGGAAACTTGGAGATAATTTTGATACCCAAGTTCCAGAGTTGGGCAGGCCATAAACATGGAAGAGTATTCTTTTTTTTTCACAAAATGAAATCGCCTTATCGTTAAAGTAGCGCATATTTACATATATGAATAATCATTTGAAGCATATTATGTGTTTTATACACGGCAAAAATACCCCTGTTTGACCCAAATTCCAGAATTGTTAGCAAGCTTCCCACTTTGGCTTTTATCAGATTTCCCTAATAAATAAGCAAGAATAAACCTGGGATCTTCCATCATACCTATTCTTTCCGATAACAAAACTCTTGAAGTTATCTGTTTCACTTGAAGCACGACTTCAGAAGTGGGAAGTAGGATATTTCCGATAGCATGTGAAGGCAGCATAATTACTGCAAAGCATAATAATAACGTTTCTCATAAAGCAACGTACAGTAGTAATAATAATGTTTCCCATACAAACAACGGCTATGGAGATAGAATGGATGTGACACTCTGTCAAATTAAAATGAAATATTATTGTATTTATTCCATTTTAAATATTTATCATATCACCGTAAAGTTGCCAAGAGATGTGATCACATGGTGCAAGTGCCTATGATCAAGATGTATGAACTAGTTTAAGGAGTTTATTCAAATCATATTTATATATTTACCATATTTTAAGTTCAGGTTAACTTTCCAAGCATTCATTTTTGGTGTGCTTTAAAAAAAAATCATATTCAACTTTTTTTTGTATTTATCTGTGTTCTAGGTGTATATGTTTCTGTGTACTTGTCTGAAGCCTTTTGTTTTTACACTAACTTGCTTAGTTTGTCTTCTGACTACTTTTAAACGTAACATTCCCCAGCACTCCCAACTTGTGCTATACAGTGATACATCAGCGCTTTAAGGGCTTTTACTAAAAACTTACTCGAAGAGTCCTTTGATGGAGCTGAAGATGCGTGGGGACGTAGCTGAAGCAGACCTGAGGAAAAATGTCAAATTCTGTACAATCTGAACAATTTGAAGAACTGAGATGGAAGATCGAGAAATCACTGTAATAATTATGCATAAATGCCACTACTGTTACCTGAAAAGTGGTCCATGGGATCTCTTGACTCTCTCTGCAGTTTCACATTTGGGGGATGATGGTTCGGAGGGTGACACATTTCCAGACTCTCTGACAGGCGAAAGCAAAACCATTAATGAAAACTCTCGGAATAAAATCAAACAATTCATGATGATCCATATGTTAACTTTATAATGTTGTTTATGCTGCCCACATATGATTAGATTAGATTAGATTCAACTTTATTGTCATTACACAAGTACAGGTACAAGGCAACGAAATGCAGTTTAGGTCTAACCAGAAGTGCAATAGCAGCAAGTGCAGGATATACAGTGGTTCATAAGTGCAGAACATGGATATGTACTGAATAAATATAGAGTTGAATACTATTATAAACAAAAATTTACAGATAGATTGTCCTATGAATATAATATACAGATAACTATTACTGTGAACAGAATTTACAGCTAGATATGTACTGAATATAATAATATACAGATGGCTATTACTATAAACAGAATGTTTACAGATAGATATGCACATATTCATCTAAAAATCACTTACTCACCCTCATGTCATTCCAAACCAACATAACTTTCTTTCTTTTGTGAAACACAAAGACATAAATGACAATGCATTCTTTAACATTTCTCCTGTTTCGTGCTTAACAGAAGAAGAAAGTTCTAAGGGTTTTGGATCGACATGAAGTCAGATTTACGCTGCAGTGTCACTTTATACAGTTGTTACTTACTCATTAATATTCACATTCTTACTGGCAGCCATCTGAATCTCTTTGTGAATACTGGCCTCTCTGGCTCTAAGAAAGAAGAGGAAATGTGATCAAGAAGGATGTGGTGTTTATGGAATGGGCAAAATTTGCTCTCAAGATTTAGGAAAAAGGAACATACACAAATTAGCTGCCGACAGAAAAGCACAGCAGCAGAGAGAGTGTGCTCAGTGGACTTTGAAATATGGCCTTTGTTTAACAAAACACCAATTCATTAACTACATTAACCCTCTTCCAAGCCATTGATTTTCAACAAATAATGTTTCTACTGTTGTATGACATGGCCTTGGTGTCGCTTATTCCTTGCTGACAGATGTTGCGTACAGTACAATGACCTCAGAACTTATTTGGACACTTTTCAGAATGTAGTACTTTTAGCTCCCACATTGTAACAAAGGCCTGGTTTCGCAGACGAGGCTGTTAAATTAGGACCTTTATGTAGCTTTTATAAATGTGCCTTAGAAAAAAAAACATTATTGGTTTGCATTTTGAGAATAAACAATGGCATAGACATATTTTAAGATATTTCAGTGCAAGTTGCTTTCAGTTAAGACAGCTCAAACTGGGACTAGGCTTAAAACTGGGAGCTGAAGTCTCAATCTTATGCTATTTTGGATTTAACATGTCATGTAGTGTGAGTGTAAAAGTTGTAAAAGTTGTAAAAGATCAAAGTGCACAATAAATGGAGTTATTGAGTTGTTAGAAGGCGCTGAGGACTCTGGCTGGAATTGATATGGTAAAATTGGCGCAATCGTTACTGTTATCACTGTGTGTCCAATCCCTGAGGAAGATCCGGAACTAAAATTCAGATATGGTAATGACTTGGCTTTCTGACAATCAGAGAAGAGTAGACAAATCACAACAGACTGGGTCATCTGACCAATCAGAGCAGAGTAGACAAATCACAACAGACTGGGTCATCTGACCAATCAGAGCAGAGTAGACCAATCACAACAGACTGAGCCATCTGACCAATTGGAGCAGAGTAGACCAATCACAACAGACTGGGCCATCTGACCAATCAGAGCAGAGTAGACCAATCACAACAAACCAATCAGAGCATTCCAAACCTGGAGGAGTGACTTTCTTGTCAACACAAAAGCAGATATTTTAAATCATTTTTGCCCATTCAATAAATTTCAATGGGGTTCAACATAGAACTAGACCACATTGGCTTTCATTGAATAGACAAAAAAAAGTAGTAAGACATTTTTCAAAAATATCTGTCCCACAGAAGAAAGTAAGTCATACAGGTTTGATGATGAAAGAATTTTCGTTTAAGGAATGAACAATCCCTTTACATCCATTCTGCAGAATTAATGCACAATGGCTTAAAGGGGTCATATAATGCCATTTTTGTACAAGCTAATATGATTCTTTAGGGTCTAAATTAAAAGTTTGTAATATACTTTAATTAAAAATTCTCATTAGTATTGTAAGAAAACACTCATTTTACCTGGTCAAAAACAGCTGTTTTCAGCACGCCGTTTAAGTGCATGTGTCTTTAAATGATAATGAGCTTTGCTCACCCCGCCCCTCTGTTCTGTGCGTACACCGTTTTTAATAATAACACAATAACCATAACGCGTTGTTCATTCTAAACGTGGGATTATGAATTATATTGAGAACGTCATACATAGAAAACATGCAGTAATGTACCTGAGTGTAAACAGCCGCATTCATCGTGAAGCGTGCAGCAAGCGATTTGCAAAGATTAATATAAATATTAATATAAAGGTTAATAAAACGTTACACTCACTTCAGTTATTCTGGAGGTGCAGCAGGAACACGAATAGTTGGTACCGATCCTTTTTTCAGGAGCAGCTTCTTAGCAAAACCAGCTTTATAACGTTACTGACCCTCGTTTGTAAAGCAGTCCGGTGTGTGAAATGATTCACGCAAACATGAAAGCACTGACGTTGATCGTGGGGAATATTCCCTTCGAAAACAAAACTCAGCCACTGCGTCTTCAGCGGTTCGGATTTAGAAACATCAACATGACTGATGTGTTCCTTATTACACCCAAGAACAGAACACCACAATCGCTTAGACGCCATTCTGCTCATAGACAGTGCTCCAGCGTATCAACAATGAACGCGCGGCCGCGGACTATGATTGACAGCTCGCTCACGAGCGAGGGCGGGTCTGTGTTGAAACGCTGCTGTCAATCAACAGTCGTGGGAGGGGCGTCAGACCGTGTGACGTCACACGGTCGAACGGCTTGATTTGAGACGGGGAAAACATATAAGAAGATTTTAAAAAAAAACACTGGATGGATTTTTATCATTTTATGATGGTTGTGTACAGGCACTGCCAACACACATTTCAGTACAATCAACTTGTAAAAGTGCATGTACCATTATATGACCCCTTTAAATAAGAAGATGTGAGATTTTTTTGAGAGTGCATTTTTTGCTTTTCTCTTTGGCGCAGTAATCATATTTTTCACCTTTAAGAGATTATTACTATGTATAATTATTGTGTGTTACACTTTAACATGCGCCCCATCCCCCCTCTGACCTCACTCTCTTCTCATTGCGATGGTTCATGCGGACAGCAGCCTGCTGTTTTAGTTGGATCATGTTCTCCAGGATCTCGGAGCTGTGGAGTTTCTCTTGTCGGTACGTCCTCTCCGTGTTCTGGTGCTGCTCCAGCAGAGAGTCATAGTTTTGTTTCAGGAGTCGGTTTCCAGTCTGCACCTCAGCCGCGCTTTCCTGAAGCACCCTGTGCTCTGAGGCCAGAAGACTGAGATGCTTTTCGACCTCAAACAGCCTTATTTAAAAAAAAAACACACAAAAAGAAATGACTATAGATATGCAAGATGTATGATAAAGTGGATCCACTTTCCAATACTTCAGGAATTTGATTAGATATACTGTATATTGCAGATTGTTCAGTGTCTTTTTCTGTACAGTGAAAGTGGTAACTTCCACCTGAAGCCTTATGTTAGCTTTGTGATAAAAATGTAGGAAATAGCTTGAGGATGAATAAATGGCACTTTCTACGTATAGGATATAAAATATGGTTTAAATCTCTCGTACAAAAAAAATTATAAATAATATATATATTTGTTCTTTTTTTCAACCAAGTGTCAATAAAGACACAATGGGAGGTCAAACTAAATAGCAAATTAAGTGTCTATTCATTATACACATTTTTTTATACATATATATAATTTTTTATTTTTTTTTTTGTCAAAAGTTTGGAAATTTCTATTTTGAATAAATGCTGTTCTGTTTCTTTTATTCATCAATGAATCCTGGAAAAAAAGCATCACAAATTAAAATAAAATATTACGCAGCACAACTGTTTCCAGCATTGATAATAAATCAGCATATTAGAATGATTTCTGAAGGATCATGTGACACTAAAGACTGGAGTAATGATGCTGAAAATACAGCTTTGCATCTCAGATAAAAATTATATTTCATTAGTATATTAAAATAGACAAACATAAAAATTGTAATTGTAATAATATTTCTGGGGGTTTTTTTCTGTATTTTGATCAAGACTTCTTTCAAAAACATTAAAAATATTAATGTTTCCAAACGTCTGACCGGTACTGTGTGTATATATAATGCAATTTTAAATAAACCTATAGACCAGTAGTGGCAAGCAGGGTTGAGACTCGTAGTCTAAATGTAGATTTGTAGTTACTTTATAACATAATAGCACAATAAGTTCATATAAAATCAAATAAAAATATTTGTTTAATATATTTGTTTGTAATATTACAAAAACATAGGTAACAGGGATAAATTATTTGAAAATGTGACAATTGTGTTGGTTTTTTTAATACTACAATCAGCTTTATATAATTATGTCAATACTGGCACAGTCATAAATGTGGGTCATGCATTTGATGTGCTTTATTGTATGTTAATTTCATCTTAAATCAATCAGATCTAATCATTTTCAGATGTGCCTCTAACCCTTTAAAGTCATAATTGTGCCCTATAGTGGAAAGTGAAGAATGTCTGATGAATGATGGACATTTTGTGTGTTTTTGAGGAATAAAAGAATAAGGAGGTTTACTTGGTGTGTTGTTCATCCAGTGTCACTTCCTTCATCTGGAGTCGCTGCTGCAGTTCCACCACTTGGTATGCAAGCTGAGAGAACAAAAACAGTTGGAAAGCCAAAAACCATATTTCAGAGGGGAAAAAGTCATGAAGGGAAACTCAGACAGTGTAGCTGCCCACTCATTACTACATTAACACACGTTTAAAGGAGTCTTCTATAGCTACAATAGCTAGATGCAGGGCAGAGGACTTGTGTGTCGATAAAGCAAAGATATGAAGCAGGTTTTATCACATGCTTTCGCAAAAATGTTAGGACAGCCTCAATGCCAGATTAGGTGGAAGAACTGGTTCTGCTCGATTCTCAGACTAACTGTAATGGAAAAGTAATGTTCACATTTACGTTAGACTACTATGCTTTGACTATGAATATGCTTTGACTACACGCTTTTGCTTTTACAGGTGTAAAGCCATCAGTTCAGGAGGAACTTTGGCTTGCGTGTAGTAGGTTGGATGGTTTGACCGTCTGCTAACAGGAAGAGATAACAGCAGGCAAACTTGTAAACCTGTTTAGTGAAACAGGTCACAACTTGTGCCATAACATTCAGTTTGGTCTATAAAGTTTCATTGGTAATCCAAACATCAAACTGCTTTCTTATGAGAGAGGCTGATTGTGTTTTTCCCACACATACGGTACTGTCCCATCATCTCATACCTCACCGGTGGTCGTCTTTAGAGACGTCAGGGAATCTTCAGATGAGGAGACCGCTGAGGGCCTGCAGGGGCCGAAAAACAGCATTTAGAAATCAATGTTATTTATATGGCACTCCAATGTAATTCAAAGAATTCAGCAGATTCTGGAATTCTGCATCTCAAAAAGACATAATGAGGGGAAAATGCAGGAAATCCATGATTTCACACATGGATGTGACGATCAAGGTTTTTTCCTGTAGTCTAAACATGTGCGTCATGTGGTAACATCTAAATGAACTAGTTTTATTCGTGTCAAAAATGTTTTTTAATATGACTGCATCAAAGGTTACGCCGACGAATTTCATTTTCTAGGTTCAGTCACTTTTTCCAGCGTAGCATATTATGACTCAGAGTAAAGGTTACCTTGACCCTGATCCCAGAATGCCTTTGGTTATGAAGGCTCTTTGCTTGGACTTCTCCAGCAAACTGTGATCTACAAGAAGAACAAAAAGACAAACTACTTCTGAACATACATCCAGAGCATCATCTGAATATTTGTTTGAAAAGAGGCCAGCTGATGCTTACATGCACTCCAAGTGTGTTTGTTAATGAGATTTTTCATTTGCACCCAAGTGTCAAGATTCACAGAATGAGCGAGAACTTGCACAACTCTGAATTTCCTTTGTATCAGTGTTACACTCAAGATATGCAAATTAGACCTTCAGTTAGTCACATTTTAATATTCTGTTCTTAGATCCAAATAAGCATTCATAAAAACAGAGCATGGAGAAATGTCGTGTGTATAAACTGCATTATAACTATGTTATAGGTTAGATTCTAAAAAATAAATAAATAAATATAGCTTCCCTCCAACATTTAATAAAATATACATTGTAGAACTATATATATATATATATATATATATATATATATATATATATGAACAAATCACAACATACTAAATTATAATGTAAAACATGTTGTATTTTCACTATTTCGTATTTTGTGTATAAAACATAATTAATTGTATTAAATTGTTGTAAGTTCATAATCATATTTAAAATGAAATCAATTTAATCAACCATAAAGACATGATACATGCAAACTTCTGCATCCAAAACAAGTTTCTTGCTTCTCATACTCATAGCACTGCATTGCTTTAATAAGTTAAATGATATTAATAACATTAATAAGGCTTACATGACTCTATGATGTCCTGGAAGACGCTCGTCTGTGTCCTGTTGCGATGTTTCAGCTGTCTAATAATGTGACGCTTCCATGTTTCGCTCTGTTTAAGTTCAGAGTTTCTCGCGCGCTGCAACGCAGCCATGATCATAAATAATAATAGTACAACAACAACAACAACAACAATCTACATTCTTAGACATAGTACATAGGTTTACGCGCCGTCATCTATGTTTTCCATTGTTTTGAAGCGAATTGACAGGAAAGCGGCAGAAAGCGGTGCAGCTGTGCGCGCTCGCGTCACTTCAGTGTGTCTGTGTGTGTGCTGTAAACACATGGAGGACACGCCCGCTTCTGGGACTTCTGATGAGTAATCATGACTAATCTGTGCGCGCGTCTCAGCGCAGAAGCAGAGCGAGCAGAGCGACCAATAGAAAGAGCATGGGATCGAATGGGCGTGGCCTAGTGTCCTGTATCATGTGAAGTGAGTTACTTTTCTAAGCGATTTGTCGTGATGGACCAATCACAGTCGTCGTGATTACAAGTTGCGGTTATTTTAAACAATTTATTTCTGGTGTACATTTTTATTAATATGTCTGATAACTCCCATATAAATCAAATATTTAAATTGTTATACATTGATTCACTGTACTAATGAGTAAAAAAAACCGTCTTGAAATTTGACTGCTGCTCATGGCAGTGCGGGTTTCTGAGCTGCAAGGCGCCCCCTGTCGTGACTAGCTTGTGTGTGCTGTAGAAAGTTATATTTGCGAGTAACATTGTCACCCAGTGTGGAAAAGTACTTCAGCTGTACAAACACTTCCCTAAAACACTCCGGGCTTCTTTATTTAACACTTCAGCACATAAACCTCAGCTCTCACACACACACACACATTGTGATTGAATGTGCTTGACTGACAGTTTGCCACTACGAGGCTGACACAGTCGCACTTCAATGACAGTTTATGTATTACAAATACCATGGGTTTTAAATATAAAATGTCAGGTTAGTCTCTTAGTATAAGTGGAAAATATTGAGTAACACTTATTACATTGTCCATTAACAACATGTACCATTGTTTCTGCCAAAGGCTACATATTACTTTGATAGCAGTTTGCAGTGTTGCCAAACAATTTGCAGGGGAAGTTGCTAAAAACAGGTCGATTTGTTGCTAAAAAAAAGTTGCGAAATTACGTTTTGATGTCATTGTGAAATGACGTCAATGCATATAATTCACAATACGATTATACGGTAATGTGAAATAATAAAATATAAACACTTTTTCCAAGTCATCTCAATGACAAAAAGTACCACCCTATATATAAACATTATGCATTTTTATGACCAGATAGGCCTAATACTTTTTTTTAATACAAGATTGAATTATTGAACAGTTACACATTTTTGAACAATTACATTTTATGTATTTCCTTATTAACAAGTTAAACTACACATGCTGAACAATTCTAGTTTTAAGCTATAGTGACTATAACTTGTTAAGGGTAGCCTAACCATTACAAGTAATGTGAGTTGTGTAATCAGATTACTTTTTTTAAGTAACTAGTAAAGTAACGTATTACTTTTAAATTTACAACAAAACATCTGAGTTACTTTTTATCAGTAACACAAGTTACTTTGTTTTCCCATTTTTGGACTGACAGTTCTCCTAAATCATGAGTAAGTGTAGAGGTGTTGTGTAAATATTGATGCTTATTGTAGTTCTAGACTAAATGTGAACAATGAACATGCATTTACTCATCTCACTGCACAAAAACGCATTCGGTATTCCTCAACATGAATCAAAACAGTGAAATGCAAAATCAAAATATTACATTATTGTCCGGAACCGCAAGGGAGTGCTGTGGAAAAGTCTGTGGAAAAGTTTAGAAAAAAAATCAGTAACAAATGTTGTATTCATTTTTCACACACACAATTATGTGTAAATTCATAAATGTGTGAACTACACCAGTGTTTTCCAGAACCAAAGGTAATTTACATAATGCATATTTAAATACTAGTCTTAAAAGGAAAGTTACTGTTAAACAAAATGTTTATTAAAAATGTTTTCATTAATTACAAAAATGAAACCAAATATAAATATTAGATGAAAAACAACTGAAAATTAGAAATGTTGAAATGTATTTGATGTACTGATTTACTAAAACTGATTTAGAAATAAATATATATTATATATATATATATATATATATATATATATATATATATATATATATATATATATATATAAAGACTAAACTAAATATGAAAGACAAATAAAAAAAAAACACCTACAGTAAGCAGGGAAAAAAGTTATTTAATAGAAACTTTTTTTTAGACATATTTATACTATTATTTTTTCGCAGTATGAATTGGGTCTTTACACATGAAAATATATAGATGCCCTGGCCCGAGGTAGATCCTATTTGGGGGTCTGTGGCATTTAAAAGATAGAAAACACCTGGTACAGAATGTTTCTCTCTTATCCAAGCTTTAAAAACATAAAATCAAACAAATAAAAATCATGGGGTCTTAACACTTTTCCAAAATGCAAAATCCTGGGTTTCGCTAAATGATTCCTCTTCCTTTTCAATAGAATGCTATTGATTTATAATTTGTAAAAAACAGTCTTATATAAAGGAACCACAAAAAACAATCATATTTAATAATAAATTGTTTAATATTAAAATAGTGTAAATGGTTGATTAAAACATATTTACAAAGCTTTCCTAAAAAGTTAACTATACATTTTCAGTGAAAAAAAGAAAAGAAAAAGGATTGCACAACATGACAAAGCATAATCTGCACACCAGTGGCAAAACCAAGCACATCGTGAGAGTCAGCCCGGTGCTTCAGGAAACATATCTACATATTCAAAACCATTCAAAACAACGGGACAACTCGTCGCTAGTCTGCGTGAAATGGTGTGAAACTACACTGAACTGCAACACAAAACTCAGTACATAATTCAACTGTTTGTATTCCAAAAGTAACACTGTTTCACAATTCTACATGAAATATGGAAAACACAAACGATTGAAGGAAAAGGTCCTGAAGAGTTCGCCTTGATAAATCTTTAAAGGATAAAAAGAATAAAAAAAAAATGTATGTGAGCAAATTCACTCCGGTATTGAAATGTAGTGGGGGGGGAAACTGTGTAAAAGACAACTCACACTGCCAGTTTTACAAAAAGCTTCAAATATGCATGTACATGCTTAAAACCAACGCAAGACATTAAAAGTTTAAAGGTGCTTATTAGAAGTTCATTTCGGCCAATAAAACGAGCCGTTACTCCAGCGCGGGCTGAGCTCCTTTTTCAGTCATTCGCAGTAAGAGCATCTCGGAGTATTTCTCCAGGAGGGCCACGGTCCTGTCGTCCCGCAGCTGGCGGCCGGGGGAGTCTTCCGGCACGGGACGGGCGCGGGTCTCCTGCGGGCACAGGGAGAGTAGCTCGCACTGTACGCCCACAAACACCTCCTGCAAAATACTCTTCATCTGTTCCTGCTGCTCCGACAACTCCGGGATGGAGCACAGCTACAGAGAGGGAACACACACAGTTTTACCGTTAGATGGATTGAAGCTTCTTTCACTCTGAAGAGTGCTATAGAAAAGGGGAGTCCTCAAACAGCGGTTCGGGTGCGGACCATGGCTTGATTCCATCCAGACCGCGACGCAATAGCCACGTTTCCATTAACCCTTTACATTCACAAATCACTTGGCATACGCAACAGTCGATCATTCTTTAAAGATGGCGTGGTATGTTTGAACAGAATACGAGACAGACAGAGTTCGTCTCATAAAAGACAAAAGTATAACGGGAATACTGGATTCTTGAAGCAGAGGAAGGAGAAACATGTGCCGCTCCCAGTATAAAGGTCTTTCCTTGCCATTAATGCTTGGATACACGCCTACGTCTCCACATCCATTAAAAATAATGGCTAGTGACTTCAAGAGGAAAACCCTGAACCCTCTTACCGTGTCTTTTCTGTCACATGGCCTTCTGTCATACATATAAAATAACAATAGCCTGATAAAATCCAATCTTACCTTTTAATATTCTTATCTAACTGGGCTCAACTGATGAATATTGTTTTTATTTTTATTCTTTGGCTCTGAGGTCACAAGATACTTTATCTTTGATTCCATTTTGACTCTTTAGGATTTTTGTTCTTTTACTAACGCTGCCCAGATGGAAATGTAGAACTATTCCAAAGACACTTTTACAGAAAACTGGGACATGAATGTTAAGGCAACTCTGTACAACAATAGAATTACACTAATTAATATGCATGTATAAATTGATCCAACAATTTAAAAACATACAGTTGGTAAGATTGTTTTCATTTAAGATTTTTTGATTAAGGTTTCTTCTGCTCACCAAGGCTGCATCTATCTATAAATTACAGAAACGTCTGTCTGTGTGTGTGTCTGTGTCTGTCTGTTAACCACATATCTCTCGAACCGTTAGTCCGATGGATTTCAAACTCGACAGGTGTCTCGCTACGGTCACGAGTAAGTGCAGTGCCAAGTTTGACGTTGTTTGGATGAGAAATGCTAAAGATATTGTTAAAAATATCAGTAAAAGAAGAACTTAGAAGGTTGTGGTTTAAAAATAAACATTCTGATATAAACACGATGAAAACCATATTTTCTGTTTCAAACTTTCACATATTTTTTTATAAAAACTGATTTTTTTTTTCCCCAAAAATGCAATAAAGTTTTTATTATAAAACCGGATTATTTTTCCCCAAAAATGCAATAAATTCATGACACTTTTTTTTCAAAATGCAATTAATCCATTGAATCAATATAAAAGTAATTTTTTATCATATTGAAACTGTTGAAATCAGCCATCGCTAAGAAATATCTCCTGAACTTTTTGACGGCGATCAGCTCACAAAAACTGATTTTGCACGGGCACTTTGCACTGCTCCCTGAATCGACGCGCTTATTCATTTGTGGATGTTAACTGAATCTGTAAGTCAGCTATGCTGTTTACTTCTGAATATTATAGTTTGGTTCCTTCTGAATATTATAGTTTGGTTCCTTCTGAATATTATAGTTTTGTTTGGATGAGAAACGCTAAAGGTATCGTTAAATATATCATTTTTAAAAGGTTGTGGTTTAAAAATAAACACTCTGACATTAGAGGGTTGTATCCACTGATCTATATAATGACATTCTATATAGATCAGTGGTTGTATCGGTTAAAGAAGCCCCAGGAAGGTTGTGGTTTAAAAATAAACATTCTGACATAAACACTCTGTCAGCTACACCGTTTACTTCTGAATATTATAGTTTGGTTCCTTCTGAATATTATAGTTTGGTTCCAGAACGTGATAAATCCATTTTGATTAATTTGAGTAAAAATGTGTTTTCTTTACCAAGAAAGTGGCAAGATGAAAACCACTATTTTCTGTTTAACACTTTCACATAGCATCTTTAGGTTATAATATCATAAATTCAAATCCAGATTTGGATTTTCAAATATCTATTATAAAAACGGATTATTTTCCCCCAAAAAATACAATAAATTCATGACACTTTTTTTTTTTCAAAATGCTATCATATTATCAGCCATCACTAAGAAATATCTTCTGAACTTTTTTGACGGCGATCAGCTCACAAAAACTGATTTTGCACGGGCACTTTGCACTGCTCCCTGAATCGACGCGCTTATTCATTTGTAGATGTTAACTGAATCTGTAAGTCAGCTATGCTGTTTACTTCTGAATATTATATTTCATTCAGGTGCGCTTAACGTTATCGCTACCGTGTAATAGTAGCCTATGCTATTCACCAACTAAACATATCCTATTCAATGCGTTCACAGTCTCTTTCACGGGCATCATTTGTAGTAGCCTATTCACAAACTGTTTGCTCAAGCGTGGCGTTTTCTCTGAGTTCACTGTGTGCTTTCTACCATGCACAAATAAAATTGTCACTGAACTTTTGCTGTGTAATTGTAACAATGAGCACTCAAACACACCAAACCAACAATTACTAAAAACACACACAAAAACTGATTTTTCACAGGTATTTTGCACTAGTTAAATCAAACCGTAAAAACGAATTAAAAACTACATTTGCGATTTTTTATATTTAATATTTTAAAATATAATTTCTGAAAGAAAGCTGAATTTTCAGCATCATTACTCCAGCCTTCAGAATCACATGATCATTCAAAAAAAAAATCGTATCATTTTATTTCATATCATCATGCTGAAAACACTTGTGCTGCTGAAGATTTTTTTTCCTTAAACTTTTTTTTTTTTTCTCAAAAAAAAAAACAATAAAAAAAAACACTACGCCTGGTTTCACAGACAGGGTTTAGATTAAGCCAGGATTAGGCCTTAGTTCAATTAGGACATTTAAGTCTTTTTTTACAAGTGCTTCCTAAGTGCCTTAGAAAAAAAAAAACATTACTGATGTGTGCATCTTGACAAAACAACGGCACGGACATATTTTAAGATATGCCGGTGCAAGTTGCTTTCAGTTAAAATGAGAACAAAAGAAAATCACCTCGCTATAAAAGCCAGTTGCTTTATGGATGGTGTGCCAGAGTTCATTCACCATCTTCTTACACATCTGGACACTCAGCGCCCCAGCAGAAAGACCTGAAGACAAACACAAAACAATCCCAATAACTGCGGTTACATACAAAACAAAACAACCCTATGTTAATTAGAATTCAGGCTTATTCTGATAAGCATATTGTGTAAAAAGATTAACCTAATGTCAAAAACCTGATTAAGCCAATAATCAGACAGCAGGCATAAACCCATATTAATCTGATTTTTGAGCAATGTAAACACGAATTTGGATCTGTGGACATCTCAATGGAAGTATTTATTTGTATGTATTAAGGAATACTTCAGCATCTATGGAGCATCTCTTTCAGAATTAAGACTTTACCACAATATTGAAACAACTACATTCATGGTCAACAACTTGAGTATATATGAATATCTATGATATATAGACCTTAAAGCTTCTCTATGATAATAGATTATTACGGATGTTGCGCTCTCAAAAGCACGCTATAAGCAACCCAAACTCAGAGACGGAGTTACAAATTACCTGTGTTCTCCCCAAGGCAGTCGTTTCCTGTCGAATCCTCTCTGTCTGGAGTTCCTGCGATCTGACCCGAGGTCTGCATGTCCTCACATGACCCTGTAAACGTCAGGTCTTCAACCACCGTGTGACCAGCTTCCGACACTCTGGGCTTCCCGAAAAACATTTCAGACCCTGTTGAGAACCTGCCTGAAGTCTTCGGAGCCAAACTCTGCTCAATATTGCTGATCTGCTTCCGACACTCTTTCCCCAGTGACCGCATCTCAGTGGGCGTCACCAAAGCCTGTCGACACGGAGACCCGGGACGTTCAGCTTTCCCCAGACGAGTCTTGAGCGACACCGGAGACAAACTGGCCCGGCTGGGGCCAACGAGGTCCAATCGAAGCGCTGCCCGGGCACTGTGGTTTCCCAAGGCAGGAGTCGGAAGAGACGGTCCCGAGGGAAGAGCCGAAGAGGAAGGAGGAATGATGTTCTCTTTGCTTTGCTCTACAGTTGGGTCCAGTGACGAGGACAGGGTGTTCAGCGGCGTCTCCTCCGACACACACGCGTTCAGACCCTCCACAGAGTTGCCCTGCGCGATCTTAGCGCGGGAGCTTGCCGTGGGTCCCATGTAGCTTTGGCGGGAACGTGTAACCGATGCATCTGCATCTTTGGTGTTGCTGGCAGATTTGGTTGCAAGAATTGTTGTAGCGTTGACAGTATTATTGACAGCTTTGGAATGAATGGTCTTGTTTGAGATTTCTGAAAAGAACAAAAGACACATTTGGATTTATAAAACTTCTAATGTGACTTTTAAAGCTGGAAGTTCAAACCCCCCAGTTGCACAAAGAAAACCAAGAAACAAGAACCACAAACTAAAAGAGATAAACTGAGCATGAAAACACCAAGGCTGCGTCCGAAATCACACTCCACGAGTAGGTACTTCACGACCATTAAGAAGGGCATGTTCTTCTGCATAGAGCATGAATGCGTGTACTATGGATTTAAAGGAGCTGTATGTAAGAAATGTATTTCAATTAATCATAAAATGGCCCTGATATGTCACTAGACATTAAGAAATCATGTTCATTTCAAATACTTATATCACTGACAACAGTAGTCCGGCCAGGATATTGTCATTTAAAAAGTGAAGTTGCAGCCCTCATCTGATGTTGTTGTTGTCATGATGTTGTGTTTTGGCCTGATGCTCCACCCTTCACCTATCTACCAATCACGAAGTCAGTAGTGTTTCGGCATCCGGGTTGCCAGCTCTGCTCTAGTTACCACAGCTGCAGCTACAAACGTTCCTGCTGGATCCTGCAGCCTATCTGGCAACCTCGAGTCAGGGGGGGATACACCGCTCTACAGTAATTTGAAAGTGACTGCAGTACCAGTTTTGGCCACAATCTTACATACGGTTCCTTTAACCTTGGCATACTACGTCTGCCATGTTGTCATTGTCATGTGACCTACTAGAGTCAGTTGCGCAGCTTTATTGCCATTCAATAATCTTCTCCCGTAGCCTCATGGGATAGTAAAGTGTCCATTGGATGCACACTTCAGACTTTCGGCAGAACTAGTAGAACTTTCAGGGAACTTCCCGCCTACTGTTTAATGAATACTGTGAATTCGTACTGTTTTTCACCTACTATTTAGTAGGGAAGTATGAGATTTGGGATGCAGCCAAAGACACCCATGTGAAATTATTCTGATTGTTGACTTTAAAACCCCAGACACACTTAAACACCCAACACACACACTCTTACAGACCTCCCAGAGCATTTTTCCAGCGTAACAAAGATAAGTTTTGGCGAGATTTCCGGGAAGACATCGAGGAACGTCCCTTGGTAACTGGAGGACAGGATTTTAACATTTTTAAATGACTAAACCAGTGAACATCCAATATCTTCTAATTCAACAGCATTTCTGAAGGAAAAATGTTGATGTTACATGTTGTTAAAGAGCTCAAACCAATAAAAGTACTTCAGTTCAAAGAAAGCACATGGATTTTATGGATATTCATTTTACGAAGACTGAAGTTACTTTACATGGAGAGGGATCATCGGACCAGACATGTCGAGATCACACGACCAGTCAAATTCTATTCTTACGATTACGTAATATGTAGGTGTAGATCTGAGGCTCCGCCTTCTTTAACATGGGAATATTCTCCATTTCATTTCTTCTGTTCAGTCCGTTGAGCTCAGAAGTCCACAAGTAAAAACATGAACACCCTGGAGAGCTGCTTTATAGTAGACAGACACGGACAATTTTCTTCACGTTTAATGCTATAAAGCATCTTGCTTCAATCTATTGCATAAAGTGCTTTCTTAACTGCTGTTTTCCTCACTGCTGTCATTTTTGTTGCCCGTTTACTATCATTAAGAGGAAAGAATTCAGAAAATTTACATTCATCTAAATCCCAGCATCTTGGGACAGCGCTGGGATGTTTGCTAACAGTATACTGCTACTCTCTCTAACTTTTTTTGCGAATATCAAGAGAACTTCGCCTAGAGCATATAAGGGTCTTAAACCTCCCTGTTATTGGACACTTTCACTCACAGTCAGAAGTAAAATGCATTGTATTAACAGAATACATACCACTCTTCTCGTTCTCCTCAATGCTTCCACTGCTGTTTGAAAGCTTTGACTTGTCCTTAAAAGCAGGAGAAAGAAAACATTAACAAAAAGTCCAAAAGACAAAGATAGTAATTCAAACTATTGAGTTAGATTGAAAATGAAAAGTACTCCATTCAATAGAAATAAAAAGTCAAAATCTCATATTGTTTTTACTGACGTATCCAATATTAACATCTAACTCCTATCATCTCCAATGTTTCTTGCTACTGTATAGTTTTACTTGGACAAACTAAAAGCCACACTTCTAATTCCTATGCTCTACCAGCTTTGAGGCATTGACAAAATTAGCAGATATACACTTAAGACTTAAAGGAATAGCTCACATAAAAGTAAAATTGTAATTAACTTTACATGATGAACAGATTTAAAGGGTTAGTTCACCCAAAAATGTCAATTCTGCCATTAATTACTCACCCTAATGTCGTTCCAAACCCGTAAGACCTTCGTTCATCTTCAGAACACAAATAAAGATATTTTTGATGAAATCTGAGAGCTTTCTGCAACATAACCAATTTCAAGGCCCAGAAAGATAATAAAGACATCATTACAATAAAGCAATGAGAACACAAAAATGACGACTTTATTCAACAATTTCTTCTCTTCCGTGTCAGTCTCTGATGCTGTTCACCGAGCACCACAACATTTGTGTGATACTGACGCTGGAGGTGGCCAATAATGAGCCGGCATTCTGACGTACAGCCCAGAAGCGCTTCACTGCGTTTACCACGTGAACAGCGCCAGAGACTGACACGGAAGAGAAGAAAATGTTGAATAAAGTCAATATTTTAGTTTTTTTGCGCACAAAAAGTATTCTCGTCACTTCGTAAAATCAAGGTTGAACCACTGCAGTCACATGGACTATTTTAACGATGTCTTTATAACAACTTTCAAGGCAATAATGTTGCAGTCTATGGAGGGACAGAATGCTCTCGGATTTCATTAATGACAGAATTTTCATTTTTAAACTAACCCTTTAATTTAACTTTTTTTTAGGTGAATCATATTCTTTTTATTTACATTATCAACACACTTCCTGTTCATAGATCACATTTGAGCTACTGTTTACCATTTGATGATGCGCTCTATGTACAGTATGTGCACTGAACAATGTTTCAGAAGACTTGGATTAAACTGCTTAATTAATGTAGATTACTTTTTATGATGTAGTGTTATGATCTTGGTGGAAAGACCTTTGAATGGAGAGACCAAAATCAAGTTTCAAATATCTTCACTATATATGAATGGAAAATTTGCTTCCTTTCAACAGCTGTGTAAGAAATATAATATTCCTTCAAATAATAACAATAAAGAGACTTTGTAAAGTCTTACATTCCTAACTATGTCACTGCCACACCCATGTATCTGGATGCATTCTTGGAAAGACGTCATAGAGATGGTAATAACATCTCCTCTCTGTACAAGGCTTTAGAACAGGTGAAAAGTCCTCCGATGGAGAAAATTAAATCTGCCTGGGAAGAGGAACTTGCGGTAAAAATTCCTAGTGAAATGTGGGATAGCAGTCTTGAACTTGTCCACAGGTGGTCCATTAATGCAAGACATTGTCTTATTCAGTTTAAAGTGCTTCATAGACTTCATTATTCTAAGTGTAAACTGAACATTTTTCCAGAAGTGTCTCCTTTATGTGACAAATGTCAAATTTTAGATGCCAGCCTCTCTCATTGCTATGTCATGTGTCCAAAATTACAAAGTTTCTGGAATAAGATTTTCCAGGTTTTTTCAGATACACTGGACATACCTTTTGAACCAGATCCTATTTTAATTATACTTGGAGTTTCTGAAGAGTTTTTGAGACTTACACTGGTACAACAACATTTTGTTTTCGTACGGTTTAATTTCTGCTAAAAAACTTATTTTGTTTTGGAAGAAAAAGGAAGTTCCAACGCTTAAACCAGGGATGGAAATTAACTTTTTTGTCCACCGGCCACTGTGGCTGGTGGATTTCAAAATCTACCAGCCACTCAATGTTTTTACCAGCCACTTTCTTGTTTTTAACCGACAATGTGTAACTGCATGTGAAAATTAATACTACAAGATCTACAATACTTATGCAGTTTATTTAATCTCAAGTCTCAATGAAATACTGACATTTTCTCTTTCTCTCATATATATATATATATTTCTCTTTTTTACCTGGATGTGGCATTTGAATGATTCGTGGTCTTTTATGGCTTCCAGTTTTAGGTTTTTAGTCCCAACAATGAAACTAGGGCTGGGCGATATGGACCAAAAGTCATATCCCAATTATTTAGGCTGAATATCGATATACGATATATATCCCGATATTTTTTCCGCAAAGTGAGAGCAAATGTTCAGTCAAAGTCAAAGCCAAATATGAGCCACTAGAGTCATTTAAAAATATAAAAAAATAACACAAAGAAAAATAAAGTGGCATTTTGGGGTTAATATGGAAACGACAGTTACCATGGTGAATACACAATATTAACAATAACTGTTAATGAACCATGGAAACTGCTCCTGGTGAATAGTATGAAAATCATCCCTGCATTACTTTTATTTTGTGTAATTTACAACGTAACGGCGTTGCATGCTCGTAGTTTATTTTGCACTTTATATACAGTGAGGCGATACACAGCGCGCGCCGCCATTTGCGCGTGCAATTGAAGAGTGTTCGCTACGAGAACAGGATAACGGCTGACGTGACAGGACAAGAAAGTCAGTTTTTCTGAGGTGAAAGACTTTATTTCAGCGTACACTTATGTCCTCTAAAAGTGTCCGCCGTCTGTGTGAAACAGTATATTTTTATTTACCCGCCACGGTGGCCGGTAGGTGAAGCGAGTTTACCCGCCACAACACAAAATCACCCGCATTTGGCTGGTGGCGGGTGCTAATTTCCATCCCTGGCTTAAACTATGGCTGACAGAGTTGACTGGTACACTACATTTAGAAAGAATTAGGTATGCTCTAAAAAACAAGATTTTGTTATTTGAAAAAATGTGGTCCCCTTTTATTTCTTTTCTGCAAGCTAGTGATTAATTTTTACTATGCCTTCATTACCTGCCTTTACCACTGGATAGCACTTTTGGGTGGGGTTAGAGGTGTGTGTGTTTTTATTTTATTTATTATGCATTTTTGTCAAGTTGTCAGTTTTATTTGTTTGCAAAAAAAGTGTAGTTACAAATGATCTTCTGCTGAAATACCAAATAAAAACATTTAAACACAAATATCTTCACTTGCGTTGCAAAGATGAGTGCAAGTCTTATGGGTTTGAAAGACATGAGTGAGTCATTTTTGGGTGAACTATCCCTTTAAAGAGTTATGAAATCCTGAAATCACATTTTTGAGATGCTAATATACATAGAGGTTACACATGGAAAAATAATGGCATCACACATTATTTTTAACAATAAAGAAGAAGTGGTTAAATTTAGGATTGCTTGCGCCATTTCATTCTTCTGGCTTTAAAAACTAAAGCTGAAGAAATGTCACAATGACGTGGCATATTAGTGTTCAGTCTGAGTCTAGACCGGTATGAAGAACCAGCGGGCTCATATTGTATACACACACCATTCAGACTCAAGAGTACATAACATTATTCATGAGAGTAAGTATCATACCATTGTTGCGTCGAGGGATTGACAGCCATCACTGGACTCGTCAGGTATACTGGGCAGACAGGCTGCGAGCCGACAAACAGCACTGCTACTGGACCCTACAGTGCTGAAACACCAGACACAAATTACATTATAATGTCATTTAAACTATGACTCGCCACTACAATACACACCGCTACTTCCCTCATTTCATTAAGATCTAAAAAGGAAAGGGATAATGAAGTGCAAACTCATGTTTCCCCATTACACAGCTTGATAGCATGCTGTGGAACAGACGCTGATGTGGACTCACCGGAAGCGGCTCTGAAAGCGGGAGAGGAAGCGTGTGGAGATACTGAGACGAGGATTGAGGAAGTTACTCTCTGTGCCGCTGGGCTGCAGACAGCTCAGGTCCGTGTTGAACTTTTCTACAAGACAGTTTCCACAGCAGATTAGATCAGCAATGATGATTTCAACATCATCTTTAGACTGGAATACACTGCATGACTAAAGCATCACACAGTTCCCACTGCACCGTCAGACGCCAACCAACGCAGACAGTCACCGGATCACAGTACATCACAAACGACAAACACGGATTCAACATGTGGGGTAAACTGAGCCAACAAAACCTGAAGTGTCTGTTGCCATATTTTGGTACAGTGTGAATTGGCCAACACACTAAACATGTACCCATCATACACTACGCAACTCAACTCTGACTGCCTAATATCTGCACGCTGGCTCTGATATTTGGAAACTAGCGTTGACTGTAAATTAGCAAAAACAACTTGTAAACTGTCCTTACAATTTGTGTAGGAGTGTATTCCAGCCTTTAGTGGAAAACTAATGAAGCCCTCTGAGATATGCTTATTGTGAAAAGATAAGAATCATGCCTAGCAAACATGACATTTGTGAAGCCAGTTTTGAACAGTTGCTTTAACACAGTAGGGCATTTCAGACCAGCACAAGAGCTGAAGTTGTACCATTAGCAGCCACGCCCAGAGTGTCGAAATGTTGGCGAAGCAGAGTTCCAGATTCTTCTTCATCCTCTTCCTCTTCCACTCCTGAGCTTCCCGTGGAGCTCACCTGACTGAGGGAGTCTGTGTCCTCTAAAAAAACCCAGCACAACAGATAAAGTCAAATCAACAGGAGGATCTTCAACTCTTCAAGGCCACAACTAGTGTGTTAGGGCATGTCATGCTCTCCAGCACACAGTGTGTAATGTAACGTACGGTCATGGGGCTGGTCACTGTGGGAGGCTGGACTCTCAGCAGAGCAAGCGCTATCTGGGCTGAGCTCCTCGTCCTCAGGGTCACCTGACCCCTCACACAGAGCTTTAACATCGAACTCTCTAAAGGGAAGAAACAAAACAACAAAAGATTGATTATTGATAATACGTTAAAAATGCTAACTACCAGGGACTTTCATATAGCAATGTCTAGTTTACTATGGGTAAAAAAGAAAATCCAGTTTCACAGCATGTAAATGGCAGAAACAGGGCTGTAAGACACTGTCACACTTGGTTCAGTAGCTTGGTCCCATTTAGAGCTTGAATCCAGCTCACCCACTTTTCATAAATTGTGCAAAAAGTAGTCAAGTCACCTTTATTTATATAGTGCTGTTTACAATACAGATTGTTTCAAAGCAGCTTTACAGTGATAACAGGGAAATAATGCAACAAGGTTTGTTTAGCGTCACAGTCCAAGTTCAGTGATGGTTCATTTTTGTTGTAAAAAAAGGCTATTAATTTAGTTCAGACCCACACATATACATATATATGCACATATACATATATGTATACCCATATGTGTACGCACATGTATAAATATACATATGTATGTGTATATATAGCTGCTCTGGCGAAAACCGTGATGTCATCGTCCAGCTCAGTTCTCATATAATGTGTCAATGCAGGCAGATCAATATTATTGTTGACTATTAAGGTTCCCCAACTAAGCAAGCCAAAAGCCAAAAGGTGACAGTGGCAAGGAACCAAAACTACTTCAGATGACTTAAAAGTACCTCAAATTAAATTAACTCAAATGTCACTCAATGTGGGGGACGGGGACTGGTAAAACGGTGACATCAAGCAAACATTGGGATACCTCAGGGCTTGATACTTGGACCGCTTCCTTTTCAGTATTCACCACAATGTCACTAACTCATCCAGGCATTTTCCAATATTAAAACAAAACAAATTGCATCGCAGCAATTCTCATGTTGCTGGATAAGCATCTGCTAAACGAATAAATGCAAATAAACCTATTCCCAAAATGGAAAATGAACCAAAGCCAGATGTTGTTATAAGTGGTTTACCCTTCTCCAGTGGAGAGAGCAGTGCTGTTGGCAGGGTACAAAATGTATCCAGTCTTCTCTGGTGAGCTGTGCTTGGGATTGAAGTTCTCCTCTCCATGTGGCAACTGCAGAAAATCTGGCCCTTGGAGAGAAGAGCTAAATCCATCTCTGGAAACCTACAACAAATAAACAAACACTCATGTTTCAGTTATAGCAGCAGACAATTATGTGGTGACAAGAGTTACTTCACTAACAGTTGTAAAAACAAGCATCACTACTAATATTGGCTCATTCTTTGAGTAATAGATTTTAGGTTGTTTGTCCCACTAGATGGTTTGAAATGATTATTCTCCAATATCCAGTCACGTGACGCCAGAGATAAAAGACCAAGAGTACCAAACTAACAAACAGGGTTCAGACAAATTTTCACCAATAAATGTCCTTTTTTTTCTTTTTTTAAGTTCACTTGAAATGAAAATGGTCATCATTTACTCTCCCTCAAGTTGTTCCAAACCTGTATGAGTTTCTTTCTTCTGTTGAACACAAAGGAAGATATTTTGAAGAATGTTGGTAACCAGACAGCTGATGGGCCCCATTGACTTCCATAGTATTTGTTTTCCAACTGTGTAAGTCAATGGGGTCCATCAACTGTCTGGTTACCAACATTCTTCAAAATATCTTCCTTTGTGTTCAGAGGAAAGACAATTATACAGGTTTGAAACAACTTGAAATCACCCGCCTCGAGAGCAGGCAAGACAGGACAGATTTCACTGTTCTAAATGACTTGTCGGTAAACAAACGTTTATATAATAAAATGACGCATTGAAAAAGACAAACTGTCAGCAGTCTTAAGGAGTTTGATTCACACATTGTAAGTTCATGATGATGCAACGGGCAGTTTAGCACTGACACCGTTCATGCAAAATTAACAAAACTTACACTGCAAATTTTTTCCTCTTCCTCCAGATCATCGTCTTCGACGCCTTCATCCAACAGACTATCCAAACTCTGAGGGTGAAAGCGAGAGTCTTCCTCGAACTCCTCCTCTCCCACGGCTCTGCTGGGAGTGTGTGACAGGGGAAGCTGCATGCTCTTCATCTCCAGTACTGTGCGGATGGCTAGTGGATCTGACTGCACTGCCCAGCGTCCCTGAGGCTGGTACTGAGCTCGATTATCTACGCCACTGCCATCATTCTCACCTCCTCCGCCCTGCGATTAGAGCAGATCCATTAGTCATGACAGAATTCAATATGCAATAACATATTTCATGAGATCAGGAACATGCATACCAGTCTGCGCACCCACATGGGCATTTTGCCATTGGTTTGGAGCACCACAGAATCCAGAGATGCTAAAGTGTGACAGTCAAGGCCATTAAATCCAATTTTACACAATTCTATACACTTTGCTTGTGAACTTGATGTAGGGCCCAATGATTCCCACCATATGTAAAACACTCTGTAAATTCCTGTAATTTTTTGGTCTAATGCACAATTTTTGGACAAATAAATCAAAAGTAGGGCTGTATAATTAATCAAATCACAATGTGGACTATAATGTGTCTGAATATTAACATGCAAAAAGACAGCTATTAGACAAGAGTGTTATTTTAGAGTAGTTACGTTTTCATTTGATTACATTTTAAAATATAAATTGTCAATGCTTTAATGCCTTCATCTGATTACCACTGTTTTTGAACATTTCTATTAAATCATGAATCTAGAAAAATCCAAACACAACACAGAATTTCTGAATGGCCCTATTATTGTAAAAAATACAAAAATAATACTTTATTAAATTGTTAAAGTTTAATGAATTAAATTTATGAGAAATGCTTTTTGATTATAAAACTAAAACCATTAAAACAGAATCCGGGAAATTTAAAACAGAAAACAAGTTAAACAGATTTCATAGATCCTGAAAATTAAATTTTTCTGAAACTTATAATAAATTGGTAATGGTAAAAGGGATTTCATTGGGCCCTAACTTGACGTGATCGAGAGGCCCAATAACACCAGAGAAGAGCACCATCAACGCACCATCCGTGGAGTCGAGTCTGTCTGGAGTCCGGCAGTCGTCCACACCGTCTTCTGGACACTCCTCCGGCATCAAGCCCTCTTCCTCCTCCTCTTCCTCCATGTGAGGCAGTGCAGTACAGGGCCCAGCAATGTAGGTCTCTCTCCTGAACAATAGGAAAATAATGAAATCAGATGGTCATTCCCATTTTTGACAAGATATCAGTTTTTAAAACGCATGTCCAATTCTTGTAAACATACAGTACAAATTGTCTTTCACATTAATTTTAAAAAATCCTGGCCTTTTGAAGATGAATAAATCAGAGAGCTGCAGGGATGATATATTTTTGTAGGTCAAAACACAAACGAGAATTTTAGCACTTCCATCGTCCTGAAGTCAATGGGTTTTTGGTTAAATGCCTGAAATAAGGTCTGAGGTGAACACAAGCTCAAGATATTTTCACGTTTTATTCTATGACATAAAATACATCAGTAATACACGCTTGTGATTTTTTTTTTTCTTGTCTTAAAGGCGGTTTCTAACAAGTGTCTAAATGTGTCATTAAATGTCTTCACGCCAAACAGGTAAACTCAAACTCACGAGTTGCTTTCACAGCCTCATTGAGTTATGATCACGCTCTTGCAAACTATTTTAACTCAGTTTTATGGAAAATGCTTTTTAAATAAGGACTGAAAGAAGTGTTGGAAGCTTTACTTCTGCCGATTGTATTTAGTCTTATTATACACTGCCCGGCCCAAAAAAAACATTTAGATTTAAATAGGCAAATGTTTAAGAGTCTATGATTGGATCATTATTATCACAGTGATTATTATTTCTAGCATGTTATATGATTGGCAACAGTTCTTCTAACTCTGAATTGATGGAGTGTGTAGCTTTTCATTTCTTAATCAGCCATGTAGGAAGAAACAACATGGATGACGATGCCGAGATTCATCAGGCTCAGATTGTGAAAGAATGGTTGTGAGGGAGCATGAAGAATCACTTTCACACATGAATTGGCACCTCTGAGTTTTAATTCACTGAAAGTCTTTGGGATGTTCTGGAGGAGACTTTACAGAGTGCTGGACTCTTGCACTGACAATACAAGATCTTGATCGAAAGTTGATGCACCTCTTGACGGAAATATCAAAAACAAATTCCATTACCATTCTTTCACAACTTGAGCCTGATGAATCTTGACATTTGTGAAGATCATCATGATGAAAATAAACAAAAAAAGTAAATTGCAGCAATTTATTAAGATGTATTGTGATTTTCTGTGCCCAGATTTAAGACTGCTTAAAATAATTAAGATTTCATTATAACATTTAAAGTCCCCCTGTGGTGAAAATCCAGTTTTTAAATGTTTATGTGTAGGTGGTGTTTTTAATATGCTTTAAGACAAAACGTGCAAATTCATAAATCAACACCATTATCTCCATATATATTCTCCTTAAACCTGTGGTAAAAAAAAATAAACATAAAAAGAAAAGAAAAAACACAAACATGGTTTGAAATCGCTGGTCACAAGGTAGTTTGTGACGTCAGAAACACCAATCAGGTCAACGTGCCGGAGGGCTTTAGCATGTCATTACCAGCGAACTAGCAGGGGAGTCTCGAGAGAAGCCAGGTTATCCCGGTACTAGGGGTGTCCATGGTTAACCGATTAACCGATTAACCGTTAAAAATCGCTTAACCGAGTGAAACATTTTGCTCGGTTAAGTGGCGTCAATGGCGTGCATTTAATTTAGTTGTAATACATTTTTGCACCACCAGAGACCGCTAGACCAGTTTTCTAATTTGAAGCGGGCAAAGAAAGCGCGCGTCCGAGAGTGAAGGCTGTGCGCGAGCCAGAAACAAACATAGTATCCGCGCCACTGATGGCAGCACAATAATATCTGTCTGCAGAGCCGCAGAGCCACAGCTTTACCCCAGCAGTTTTACCTCGAGCATGCGCAGTTTCATCACAACAGTTTTACCCGCAGAGTCCGTTTACCGTTACATTAACCCATACAATTTGTATTATGCATTTCCTAAACATGTACTTGCTAATCAAACACTTTATCTGAACAAACTACTAATCTATAAAACACAATCGGTCTTCCGACCTTTTACTATTGTGTTGATATGCACGAGGGAGAGAGAGCAATACAGCGCTCGTGTTGTTTGAAGGCGGTGAGAGTGCGCGCGCGCGGCCGGGGCTCTCTCACTGTTTGTTCTTATGCTCCCTGTCCACTGATCTAAATAATTAGTTGTTACGACGACTTATTTGTTCCCTCGTTTTAATAAATCGTGGACACGTTGAACTAATTCCCTCCCTCATTTTGATTTAACGAATTACAACGTGGCCAAAAACAGTTTGATACTATTAATAATAGTGCTAAAGACCTATTTTTTGTGAATTGGTGAATATTCAGGTGAATTGTTTCGTGGCCACAAATTAATAATAATTATTAAACTGTTTTTCTTACCTGTGAAGATAGCTCTTCAGTGAATGCCGACTATTCTAGTAGGCCTAACGTTACAGCTTTTTATTCCCTTTTTTTTTTTTTTTTTGTGAATTGGTGAATATTCAGGTGAATTGTTTCGTGGCCACGAATTAATAATACCTCAGCACGTTTTACAAGACCCTTCTCGATCGCAGCGGCAACGAGCACTTTGATCACTTGATTTAAAAAACAAACATTTCAGCGCTAGATCGGCAAAAAAAAAAAAAAAAAAAAATGAACGAAATGAATGCTCTGCTAGTTAACTGGAGATGTTTTGTTTATTTGTATTGGTATTCGTGCCGCGAGATGTTTCAAAAGTGGTGGGGACAATATCGACCTTAGAAAATAGTGGTGGGGACATGTCCCACCCGCAAATTACGCCTATCTCGGGGTTGCGGTGCGCACACTATGGTTAACCGAGTATTGACCGCTAAGGGCCTCGGTTAACGGTTAATGAAAAACTTGAAAATGTGCAGCCCTACCCGGTACATGTTTTTGTTGATATGAAAAATTGGGTACATTTAGCAATATAACGGGTGTATGATGTATATAACGATGTTATGATGAACTATATGATGGGTCTGCGTATACTAAATGAAGGATGTAGAGTTACACTCAAGCTATTTCAAGGCATGATTCTTTTTTTTTAAGTCACAGGAAGAAAAAAAGTTTCAATGTGTAATTTTGGTGATCAAAGATGAGTTCTAAGGGATAAAATTGACTACAGGGGGACTTCAAGACATTTCACAGCTAAAATACAGTGGTCAAAAAGGTCAGCAATCTATCATCATCTGTGTAGTTAGCCATGTATGAAGCACAGCTCACAGTCAAACCATGCTTTTTAAATCGACTGTATATATTCCTATTGAATTGACTGGATTTTGTGCCCATGAAATTCAAACAAAGGTAAATGTGACAGCACCTTAACCTCAGCGTAGGTTTTTTTTTTTATACACTGCCCACCCCTAGTGGTACGTTTGCAAAAGACTTTGTTATACACAAATCACACACACACATCAACTCAACCTGGGTCTACACAAACACCTCTAGGATGAGTGATATAGGAAGAGATCAGATTCACAGATTTCATGGGGTTAAATGACTCTACCTGATGGCTTCTTGTTTGCTGGGGGGCCGTTGAACCCTTAGGCCTGCTTTCTGCTTTCTCTCCGCCAACCTCTTCCTCATGGAGTTGGTCATCTGAGAGTCCAGCCGCCACACAAACACACAGCTGGGCACACAAACACACATTAGACTGGGATCTGAATCAGTGAGTGTGTTTTTAACACGCACTGAAGTAAGGTTGAGCAGAGAATTAGGGTTGCTCGTAATGTGAGAGTATAGAATATCAAAATGTCAAAAGCATTTGTATTAGTCGATCTAATTTACTTCATCCATCTAACAAAGCTTGTGTCTTTCAGCATATGTGGCTCAAAATGTACTTGTAATCTCTATGCTTTACTACTCTCAGCTGCTCAGTCCAAAAGATAAGATAAAATACACTTTCAAACAATCAAAAACATACAAATATAAAAACAAAGTAAACATTGCCATAAGTCAACAAAAGAAGATCATAAGCAACTGCTTAATACAAAAACATGGTATTTATTGACTGCAAATGGCTCTGAACACACACCACATTTTGACTTTGAACGTTCAATGATCAATTTAATTAAATCATCGCCAATTGAAGTTTAATAAATCACATTAACTGTGTGATGATTCCTGTTTATCCATGCCCAAATTTAAGACCTCTTAAAATGATAATTAAGACTTTTGTTATAACATTTAGGATATTCAAGGCTTTTTAAGGATCCACAGGAATCCTTCAATCCACATCTGTATGTTGTTTGATATTGATTTAAAATGTTAAAATATTTAATGGTGAATGTATACGCCTTTTCTTTAATACTGTATGAAACAGTTTCTTGAAAAATCAGTAATAAAATAAAGTAAAAAATAACATTTAAAAGATTTACCTGTCACCAGATACGGTGATCAGATGCCGGCAGTCCTGGCTGAACTTCATTCCTGTAACAATTTCTGAGGGAGAATAAAAGTTTGGTCAACAATAAGACGACCACGAACAAAAAATACAATTATATCTCTCACACTCACACACTTTTTTTATTTTATTTTTTTATACATACATATTTCTGAAGAGTCAGAATGAAATCATTGATTAAGAAAGATAAACGTACCCGAATGTCCAAATAAGGTGGCCACACATTCGCCTGACTCATAGTCAAAGATACAGATATTTTTGTCTGAACAACTGGTGGCCAGAAACATCCCAGAGGGATCCAACTGGACCTGAGAGCAGAAAAACAATATTATTGCCAAAAGTGCAAAGGATTTTGACAGCAAACATAATTTACTTAGGTAGTCAGTTACACAATAAACAGCATTACATACACAAACACACACACACACCTTGAGCAGTGTCCCATCATCATTCAGGGAGCCCTTGAAACACTTCTTCATCTTGCCACTCCTCACATCGTACACTCTGAAAACGCAAAAGAACGAATATTCATGCATATAACTCCTTGAAGATTTGATAATGTCATTGTTATGCTTAAAAGCAGACAAATTATTATTGTACTGAGCATAAAACAAACAAACAAACATATGAACTGACCCTTTCAATCAGAAGTTTACAGTATAGACGGTAGGAACACCTCACACGAAGCCCTACCTAATGTTGCGGTCCTGGCACGCAATGGCCGTGTGTGTGCGCGTGGCGTCCAGGTCCATGTCATACAGTGTGGTCTTCTCCACTATGTGATGTGATCGTGAGAAGTTCAAGCCCTCCGAGGTCTTTGAGAAGAGACACAAAACAATAGTTAGAAAGTACATTAAAAAAAAGTGACATTAAAGCCAGATTAATCCAAAGCAAAGCCAAGAAATCTATTCGCATGTTCATTTTTCAGATTAACCCTTTGACCCATGATGTCCACTACACCTCCAGGCAAAGGCAAAAGACCGTAACTTCGTTTTTGGTCGAAAAAGAGTTATTTATATTTTTGGCACATTCAAGACCTCCTTTATCATGTGGATGAGTATCTTGAATCAATTCCGTTGTTTTTTCGAGAAAATAATGAGTTGTCTTAACAGTAACTTCCAAAAGCCCATGAGAAACCAAGGCAGAACACCGTAACACCAGTTACCGCTCTTTGGCTTTGTTTTGGAACGCTCGAAATTGAGTTACGGTGCTCTGCCTTTGTTTAGCCGCGCGTCAATATGAAGTTACTGTGCCGGTGTTCTATCAAATAATGACCAGATTGTACGGTTATCTGCCTTTGTTTTAATGTCCATTAAAATTAAAATTACAGTGTAGCCTGTGTACTTTGTACAGCTGCCGTTCTGATGTCCTCAGAGCTTTGTCCTGCGGTCAGAACATTTAGTATGGTCTGAACCCGCCGTCGACAAACGTGCGATATCGATCGCGAAGGATTATGCAGAGTTGACAGAAAAACGTTACACATTGCCGTATCAGATGAATGCAACCAAGAATTAAAGGGACCTGGTTGAAACACTCATGCATCTAGCTGGCAGATTGCCAAAACTTCGCCGGCGCCTTCAGCCCCGCCCTAAACTTCGGTCGAACCAACGCTGGACTAATATATGGAGGTATTTTGTCATGTCAAATGTATTAATAATGCCATCAGAATGCAACCAAAGCACAGGATAGCAATAAGTAGATGGCTATAAATAATTGTAAATCATACAAAATAAATGCCATGATCACTAGATTTTATACAGGTGTTACTATAATGATTTTGTTAATTGTGATCAGCAACCAAATATTGATAACGTGGAAGTTACTGCCTTTTGCCTTGGCATAATTTCTCACTTTTTGCTGACAATACAAAGGCAGAGTACAGTAACTTTAAAATAGTGGTCAAAAGTCAAGTTTGAGCTCAAGATTTATGTATATAATTTCCATTACTAAACCATCTATTTGCCAGATTTCCAGTGTCCTACCTATAATTAATTTGACAGGACAACTAAAAATCTTTAAAGTCATTTTTCTCAGTTCCACACTCTAGCGACTTAAGGTCTTTTGCCTTTGTAGGGCAGTACAGCGGACAGGTCTTTTAAAGCCTTTTTTTAACCATTTAGTTTTTTTTCCCCTCCATTTAAAATTCCATTGTAATGATTTAATTAAATTTCAATAGGTAAAAAAGCATGTCTAACTAATTTAAATCACGGAACTTACACAATTTTACATACATTTATTAAAATATTAGCAAAAATAAAATTATGGCCCTATGATGTATTTTTCCTCAAATTCAGTATTTTTTGTAATTTAACCATTTATTTATTTTATCCTAGCAAATAAATAATTTTTTTTTTTTAATCTAATATGGAGTACCATATTAATTTATTTAAATCATTAAGCATTTTTTTATTTCCCTTCTTGATTTAATAACTGATGTATTAGAGGGTACTAAATTGATAATATAAAATAAGTAAATAAAAGACTAGACTGTGGAGTCCAGGGCATATTTAGCCTGCATAATTGTTGTTAAATATCTCCAAAAGCATGATGATATCATGAATGATCTGCTCCAGGGATGCTCATCTATCCGACTGAAACCTCAATGCAGTGGATATAACCAGATACCTCTATAACATTATAGCAGTAACACAAATCTGAACGGTAACCACTTCATCCTCACCTTCTCAGCAGATCGAAAATAGATGCTCTTGTCAGCGCCACAGCTGACCATACACAACTCTGAACTCAGACCTACAAAAACACGAAATGTGCTTGAAATGTCCAAATAGCTGAAAGATTTGGTGGAAAACAGCAGCAAATCTCCTGCTTATGAACACTGAGTGTTTATCGACTGTGAACTGACCTGTGAACTTGATGGCAGTGATGGAGGCCGAATGATCGTAAACCGTCTGCACTAGGTTGCATTTCTTCTCCATGTCAAAGATGTGAATGAGCCGATCACGACTTGCAGAAGCCAACAGATGCAAACCTGACAGGAAAAACACACTCTTCTGCACTGTAGATAATGACCATTTGTAGTGTTATACACAACAATGAGCCGATCACGACACGGCATGTCTAAAACTAGTATACTTCTCTTCTTCATTGATTTTCAACTTGCTTTGCATTGTGATGACAATGTGGGTAGTTTATATAAAAGGAACCATGTTTACTCGTTCTCTGTGTTGAGATCAAAAAAAAGAAAAAAAGAAAAAAGAAAAAAAAAAGAAAAGAAATTAAAAAAAAAAAAAAGTGTCATCCGGCAGACTTTTGAAAGCTCCTCCAGGGCTTTCGTGAAACCTACAGATTATATTTCCGCATGTTGTATCCCTGCCCACAGACCGTCAGATCGACAGAGGGTTATTAAAAGAACAGGTATTGGAAGGGAAGGGTTATTATCTCTGAAAATGGTAATGTACTGTCAACTCTTTAAACAGAATTATAGTAAAAACAGCAACACAATGACAACAGATTTCTTATCTGAATGCTTTGGGCCGAACTGACAGAAAGGCAGTTTCTTTCAGTTTTTCCTCTCCTTTTGGCATAAAACGTTGACTACAAACACAGAGGTTTTTCACATTTTCCGTCACGGCGTTCTCTCCGTATTCTTTTCAGCTTTTAGCCACTGCCCACAACACGTTGGATCCTTCACTGGAAACCAGAAGTGACTCGCTCCCGCTAAACATTTACTCTTTGAATTCTTGCACCTTGGAACAATACAAGTCGACACCATTATGACTGAAAGTTTGCCAAGAGGCATTTCCTACTAAAGCAAGGCAGTATTTGACTCTGGTCAAGCATATCCATAGCAGACTGATGCGAGTGGCCTTGGACAACAGCATGTCCAGTGCATTTTGGGTGTTCCCCTACCTCTTTGGCAAAAGAGCCTTTTTTCTCAGTTCTCTCTGGTAAGGAAGCACCAAAAAATGACTGCATAGACAGCCTAGTTTTTATTGAAAGCTCATTTTGCCAATGGCGAAGAATCCCTTGAGCATTACAAAATATGTATTTGAAATAAAGGCTCACTTACCGGTCTCATTAGGAGAGAAGGCTAGACACAAGACCTCTGAATCATGAGCCTCGATTTTCAGCAGTTCGTCCATAAACTGCAAGCCGAAGATCCTGAAGAAGAGACCGTTGATTCAGCATATATTTAGATTTAGGATTTAGTTCTCTGCACAGACCCCTCATTCCTCTCACCTCAGGTTCCCACTGCGGTCTCCAGCAGCCAAATGCTGTCCATCTGGGCTGATTTCCATCACCCTGATCCCAGATTTACCATCCTGGCCTCCTCCCTCAGCTTTCTCAGCCTCAGCTTTGAGGTACTGCGTGTCATCGTCCACATATACTATCCTTACAATGTCCTGAAACACATTCACATACAATAAATCAATGAACACAAGACGACACTGGCAACCATTGTGTCATCATTTACTCTGTTTCTCCATATGAATCAAGTGGATTATTCCAAGTCACCCAAAACTGAAAATGTTAACCCTTTAAGGATATTCAACCCAAGCCATCAAACTGACATCAGAGAAGGAACGCCAATCCAGAGCTGAAGCTAATTTTCTGATTTTGATTAAAGACAAACCATTTTTTTTCCTGTGTATTAAGTTACATGGATTAATTGTTCACCACAAGACTAATATGTGCGCTAACAAAGTAAATAGGGTCAATTTTGATTTCATGACTTTAATATATTCATTTGTGTTTCAAAGATGAACAAAAAGTCTTTTAGGAGGACATAAGGGTGGGTAACTGGTGCCTACGACTGTGAACATAACGTCATGAATCCTAAGTACTATAGTTTGTTTAAGCAATATTATTAATTAAACCACTGCCTGAATTTAGCTTTGTAAACTCCGAAATTCATAGATTCTATTATACAGGTATGATTATAATGACTTTTCCAAAAACGTTCTGGGTTTATTTATTTTTCCCGAACTTTTCCAGGCCTGGAAATTGCCATTTTAAAAAAAAGTCCATGACTTTTCCAGGTTTTTCATGACCGTACGAACACTAAACAAATAAATAGACAAAATATGCATTCTCTGCTGTTCTCTGACAAATTATTAAATATTTTTGTAAACTGATGTCCCGCCCCGATGTAGTCTAGCAGTAGTCCGTACCTGGCTGTAGAGGTTGTGTCGAAGGCCGAGAGCCGAGCCGTGACTCTGCGGGGACTCACTTTTCCACAGGCGAATGGTGTTGTCAGATGAACAGGTGAGGAAGGATCCAGGCGACAGACATGCTGATGAATCTTCAAGATCAGGGTAGGTCTGCAGAGGACATTTATGCATTCATAAATCGGTTCATCTGATAATCTCAACATGAACTGGTCTGTGAGTAACGCACCTCCACACTCCACACACACCCGCTGTGGTACAGAGCTGAATACACCTTCCCAACATTGCGAATGTCCCGCACGTCCCATACGTACACACTGTGGTCATTATACACACACGTCAAGTGCCTGGTCACAGGGTCAAAGGTTAAAGCCAGGGTATCTGGATACTGTGCTTCTGGGTTTGCACCGAACAAATGCCTATGAAAAGAGAAAAGATATGCAACATTTGAGGTTTAACGTTTGATTTTAACATGATGTTCACCGGAAAATGTTTAAACAATTATACACATGAGATCATTCAAACCACAAGAACACTGGTAGTGGATTTATTTTGCCAACATTACACACACCAGAGTTTTGTCAATATCATTGACACACTATTAGTTTGTTATTATTATTGTTAATACACCATTAAAGTTGTTAATATTTCGAATTTGGTTTTATTTTTATATATATATTCTATTTTCATATTAATTCTAGTTAAAGTTTTAATAATTTAGTTTGTGCCATTTTATTAGCTTTCTTATAAATGTCTATAGTTTAAGTTTTAGTTTATTTAGTTTAGTTATTTTAGCACTAGCTAAAGTTTTTATATATTTTAAGTTAATGTTTAATTCAATGAATGCAAAGTAATCAACATTAAACTTGGAACAGTTGTGAAGTTAAAGCTATATGTCTGAATTCTAAGTATCGTATTTTCTGGAATACAAGTTGTGTTCTTCATCATCTGAAGCGTGCTGTGATTTATAATGCAAAGTTAAGGTACGCCAAATACGCCATTTTGCGCGTTACTTTTTAACATCGATTTTAGCATACGAGTGACGTACAAAGAATAAAAGTTTTAGTATAAATGGTAGCGAACACAGAAACATTTGGATTGTGAAGAATGAGAGGTAAGTGAGATCATAAATCTGGATTAAGTCATATGCTGGCTTTCTACTCTGTGTTGCAAGCTTTGAACAATATTCCACTGGACTACACGTGAAGTCTTGTTTCTCCTCCCACATCCTCACTCACTCGCTCACACACACAGCCTTTTAAGCAGGAGATTTATTTTATTAAACTTTTTTTTTTTCTCCTTCTGTTTAAAGTAGAAAAACTGTAGATCAGATATAGTTTTACTTAAACTCAATTACAGAAACCATTAATCATCTTGGTTTTTCACTCAAAAACTGCTAGATGGAGTGCAACAAAAACACAGTGGTCTCATGACACGTCTGTCAAAGCTGCACTAATTTTAACATGCGACTGCATCTAACATCATGACACTTAAATGGCATTGGCATGCAAACATACATTAATGTTTTGTTAAATTGCAAGAAAAGGAAACCAATGCATTTTTAACCAATTGATTGAAAAGTTTAAAGGGGTCATATGATGCTATTTTAAAAGCTCATTATTTTGTTTATTGGGTGTACTAGAATAGGTTATAATCCTTTAAGGTTAAAAAACACATTCTTTACATACTGTACATTATTGCAGCTCCTCTATTCCCAGTCTGCCTGAAAACAAGCTGCCCCAGTGCGCTGTGATTGGCCAACTGCCCCAGTGCGCTGTGATTGGTCAAACACCTCAAGCTTGTGTAGGAAATGTAACGCCCCATACCATAGTCACAGTTAATAATGTTATCTGTATTCAAGCATCGGTTTAAAGACGAGTCAGATTCTACAAATGTGAATGATCAAGCAGGAAAACGTTAAAAAGCATCATATAACTGGGGCTGGTCCGAATACCATTTTTTGAGCTTCGAAGCTTCGGTAGTAATGAACATCGAATATTCGACGCTTCGGAGAGAGGGGGCTGAACATATTCTTCTCTCTAATAAAGGCAGGAATCTCTATGTGTCTGTCCGTTTGCATTTCGATTATTTCGAGAACCGTTCATCCAATCGACTTCACAAGGGAGTGCAGAGTCGCATTTGGTGCAATATAGATGGACACGCGAGACGCGACACTTTCAGAATTAATAAACTAGAGATGCACCGATTGATCGGCTGGTGACCGGAATTGGCCGATTTTCACATGATCGGCCATGACCGGCGACCGGCCGGTCAGTCTGACATATGCCGATTGTATGCCGGTCAAATGCACTCGGGCGCCGCATGATTCACCTTTTGAGCGGTACGGTCTCATATATGGGATTTTATTTATGCGCCCCTGAGAGTACGAGTGCCACTTTTAGAATGTTCAGTGACATCGCATAACTGCCAGATTCAAACTGTGCTTTCGCGCGTTGGCTGGCGCTGAGCCAGAGTCGGAGTGGCATTACGTTTGCCATTTGATGTTGGACAATGTTGTGGTCGCGCCGGCGTCTCTTAAGGCCAATTTATACTTCTGCGTCGAGTGTACGCCGTAGTGTACGTCGTAGGCTACGCACGTAGGTGACTCCGTCGTGAGCATTTATACTTCTGCGTTATGTCTGTGTTGCTCTACAGTTACACCACCGAGACGCTAGTTGGCGGGGGCGGGTTTTAATTTTCCACTGTGTTTAGATTCCTCGCGGCTGTTTTGAGTTTAGGCTACCAGCGTCTGAAAGAAAGTGGATCATGTTGGAGTTGGAAAAACAGTTTTTGTGAAATCACTAAAACTAAAAGGCAGAAACGAGAGAAGGCGTCGGAGGACAAGGTACGTGCGACCTGTGAACCTATTGACGGTTGAACCGAATTTAAAAATGACGGGCGGTGCAGAAGAACACGCCGGAAATGTGTAGGAGGAAATGCGATGCTACCAAGCCGACCAATCACAGATCTTGCGGTCCGCGTCGCCGCGACGCGTAGTTACATTTTTGAGGAGGTGCGCGTCAGGGTACGGCGAAGGGTACGACGTATGATACGCGTCTATGCGTATGCTACGCCGTACCTACTACGCGCACCCGACGCAGAAGTATAAATTGGCCTTTACATTATGAGCACGCTTGCCACGCGCAACACGCCTACATTTGAAATAACAAAATTTTTATAAATATAAACAATATATCGATATATACGATATGTCAAAATCCATATCGTGTTTAAAAAATATCTCAATATATTTTAAATAGAGATATCGCCCACCCCTAATAACAGGTAAAAAGGCTAATACATCCTTGTTTCTATTATTCTATTTTCCACAATGTCAAAGCAATGCAGCTTAACCCAAAATACAAGCTCAGGCATGCACTTCTGTCCACACACACACACACACTCCGCTGTTTTCATGCACTTCTGTCCACACACACTCCGCTGTTCTGCGCTCTAGCCAGAGAATACTCCCGTTGCAGGAACACTTTAGTAGGCCAAGAAGCAGCAAATATATTTATTAAGTATAACGAGGTTGGGTTCCTTCAACTGTCCATCCTATTTAAAATGGCTATAGGCTATATAAGATAATTGTAAAAAAGAGTATTGCATTTCATCAGATTTTATAGTGTTGAACATTCAAGCGCGAATGAGAGCCTCGAAACGAGGGGGATGGCAGGTGTGCAAAAAAAAACACACACAAAAAAAAAACACGAATATTCGAATGTCAAATTTTCAAACCGAATACCAACCCACCGAACGAATATTCGGGTCCAGCCCTACATATAACCACTTTAAATCAACAAACGTATGTCGGTTTTAGCTCTATTCCAGCCCAGGCGGGTCTGAAAGTCTCTTACCCAGGCTGTGTGCCCTGAGACACATCGACTCCCAAGCAGTGTGGCCGGTGCAGAGTGGTGATGTAGCGCAGGTCCTGAGGGCTGAACACACGCACCGTCCCGTCAGCACAACCGCAGAAAACAAACGTCTCGCTCACCGACAAGCACTGTGCTGACGTCGTCTACAGAAGCAGAACAAAGACACATGACAGCATACTTTATACATAAAGCCTGTCCTATTTGTCTCTGAGACATGTTGAGTAATAAATATTTTGTAGGGTCTTACTGCCTTATTTAGGATGTGTGCAAATTTACTTTTTACAACATTACTACAAATTACAAGGAATTTTAGATTCAGATTTGTTATTTTTGGCATTCTGCTGGTACTCAAAACAAAAAAAAAAACCTTTTGGTGCTCCAGGAAGGGGAACAAAACGCAAACAATTGTAGGATTTTCCTATCGCACTGAAGAGATAAAATTCCACATCCAGGCACTCACACAGATTATCACCTATGCTTAGATGTGGAATTTTATCCCTTCAATGCGATGGGAAAAACCTACAATGATCAACTGAAATTCACTGTGTACTAAAATTTACTGGCATTACATAAATATTTCAAATGACTGATATAGAGCAACTTAAATAGGCATGAATATATTTAGCTGATTTAAATCTGAGTATGAAAAATAGATTTAAAAAAATTAAGTTTAAAGGGCAATTGGGAATGGACTGCTGAAAAGGTGTTAGATAATGTAGATATCCAAAATATGTGGGGTCAAAATGTAGGGCTGGACATAAAAAAAATTCACAATTCGATTTGCAATTCAATTTGATATCAGTTCATTTGGAAACATATCAGGTGCAATATATGTAAAAAAATTTCTCAAGGATAAAATTCTCAACTAAAGCTGTAAACTATACAGAGACCCTTGTCATTTGGTACATTACTATAATATTAAAGTTTACAATTACCAACTGATTTGAATAGAAACATTAAGTTGTACATAAGACCGTTTTATAATAAGTTTATAATAAATTACTTTTTAATGCCAATTGGTGTCATAAAAACTATTGACTTGGCTGTCATTACATTTTTTTAATATATATATATATAAAATATTTGAATAAAGGGTGAAGTTTTGGTCACTACTGTACATTTATATACAAGTCACCTTCTGATGTTCATTCATGTTTATTTCGTGCAGTCACATTAAAGAGTGCCAAAACAGTATTTATCATTTGAATTTCATAATAAAACGGGCAGAATTTGACAGCTGACACTTTGTTATATCTCAAAAGTAACAAAGCTTATTGCCATTTCTTGGATGGGTGGTGAAATATGACTACAATTTAAGTGAAGTTTTGATTTGAGAATCAAAATCAGATTAAAATCAAGAAATTGATTGTGTCAACCCGGCCCTATGAAAGGGTTTTGAATGGATCACAGCAATGAAATGAAGGCGTAACTTGCCTTGAGATCAACCCATGAATCCAGCTGTCGGTTGCTGTTGAACTGGCACAGCAGACCCGTGTGCGTGATGCAGTAGGTGCTGCTGGCCATAGAGCCGCGGCCACACGCCAAACCACAGAACTGACTGTTCTGGTGCTCCCCGAGCAGCCCTGAGCGACCAATCAGAGGCACTGTGCTGTTCACCTGCAGGACACAACCAGGACACAACCAGGACAACAGGTGACAATCGTGGCGATTCAATGACATGAAGAAAACGTGAGCGTATGTTTTGTGCTCCATTTGGTTAGAAAACAAAACCCCAGTCACAGAAGGATGTGGGCAAACAAAGGAAACTGCACTAAACTCTTCGATTCATATCAGCACACTTGAAGTTCTAATGTTGTGAATTATCATGGCACCAAAATAAAACTGCAGATGCTATTCACATTAAGAGAAAATGGCAGTATTTCCGTTGCACGAAGTGTAAACCGGTGTAAGATAGTGGCAGATGCTATTTGCACCTCAGTGTATTGCAGCACATTATAAAACAACATGCAAAAATAAAACATTCTGTGTATATGCTTATATTTATTAAAATCTTAAATGGATGCTGCCATTTTGGGTAATTACTTGTCCCTGTCCCTCTACAACTACATCTCAAGATCCATAACATTTAAAACAATTATTAAAATGATTCTAAATAGTAATACACATTTTCGGCGACTGGATTTTCAGTGCATCTGTGGACTGTAGCAACATGTGTCTCACCCGTCTTTCCTTTGAGGCGTCAAGGTACCAGAACTTAACATGCCTGTTCCCCGCCGTCACAAAGTAGCTGTTGTCCTCCGAGAACGATACAGCAAGCACACGGCTGGACACCTTATTGGATGCGATAACAGTCCCCTTCTACATGCAAGGAGAAGATTTAAAAGCATTATTTATATGTTCTTGTAAACCAGACTCACAAGCTGCGTCCCGATTGGCAGTTCGCTATGCAGGGAACCTGGTATAAAGATGCGTTTTGGTGGATGACGCTAAATACAGGTGTAAAACTTTGAGCTTGTCCACTTTCCACCACTTCCAGGGGTAGTCAAAGACATTATGGGAAGCGCACTAGCCAGACGGGATTTAAACTTTGTCAGATGGAGACCCAAGTTTGGTTTGAACGAATATAATCGTACCAAGCGCAATGTTCTCTCACCATTTCTGATTTCTAACACACACTCAGTGTTCTGCGTGATCTTGCATCTGTCAAATCAGAAACTAAAGCTGCTGCTCTCTGTGTGTTTTCCCATCGTCTCCTGCGTGTTCATATGTAAACTGCGCGAGCTTGTTTTGTCCATTAGATCAAAAAACACATTTACCACCCATAGACCCTCCTCTCGAAGAAATCAGGGGCCGTATTCACAAAGCATTTTATCTTACCACTAGGAGTACTCCTAAATCGCACTAAAAGATTTTAGCTAGGAGTTTTCTCTTAAAAGTTATTCACAACGCCTTTCAGACCTACTCTTAATAAAGAAAAATGACAACTCCTAAACTAAGAGTGAGTCTTCGTTGCTATGGATGACGTCATTACTCATGCACGAGCTTGACTGAAGTGACCACCTTGATTGGCTGATGATTGTAACGCGGGAATGATTCCAAACACCTCCCCTACGATGATGAGTGACAGGTGACAGGTCTGAGAATGCGTGCGCTACACAAGTAGTGCGAAGGACGGAAGATGATGAATAACTGAATAAATAGCCTAAATGAATAAAGAGTAAGGCAAAACAAATAGCCTAGTAGCCTAATGAAACATATGGATTGATGCAATATCTTTGCAACATTATTGAATTAATCTGTCACTATATGCCTCTGCCTACGTTTGCAAAGAGAAGAACATTTTAATTTGATTCACAATGAAACGTTACAATTAGTTTACATGCAATGAGTAGCCTAGTTTTGCTTGTTGTTGGTGGCGTTATTGCATCCCTAGTTATGCCTACAATGCAAAATTGTTCCCTCGCGATTGGAAGCTCCTGTAGCCGCCGCGTACGCATTTCAAAACATCGCAACGTGAAATGCCACAAAAAGCGGTTTGTGAATAGGTCTTAGTGAGTTAGGAGTCCTCTCGACTTCTTTTAAGCTGTCCCAGGCTTAGGTGCTATTTTTAGGGCTAAAATGCTTCGTGAATTACTCTTAGTCAAAAAAATTAGGAGTCCTAAAGTTACGAGTGACACGCCCATTATTTTTAGGAGTTACTCCTAAATTCGCCAGTTAGGAGCTACTTTTAGCCTTAAAATTCTTTGTGAATACGGCCCCAGGACAGAAGTGGTTGAAAGTGGACAAAAGAGAAACACCAGGTGTAAACGGGAATGTTTACTTGTGATCCGATCAACCAAAACGCATTTTAATACCAGGTGTACACAGGGCCTCAGAGGGGAAAACATTTTAACAAATTAGCTATTTCCATTAAACTATGATAAAGCATGTAATTTCTGCAACATTAGCGGTAGCTAAACAGACTTGCAAGAACACTGTTTTCAAGCCTATGTAGAAATTAAAGTTGTCAAGAATACTAACACACTGCCTGTAAACACACTATTGTCTGTGTAATCTTAAACTCCGAGTCCAATATCACTTTTCTGGGGTTAAACAACTATTCATAGCATCCCGGCAGACGTCTGTCAAACCCACCTTCCACTCCCAGACGCTGACGGTCCTGTCATGCTGGTATCCCACAGACACTATATAGCTCCCGTTGGGGGAGAACGACACACACGCCACCCCGTACTTGTGGCACTGGACCTCTGCCACCTGTGCCCGCTCTGCCACGTCCCACACACGCACACAGGGCATGTGCCCGCTCTGCCCAGCAACAGGGAACAGATGAAGAAGAGTAAAAATAATGCATGAAATCATCATAATTGTGTGGTTCCCCACATCCAGATTTGTCTACCCTACTATACAGAGTGCACCAGTCAGGTTACGAGAGTAAAAAAAGCCTATTTATTTTCTCTATAGGGGAACTTCTTTTGAATGCTAACTACAGACTTTTTAAGACAGACCTACTGTGGGCTAAGAGGTTGTTCTTTGTTGAAGCCATCAGTTCACATCATAAGCGTTTAACAGCGGCATCTATGATGAAAAACTACACTACCCATGATTCTGCAAAAATCTCCACCAATCAGAGAAACAAAACAAGCAAAACACTAAAGGAACTCTTTAGACCCGCCCATCCCACAATGCACTGCGAATGATGAAATAGAGTCAAGCTGTGTCCCAAATGACACACCATACACTATGTACTTGTACTATATACAAAACAATCTAGTGTATGAATTTTATATGGTTATTTTGACACTATTTACACTACAAAACGGCCCAGAGTAGTGCATAAGTACGGAAAATAGGACACACCTTCAATCTCACTACGCTATCAAACTGGTTAAATGTTTTATATATTAATTTTGCAATAAAATGAATAAATTGATTCTACACACATGTATTTAAAACAATAGCTTTATATTTGTTTCGAGTTTTTATTATGTCATTCGCAATGCTTCATGGGATTGTAGTTCTTTTTCTCATTAAAAAGGTGAAGTACAGTCCTGTACCTTTGTATCGTTATCCAATTTTGTTCGGTTCATGGTTATTACTAATTAACAAAAACTTTTTTAAATCCCTAAGTGAAAATTAAAAAAACCAACAGCGCTGAAAAAGTAGATGTGCACTCTATTGTGGCCAAAAATGAGATTTAATGTGAATATTAAAAGTCCCTGTTAGGGAAAGTCTGTTCACTCAGCGGCCATATTGGCAACGCCTCCGGGCAGCTATTCCAAGCATCCAAGACAAAGTACTGTCTACTTGAATGGGGGAATCCTGAAGTCTCAAAAACTGCTTGCTGAACAGCAACAAAATCTGACATCAACTGTCCCATAAATATTTCTGAGCGTAAAAAAAACCTTATATTTCATAAGCACGCGTCTCAGAACACTGAATGTTTTTATGGCAACAGGAGCTTCTAACAGCAGCTGCAGTGACGCCATGATGACTTTCTATATATAAAGTCTTAGCTATATTAAAAACATTCATTTAGGCTAATGTAGGATATTTTATTCGTACACACTGCAGAAATAGTATGACAGTATGCTATTTTCGATTCGATTTTTATTTACTAGTTTTCAACACGGTCAGATAGTGAGAAAAAGCATGAGTGGAAAAAGCAGCCACTGATAAATAATCATGTGTCAGAGAATGTAGGACAACATGTGCCTTTCAAGAGTTTAAATGGTGACTAATCCTCCTCTAAACGCAGCTGCAGGGATATGAATCTTGTGACTCCGCTCAAACTTAAACCGTTGAAGAAATAGTTCACGCAAAACGGAGAAATCTGCATCACCGCCACTCCAAACCCATCTGAGGCTATTCTTTCTGTGAAAAGTATCTAAAGAATCTTCCAGTGGCTTTTTTCTCTCAATTTTTTTCTTTGAGTGAACTATTCTTTTAATCATCTGCCAACTCCCCAATGCAATACCCAGCATTATTAGTCAGAGGGCTAAAAGAGCAAACTGCATTTGTGCTGTGCTGTCGCTACAGCGATTCTCTGTTGGGTTTCCAAGTTGGGACAGACACTGGGCCTCGCTATGACGACCGGGGAGCAGGAATGTGTCGGAGCGCACGGAGAAGCCCAGACGTAAGCCCTCCTCTACCGCATATACAGAAGATAACCGTACGAATCAGTGAGAGACTGCCTCTAAGGGCATTCGAGCACAGTCGTCATTCTTCTGGCCCTCGTTAAACATCTCAGAACACTTACCTCACCAGTGACCAAATATTTTCCATTCTGCGAGAAAGCCAAGGCACTGAAGGTTTTCCTAAGTAACAAACACGTGATTCGGATTTAATTCAGTTTCAATGTACAACACTACGCTACTGAAGTAAAGACAAAAAGCATGTTGTTTACCTGGATGTATTAAATATGTGAGTCTGCTTGTTTTTCTTTGGGCTCAGGATGACAATAACACAACTGAAACACACATCATATCTGCATTAGTTCACAGATGAACGTTATAATTCACAGTTTGTTTGCATTAACTACTGTTCAAAAGTTTGGAGCAAGTACAATTTTTTAATGTTTTTGAAAAAAAGTCTATTCTACTCAAGGCTGCATTTACTTGCTTAAAATACAGTAAAAACAGTAATACTGTGAAATTATTAATATGCAAGTGAAGTATCATTCAATTTATTTCTGTGATGGCAAAGCTAGATTTTGAGTCTTCAGTGTCACTTGATAACTCAGAAATCGTTCTAATATGTTGATTTGGTGCTCAGTTCAGTGTTTTCAACATTATTAATTATTAAAAATTTATTATTATTATTATTTTTCAGGAATAGAAAGTTCAAAAAACAGCATTTATTTGATCTTTTGTATCATTATAAAATGTCTTTACTATCATCTTTGATCAGTTTAATGTGTCCACGCTGAATAAACGTATTCTTTTCTTTTACAGTAGTTTGTCTTTGCACTAGTTTGAAGCTTCTCTCTCGTTTCCACAGGTGTCCAAGCAGAATAACCACAAGTTGTGTGAAAGTTTAAAGATCACCTATGATCAAAAATTGTAATTTACTCATGTTTTTCCAAACCTGTATAGCCTAACTATTCTTGCACTTTTTAAAGAAAGGCTGCAGGCTTTTCCTTTAAATGAAAGTGAATGGGGACTGGAGCTGTTAAGCTCCAAACGTAGAGAAAAAAAAAAAGGACAATAAAAGTCCTCCACACAACTCTATATTTCAAGTCTTCGGACATCATAAGAAAACTTTATGCAACAAACTAAATGTAAAGGTTTAGTTCACCCAAAAATGACATTTATCGCATAATTTACTCACTCTCAAGCCATTCTAGGTGTATATGACTTTCTTCTTCCAGCCAAACACAATCAGAGTTATATGAAATAATACCCTGGCTCTTCCAAGCTTTATAATGGGAGTGAATAGCAATTGATATTTTGAAGCCCCAAAAAAGTGCATCATCATTAAAGTGCTCCATACTGCTCTAGGGGGTTAATAAAAGCCTTCTGAAGTGAAGTGATGCATTTTTGTACGAAAAATATCCATATTTATAACTTTATAAACCTGAATCACTGGCTTCCGGTCTCGAGTCTAGTTCTGGCTGAAGAATGAAGTCCGACATTATTAATTGGGAAGCGCAGAAGATCACCAGTCACAAATTAGAAGTCTAAGACGATCCGAGGAGCTTGAGTTTGTTGCCCAACCCTATTAGTTTGAACCGCAAGAGGCGTCTACTCTCACCTAAGCTTCCGCTACATCGGGTCAGAGGTCACTCTTCCACCGGAACGAGACGTTACCTGAAGCAGGCTTAAAGTTATTTAAAATATGGATAGTTTACTTACAAAAACGCATCGCTTTGCTTCAGAAGGCCTTTATTAACCCCCCTGGAGCCGTATGGATTCCTTTTATGATGGATGCTGTGCTATTTTGGGCTTGAAGATCTTTTAATATTCACTCCCATTATGAAGCTTGGAAGAGCCAGGATATTTTTTAATATAACTCCGACTGTGTTTGGCTGAAAGAAGAAAGCAATATACACCTAGGATGACTTGAGTGCGAGTAAATGATTGGATAATTTTCATTTTGGGGTGAACTTCTTAAGTCGTTATAAGTTAGGAAACAGACGCAAGTTGACTCATGTAGCCCCAAACACCACTGACTCTCCCATGACTCAAGAACTATCACTGATGGCACCATATTTGATATGATATTTGACAGAGCACAGCGAATTTCGGTTTGTTGCCAACTTCTGAAGTCTTCAGAAGAGTAACACAACTCTTTGGGCACTTTGGGCCTGTCAGTTTTGAGATTGACAGCTCCAGTCATAATTCACTTCCATTATAAGGAAAAATAGCAGTCAGAACATTTTTCAAAGACTAACTTTTTGTTTAACAAAAAAGACTTCGTTTTTGAGTGACTTATGCCTTTAAGAGTGGACTTGGACACAGAAAACACGTATAGAGACAGTCGTAACTTTACCCTGCAGGATAAGCCACTAAACCCGTGTTGTGGTCGCAGGTTAAAGCACTGCTGCTGGAGGCACTGATGCCCAGGACCTTCTCCAGGACGACCTGCAATCACAATACAACTTCATGAAGCACTTCACACATCTAACCATCTCATGCACGTCAACATTTAACGCAATGCTATAAACAGGCTGTGTGCAACGTGCACACAAACAATAACAAACGTCATGAAGACGAATGTAAAAACAGGAAGAGTCGATGAGTTTTCTGGCCTGTGAATCATGAGTGGTGTTGTTCATACCCGGTTATGAATGTCTCGTCTGTTGCTCTGTCGGGTTTTTCTCTTCGTGTTCGCTGGGATTGAAACGCTGTTATTGACTTTCCTTGCTCGAGAGGTCAAGCAACTTGCGTTTAGACTCGCTCCGAACACCATTGCTCCATCCGCCATAGTGCAACTCTCTTCTTTAAAACGGGTCAATTAATAATCCACACTCTGAAGTCACATATTCGTTTGCAATTAAAACGCGTTAAATGCTGTCCATTGGTCAGACACGCGAACGCTCGGATGTTTTATACTCGGTCTAATACTGATTGTGGATCAAAAGTTTTAGTTTATAAAGTTCGATGAAATGACTTCTATTTGATTTTCGGCTGAAAACGAAACTTCGACAATGTACAAACAGCTGTAGGCAATGAAGTCCATGTAATGTGATCTGAGACTGGCCGTTTCAAACATACACCTTGTTCTGTGATTGGATGAATCCCGCACGGGAGGCGGGATCATTCGTGTAGCTCACTCACTATTGGTCGATTCATGTATATGGGTTTGCCCCAGACGTCTTAACTTATTATCATCACTGCGAAAGTTGTGATCGTAAATCCATCACACATCATTTTTGAACACATGATCATTAATCATAAACATAATGAAAGCAAGAATCATTTACAGTTTTTCAAAATGACATAGATGGGTTTAAACATTAGGATAGACACTACATTACGTTCTTGAAATGTAACACCATTATGTTTGATGTTTTTTTATTTTGTAAACAGGACACAAATAATTTATGTAAAATATTTTTGAGGGGATGCTAGCTATATTTTGGCTCACTGATTCTTTAGACTTAAAGCTCTCGCTAGAAGTCCTTTTTCACTTTATTTTTGCAATACATTTTAGTTATTAGCAGCAAAAAAAAAAAAAAGTGTTTATTCTTACGAAATAACACAAATATTATTATTATTATAAAAACAGTATAATTAATAACAATACTTATATGAATTATTGTTATTTAATAAATCATCATCAATAATAATCAATATAATAGTAATAATTATTATTAGCTGGTGTAATTATTTAACAAATAATAATAATAATAATAATAATTATAGCTTTATTATTGATAATCAAACTAATGATAATGATAATAATGTAATTTATTAAATTCATAATAATAAATAATACTTTTGATTGAATTATTCATTAATTCTTATAATTACAATTATTACTAATTATAATAATTAGTTACTGTTCTTTATTTAATAAATAATAATCAATTATAATAATAAATAATCATCATCATCATAATTATTATTATTAATTCTGCTGTAATTATTATTTAACTTATCTTATTATCTATCTTATTGTTATAATTTTGTATCAATAATTTAATTAATAACAATTAACAAAAATAATAGTACTATTATTATTATTATTTATTACAGTAATAACAACAATAATATTCTTTATTTATTTATTTATTCATTCATTCATTCAGAGAAATTAATCTGAATAAGAAATGTTCAAGTTTAAATTAGAAATATCCTATATTCACAAATATATATAATTATAAAGAATCTATTAGTATAAACAATAATTATAATAATTATAATTATTTAATAAATAATTATCAACAACAATAATTGTAATAGTAATAATCTTAATTGTTATTATTGTCATTTAACAAATAAATAATTATTAATAATCATTATACACAAATTTAATTAATAATAATAGCTATTATTATTTATTCCTTCATTGATTTTATTTTATTTTTTAACTGAAGAGAAACTCACCTGTATAATAAATGTAGAAAATCTAGTCTAATATAGAAATATAGTAAAAGGGGGTGTGGCTTGTGATTCTCCTGGGTGGGATCAAGAGTTTAAAATCACTCAGGCTTTTGGTGGCGTTTCACATTCACACACAACATCACCGAACCGAAAGACAATGAAGAATTCCACTAAGCCGGAGTCTGAATACGTGTTGGACTACGAGTACTACTACGACTACGTGGACCCAGTCTTTGTGAACGCCACTGCACTGAAGTACAACAGATGTGAGCTACTTTAACCTTCTCTTCTTGATCACAGTTCAGCTGATGTGACGTCTAACTGTCTTCCTCTCTCTAGATTCAGTTGTGCTAATATTCTGGATCGTTCTAGCTGCATTTATCGGCTGCTTCTTCTTGATTTTGTCACTTATCTCACACACAGGGCAACTACCAAGGTAAGAATGAAAAAGCTCATTTCACTGTATAAACATGTTTATTTATCACACTGTGGTCATTTTAGATATGTTCATTTCTATGATAAAAACCTTCTAGATAGTCTTTAAAGCTTAACAATAGACCAACACATATGTGAAGGGAATATTATTATATTTTTATTTGTTTATAGGGGTCCTCGTGTCAAAAAATCAGGTTTGCCATTAATGAAAGGCTATGGATCTCCTCAGTAAAGATACAAATAAGAAGCAACTTCACGAAGACACTAAAGCCATGATGAGATCTGATTCTGAACACGAGACACTGGAGAAAAATCACTGCCTTACGAACTGACATTAAAACATGATATCCTGATCAATGTGTCTGTATCTCATATCTCTCTCTCTATATATATATATATATATATCAGATGTACATAATATTTCTGAAATTTAACACTTATTACACACAGTATTTACTAAAAAGTAACTACAAATATATGAAAAAAGTATATATTAACATGTGATCATGTCAATAGATGACTGACAGTTTTGTCATTTCAGCTGATAATCTCAAAACCATGGAAGCTCGTTTCCATCACAGAAAATAAAAAAGGTGATTGCGACTTTTTATCCAAAAATTCAGACTTTTGTTCTCGTAATTGATATGATCTCGCCATTCAGAGAAATAAAGTCGCAATTCTGAAAAATAAAAATTCATAATTGCGAGATATAAACTCGCCATTCTGAGAAATGAAGTCAGAAATGTGAGATTTAAACTTGAAATTGCAAGAAAAGGTCAAAATTGTGATATAAACTGGAAATTGTGAGAAATATAGTTGCTATTTTAAGAAATAAAGCCGAAATTCTGAGATATAAAGTCAGAAATGCGAGATATAAACTTAAAATTGCCAGAAAAGGTCAGAATTGTGAGAAATATAGTTGCTATTTTGAGAAATAGTCGCAATTCTGAGATATAAAGTCAGAAATGCGAGATATAAAATCTCAACGGCCAGAAAAAAAGTCAGAATTGTGAGATATAAACTAGCCATACTGAGAAATAGTCACAATTGCGATTTATAAAGTCTGAATAGTGAAATGCATATTTCTCAGAATGACAAGTTAAGTCAGAAATGCGAGATATAAACTTGCGATTGTGAGAAAATGTCAGAATTGTGAGATATAAACTCGCAATAGCAAATTATTAAGTCAAAATTGTACATTTTCAGAATTTGACTTTATAAACCCTTAGTTTGTATCTCATGATTCTGAGAAAAACTATGAATTGTGGCTTTTCTTGCAATTGCGAGTTCATTTCACACAGTTCTGAGAACTATGCGAGTTCTGAGTACCTTTTATACTGTGTTTATTTATTTATTGGTGGCAGAAACGAGCTTCCATACAAAAAAAACAGTCAAATATTGGGTGTTTTTTTTTTTTTGGCCGTACCAAAAAAAAAAGTCTATCAATGCTAAACTATAAAAAATGTGCAATGTAAATGCAATCATACTGAAATCATTAATAGGCACTCAAAAAAAAAAAACACAAACACAAAAGGCCTGTTCATCTTTTTTATTTTAAAATTATAAAATTACAAAAAGATCCACTTAACATCTTGATCTATTACCATTTTGCGTGATAATCTGAAGCCGCAGCACGTCAGGGGTCGAGCGCAGACAGGATCTCTTCACACATGAGCAGCGAGTGAGACGTGGGCGTCCTGTTGCGCATCAGTCTGGCGTGGGTCAGCAGGAGGTCAGGTGACCGAGCGCCACTCCACAGCTCATAGATGTACAGAGACAGCAGTTTCAGACCGCTTTCTGACAACAAAACAAACAAACAATATTTCAGTGGAGAAACATATGCCACAGTGATTATAGACCGTTTCAACAAATGCATGTTTCCCATTCATCATCTTAACAGGGTTTTCAAAAAACATTCTTCAATAAAGAGCTATAAACCAAACTATCCAGCCATCAGAGGAATAGCAAATGTTCCCATCTTTGCTCTGAAGAGGGAAAAAAGTATCTAAAATTGGGTGGGAAGAGTGTGCCTATAATATCATTACAGTGAGTGAATGAAACTCATCACTTGAAGAACTGCATGTGACAGAAACAACTGTACGATACAAAACTATTGACATAGTAATTGATTACGAATATCTACACTACTGTTCAAAAGTTTTGGATCTGTGAGATTTTTAATGTTTTTAAAAGAAGTCTCTTCTGCTCACCAAGGCTGCATTTAATTTGATTAAAACTACAAACAAAAACAGTAATATTGTGAAATATGATTACAATTTAAAGCTGCAGTCCGCAGTTTTTCCTCTTTGTCGCCATCTCTGTTCGAAATCTGCAATTGCAGCTATTCGCGGAATTTTATGTGGGTTGTGCCTCGGCACGCCGGCACAGTGCGGATGAATCCAATGTTTTGAGGAGAATGTGTGGCTGTCAGTCGGTGTGGATACTGTCATTCGCAATCACAGATTCTACTTTCTGGAAGTATGACCAACATTAGAATTTTCACTGGAAAATGTAATCTGAACAAGTAAAATCCACTTTTGTTCTGACCAACTAAGACATCACTGACATCACATCCTGTTTTCGGTTCGTTTAGATGTCTTTGGTCCATGTTGCGTTCACATTTCAGTCGAAGCACACCAAGGGCCCTATTTTAAGGATCTAAGCCAGGGGTGGGGAACGTTGGTCCTGGAGGGCCACTGTCCTGCACAGTTTAGTTCCAACCCTAATCAAACACAAGCTAATCAATTGGAGCTAAACTCTGCAGGACAGTGGTCCTCCTGGACCAACGTTCCCCACACCTGATCTAAGCTCATGGTCTAAAACGCACAGCTCAAGTACACTCAGTGCGTGTCCAAATCCACTTTTGCTAGTTTAACGACGGGAAAAATGGTCGGTGCTCCCGGCGCATGGTCTAAAATGGTTGTCCCTATTCTCTTAATGAGTAATGGGTGTGTTTTGGGCGTAACGTGCAATAAACCAATCAGAGTCTCATCTCCCATTCCCTTTAAAAGCCAGTTGCGCTCGCGCCATGGCGGATTCGCTTTTACATGGAGGAATTTGCAAGTGGTAAAACTGTAAGCTTCTCTAGCGAGGAAAAGGATCTGCTTGTGCGCGAGGTAAAAGTGTGCAAGCAGACCATCTACGGGACAAGCCAGATTTCACCATATATTTATGTACACAATATTAATCTTTTACTTTGTAATCCTTTAATTTTTTATATTTGGCATGTTTGTGTGCTGCTGTGTGTTTAATAAGAGTGTACGTGCGTTGTGGACCGGTCTATAGGCACACATTACTAATGCACTCTTTAAAGGTGCTCTAAGCGATGTTGGGTGACGTCACTTCTTGCTGACGTTCGAAGTATTGTCAAACAAAACGGAGGCTAGCTCGACCCACCCTCTTCCTCATCCCGTCCCCTCCCCCTCCCCCTCCCTTCCATGCTTCCTGAAACAGTCATGAATTCGGAACTTCACGCGTTCCTTCTCCTTTTCCCTCTTCTTTGCTATTTGTTCATCAGAACGTCGTCTCTTTGGTCGAGTGTCGGCCATATCAAAATTCAAGAGAATATAATTCTAACGTTAGTCGTTGCCGTTGTCTAGGACATCTCTCCTCTAGCTAACTTCCCTCTTCATACTTCTCTCTCCTCCACTCCCCACACCCCCCTTCATGTGCACGCGCACTAACCCCCCAACCCCCACCCCCAAATCATTCTTGTCAGTTATTGGCTGGAACACTGTTTGTTATGTTTTGTGGTCCAGGCTGGGCCAGTTTGTTTTTGTTGCCGTTTGTGGAGCCTGGGCTGTCTACAGAGATCGCGTTTTTTTACAGTGTGTTCAGGGGACAGGCAGCTAGCGGATAGTGAGGAGATGTTTGCTGTATGTGTCAAAAAATGTTTCGGCCTTGAAAATGCGTGACATCGCTTGGCGCACCTTTAAATAACAAAAAAATACTGTCCCTTTGACTTTAGACCAGGTTTCAGTTGGTCAATGGCTCAGTCTATTTCAGTTTCCACAAAATAGTAACGCTCCAACAATGCGCCTGAACACACCTCGTTTTAAGACCAGCAGCCCATGGGCGAACAAATGGGCGAAAATACATTTGCTATTTAAACAGATGCGCTCGTGCCATGGCGGATTCGCTATTTACATGGAGGAATTTGCAAGTGGAAAAACTGAAAGCTTCTCTAGGGAGGAAAAGGATCTGCTCTTGCGCGAGCTTAAAGTGTGCAAGCAGACCATCTACGGGACAAGCCGGATTCCACCATATCTTTATGTACACAATAATCATCTTTTACTTTGTAATCCTTTAATGTTTAATACTTGGCATGTTTGTGTGCTGCTGTGTGTTTAATAAGAGTGTACGTGCGTTGTGGACCCGCCTATAGGCGCACATTACTAATGCACTCTTTAAATAACAAAAAAATACTGCGCCATTGACTTTAAACCAGGTTTCAGTTGGTCAATGACTCAGTCTATTTCAGTTTCCTCAAAATAGTAACGCTCCAACAATGCGCCAGAACACACCTCGTTTTCAGACCAGCAGCCCATGGGCGAACAAATGGGTGCAAATACATTTGCTATTTAAACAACGTGGAGCAGGACGTGAAAATGAAAACTGCGTCGGGCTGAAACTAGTAAAACACACATGCCTGTCGCTGCATTGTGCCGGGTGTATGATAGGACCCCAAGAGTTCGGGGGACCAAGACCCCCTGAAATTACCGTTCTCAGTCCACTTCTCTTTTCCCCACCAAGGTTCGGGTGGCACTCGAAATGATCCGCACTAACACGTGTGAACACGCTAAATCTGAGACCTAAGTGCTAAAACTCAGTGTCTCTAGAGAGGAAATGACTGGGATTGACTGCTGTGCTCTATGGCTGTAGCCTTACCTTTCTTGGCACCATCATCTGTATTCGCAGGCAAGCAGGTTCGTAACACCGTCTGGTGGATGACGTCCAGAAACCCGCCTCGCGCCTCGAGCAAATGAACCATGACTCTAGAGAACAGCTGAAGGGTGTCCACTGTTGAGCCATGCTCTTGTGCTGTGTGGTGATATAACCTTAGAAAGTCCTTTCTCGTGATTTCATCAGACAGAACAGCGTCTACGATGGCAGAGCGCGGCAGAATGACGCTATTCACCCATTTTAAAAGAGCTGAGGTGCTGCTGTCATCATACGGGCTCTCGGTCAATGTCTTCAGGGCCCACTTGAGAATTAAACATGCAGTTGCAACGTTTAGATTGCTTGAATCAGGTTTGTCTACGGGTTCAGGTTTGGGTTCCCAATGTGTGAGGATGTTTCTAAGAAGTGGTTTACACTCGTCCAGCAAAGCCTGCTCCAGTTTTTCCCCTTGTCCATCTACAGTTTCTGTCTGTTTTTCCATCTGAAATTGAGCGTGCTTTGCTGAGTGGCATTTTCCTTGCCCTTTCTCTCTTCCAGAGCCTGAATAAACACATGAAATGTTTAGTTAGGAACAAGAATGTGTCAAAACATGTGATCTGTGTGTCTAACATTCATCCAGTTTCCACAAGGCCAAGGACTGTCCGTGTTCACTGCCGTTTAAAAGTCTGGGGTTGGTCAATGTTTGTAATTGTTTTTGTAAGAAGTATTTTAAGCTCACCAAGGTTACATTTATTTAATTAATAATACAGGCGATATTATTACAACTCAAAATAACTTTTTTAGTTTTACTTATTCCGGTGATGTCAAAGCTGAATTTACAGCATCATAACTCCAGTCTTCAGTGTCACATGATCCTTCAGAAATCATTTTAATATGATGATTAGATGCTCAAGAAACATTTTTGTAACATAATAAATGTATTTACCATCACTTTTGATCAATTTATTATGAACTTCCTGCAGAACAATATTCACTTCTTTCAGAAAACCCAAACTTTTGAACAGTAGTGTATCAGCCTGCATCCAAAGAATATGGATGAGATAAAGCAATAAAAGGAACATGATTGTTAAAGTCTCCCTGTAGTCAATAATTGTATCCCTTAAATCTCATCTCTGATCACAACAATTACATATTGAACGTTTTTTCCTTGAAAATAAAATTCTTCATGCCTTAAAATATCTTGAATGTAACTCTACACCCTTGCCTCATTTATTATAAGCGGTTCTATGAATATGCAAATGAGCCCCGCCTCCACTCACTCACACCAGCTCAGAGATCCACTCGTTGACGATCACACGTTGATCTGATTGGTTACAAGGTAGTTTGTGACATCAGAAACACCAGCGATTTCAAACCGCGTTTTTGAGACTGTCTTTGGTTTTAAAGGGGTCATATAATGGTACATGCACTTTTACAAGTTGATTGCACTGAAATGTCTGTTGGCAGTGCCTGTACACAACCATCCTATCATGATAAAAATCCATCCAGTGGTTTTGTTTTAATCTCCTTATATGTTTGACCATCTCTGAAATCAAGCCGTTCGATATTGTGACGTCATAAGATCGTACGCCCCTCCCGCTATTGTGATTGACAGCCGAGCCGTGTTTCAACACAAGACCCGCCCTGAGCAAGCTGTGACAGCCGTCGTCATAGTAGTCCGCCATTGTTGATATGCTGGAGTAGAATGGCGTCTAAGCGATTGTGGTGTTCTGTTCTTAGATGTAATAAGGAACACAGCAGTCATTTGGATGTTCCTAAATCCGAGCCGTTGAAGAAGCAGTGGCTGAGTTTTGTTTTTGAAGAGATATGCCCAAAGGATTGACGCGGGGATTCCCTCACGGGGATTCCCCACGATCGTCTGTGCTTTCATGTTTGCGAATCATTTCACACCAGACAGCTTCACAAACGAGAAAAAACGGATCGGTACCAACGTGTTCCTGCTGAACCTCCAGAAGATGTGAGTGTAATGTTTTATTAACCTTTATATTAGTATTTATATTAATCTTTGCGAAATTTGCAAACCTTGCTGCAGGCTTCACGATGAATGCGTCTAAGGTTTACACTCAGGGTACATTACGGCATGTTTTCTATGTACGACGTTCTCAATATAATTCATAATCCCACATTTATAACGAATAACACGTGGTTATTGTGTTAGATACGGTCAGAGAATGTCTAATACGGTGTACCCACAGAACAGAGGGGCGGGGTGAGCAAAGCTCATTATCATTTAAAGACACATGCACTGAAACGGCGTGCTGAAAACAGAGCTGTTTTTGACCAGGTAAAATTAGTGTTTTCTTACAATACTAATGAGAATTTTTAATTAAAGTATATTACAAACTTTTAATTTAGACCCTAAAGAATCATATTAGCTTGTACAAAAATGGCATTATATGACCCCTTTAAGGAGAAAATACTCAGCAATGGTGTCGACTTATGAATTTACACATGGTTTGATAAACCACATTAAAAGCTTGATGTTAAACAATGGGTTGTTAAATTGACCTGCACAAACCTTAGTAAATCACGCTGCATTATTCATTTAAATACTCTCCTCTCAGAAATTGAGCTGATGCAAGCTGTTAGTAAATTTGGCCCTTAGACATTTTTTCAAAAAGTTATAGAGATTTCAAACGACAGTGACCGAATTTGACGAACCCTTTAACTTGTACTGAACCTGTAATGTGTTTGGACTCTTACCCATCAGCTCTTTGACTCTGTGTTTGTTGATGAGGGTCTGAAGAGCGGACAGCAGTGAGGCGTCCCGGGCCAGTGTTGCCCAGCGCTGTAGGAGACCGAGCACTTCAGAGCACGACACTTTCTGTGGGTGTAGCGTCAGCCAGCCTGCCTCTTTATGAGCGTTCAGAGCTGTCCCATGATGCATCAGTACAGAGTCGAGTGTGTGCAGGACTGCCTTCAGCTGAAGCGCGCTCACACCACTCCTGATCAGGAACAGAGAAAGAACAAATTAAAACTATTTTCTTGCGTTTGATGAAAAAAGTGGTCATTGTGTGTGGTCCTATACTGCTTTTTTACTTGTTCAACTTTCTTTAGTGTGTAATGTTGCTGTTTGAGCATGGAAAAGGTCTGCAAAGATACAAAGCACTCCAAAGGGAGTTATTCTTTATGTCAGTGTGCACTATTTCTGAACTCAGTAAAACGCCTCATTTAAAGGTCCCATATTGTCAAAACTGAAATTTCCTGGCTTTTTTCATGATAGCAGAGGTCTAGGGGCGATGAAACTCCCATATAAGTTTCAAAACAGTCGATCCACAGACAAATGCACACAGCCAGCATAAAGTAGCTGTGCCTTTTCACAAGCTGTTGTGACTTCCGTATAAATGTGATGTCAGAACTACTCAGTCACTGCCTTCAGTCACCACCCCCACCAATGGTGGGTCACTCAGAAAACAACAGGCCAATCAGAAGAGAGGCTAATGAATATCAAGTAGACAGGTCAAAATCAACCTGTTCTTGGCAGAGCTCCTGAGAAAGGAGCTGTAAAAATATATTGAGATTGTTTTTGGTACTTATACCGCAAATATATATTCTTAAAGAAGCTGTATGTAAGAAATGTATTTCAATTAATCATAAAATGGCCCTGATATGTCACTAGACATTAAGAAATCATGTTCATTTCAAATACTTATATCACTGACAACAGTACTCCGGCCAGGATATTGTCATTTAAAAAGTGAAGTTGCAGCCCTCAACTGATGTTGATGTTGTCATGTTGTGTTTTGGCCTGAAGCGCCACCCTCCATCTGTCTACCAATCACAAAGTCAGTAGTGTTTCGGCATCCGGGTTGCCAGCTCAGCTCTAGTTACCACAGTTGCAGCTACAAACGTTCGTGCTGGATCCTGCAGCCTATCTGGCAACCTCGAGTCAGGGGGGAGGGGGAGGGGATACACCGCTCTAGTTATTTGAAAGTGATTGCAGTACCAGTTTTGGCCACAATCTTACATACGGCTCCTTTAAGGACATCAAGGCAACGCAAAAAAGTGCCCTGGTCTGGTTGAGTTGTGTTATAGTGTGTTGAAACTCGCGGTTATGGCATTTATGACATTTCCAAAACACACTCGAAGTGCTTGACCAATCACAACACACTGGTCCATCCGACCAATCAGAGCACACTGCGCTTTTCAGAAGGAGGGGCTTCATAGAGACAGGAACTAAACAGAGCTTTACTGACAGACTGGGAGGAGAGGAGCTGCAACAAAGGAGAGTATGGGAAAAATAATGTTTGTTTGAACATTCAAGTATGAAAGTATCCAAAACACAAAATAAAGACTTCAAAAAAAGGGGGCATAAAAGGTTAACAGAATCTACCCATAACATACTCAAGTTTGCAAACGTTTCTAGCCAAGCAAGGTTTTTTTTGCATCGATGAAGAACCATTTCCAACCTTTCTTCTGTCGTTCCTCACTATGCATGTTTTCCCACATTTCAGCCTGAACTGTTTTATGAATCTATCATAATGCAATGTAGTCTTTGCAAAGAGGCTGTTGAAGGATATGTGACACGACAGCACATTCAAAACACCTGTTGATCATTTCACACACAAAGGGTATTAACAAAATAAAACGCTTACTAAAAAAGATTTTTTTTTACTTGCATGTTACGTGACAATTAACCATCATCAGAGAGCTGTAAACATGTGAATGTGTCCTTAAATTATTCAAATATGAACTTAGTAAGTAAATATATTACATCGAAGGGGTTCTGCTGAGAAAAAAGCTTGTAAATTCCTGTTCTAAGACGTAGAGAGAAAGTGGAAAATGGACACGAAAAACGAATCCAAGCGAATTTTTGGCACAGGAAAACCATTATATATTATACCATTATTATAATATTGTAAGCTGACCTCATGGAAATAAATAAAACAGAGGTCGTATGCATTTTTCACAGACGTTTACGGTCTTACCCCAGATGCCTGATGACTGTGAGCAGCGTGCACAGGAACTCATTGATGATCGTCAGAGGAAGACATTTGCCTGAAGTCTGCGGCCGCTCTGGTGTAGTGCTGTGTGCTTCTGGTTGACCCTCTTTATTACCCAGATTAGTGAACCACAGAGCGTGAAGCAACTCGATGACCGAACTCAACAGCTTACTGTCAACATTCCTACAGGAAACAAATCGAATCAGTTTCTAAAGTGAGCTCACAAAGTAATGAGACGTAAAGCACATGTCAAAGCTGGTATATACTCCATTAGTTAAATCACCTCTTTTCTATAACCTGTAATATCCATGTTAGGACTCCGTGCTCTTTGGTGAGGACATACGCTGCTCTGTTGCCATGAGCCGTCTGCCGCAAAACATTTATTATCTGAATCTGGAACAGCAGAGCAGAAAATTGTCAAACCAACAGTTTTCCAGAGATTCCATGCCATATTACACTACAAGTATTACTATATGTGTATAGTACTTTATAAGGCTTTTCACACTTAAAAAACCCTAGGTATTAAAGGATAATTCCGGTATTTAGCACTTTGAGTCTCTTTTCTGGTTTGTTTTGGATGAACTAGAGTGGTGGACACAGAGTGGTCAACCACTCGGTGAGTTGCACAGTTTTGAAAACGAACGTTAAGGGTTGTTTTAAGGACATGTTCGTGCATGCCCGTAGCCAGCCACTCTGAAGTGGTCAAAGGCGATTCTATACATGTCAAAAAGTCGAGACAGGACCCATCGTCAACATTTCTGTGTCCACCACTCTAGGTCATCCAAAACAAACCAGAAAAGAGACTCAAAGTGCTAAATACCGGAATTATCCTTGAATAAATTGAGGTTTCACACTGTACATTTCTAAACCATGGGTTGACGTCCTTATTTGCATATATGTGGTGTCAGTGTCATCGATTGGACAAACGGCGCATGCGATACGTTAACAAAGGCTCTAGCATTGCACATCCTCATTTTATATATTGCAGACCGCCTGTTACTTTACGATCAGATTAATCCTAAACGGATAAATTCAGTGTCTGTACAGACTTCAGAAGGATCCCAGCATCAGAAAACATTTCTTTAATAGCGTCCCAGATCATATCAGAGATCGGTTTATTCGTTTATTCCAATATGTTTGTTCGGAGCATTTTTGTAAAAACAATTAAATAATTTTAAGTCGTAAAAATTGTTATTGAGAGTTTGCAAAGAAACTTTTGTTGAAAGATGAAGCAGCAAACTGTATCAGATGCACCACAAACAGGAAGTACTTTTTTTTTTTTTCTGATTGGTTATTCTGTGATTTTGGGCGGTTGCTGATGTCTTATATTGGTTAAGACAGCATGCAGTCCAGACTAATGAAAAAAAGTGAAACTATGGATTTGAAAGTGATGCCTGGAATCACTTAGCTCATGAAAATACAGTCAAAAGCAAGATGTGCAGCACCAACCTGCCATATACATAACATCATAATGAGAACACTACTGTAAAAGAATATTGTAAATTATTTGTGCTTAAGTTGCCGTGTTTCAGCGTTGTTGTTACAGGAAGAGCGCGTCCACAATGGGAGTCAAGTTCACGTTCACGTGCGCATTCGCGTCCTTTTGTGCAGATGCAAGTTGTAATATGACTTTTATGCTGTTGTATATCACTGATTAATCTCATATAGGATGCGTTTGGTTGAGTTAACCCTAGCAAAGCGCTTCTCTTTACCTATTTAGACCAGCTAAGGTTTAACACCTTTTAGGACTTCAAATTTCAGTTAATACATTTACGATTTCTTCCTCATTAAAAATTTATATTACTTACTTGCGTACTTACTAATTTAAACCCTTAAATTAAAGTTCAGGATATAAAACTTTTCTTTTTTTTTTATTATTACAACAAAAGGTATTAAAAAAAAACAAAAATGGATTCTGCACTAATCAAGATAAAATTATTTTAACAATTTAACAACTAATTCTCAGTTGCAACTTATTTCGAGCAGTGATTTTACACTTACAGGGACACCTGAAGATAATGGACGCACGTTAAGAGTTGAATCTACCCTACATTGTTGCTTCGCTCGCTAGCAGCACACCTGAACACACCTGAGAGGCCTGGTCACACAGCGGCGTGCTGCCGAAGCCCAGCAGGGTCTGATAGATGCCTTGCTTCTCACAGAGCTCGTAGCACTGCTTATCCCGGACCCCTTCCTCCAAAATACTCAAACCCCACTCGCGCTCCATTTTGTGCTGGACAGAGAAACAAGAAACAGATCAGAGTCGAGTCTTCAGCAACTGCAACATTCATTGGTTAAAGACATGTTTATTTGAACATTTTTGAACGTATACTATATTACCAAGCATACTGTATTTGTCACCCATGAGTTATTTGCTATGCAACCATTAAGTGTGTAATCACATGATCTCTGATGTTTCATTACCTCCAGATCAAAGCTGTAGAAGAGTTTGAAGAAGTCAGGAATTCTCTTGAGGTCCAGAAACTGAGTTCCCAGAAGAAATCTGCTCACCACCATGTACATGTGTTCCTCTGCAGCGGGGGAAAGTTGAACTCAGGGTTTTTGGGAAACTTCACTCTGATTCCATATCTCTTATTATATGTTAACATGTCAAGTGAGCACTCGACTCTATGAACACACTCACCAGGTCTCAAGATCTGCTGAGCGACTTTAGCAATGAAGGCCACGTGTACAAACGGTACCTGGAGGTTTTGCTTTTGGATCCCGTTCTTAACGGTGTCAAGCAAGTACAGTAGCTGGATATTATATAAAAACATAAATATTAAAATAAATAATATAATAAAAAATTCAAAAGTTGGGGTCAGTAAGATTTAGCATTTATTTGATACAACAAAATACAGTAAATAATATTGTGATATTATTTACAATTTAAAATAACCATTTTCTATTTTAATGTATTTTAAAATATCATTTATTTCAGTGACGGCAATGCTGAATTTTCAGCAGATATTAGTGACACTTGTCTTCAGTGTCACATGATCCTTTTTACTCTAATACAGGTGAAACTCGAAAAAATTTAATATTGCGCAAAAGTTATAATTTTGATGATTATGGCTTACAGCTTATGAAAACCCCAAATTCAAAATCTCAAAAAAAATTGAATTTTACATGAAATCAATAAAAAAAAGGAAATTTTTAATTCAGAAATGTCGGCCCTCTGAAAAGTATAATCATGCATATGAAAATAGCTATATATACTAAATATATTAGTTTCACCTTTTAATTTGAATTACTGAAATACACAAACTTTTGCACGATATATTCAAATTTTTCGAGTTTCACCTGCTGATTTAGTGCTCAAGAAATGTTTTACTATTATCAATGTTGTACTTTTTTTTTTTTTTTTACAGGATTCTTTGAAAAATAGAAAGTTGAAAAGAACAGCAATAATTTGAAATAGAAATCTTTTGTAACAAATGTTTTTACTGTAACTTTTAATCCATTTAATGTTTACTCACAAATCTTACTGAACTCAAACGTTTGAAGGGTATATTATATTATACACAAAAATTTTGTGTCAAATTTTATTACTATTTCCCATTATTACAACACTGAAAGCAACGTATAAAATTGCATAAAATATGAAGAAGAAAAAAAGTACAGAAATGGAACAAATCTTCAAATAACTCTTTCTAACAGTGATAAGAGTAACACGTCTCTACCTGTCTCTTCTCTCTGAATCGAGCGCCCTCCAGGTGCTGATAAAAGGATCCCAGGACTTGGTACGCCGCGGCCCTCACTTTAGGGTCACAGCTGCTCAGGGCCGCCACTGCGACACCCAAAGCATGACTGGAGACAAACTTCTGGCAGTCCACCGCACACTCTGATGAGAGAGACACATCACAGCACAGGTGAACAAATGTAAAGAAAACCTTGAAAAAGCAGGCTTGCAGGCAGATGTCTCAATCTGATGAAATGTTTTTAGATAAAAAAAAAAAAAAAAAAACTTGACATGTCTAGATACTGACTAAAATTATCACAATGATTTTGTTGGCCATATAAAATTAATAATTAATTAATGTGAATATTGTGTTGATCTTATGGCAGATTTAAAGGGGTCATGACATTGATTTTTATTTTATTTTTTTACATGTTTCTTGAGGTACACTTATAACTTTAATTTTTAATTTAAATAAATAAAAAAATACTTGTTTTTTGTACAAAAAACACTAATATATATGCGTATTTTTGAGGGGCGGCTCCTCTAAGGCTTGTCAATAAACAGACACTGTTATAATTGGCTAACGCCGGTTCATAGGAAACAGTGTCAACGGCCACTCACTATTAAACATGAGCTAGTGTTTTAAAAACATTATCCATATAAAACCATAATTTACAGACAAAGCATTATGAAATCATTTATGTGCTGTGATGCAGCTGCTTCCTGATGAAATACAGCTGACTGCTTCATATTTCAACAACAGTTTATTTGCGAACTTTCCGTTACACTGTGCCTCGTTTACAAAACAAAATGCTCCGAACAAACATATAATCCTCTGACGTGATCTGGGACGCTGTTAAATAAACCATCCACTTGTTTCTGACACTGGGATCCTTTTGAAGATGCAAACAAGCTGTTTAAACTGTCAACGTGAACGTTCTTTAGCTCTTCCATTTGTCCTGTTGTCGACAGTCTCGAGTGTGTGGATACATTAGAAACTGAACACACATCTGTACTGTATCCAGTGTAGACAGCGGCACTGATTATAATGGCTTCTGTTTGCTTTAGACGTGATGCTCACATCCAGGGAAAGCAAATGTCAGCCGTTAAACGAGTAAACGCCAGTGGGCGGGGCCTATGGTGCGATGATGTAACTATCCGTCGATGTCTTGCTCTGGAGGCAGTCATATGCAAATGTATTTGCCTATGTGACGTCACAGATCCCGCAATATAAAAACAAGCCGCTTTTGGAGCTTGATTAATTAAATGCTGGACTGAAAATATCGACTGATACAATAAATTGAAAAAACGAATTATCACTAATAATAGCCGGCAATATGGGTCCAATACATTCTATACAAGTGCTAGTCAAAGAACCTAAATACTAGTAAATACACAGAGCCAAAAACCAGCATTGTGGGCCTGTCATGTCAGGTTACCTGGGCGAAGGATGAAGCTGAAGAGAGGGAGGAGGAAACAGGGGTCATACAGAGATGACAGATCCAGAGAACGCTTGCCTTCCTGCGTGTACACCGTGTTTCTGCTGCCCTGTAGAAAGAGTTAAGTCATGTTCATTTATGAATCAGGCTTTAAAACGGTACAATTCATTTATTTTCCTACTTTTATAAAGTAAACAGGAATAATTCAAGAATAAAGTAAACAGGAATAATTCAATTTAGAATTTGTTCTAAAGGTTAGTTCACCCAAAACATGTTTTCTGAAGAGAATAAAATCACTTTATATGATGAACAGATTTCATTTAGGCTTTTATTTACATATAAACAAAAGCAAACAGGACTAAAACCGTTTACTAGCTTACTACTCGGTTGGCATTGCACTCACCCAGGTCTACCTGTTCAACTTGTTAACACATATCTAATCAGCCAATCACATGGCAGCAACTCAATGCGTTTAGGCATGTAGACATGATCAAGACGATCTGCTGAAGTTCAAACTGAGCATCAGAATGGGGAAGAAAGGTGATTTTGAATTCAAAAGAAGTGAGTTTGAATGTAGCATGGTTGTTGGTGCGAGATGGGCTGGTCTCAGGGTATTTCAGGAACTGCTGATGTACTGGGATTTTCACGCACAACCATCTCTAAGTGAAAATATTCATTAAGCAGCACTTCTGTGGGAGAAAATGCATTGTTCATGCCAGAGGTCAGACGAGAATGATCAGACTGGTTCAGCTGATAGAAAGGCAACAGTAACTCTAATAAGCACTAGTTCCACCCGTCTGCAGAAGAGCATCTCTGAACACTCAACATATCAAACCTTGAAGCAGAAGAGCATCTCTGAACACTCAACATATCAAACCTTGAAGCAGAAGAGCATCTCTGAACACACAACATGTCAAATCTTGAAGCAGAAGAGCATCTCTGAACACTCAACACATCAAACCTTGAAGCAGAAGAGCATCTCTGAACACTCAACACATCAAACCTTGAAGCAGAAGAGCATCTCTGAACACTCAACACATCAAACCTTGAAGCAGAAGAGCATCTCTGAACACACAACATATCAAACCTTGAAGCAGAAGAGCATCTATGAACGCTCAACACATCAAACCTTGAAGCAGAAGAGCATCTCCGAACACTCAACACATCAAACCTTGAAGCAGAAGAGCATCTCTGAACACTCAACACATCAAACCTTGAAGCAGAAGAGCATCTCTGAACACACAACATATCAAACCTTGAAGCAGAAGAGCATCTATGAACGCTCAACACATCAAACCTTGAAGCAGAAGAGCAACTCTGAACACACAACATATCAAACCTTGAAGCAGAAGAGCATCTCTGAACGCTCAACACATCAAACCTTGAAGCAGAAGAGCAACTCTGAACACACAACATATCAAACCTTGAAGCAGAAGAGCATCTCTGAACGCTCAACACATCAAACCTTGAAGCAGAAGAGCATCTCTGAACACACAACATATCAAACCTTGAAGCAGAAGAGCATCTCTGAACGCTCAACACATCAAACCTTGAAGCAGAAGAGCATCTCTGAACACTCAACACATCAAACCTTGAAGCAGAAGAGCATCTCTGAACACTCAATACATCAAACCTTGAAGCAGAAGAGCATCTCTGAACACTCAACACATCAAACCTTGAAGCAGAAGAGCATCTCTGAACGCTCAACACATCAAACCTTGAAGCAGAAGAGCATCTCTGAACACTCAACACATCAAACCTTGAAGCAGAAGAGCATCTCTGAACACTCAACACATCAAACCTTGAAGCAGAAGAGCATCTCTGAACACACAACACATCAAACCTTGAAGCAGAAGAGCATCTCTGAACACTCAACACATCAAACCTTGAAGCAGAAGAGCATCTCTGAACACTCAACACGTCAAACCTTGAAGCAGAAGAGCATCTCTGAACACTCAACATATCAAACCTTGAAGCAGAAGAGCATCTCCGAACACTCAACACGTCAAACCTTCAAGCAGAAGAGCATCTCCGAACACTCAACACGTCAAACCTTGAAGCAGAAGAGCATCTCTGAACACTCAACATATCAAACCTTGAAGCAGAGGAGCATCTCTGAACACACAACACATCAAACATTGAAGCAGAAGAGCATCTCTGAACACTCAACACATCAAACCTTGAAGCAGAAGAGCATCTCTGAACACTCAACACGTCAAACCTTGAAGCAGAAGAGCATCTCTGAACACTCAACACATCAAACCTTGAAGCAGAAGAGCATCTCTGAACACTCAACACATCAAACCTTGAAGCAGAAGAGCATCTCTGAACACTCAACACATCAAACCTTGAAGCAGAAGAGCATCTCTGAACACACAACACGTCAAACCTTGAAGCAGAAGAGCATCTCTGAACACTCAACACATCAAACCTTGAAGCAGAAGAGCATCTCTGAACACTCAACACATCAAACCTTGAAGCAGAAGAGCATCTCTGAACACTCAATACATCAAACCTTGAAGCAGAAGAGCATCTCTGAACACTCAACACGTCAAACCTTGAAGCAGAAGAGCATCTCTGAATACACAACACATCAAACCTTGAAGCAGAAGAGCATCTCTGAACACACAACACATCAAACCTTGAACCAGAAGAGCATCTCTGAACACTCAACACGTCAAACCTTGAAGCAGAAGAGCATCTCTGAATACACAACACATCAAACCTTGAAGCAGAAGAGCATCTCTGAACACACAATACATCAAACCTTGAAGCAGAAGAGCATCTCTGAACACTCAACACGTCAAACCTTGAAGCAGAAGAGCATCTCTGAATACACAACACATCAAACCTTGAAGCAGAAGAGCATCTCTGAACACACAACACATCAAACCTTGAACCAGAAGAGCATCTCTGAACACTCAAGACGTCAAACCTTGAAGCAGAAGAGCATCTCTGAACACTCAAGACGTCAAACCTTGAAGCAGAAGAGCATCTCTGAACACTCAACACATCAAACCTTGAAGCAGAAGAGCATCTCTGAACACTCAACACGTCAAACCTTGAAGCAGAAGAGCATCTCTGAACACACAACACGTCAAACCTTGAAGCAGAAGAGCATCTCTGAACACTCAACATATTAAACCTTGAAGCAGAAGAGCATCTCTGAACACTCAAGACGTCAAACCTTGAAGCAGAAGAGCATCTCTGAACACTCAACACATCAAACCTTGAAGCAGAAGAGCATCTCTGAACACTCAACACGTCAAACCTTGAAGCAGAAGAGCATCTCTGAACACTCAACACGTCAAACCTTGAAGCAGAAGAGCATCTCTGAACACTCAACATATTAAACCTTGAAGCAGAAGAGCATCTCTGAACACTCAAAACGTTGCCTGGTCTGATGAGTCTGGATTTCTGCTGCGACATTTAGATGGTCGGGTCAGAATTTGGCATAAACAACATGAAAGCATGGATCCATCCTGCCTTGTATCAACGGTTCAGGCTGGTGGTGGTGTAATGGTATTTTCTTGGCACACTTTGTGCCCCTTAGTACCAATTGAGCATCGGTTAAACGCCACAGTCTACCTGAGTGTTGTTGCTGTCCATCCCTTTATGACCACAGTGGATCATCTTCTGAAGGCCATGTCACAAAGATCAGATCATCTCAAACTGGTTTCTTGAACATGACAGTGAGTCACTAAACTCAAACGGCCTCCACGATCTCCAGATCTCAGTACATTAGAGCACTTCTGGGATGAGCTGGAACAGGAGATTCACATCATGGATGTGCAGATGACAAATCTGCCTCAACTGTGTGATGATATCATGTGAATATGGACCAAAATCTCTGAGGAATATTTCCAGCACCTTATTGAATCTCTGCTATGAAGAATTAAGGCACTTCTGAAGACAAAAGGGGTCCAATCCTGTACTAGCACCAAAGTTTGGGTGGAATGGACTTTCAATGGAGAGACAGAAATCGCTTCGATTTCATTAAAAATATCTTAAATAATGACAGAATTTTCATTTTTGGGTGAACTAACCCTTTAAGACAGATATATTAGAATACCTTAAAATGCTGTATGTTATTTACTCTCTCCTGTTGTTACCTGAAGGATGATGCGTCGCTGCTGTGGGAAGTGCGTCACAGTGTTTAACATCATGTCTGCGGTGAGCAGTGACAGCAGCTGCTCTGAACTGGGCTTCTGCCACAGGGAAGGTCCCAGGCTCTTACGGGCTTTATGGTGCTCCACCGCGGCGGGACCCCACAGCACATACCTGACCCACAAACACACACATGCAGTAAACAACCGTTTTCTGTTCGTGGAAATCATCTTCAAACGTGTGATGTGAAATATGCTGAAACGTACTGAAACTCCGTCAGACTGATGTTGTTCTTCTCATATTCCTGGAGCACAAGTAGAAGCTTCTGGTCTGCGATAAACAAAAACCATTTCACTAAATCACGTGACTGACTTCATACAAAGTCCAAATCAAATGAATCATGTCAAGTGGGTGGTTTACCTGTGGTGCTCAGCGACGCTCCATACGCACCAAGCAGCACGAGGAAGTGGTTGCTGTTACACACTTCAGGACATTTTTTCACCAGCGTAAGCAAGAAAGATACCAATGATTCTGGAAAACATTATTATAATTATTATTTAAAACAACAATCATTCAGATGAGGTTGTTTGAATCCGTAATCCTAAGTCTAAGGAATAGTGATAGGGACAGAAGCCTTAGCAAGCAGAAAAAAAAGAAAAAAAACCTTGATACATTTTTGGGATTGGGAACATTAGGAGTGTAACGGTACACATATTTGTACTGAGAATTATCGGTATGGGTCTTTCGGTTCGGCATGCATGTGTGGCGAGCGAAAGCATTGTTTCAACCAGTGAAAGTGAAGGACATCTGTGTGTGGAACATAATTTGAACCTCAGAGTTTTCCAGCTAAGATGGGACAGTACTGTGTATATTGATTTATGCTTAAAAACATCTGAAAATATTGAGCAATCCAAGTTGTCCTAAGTTGCGCTTCAAACTAACTCATAAGCCTACTTTTTAAATCTGATCTCCTGTCAGATGTGCAATTTCATTTTAGCAAGCAAGTCTCCGTTAAACTTCACAGACTTCAGTGAATGAGCGAAGGTGCACAAGCACCCCCGACAGATGGAGCGCAATAGAACGGGAACGCAATCATTCTAAAATATACATTTAGCGAAAATATTTTTCTGTGTGCTATGGAAGCTTGTTTTCGCCAGAGAGTATAAAAAAATTATAATCATGATTTTTCTCTCACAATTTAGACTTTTTTTTCTTGCAATTTGGAGGGAAAAAAAGTCAGGATTACAAAATGATCTTAGAATTGTGAGATATTGCAAGAAAAGTGGCAAATTACCTTTTTTATTGTGTTATTTTGTGGTAAAAAAAAAAACAGAATTGTGAGATGTAAACTCATAAGTCCAAGAAAAAAAGGTTGAGGGTACAATATACAAACTCAAAATAAAAATAAAATAAAAAAGTCACAATAGCAAGATGTAAACTTGCAATTGCAAATCTGAGGAAAAAAGTACATTACAAAATATAATATGCAATTGAGAGAAAAATAGTCCGAATTGAACTCGCAACTGAGTTATAAAGTTAAAATTGTGAGATATAAATGCGCAATTTTGAGAAAAAAAAAGACAAATAATTACTTTATTTTTATTTGTGGAAACAAGCTTCCATAGTTTGTTGCAGCAATATTGATAGAATTTTATTATATATAAATGTTTAGTTTAAAAAAGCATGTTTTGTTTTTTCTCCCTTCTGTGACTTTAAAATCGAGGTACTGACGAACCCTGTTAGACCCCTAATGAACATATGATCATCCACATACATTTTTGTACAAATTCTCAATGTCCTTATCTCTAAATCGCCTCTGACTTGCTTAGTTGAGGACACTTCATTATTATTGACTCGACTGCACTGACACTATTGGACTGAACTTTAGCTGATGATGACATCACCGTTTTCTCCAGAGCTGCTTTATAGATGAATTGAACACATTTCATAATGAACTTTACACAGTTATTGAACCAAACTGAATCAACACTGAACTGACTTCAGCTGAATAATGACTGTTGTCTTTTCAGATTTGCTTTACAGCCGAAGTGAACTGTTTGCGTCACTGAATCATTATTTTCCTGTTATCTCTGTAAAGCTGCTTTGAAACAATCTGTATTGAATAAAGTGCTATATAAATAAAGGTGACTTGACTTTAAACTGATCATCATTCATTTACATTACTGATAGATGCCAATCAAAAGATAAGCTTCATGTGTTCAGAAGCGCCGCAGAAGAAGGACATTGAGCTGCTGATATGGTTGGTCTCTCTTACCTTTAGACAGATGAGGACTGTGGGGCTCGTTCTGTGAGGCCAGCATCGTGGGCAAGAACAGAGAGTGACTGGTGGTCATCATGTGGATGGTAGACAGGGGCAGCAGCTCTTTAGGGGTCTCTGGTCTTCCATATATGATCTCCACAAGGGTGTTTAAGGTCCCCAAAAAGCTTGAGTCACTGTATCGATACCTGAGAGTGGAATTTTAAGAGCAGTTTTAGTTAGCCAGAACGCACACTGATAGTGTCATCGGAGTAGCAAGCTAGTAAACAATTTGTGTCCTATTAGCTTTTGTTCATTAAAAGGGTAAGCCTACGTACGAATACGCCTAAATCTGGGTACTTCCGCCAATAGTTGTAGGAACTATGAAAAGGTTAATCCTGTGCGAAAGACCCTAAAGTCCCCCTGTGGTGAAAATCCAGCTTTTAATGTTGTTTATATCTCTATGTGGTGTTTTTAATGTGCTTTAAGACAAATCATGTGTAAATTCATAAGTGGACACCATTGCTGAGTATTTTCTCCTTAAAACTGAAGTGAACCAAAGACAGTCTCAAAAACGCTTTTTGAAATCGCTGGTGTTTCTGACGTCACAAACTACCTTGTAACCAATCAGATCAACGTGTGATCGTCAACGAGTGGATCTCTGAGCTGGTGTGAGTCAGTGGAGGCGGGGCTCATTTGCATATTCATAGAACCACGTATACTAAAGGAGGCAAGGGTGTCGAGTTACATTCGAGTTACAAGATTTTTTTATTTTTTGAAGGAAAAAACTTTTAAATATGTAATTTTAGCAATCAAAGATGAGTTTTAAGGGATCAAATGATTGACTACAGGAGGACTTTAAGAGAAAAGTCACTTACTTCAGCCCAGACTTGACAAAGGTGTTCCAGTCTGATGCAGTGATGTTTTCTGGAACGATCTGCAATAAACCAAACATGCAGTAAACATCAGCTGAATGTTGAGCTATTTACATTACAAAAATGTGTAAAACATTTATATAACTTAGCACAGTTTACAACAAATAGTTGATATATGTGAATAAAATAAAAGTACAATGGTAATCTGTGTTAAACACAACAGTTAAAACCATAATTTACACAAGTACATAAAAGTGAATGCTTTGTCAATGCATTACAAGTGCGCTGTTTTTGAAAATATAATTTCATAACTTCTGACTTACGCCACATTAAAGTTTAAAATATGCAACTGTCAGTTTCGATAGTAAAACAAACACACGTTATCATGAGGCTAGTTTGAATCACTTTTCAACTTTAAACATAAAAATCTGGAAACCTCAGTAACTTTTGAATAATATTAAAAGAAAAAATGTGGAAATAACTATCAGTAAAGTACTGTTTACATGAAGCTAACACCACCCACAGGAGTTATGATGATAACCTTAAAGGAGAACTCCGGTCAATTTTAACATTGAGCTCATTTTTTTGTACATTTGGAGTGCTGTCAGTACAGAGAACAACGACAAAAATCGGTGTTTCCTACACCGTGTTATCCTCTTTTTAAAATTTGCACCCTGTTGACTTCAATGGGGCAAGTTTTAAAACTGCTTTTAGCCTCTTAACATCCTTGATGTGTCATTACAAGTGCACAGGTCATGTGAGTGATTCCTTCTGAGTGAACGCCGGTGAATCTGACTGCAGTAGATGTGAAAGAAATATATAAAAAATGATGTTTATTCAGCCAGCGCACATACCTGTATTTACATCCTGTTTTCGGTCGAAGTCCACAGTAATTGATTGTCGAGTTCACGCGCATAGGTTTACATTTACATTTACATTTATTCATTTAGCTGACGCTTTTATCCAAAGCGACTTACAATTGCTATATATGTCAGAGGTCGCACGCCTCTGGAGCAACTAGGGGTTAAGTGTCTTGCTCAGGGACACATTGGTGTCTCACAGTGGATTCGAACCCGGGTCTCTCACACCAAAGGCATGTGTCTTATCCATTGCGCCACACCACCCCCATAGGGGTGGGGTTTAGTACGGTTTAGTACCTCTGATCACGCGCGTGAACTCGACAATACCTGTGCACTTGTAATGACACATCAAGGATGTTAAGAGGCTAAAAGCAGGTTTAAAACTTGCCCCATTGAAGTCAACAGGGTGCAAATTTTAAAACGAGGATAACACGGTGTAGGCAACACCGATTTTTGTCGTTGTTCTCTGTACTGACAGCACTCCAAATGTACAAAAAAATGAGCTCAATGTTAAAATTGACCGGAGTTCTCCTTTAACCAGTTGTTCATCCACCTAGAAAATTAAGATGACATTGATAATACTGGACCCACCAGGAGTGACTTGAGTCTCGTCAGCACGGTCTCTTCATGAAGGGACTGAGGGTCTTTCTGCTCTTTATATACCGCAGCCAGCCAGCGCAGAGCGGCCGAAAGCAGAGATGTCCTCCACTGACACAGATCCTCTGAACTCTCAGACAGCTTTTCACTGATGACATCTGCCAGCTTCCACCTGAAACAAGATGTGCCAGCAAATCAAGCTTCAGTTCAACACCACAAATATTAAAGTAGGATGTCAAACCTTTAAACTTCCTGGAAGTTTGAATCATTTCCACGGGTCTCTTTTTTAATGAATAGGTTCAATTATTATAAATTTTTTTAATCATCTAAAAATGGTAAATACTAAATCTAGCCGTTTACTACTAAGTATTGTTTCATTAGTGCAGGGATTCACAAACTTTTTTGTCAGATGAATCCTTTGACCTAAAATGTTTAGTTGAAGTACCTCCTCAGATTATAAATTATAAATGTTGGTTAATGAAATGCAGCCAAACAAATAAAACCTTTTTTTAATTATTTGCTTTTTAGTTATCACTTTGCTCTATTTGACAGAAAGAGTGATGAGTTTGGTAACACTTTACAATAAGGTTCATTAGTTAACATTGGTTAATGTTTTAACTAACATAAACTAACAATGAGCAATACATTTGTTACAGTATTTATTAATCTTTGTTGATGTTAGTTAATAAAAATACAGCTGTTCATTGTTTGTTCATGTTAGTTCACCATGCATTAAATTTTGTTAACAAATACAACCTTTGATTTAAATATGTATTATGTAAAAAAAATATTAGTAAATGTTGAAATTAATAATAACTAAGATTAATAAAAAGTATTGTTCATTCTTAGTTCATGTTAACTAAGGTAGTTAAAGGGATACTCCACTTTTTTTGGAAATAGGCTCATTTTACAACTCCCCCAGAGTTAAACAGTTGAGTTTTACCGTTTTCGAATCCATTCAGCCGATCTCCGGGTCTGGCAGTACCACTTTTAGCATAGCTTAGCATAGATCATTGAATCGGACAGGACCATTAGCATCTCTCTCAAAAAAATGACCAAAGAGTTTAAAAAATTTTCCTATTTAAAACTTGACTCTTCTGTAGTTACATCATGTAGTAAGACCGACGGAAAATGAAAAGTTGTGATTTTCTAGGCTGATATTTCTACGTAATAATCAAGAAACTTTGCTGCCGTACCATGAGTGCAGCAGGCGTAATGATATGACACAGCGCCTGAAAATAGTCCCCAGCTCGGTAACTTCCAACGTGACCGGGACTAAGTTTGTCTAACCTATTAGACCTATTATCATGGTACGGCAGCAAAGTTTCTTGATTATTACGCAGGAATGAGAGTTCCTAGCCATATCAGCCTAGAAAATAACAACTTTTCATTTTCCGTCGGTCTTAGTACACGATGTAACGAGTCAAGTTTTAAATAGGAAAAATATCAAAACTCTTTGGTCATTTTTTTGAGAGAGATGCTAATGGTCCTGTCCGATTCAATGATCTATGCTAAGCTATGCTAAAAGTGGTACCGCCAGACCCGGAGATCGGCTGAATGGATTAGAAAACAGTAAAACTCAAAACTTAAAATGAGCCTATTTCCAAAAAAAGTGGAGTATCCCTTTAACTAATGTTAACTAATGAACCTTATTGTAAAGTGTTACCATGAGTTTACCTTTGATGACTGTCTGGTTTCTGAAGGATGGCAGGAAGATCTTTCATGAGTTGAGTGAGGTCGGCGTTCCCAGCAGCCAGTCGGATGAGACCGGACAGGACCTCCACATGCAGGTCGCTCGTAACTTCCCCTCGCTGCACTGTGTGCCACAGCTCAGACAGCAGAGCTTTCTTCAGGGCCTTCAGGACTGATTTATGAACTGCGTACAGCGATAGATAAGACCACATGAAACCTACTGTATGCGCACGTCAAATTCAATACGAACAACATTAATTGAGCCACTACAAAGAAAGCAGCAACACTGACTGTCTTTAGGGCGGGTGGGATCATCGCTAATGTCTCTCCTCAAGTAGGCGTTGAGTAGAAACAAGAAGCCACTGCTTTGGGAGCTGATCTGCGCTAGGTTAGACGGCTCCAGGCACCAGAGCTCGAAGCTGAGCACATGTGTGGAGCAGTTCTGCAGGAGAACGACCCCAATGGCCTGGGCTGAAGGACTCGCTCTCTGGATGCAGTGCAGGAGAACGTCCGTCTGAATGAGTTTGGCCGTGCCTGGCTCCCGGGACAGCACCTAGAGAGAGACAATTTTACCGAAAGTGTGACAAAAAGACAATGGCACCTATAGGCGCATTATCACTACTCTGAAGGCCCTTGATATACTTAAAGCAAAATTGAGGAACGAACTGGTGTGACGTCATTTTGAACAAAATCAGGCCAAAACGAAGTTCGGTTTAGGAGTTTGAAATGGCTTGCCAAGCTGGTAAACACTTTCAAACTACCATTTGGTCCTTGGCAATTACATAGTAAGTACGTGTGGCTCTTACTTCTTTAGCCCTATTCGGACAGGATTAGTTTATAAAGGGTAGATGGAGTCATGTAATTTTACCACAGGACGTCTGTAATATCATTGGCCAATTCGCACGGGATAAGATATCTCAGTAAAACTAGCAGAAGTGGGAGAGGTAACTCGATTTGCGCACTGCCGTCACATTCCTGTCGTCATGTGCGCATTACGTTGCTTTCTGATATCACGTGCGCAAACACATATAACATATATATATATATATATATATATATATATATATATATATATATATATAAAACAGCTAGGTCTGGTCAAACTATGGATTAATTAAATCCAGATTGTATATGTTGGTAATAGGCACTTACCGAACGCTAAAAGATGTTTCGTGCCTCTAACAAGTGCTTTCCACCTTCTTTCTGATCTGAATGGTATCTGGAGTTTTGCCACAGACTCGTCCCAGCATCTAGAACGCAACTAAATGCTTCTTCAAGCGCCTCCATACTTCAAAAATCACGGAAAACTACTTTTAATTAGGAAATGACGGAATATTCACGTACATATTTACAGCTGTTCGCACGGGATTAGTATTACCTGAGGTCATTTTTCCGGACCTTTTTACAGAAGGTAAAAGTCGCCGTAATCTTTACTGACATTGTCCATAATGATAACTGAGATGGCACATTAGGACGGGACTAAAATCACTGAGAATATCTGTTAATAATTACTTTACTCCACCTCTCCATGTTAAACTAATCCCGTCCGAATAGGGCTTTTGACGTGAAAATCTTCTTTGGTTAAAGGGAAAGTTCAACCAAAAATGAACATTTCTACCCCTAAGTGAAGAATATCGGCCCCTGTTTCCCTGTTGTGTGTACCTGCAGCAGGAAGTCCTCGAGCGGCACACACTGGCAGGGCGTGAGGAGAGCAGCCAGACCCCTGAGGTGAGCCTGGGACAGAGAAACACATCTGCTGTGGTCTTCAGAGAGCAGCTTCAGCACCGCGTGCCCGTACACGCTCAGCTGGCTCTCAGGAGCCACCAGGCTCTTCTGAGGGAGCAGCAGCAGAGCGGACACCACCTCCTTCAGGCTGGACGCCTCCATGAAGTCATGCAGAGACAGCAGCGCTCGGACACAGAGGGACTGCTTTCTGGGACAACTTCTGAAGACCAAAAGGGATTTTTCAGTGATGCACCAACCACAAAACTACACTGCATATCGCTCATACTATTTTCGAGCACAATAAGACTTGTGTATACATGGAATACCCAGAAAACCCACTAAAAATGCCAAAATGGCCATTACACAACCACAGCACACTGAATATCACATCCCATAATGCAACACACTCAACTCAACACTTCCTTTCTAGTGTCATGAATGAATTAGAAGTAACAGCAACCATGATTTTTAACACCTCTTCGTTTGACAGACTATTATGCACCATTTTTAGTAAATTTGAATACAAATGCAAAACCACATTTATTTTAGAGATGATAACTGGGCGCCACTGAATTGTAGTGAGGTTTATTGTTGCACAATGTGTCCTGTATTACATACAATTTTTTTAATGAAGTATGCAGTATACTGTATATAGTAAGAGGTATGCTATTATTCAATTTAGAAAATCTGTGATTCAAAACAAAAAGTCAAACTTGAAGGGATTACTTTAAATTCAAAAATCTCTGTCATTTCAAACCCATAAGACTTTCGTTCATCTTCGAAACAAGATCTCCATTGAGAGTCCACACAACTAAAACTTTGACACTTCAAAAAGTTCATAAAGCAGAGCCTCTGCAGTGTTTTAGATTTAAGATAAGACCTGCACAAATAACATGAACACAGTATGTCCAAACAGAACAAACCCACATAATTTCTAAATAAATCATGTATCTCAAGATTCTTTTCCTTTATTAAACAGGTTTATTCAACCTCAAAACGTTTAAATATATATATATATATACACTATTTGTGTATTCAAATTGGTTTATGTACTAATATATCAATACATACGAATTAGAGGTTGATCGATATTGGATTTTGCTCATCCGATAATAATAAGTTTAAAGAAAGCAATTGGCAACGAACATATTATTGTGCTAATACTTGTGAAACCTATTTTCTGGATGTATTTTAAGCATAATGCAGGACTTTTAATTGAAAATAGAGCAAACAATGTATCAACAATAGATCATGAGCAACCGCTTAACGTTTTGACTTTGAACATGCAGTGCTCGCTTTTATTTCACTCAATGAAGCGTGCTTGCGTGACACAAAACAAACATTTGAGTTTTTAAGAGGAACGCTTATGGGTTTGGAACAACATGAAGGTGTGTAATTGATGACTTTTGGGTGAACTATCCCTTTAATATCAAAGTATTATTAATTGTATTGCAAAACAGTATGTAAACAGATACCTATCTGTTTAAATTGTATTTAACCGCATGTTTTGACATACTTGCTTCTCCTGTGGTGTAGTTCTGCGAGCACGGCTCTCTGCACGGCTGTCAGGTACGAGCTCACGATCTCTAGGGCGTCCAGGTCTCTGAGCGCGCCGGCGCTGGACTCCAGCAGGGTGAGCGTGCCCTCGCTCAGACAGACACACAGATGCTTCAGCCTCACTGGATTCAGACTGTGAGGAGGGAAACAGCTCAACTCCAGAGCCAGAAACCACTGCTCCACTGCGGGGTGCTTAAACACTGATCTGAGGACAGCCAGTGTGATCTGGAGAGCAGAGGGAAAACAGGGGTGGAACAATGGAAGGCTTCTGGACTCTGTTCCTACAGTCGCCATATTGGGGGATGAGGGGCAATCGAATTGTGATTTTTCAGATAAAAAAAAAAATTGACTGCCATTTGCCCCACAATTCTTCTGTTGTTCTGTCATTATATATTTTTTTCCTGTGTTTGTTTTGTGAAAAAAACAACAACAACAAAAAAAAACACGCAAACACAAAAACACATGTGCAAATATATGATTGCGATTTACAGAGATACAGGTTTACTGTGCTTTTTTGTAGGGCTGCACAATTATATTTTACTATAATTTTGTGATTATATATCAATATGGCTTTATAATATTAATAAAAACAACAATCGTCTATCTATAAAAAAATTATCTAACACTAATATTACAATTAATTGTATACAATAATTCTCTACAAACACAAAAAAATCTAAAATAAATAAATAACGATAACAATAATACTAATAATAACAACAGTTATATAAAATCTTTCATAATAACATAATAATGTTATAAAAACCACAAGGCGCCCTTCTGTCACAAGTAAATGAACAGTCCCGCGCTTCACTCTGAAACACGCAGCGCCTATATTTATTTAAATCACAGCCTTTGCGATTTGATAACCATACTAAGCAATATGCGATTACGCATTTATTTTAATTAATCCCCCCCCCCCCCCCCCAAATAATGTTTCTGAAATAACTTAGGATATTTCTTTAAATTAAAACTAAAGGCTGGCTACCTGTTTCTTATCAATGTTCTGCGCGGGTACGTGGTTTGTGTCCAAAAACAGGTCTCCCTCGTCCTGCTGTCCCGCGGGCTCGGGTTGCGTGGGCTGTTGTGTTTCTGAGCTCAGCAGTTTGAGGAGGAGAGAGTTCAGCACAGCCATCAGACGACCCAACACCTCTGCTGCCGTCTCCTTGGGGAGCTGCGGGCAAACACAGTCACGTTATTCACAACACGCACTTACAATCAGTCCTTTCCTCAGACAAACCCCTCAGAACCCCGAGATTTTACGTTTTTATTTCAATATTTTAACAATTATTAGCACCAATAATAACTGAGCAGCTAATCATCATATCAGAATGATTTCTGAAGGATCATGTGACAGTGAAGACTGGAGTAATGATGCAGGAAATTCAGCTTTGATCACAGGAATAAATTACATTTTAAAATGCATTCAAATACAAAACAGTTCTTTTAAATTGTAATAATATTTCTCATTATTACTGTTTAGGTGAGCATGAGAGATTTGTTTCAAAAACAGTGACAAATATTTTGTCTGGTAGTGTATTTTCAGGGATTCATTGCTTTTTTTTCTTTACTCAAATGAAACTCATTCATTTAAATGTTAGTATAGTTTTCTGAAACTTTAAAGGGACAATGAAAATTCTGTCACCATTTACTCACCTTGAGGTGTTGTTCATTACTTTCTTAGGTGGAACATGCATTATTTTGAGAAATATCTGGGGTTGTTTTACCATACAATGGGAAGTCAATGCTCAGCAAAATGGTTTGGTTACCAACATTCTTTAAAATGTTTTTATGTTCCACAGAAGAAAGTAAGTCGAGGTTTGTAACAACATGAGGGTGAGTAAATCATGCCAGAATCTTCTTTTTTGTGTAAATGATCCTTTTAATACCTTGAACTGGACACTGTTTGCCCAGTTTTTAGTTCACATTCAGAAACCACTCATATATATTTTAGAATGGCTCAATACCGAATTGAAAGTGACGACGAAGTGTCTGAGGTAGAGAAGCACTTGATTGACAGCCACTGGGAATTGGGACACATCCAGAGAGGTCAGAGCGTCCTGCGCTGCCTCCTTAAAAGAGTCCCGTAGGAAAGCTTCTGCTCCTTCACTATAGATGGCCTTCAGCAGAGCGGTGAAACCAGCGTAAGATCGATCCTCACTGAAGTCTTCAGTCGTGAACTGGGAGAAAGATTGACAAGTACATCAGGAAAGAATGAGCTTTGAAACTCCACACAGCCATTTATATAAGAACAATTTACCTAAATTTGAAACGGAAACACTTTACAATAATAGTCCATTTCACAACATTAGTATATTATTAGTTGCTTATTAGCATGCATATTTCTAGGTGAATAGTTAATAGTGACAATTGGACCCTAAACTAAAGTGTTACCTACTAACCAACATCACATTTAGTCACATTTAGTGAAAATTGGACCAAAAGTCGAGGTTCATGTAGTTAAAGTTCAAGTAGTTTTTCAAATTTATGGCATAACTGTTTTCAGCGTGAACCAAGGAATCTATCAAGACCAGAGACAGCAAATCCGCTATGATAACAGACTGTCCTCCATCTGTGTGCCAAATTTCATAACTTTTCCTATGTCCGGTTTTATAAGCTTCCATACACTCAAAGGAAGAAGCAGCAAAAGAAGATGAGTTGTACTGAACCAACCAGTGTCTTGCGTGTGTTTTTGGGGAGCCATTGTGAGTAGTATTGGTAGAAGGTGAGGACGGAGGCGTGAGGAGGTGATGAAGACTCTGACGAGCTGAGCTCTTCATCGTAGTGCTGGAGGGTCAGACACAGAGCCAGCGGGTCCCTCTGACAGTGCAGGACATCACACAGGACTGATGCCATGTACTCGTACACCACACCTGTACAACAGACAGAGCATTACCTACATGAGCTAGTGGAAACATGATGCATTAAGAGCCGGGGGTGAAAACTTTTGAACAGGATGAAGGCGAGTACATTTTAAATCAAGATCATATTTTTCCACTTAGTACTGCCTTTTCAGAAGCTACAGAAGATACTTACGTTTACTTATGTTTCTCAGAAGACAAAGTAAGAACACTTTACCCTGATCTTCAAAACTCAAGAAGTTACCTTTCCCATCTTTAAAACTCTCCGGCAGTTTGTTGCGAGCCTCTAGCACAGCTGGTACTATGGCGCTAAACGGGAACGTCTGGAGGATGATGTCTTCGGTGAAGGACGGTCCGATCTCTTCAACGTCCCCTTCGCTGCCCTCCACTATAACATCAACCATGTCGAGCACATCTAAAACACAGAGTAAAACACATGTTTAAGCCTCATCCTTCCCTCGCATCCTGGAACAAATCCTTCCCTCGCAGGGTCAAAATGACCCGAAGCCCTAAAATTATATATATATATATATATATTTTTTTTTTTTACAGAAAGCTTATTTAATTTAATTTTGATAATATTTTTTTCTATTTTTTAAATGCATTTTTTGGAGTTTTTTTTTTTTTGGGAGTTTTTTTTACCTAAATTAAAAGTAATTTAGTAATTTAAGCACATTCCTCACATTCTTTAAAATTAAATTCAAAATAACTCACAATTTCATGCATGACCCTTTTATTTATTAGTCTTTGCCGACCTCTTGTGGAAAATAAAATGGTATAACATGATGTTTCATGACTCTTGCCACTAGATGGCCTTATAGCACTATTTGGGGCAAATGAGCTGTTCCGCTGGATCCTAAAGTCAGTTAACTTCAGTATGCATTCAGATACACATGTAGACATTATAAAATCATTTTTGGTAAAGTTTAATCATTTTTAGTTTGAATTTTTAGCATTTTTAGGGTTTTCTATGTGTACTGAAGCATTCCTCGTATTCCATTCATTCCTATAGGGGGTCAAATTGACCCGCGAGGGAAGGATTTTTATTTTTTTTTACCTCAAAACTCCTCGAATCCATTACATTTGTGTGTGTGTGTGTGTGTGTGTGTGTGTGTGTGTGTGTGTGTGTGTGTGTGTGTGTGTGTGTGTGTGTGTGTGTGTGTGTGTGTGTGTATTCGTGGTTCAAGTGCGACTAAAGTCCTGGGGTCTTGGACCCTTCGATGAACACAAATTGTTTTTTTTAAATGTAAAAAAATATATATTCTGAGTCAAAATTAAACAAGGTTAAACAACCCAGATAAATCCATATTAACATCCCTACCAGTGCCAGCATGACCTGAGATTGCAGAAACATTTGTAAAAATGTGTGCAATGCTAACCGTCGATGTGTGATATGGGGATGCTGGCTTCGTCTCCCTCCTGGCCGCTTAGATTGGCCTGCAGGAACGCTGCCTCCTGGACCGCACTCGCTGCTTTCTCAGTGTACACGTGTGGGTCACACACCACGCGCATCAGAACCTGCCAACACAAAACATCAACTTTAAATCATTCGTAATGGTGACGGGATTATATTAAGAGTTGATCAGAGTATAACATGGATGTGAATTGGGTAATGTTTTTAACTAATAGATAAAACCAAACTTCCCCAGTTAATTAATCCCGGTACATTAAGACAAGGTATATAGGTTTTGTATTACAAGTTCAGAGGAAAAAAACTCATTTAGAGAAAACAGCCTTTAAAGATACGGGTGAGTTCAGGTTGATTGGGACACATTTTCCCAGTCAAAAAGAGTCCCAATCAAGAACTCACCCCTATTTATTGCAATTAAAATCTAGACACAAATAGTTAAAACGTAATAAAACAAATGCTTTTTGTACACTTTCATTCGAAAAGTCTGAAAGAAGACATATGATGGAAAATCTAACAATTGACCAGTGCATTAAAGTGTCTTTACTGTTACTTTGTTATTAGGATTTTTCTAAACTCTAAAATCAATGTTTAATTTTTCAACACTTTAAAGTCAACATCACTTCAAAATGAACTATGTATTTGATTATACAGTCCTTCCCAAAATATTTTCTCACTGAAAATCTTGAGTCACTAGGGTATTAAATGACAAAATATCAACTTTTGATCATTCATAACACTGACATGGTTATATAAAAAGGCCAGTAAAAGTGGTCAGAATGCAGTACATGGTCTAAAAACTGAACAACGGCCTCCTGCTGGGATGGGTCCAAACGTGCCAGGCGGTCCAGCCATAACTCCAGCTCCTTCCACGTGTGCTCAAACACACCGCTGTCCCTCAACACCTGAAAGCAGAGGACAAATCAGCACCCAGAGGACCATTTAAAGTCTCCCTGTGGTGAAAATCCAGCTTTTAATGTTGTTTATGTGACCCTGGATCACAAAACCAGTCACATGTCGCACGGGTATATTTGTGGCAATAGCCAACAATACATTGTATGGGTCAAAATTATTGATTTTTCTTTTATGCCAAAGATCATCAGGATATTAAGTAAAGATCATGATCCATGAAGATATTTTGTAAATTTCCTACTGTAAATATATAAAACATGTATTTTTGTGAGTGAATGCGGCACAACCGCGAACATAAATGAACAACTTTAAAGGAGATTTTCTCTCTGTTTCGATTTTTTGGCACCCTCAGATTCCAGATTTTCAATAGTTGTATCTCGGCCAAATATTGTCCTATCCTAACAAACCATACATCAATGAAAAGTGTATTTATTCAGTTTTCAGATGATGTATAAATCTCAATTTCAACAAATTGACCCATGTGACTGGTTTTGTGGTGTGTCACACAAAATATATGTGTATATATACATTCATGATATGTCTATGTGGTGTGTTTAATATGCTTTAAGACAAATCATGTGTAAATTCATAAGTCGACACCATTGCTGATTATTTTCTCCTTAAAACTGCAGTGAACCAAAGACAGTCTCAAAAACACACTTTGAAATCGCTGGTGTTTCTGACGTCACAAACTACCTTGTAACCAATCAGATCAACGTGTGATTGTCAACGAGTGGATCTCTGAGCTGGAGTGAGTGAGTGGAGGCGGGGCTCATTTGCATATTCATAGAACCACGTATACCAAATGAGGCAAGGGTGTAGAGTTACATTTAAGCTATTTTACGAATTAAAAAAATTCTTCATGCCGAAAAAACTTTAAAATATGCCATTTTGGTGATCAAAGATGGGTTTTAAGGGATAAAATTATTACAGGAGGACTTTAAGTTCAGCCAAAGAAGAAAATTCTGTCATTATTTCTTCACCCTAATGTCATTCCAAACAGGTTTTCAGTGGAACACACTAAAGCTGCTTTTCCACCATCGGGCCGAACCGTTCTCATTGCTTAACCGTTCCCTATCCTGCCAGTTCGGTACGGAGATGGTGTCATTTTCCATAAACAATTTATTGTTGAGTGTTTACTTCGCTTAAATAGCACGCTTGGCCAGCAACAGACAAGTGACCCATCCAAGCGACATCACAACACGCATCCTATCAGCACTGTTCGCCACGGTCAGCCACATGTGCTGAGGAATCCGGGCAGAGAACGGTTTGTAATCGTGCCGTGCCGAACCAAGCTCAAGTGGATCTACAACTGGAGCAACCCATTTACTACTAATGTTAACAAATGGGACCTTATTGTAAGGTGTTACCGAATTTATAATTTTTTTATGTTATCATTCATAATGGTGGCATGATTAATTACATAAATAGTTGATCTGAGTATAACATGCAAACTTCCAAATAACAGACTTTATACCGAACGTCACATGAACAAACAGGAAAACGGGTCTGATTGTATCCGCTTTCTTATTGGAAAAAGTATCGATGGACTTTTAAGGTAATCAACTTAACTAGTTCTTTTTAGCGTTGGAGTTTTATTCAATTTAATCATCGAAATGTTAGTGAGAAGAAAAATAAAAAACTTTTAGGCATCAATCTGCATATGTGACGGACATCTGTTACACACATCTTTGCTCGCGTCCTTGAAGGCGTCTCGAGTAAAACATCTCTATATTTAACGAAGCACATACAAAACAGAAGAACCAGAAGCGATGTGGCCTGTTTGACAAAATACGATCATACAGAATAATAAGTTTCTTTTAAACACCATAATTTTGTTTTTGACATTTTAAACACTTTTTTGGGAGGATTTTGCAACATTTTAAAATCAATTGATCATTTTTCAACACTGTAAAGTCTTGTTTCACTAGTTGCATTACATAGTATTACACAGTTGAACAGTATTACTTTTTTTTTTACAAAGAATAACAGCATTGTGAATCATGAAATGACATGGATGTTTAATAAATAATATAAGAAATTATATAAGAAATTATAAAAAAATATTTAAATTTTTGGGTGAACAATAATCAATATAACAAATTATCTTTGAATTGCAGTGAAATATGTAAAGATATATGAAATGATCTACAATTCTTTATATTTTTTGTCAAGCAATGATCAAAGGTCTTCTTCTGTTGTTGGGTGCAGCTGAACTCACCTTTAGGACCAGCATCCTGGTGGAGGTCTTCAAGTAGCTACTGTTACTACTTACAAACATCTTAAGTAACAAATAGAAGACGGATTTCTCTCCTTTTTCTTGATCTGGATCTGCTAGTTCCTGTGCCGGATAAAAAAAACTTCAACTCACGAAAAACCAAACACATAATCTGAAAAACATCAGCAACTGTTGAAAAGACATCTGGTCACGTAATCCTGAATAATGTGACTTATAAAGCTAAGATGCAAACGCTGCATCCAGGAATAAAGGTTTTCACCTGAACGCGGAACCAGGAGAATTTGCTTGCAGGAAGTTCAAGAGCCAGTTGAAGAATCTGATACTGGAGAACTGGAGGAACTTCCTGTTTCACTCCCCTCTCCGTCACAATGCCTGCAAACGTCTCAATAAGTCACTTCCTCCTCCCACGGCAGGTTAGAAGCTAACTGCACTATACCTGTTCTCAAGTGTACCTTTCAGGAGTTTGCTGAAATCGAATTTGCTCTGGCTGACAAGGTGAGGCACGACCCGCTGGTACAAACACATCACCTGGAGCAGAAGAGCTTTCACCAGAATGAGCTGTGCATCGTCCTGCCGCGCTGATTGAGGAAAACACTTCATCTTTATAGTGTGTGAAACAACCACAGCAAGTCTATAGATACAACAAAAAAAAAGATTATTACGGTGTTCTTTGGTCTGTTTTTGTTCCGTGTTCTTCGTCTTTGCAACATCTTCCTTCTCTTTTGAGAGCGACTGCCAGTTGGAAACAACACACATCATGTCCGGTAGAATCTGTGGCAATAAAAGGATAAATACTGATTGTTTCTTTATTCCCTCGGTTTAAACCCTTTCATTCCCGTTGTTTTCCCATCGTCCTCACCTTGCTGAGCGCCTCTCTGTAAAGCTGCACGAACTCCTCCATCGCGGCAGGGCTGTGAACGTCTGAACTCTCCCAGGCGGTTTTGTCCAGGCAGAGCTCAATGTTCTTCTGAGCTCGCTTGAGAATAAACACCAGGAGGGAAAGTGTTGTGTGCTGGACCACCAAGTTATGCATCTATTAGAGGAAGAAGAAATGTCTCAGATCATTTTAAGATGACATTTAGGCTTTTTAGTGTTGTTTATATGTCTGTGTGGTGTTTTTAATGTGCTTTAAGACAAATCATGTGTAAATTCATAAGTCAACACCATTGCTGAGTATTTTCTCTCAAAAACACGCTTTGAAATCGCTGGTGTTTCTGACGTCACAAACTACCTTGTAACCAATCAGATCAACGTGTGATCATCAACGAGTGGATCTCTGAGCTGGTGTGTGTGAGTGGAGGCGGGGCTCATTTGCATATTCATAGAACCGCGTATAATAAATGAGGCAAGGGTGTCGGGTTACATTCAAGCTATTTTAAGGCATAACGAATGTTTTTTCAAGGAAACATGTCATTTTGGAGGGACAGAAAGCTCTCAGATTTCACTAAAGAGATCTTCATTTGTGTTCCGAAGATGAACGAAAGTCTTACGGGTTTGTAACGAACGAGGGTGAGTAATTAATGGCAGAAATTTTCATTTTTGGATGAACTATCCCTTTAATAACGGCCTAATAACGGAATAGCCAAAAATATACTGCGCATCACAACTTCTGATGATGTGATTGGTTAAATCAACCACTTACATTGAGGCCTTGAGTGAAGAAGACTTTATTGCAGACTGAAGGGAAAGACGTGACCAACACCATTGACAGCAGACGAGGTAAAGGAATCATCTCACTGGTCTGGAAAGCCTTGGACACCTCCGGCTGAGCCTCATAGATCTGTAACAACATCAAACCTTGAGTAAGTGGCATCTGTAAGACCCGTTAATGCAAAAGAATGTACAACATAATCAAGAGGTGCATTTTCCCCGTTATTACATGAAATGAAAGCACTGCACCACATGACATAAAGCAACCAAAGGACATAGTTTCACTCACTTTCTTGAGCAGAGTGATGTTGTCCTGCCAGGCTTTGGCGATTCGTGGAGAGAACGAGAACTGGGTTTCTTTGAAGTATCTGGTCAGTATATCAGGACTGCCCTTCAGAACACCAACAACCAGCTCCGCCACCATCTCGTCCTCCGTCGCCTGCTTCAGCCCCACCAGGAACTGCAGAAGAACGATGTTTCCGGCTCTGGGGATACAAGGACAAGGAAGATGAAGAGTGTCTATCGTTTCTATTTCACTGGGGAGATTTTTTTGAAGCGTTTGTGCTGGTATTGTCATATTTTACTGGGACAGTGTTTTATGCATGTTATTCTATGGCATAAAATACATCGGTAATACATCCTTGTGATTTCTGTAAAGCTTTTTACTTACTAACAAGTGGCTAAATGGGACTATAGAGGTTATAAAGGACATTAAACGTCTTCACGCCAATCAGATAATCTCATCTACTCACATAATAACTCATTATAATCACACTGCTGCAAATTATTATAACTTGAATTTTCAGGGAAATTGTTCTTAAATAAATACTGAAAGACTTGTCAGAAGCTTAGTGATGGTGAGGTCATGTGATGTAGATTTACCTTTTTACTCCTGCCAATTGTATTTAGGCTTCAAAAGTTGTGTATATTAGTGAAGATTATCATGAACAAAACGTGTAAGATTCATAAACTTCTGTTAGTTACAGAGCTTATTTTCTGCAATGATCCAAACGTTTCCTTTCCTAATTCTGGGGCAGTCGAGGACTACCCATTGACCCTGTTAAATAAACTAAAAAATAAATTGCAGCTGCAAGAATGCCAACATGAGCATCTCCAGGACTCACCTTCCAGCGGTGCCCAGGCTCGGGTCATGAAAACTGATCCCATGTTTGCGAGAGCAGCATATGTCCAGCAGGAAGTTATGCACCAGCTCCCTCACTATACGTTTCCCAGCCTCGTCATCCTTCTGTTTACAAAAGATGTTAATTATGGATACTTAAAATTAAAGACAATACAATAGGAAAAGCCATTGGCAATGTATTACACATTTGTAATGTAATGGCTTTCTGAGCAAAACAGAACATTCAGTGGGAAATGTAGGACGAGACTTCTTGTTATCCATCAGTTCGAGTCTGATTGGATAATAAGGAGTGAAACATGTTAAGGGATTATTAGTTAATATTTTCTCCCATCTACAACCTTGGTTACAACAGAAAATAGAGTCTGCTCAATTCAGCGTGAGCCGAACGAGAGTCGCAGCACAGATCACCAGCAGGAGTCACATTTCCTTTATCTCGGGAGTGAGGCGAGCTGACTGACAAGACGATGGCGGAAGATTTGGTTTCAAAGCGCAATGTGAAAGCGCCAAATTATTTGGCAAAATTTGGGATTTAAACCCAATGCTAATAGGGAACCTGCAAAGGATTAGTTGTGTTTTTCTAGTTGTTGTGGGTTTTTTTTTTTTCATTAAGTATGAATCCACCATTTAAGCAATTGCCGCCCCTGAATTGGCTCTAATTCGAAGCGGCCGCATGGGCATTCATAACGGTTCGTGTGTGCGCATTTTACTTTTGCTTCGAATTAGCGATTTAAAATCCAGATGCAAAAGAGGGAAAACTCCAACAATCCTAAACCACTGTTAGGAGACCACCTTTACAGACGTGTGGTTCAGATTAAGCAATCAAATATTAGGGATGTGCCGATCCGATACTCAGTATCGGTATCGGCTCCAATACTCCCATTCTTGGCTGGACCGGGTATCGGTCAGAGGAGACCGATCCAAATCCGATATTGTGCGTATACTATTCTGTGTTATTGTTTAAGCCCCACAAAAGGCACAAAAACATAAAGTACCATAATGTTTCCGTGTACTAAATTATAAGTGTTCTGAAGCCATTCTATAGTATAATGTGAGGTAGAAATGAATATTTAAGTCATAAAAATCAAGATCACGTAAACGTTTCCCTCCGCTGCGGCTGTCAATCATTCTCCATTCAGCATCAAACAGCGCGTCGAGCTCGGTTACGCAGTCAACACGATGAAACTCTCTCTAAGATGATTCAGTGTTACTATTATAATACTTGATCTGTCGATAAAGGTCTATGGTTTCGAATAAAATGACTTTATCTTGCTATACTGTTAAAAGAAAAGGCTCAATAAACTATTGCATAGATAGATACTGTATAATACACTACGCATCAATATGTCTTTCCTTTGTGCTTTGAACTTTTCAATGCGGACTAGTGATCCGGTCGGTCATGAACGATTTGTTCATTTTGAATGAATCTTTAATATGACTCGGGACTACCGAGCTGTCTCAGAGAGTGATTTGTTCATTTTGTGTTGACCGCGCAGGCACAACATCCTATGAGTTCTGTACAGGAAACAGAAATGATTAGTTCATCTCTCGAGTCTTCGGGTTCAGGTCCGAGTCTTTCGTTCTTCCTGTCAGTCCCATAGAGGCTATGCTGTCAGTACCGGAAAGAGAAATTGTTAGTTCATCTCTAGGGTCTGATTCTGAGTCTTTCTTTCTTTTGTCACATGATGAACGAAGGACTCAAACCCGAAGACTCAAAAGATGAACTAATCAATTTTGTATCCGGAACCTGTATGGTGCTGTCACGTGATGAACGAATGACTCGAACCCGAAGTCGATAGACTCGAAACGAGAAATAATCAATTCTGTGTCCGGTACTACAGACTGCATAGCTCAGTTTATGAGGATGTCACGGGATGAACGAACGGCTCAGATCAGGAGATGAGGTAAACTAACAGACTGCATAGCCTGAAGACCCAGATAAATTAATTCATCGTTTCGGTTTCTCAAAATTTGGCCTTTTCCTTGCATTGCCATTTTATGTGTTTGGGGAATTTGGCTGACATGTAACATTTTAAATACATTCATGAAAATGAAATGAACGAAATGACTTGAAAAAAGATTCGTTCATTTTGATGAACGAGAATCAAAGATCCAAGTCAGTAAAATGATCCGAACTTCCCACTAGTAATGCGGATTTGAAGCGTTGCGCGCTGACTTGCTTCAAGCGCATCATTATGCGCACTGGATGCGCATAAGCCCTTTGTGCCGCACTGTATTGGAGTCTTTCATATCATAATACTTTTGCGCAATGAAAGATTATTAATAGCCTTTCTTGTTCTGTCCTATCTATCATCTGTTGAACAGCTGTGATTTAAAATATTCATACACATTTAAACAATTTCTTAATTTTATAGTAGGCTATATTTAAAATAATTGATCTTTTTGATTTTTGTTATCTTGGTTTTCATGAATGTATTTTACAACAATACAAAGAGCAACATGTAACGTTTTACCAGATTTAGTTCTACACTTATTGTCTCTTATTTGTTCCCCATTAAATGTTTTTTTCACTAAATGTTCAGATTTTATACAATTATTGTGCACTTGTGATTTTTCTAGACTATATTTTACTGCTGAATTATCCACTAATCTAGTTTATAATAGCATTTTTGTCATAGATTATGCTCATATATTTTTTTGCTTTGTTGTTTTTCTTTATAATGAAGTTGTCTGTATTAAGTAGATTGTGTTCAACACACAAAAGAGTGATTATCAGTTCAACACACAGAGTTATAGAAATTCTACTTGATAAAACTGCGCTGGTATCGGATTGGATCGATTCAGAAAAAATGGTATCCTTGCATCCCTATAAAATATTATATAGTCATTTAAATGAGTCATATTTAACTTTCTATTACAGTCAAATCTATTGGATAATTGTAAACTTAGAAATGAATGGATTGATATTTTAAGCAGGATTTGATTTCACGCCCCAAGTATCTGACGTGTTGCAGACTGTATCTAGACATAAACATACTGACTAAAATGTCAGAGATGGTGTCATTGAGTGCAAGTGTGTACCTCTTTCTCATCCATGCTGACATCCACAATCCCGTTCCACTTATAGAGGGAGGCTATCTGCCTCAGTACAGAAGCACTGAAGAAACGCACTTTCTGAGTTTTCGTGATGGTCTTATTCTGCACAACCTATGGACAAATATAGCACAGTTATACACAGCATCTCACATTGGTAAATGGCAATCATGAGGGAGGCTCTTACTCTGGTTTGCAGGGTGGATAGAATCAGGTTTACAATGGATATTCTATCCTCTATAAGTCCATTGGTCAAGATTTCAGACAAGAAATCTAAAGAGAAGCAGAATTTGTTTTATTTTAAGACAACTCAAAAGCTAAATGAATAACGCACACAGATTCAGTCACTGATACCTTTAGTGTCCAATATCTGGCCAATAGTTGTATTGTCTCCAGACATCAGGAATGAAAGGACAAACTGAATGTAAGCCATTCTAACATCTGGCTTTCCCTGGAAAAATAACACAAGTATTACCACGGCATGAAAAAGCAAATTACACAACTACTATAAGTATATCCAACCTTACCTACAGTACACTCATGTTAAGTGGTAAGTACTGTACTATTCAGCAAATCTCAACTGCTTGATTGGAACATAGTCTAAAATGTTTAACTATATTATCAGCGAGAGATATTAAAAGTTGCATTGATTGTACATTCTGTTTACTTGCATACATACAGTATACTCATGCACAGCAATATATACTATAATATAGTAATATATTTAGGTATGCACAATATATCGGCCACCATATCGGTATCAGCCGATATATATTTTTATATATAAAAAAAAAAGCAGAAACGTTTTTCAAGTTATCGGCCCGATATATTAAAGCCGGTAAATAATGTATTATTTCCTTCAGCTGAGACACTTCAGATGCGCACTGTTCATCATGATGGCTTTAATTGCTTGAAATATGATTGAAATCACTAAAATATAGATAAATATTATTTTTTTTATAATATTTAAAGAAAATATAGTTCAGTGCAACAGGTGCAGCGCAAGTCCAGTGTATATAGGATACATAAAATGATAAAGAGAACATTATAATTGTGTGTTTGGGACATGGCTTTTAATGGTGAGACTTGATTTTGTAATCAGGCTCTCAAAAATTATATAAAAATTTGGATTAAGGTTTATCGGCCAATATATCGGTTATCGGCTTTCAAATATAAAGAATTATCGGTTATCGGTATCGGCCAAAATTTTCATATCAGTGCATTCCTACATACAGTACCAGTCAAAAGTTTGGAAACATTACTATTTTTAATGTTTTTGAAAGAAGTCTCTTATGCTCATCAAGCCTGCAGTTAAAAAAAAAAAAAAAACAGTAATATTATGAAATATTATTACAATTTAAAATAATGGTTCTCTTTTTTAATATATTTTAAAATGTAATTTATTTTTGTGATGCAAAGCTGAATTTTCATCAGCAAGTACTCCAGTCTTTGGTGTCTTATGATCCTTCAGAAATCATTCTAATATGATGATTTGATACTCAGTTATTATCAATGATGGAAACAGTTGTGCTGTTTAATATATTTTTTTGGAATACTTTTTTCTGGATTCATTGATGAGTAAAACGTTAACAGCATTTATTCATAAAAACAGCATTTATTCAAAATAAAAACATTTCTAACAATATAAATCGTTACCATCACCTTTTATCAATTTAACGCATTCTTGTTGAATTAAAGAACTAATTTCTAAAAAAAAAAATAGTTATTGTTCCCAAACTTTTGAACGGTAGTGTATATTGTTACAAAAGATTTCTATTCTAAATAAATACAGTTCTTTTTAACTTTTTATTCATCAAATAATCCTGAAAAAAGTATCTCAGGTTATAAAAAAAAATATTAAGCAGCACAACTGTTTCCAACATTGATCATAAATCAGCATATTAGAATGATTTCTGAAGGATCATAAGACACCAAAGACTGGAGTACTTGCTGATGAAAATTCAGCTTTGCATCACAAAAATAAATTACATTTTAAAGTATATTAAAAAAGAGAACCATTATTTTAAATTGTAATAATATTTCATAATATTACTGTGTTTTTTTTGTTTTTTTTTTAACTGCAGGCTTGATGAGCATAAGAGACTTCTTTCAAAAACATTAAAAATAGTAGTGTTTCCAAACTTTTGACTGGTACTGTATATTATAGCAAATCTCATCTGTATGATTGTTTATGTTATCACAAAAATGAAACTGTATTATCGCAAAGCTCTATATATATAGCTTTATTCACATAAATACAGTATACTATATGTAAAGTGAATCTCAACTGCCTGATTTTGCATTTTTGTAGCCACATGCAACTATATTATTGCCTAGCTCTTTATATAAATTAGAATATATAAATATGTCCAACATTATCCACATACATACAGCACTTTTACGTAAAGCAATATATAATATATAGCAAATCTCAACTGCTTGATTGCTTGTATCATTGCAAAATGTAAAATATATGTAAACCCAGCTCTAATCTGCTAAATATGATTATAAGGTGTGAGAATATTAACTTGTTTAACTGACTTTCAGTAAAGCCGCTTTAAAACCATGTGTATTATGAACAAATGCTATATAAATACATTTTGACATTAAAAAATCTAATAGGGAGTGTTTTTATCACAGCCTGTCAATGTTTTAATTGAATATGTGTGTGTATTTAATGTATATGCATATGTATATGTATTGCAATGTATGTTTATATGTCTTTAAAGGTTAATTAATTGACTTAAGTGTGAGTATCAGGTAAAGAGGGTCTTATTTTGGTCCTGAAAGTGCATTTGTAAGACGCTTTAGATAAAAGCGTCTGCTAAACGAATGAATGAAAATGTAAAGTTTGCAGTTTGTGAAGCACTTACCGTTTTGTCTCTTCTCTGAGCGAGGTTAGTGAGACCTTTGCTGAACTGCATTAGACTGAAGATCTCCCGCGCAGCCTCCGCACCCTGAGACACCAGAGCGGACAGCAAACACAGACACTGACGGACAAACCTGTCGGAAAAGAAAACAACATTGAGTCCATTCGCAAAAGTTTGGTTCAAAAAGTGGTTCATTTAGCCTGTTGTAACATGTACTGCATATCAGTACCTGAAAACCAATAAAGATAATGTCCTACAAAGATGATCATGAAATAAATGCATCGTTCATTTGTAATAATGATCATTTGCGTAAGAAATACCTGTGATTGTCAGAATGTAGAGAGGAGAGCAGAAGTTTGAAGTGAGTGGAGACAGTCTTCCTGACGATGTTGGATCCCACCATGCTCAGCTGAGACAGATCACTGGCCGTCCGCAGCAAAATCATCTCCAGACTCTGAAATATCAGCGTCAGCTGCCAAACACAGTACATGCAATTCGTCATTGTGATGCAAATCATCAATGCTTTCTTTGTGGAGCGAGAAGAACTAATGTTGGCTAGTCTGTATGGAAGCTTGAAAAAGCCAAATGCAGGTTTTTAATCACACAAATCGGACTTTGTTTGAGTTTATATCTTGAATTCCTGAGAGAGAAAAAAAGTCAAAGTTCTGAGATATCAACTCACAGTCCTGCCTTTTTTTTCTCCAAGTTGTAAAATATAAACTCAGAATTAAGAGAAAAAAAAAAGTTACAATTGTGAGATTGACAAAAAAGTTGCAACTATCTTTTTTTAATTGCAGGTTTATAACTCACAAAAAAGGTAATTGTGACTTTATCTCACAACTTCAAGTCTGACTTTATTTATAACTTGCGATTCTGACTTTTTTCTCTGAATTTTCAGAGGTAAACTTGCAAATTTGAGGGGGAAATAAATAAATTGTGAAATAAAACGTCACACTTTTTAATTTTTTTATTCCGTGATGGAAACATGCTTTCATAAATCTGCATACAACATGCATAACAAATTCATAGGGGCTTGTCAGCCATAGTCTGCAGCATGAATAGTGTGCATATGCAAATATTCCATATGTATGGGATACCTAGATTAACTACTATAAATGCCGAAATGTATATAACATTTTAAAACTGTATCCTTACTATCCTACAATACAATGTGACTTGACCTTCCATTTGAGATGTGAGACGAAGACACTTTTACTAAATTAAATAAAAGTCTGTGTTTATTTCTGAGATTATACCACCTATTATGTTCAAAATAGTAAGGTCATTATGACCACAGTGTTGCATACTGTTCGAAATACTTCTTATTGCATATTGTTTCATATACTATCAATTAAAAAGGCATTATTCATTTCAGTGTTATAATATGAACACAGGTACCTGCCAATAACCTGGTTAAATGAAAATAATAATGGTAACACGTTATTTCGATGGTCCACTTTAGACATTCTACTGACTATAAATAACTTCGCAAGTACATGTCAACTTATTCTACTAGGCTAACCGTAACAGTCTCTACTACAGTCTACTGATACTCTAATGAGAGTTAGTTGACATGTCGTAGCAAAGTTATTAATAGTTAGTAGATGTCTAAAGTGGACCATCAAAATAAAGTGTTACCACATAATAATAAATAAGTAAACAAACAAATAGATAAACAAATCTAAATTCTAATGCATGACTTACTTCTGACTCTGAAATATTTTCTTCCTCCAGTAATCCGAAGATCTCTGAACATTCAACAGAGATTTTTATGTATCCCTCGACTACATCATAGAGGTCTGCGGAGGGAAGTTTCTTCGCCATTTTTATGAAGGTTTCCAAACCTACATGGTATTACAGAAGTACATGTTAATATGCCATGATAACATTTCTTTTCTTAGACACTGTCATACAAATAATCTAGTCTATGTCTATGTATATAGACATAGATGAACATATGTACATCTAATCTTATCTACCTATACACACAAACACACACACACACACACACAAGGGTATGTACAGGGTATTTATTTTTACATTGCAAAACTATTGCAAATAATCAAAAGAGTGCACATTCATTTTCAAACTGTTGCTTGTTTTATTAGTTTCAATGAATGCAATACTTGTATTAATAAAAAGATAACTATTTAATTAATACATTGTTAATACAAGTAATAATTTCGTATTATTTTGTATTTTTGACTTCATTACTAACGTTAACGTTACCAGTTCTACGCATGCACAATAAAATATGAAAACAAAATAAAAGTCTGTGGAGATGAACACTGTAACGTGATATTTACCGTTTAGAGAAACTTATTGATCAACAATGTACACGAATCGAGCTAACATGATTTTTGATGTTTTCATCTGACAAACACTCACCCTTTATCGCTTTAGAGGAATCCTTCAGGATGGATTTAAAGACAGCGCCGTTAAACTCGCTTTCCTGTGTTTTGGTTTTCTTTGGTGTTGTAACGGACTCGGGAGGGATCCCATTCTGACGTTTAGTAGCCATTGCTATATCCCAGTAAACGAAAATATACACATGGAACGGCGGAAGTGTAAAACTAAAAGAGGTAGAAGGACAAAACACGTGGAAACGCTTCTCTAATGAATATTAAGTTTGACGTGCTGACGTTCATCATAGAGCGTCATCAGTGCGTCAAGAAATCTAATTAATATTCATAAGTTAAAGGGATAGTTCACCCGAAAATGATTTTTTTTGTCATCATTTACTCACCCTCAAGTTGTTTCAAACTTGTATGAGTTTCTTTCGTCTGTTGAACACAAACGAAGATATTTTGGTACTCCAACAGTTGATGGACCCCACTGACTTCCATAGTATTTTTTCCCACTAGCTGCTATATGGAAGTCAATGGGGTACGCCAACAGTTTGTTGGTGCCGTCAACTCTGTGGTTACCAACAACATTATTTAAAAATATCTTCTTTTTAAAGGCAAAAAAATTATTTTATTTATTTAATGTTTCAAAGCCTATTTCATATTTTAATGGCCGTCAATGGAGAAACAGGCTTTTTGACAACATTGGGGTCTAGTAGTTCAAAGGTATTTGAAAGATCTGGATGTAATGTAGCACCTCTTCTCTCCCCACATTAAATACAACGCCATAAAATGAGTTTGTATCCACATTTAGTTTCAAATATTTAATTTCTTTTAATATTTCAAATAATTTATCATACAGAATAAATAAACATGATCTGGATAAGCGTGAGAACTTCAGCTATCCAGGTTGAACGCACATAAATATTTCAGCTTCACTAAGGCTTTCAATAACAACATTTAAATGCTGCAATTGCTTCCAATTATGCAACTCTTCAAGGCAAAATGAATGAAATGAAAGCGCATGTTTATAAGTAACACGTGATGTCATACACATTTCTTGAACATATTGTCCTGTGGAGCGCTTACATTTACTACATCATTCTGAGAGCTGAATCATCTGTCTCGGCTGCTAGAGAAAGCAAGATAGCTTTTGGAGTATTCTCAAACAGGGCAGCTCTGTTCTGTGTCTGGCCCTTCTTCACCCAGTGTCCATAAATCTTGAACGCGCAGGCATCGATGAGCTTGCGGATGGGTTTCACTGCATAGGGGTCACTCTTGATCACTTCCTTGGTAACTGGCTTGGCACGTCGATAATTGCAGTAAATGCGCATCGTTGCCAGAACTGTCATGCAGATTACCTGAAAAACACAAGTGATGGAAATGAACCTACATGGATTTCCATGGGTATTGTTTGCCTTTTTTTCTGTACACAGAAAATACGTTTTTCTGTGAATTCATTATACCAAAACCGAACGTTTTGCTCATTAATAAGGCTGCATTTTAATTCACCTTAATCGGGTACATATTTACACAGCATTTTGAAAAAAAAATTATATATAGTAATTACATACGGTTTTTCTTTTTACTTTTATTACGAGAGCCAGTAATAGCATCTGCAAACGGAACACAAGTCCACAAGTCTTTTTTTATTTTTTATATTCAAGCTGTTTATTCATTTCTTTTTTTAATATTCATTTTTTTTTTTTTTTTTTTATATTAAAGCTATTTATTAATTATTATTATTTTTATTTTTTTTACACAAGTCCGCAAGTCACAAGTGTTGCAGTCAAGCTTCATGTCGAACCATTTTCTTTTCACTTCTGGGACTGTTCGATTAACAGATGAAACTCCATTAACTGCATCTGTAATATGCTGCCAAGCTTCCTTTTTTTAGGACCTTGTGGCAAATGTGGCGTTTTGAATGAACTTCTGATAATAAAACTTCAATTTCTGCATCTGAGAAATTTCTCTTCTTCATTCGCTTTTGAGAAGACATGTTGAAATCCTTCGTTTGGTGTCATAATATGATGCCCATATATAGTTGTCAGTCGGTTTTAATGGGCGGGATTTATGGTAATTGAGAGAATGAGCGTGCACGCGCGTCCCATTTACAACTGATTGGAATTCATTAACACACACACACACACATTTCACTATCATATCTGACGTTTATGAAGTATCGGGAAAAGAATTTTCGGGAATGTCTTTTTACGCGCAAATCACTCTCATATTTACTCGTATATTTACGAATGTTTCATGAATGAGACCCATTATATTTATTTATATATAATGTATAATTTTTTGATCCGTCCTTAATTATTATACTTTTTTGTTTTACTAATGTGACTGTCTAATCAAGATGTGAAGTGTTTTCCTACAAATGCAAGAACAACAGCTAAATAAATCAATAATTACTCATTTTTCTCAATTATAGAGCCCACCTTGAACTTCCTGTATGGGCTGAAATGTCGCACCTCTGCGACCACGTACTGCTGGAAGAAAGGGTGGTTTAAGGCATCCGTGGCGGTGTAACGTGTCTCGGGATTCACCACCAACAGCCTGGAGATCTGAAAGTTGAAACCCCCAGTGAACACCACAGAGTTCAGGTTAGTAGATCTGCTGTGGGCTTGCATTAATCTTCATACACTCTTTTGATTATTCCCAGGTCTGCGGGTCAGACGCACCAGGTCTTTGACAGTGTCTGATCGGTCGTCCCACTCCGGAGAGGTGAACTGGTAGCTCCCTGATAGGATCATCCGCAGCATTAGCATCTGCTTTCTGTGCCAGAACGGAGGGGATCCTGCGAGAAGGGTGTACATGATCACCCCTGCGCTCCAGCTGGAAAAGACAAAAACAACGGTGTGATTTTTCTCGAATCAGTCCAACTTGAAAGTTTAATGTAAATTGTTTTCATGAGTTTGTCTTATATTGACCAAGCTCTTGTATAAATGCTGTTAAAAAGCCTGTCCGCTACTCACAGATCAACGGCGGTCCCGTAACCTTGGTGGTGCGGATCCATAGAGCACTCGATAATCTCTGGAGCCAGATAGCCTGGCGTTCCACACACCTCTATGACACATATGAAACATATTAGCCTGTTATCTAATACTGCATGCACAACATATCATGTATTTGTGCATCATAACATGCATTATGTATAGCATAGCATGTTATGGTACACACGACCAGTTTTTGTTCTTTAGGCTTATTTCAACCCAAAATAAAAATAAATAATAGATTAAGAAGTTTTATTTTATTCTCTGTAGGAACTGAGAGTGAATCAGACAGAGATGACTCGCTCAAACTGACCAAGAAGAGACAATCAAATAAGTGATCCGTCATTTGGGATGTCATTCAGTCTGGAAACTAACTGACCTCTTCCACAAATAAGACAAAGAAAGCTAGTAAGAGATTCCAGCTTCCGCTAGTAAGAAAATCCAGCTTTTAATGTTGTTTATAATGTCTATGTGGTGTTTTTAATGTGCTTTAAGACAAATCATGTGTAAATTCATAAGTCGACACCATTGCTGAGTATTTATTCCTTAAAACTGCAGTGAACCAAAGACAGTCTCAAAAACACGGTTTGAAATCGCTGGTGTTTCTGACGTCACAAACTACCTTGTAACCAATCAGATCAACGTGTGATCGTCAGCGAGTGGATCTCTGAGCTGGAGTGAGTGAGTGGAGACGGGGCTCATTTGCATATTCATAGAACCACGTATACTAAATGAGGCAAGGGTGTAGAGTTACATTCAAGCTATTTTAAGGCATGACGATTTTTTTTTTTTTTTAAGGAAAAAACTTACATTTGTAATTTTGGTGATCAAAGTCGAATTTTAAGGGCTAAAATGATTGACTACAGGGGTCTTTAATAAATGGGTTCGGAGATGGCACATCCTGAGTTGAGTGATTCTAGTTTATAAAGTTATAAATATAGATATTTTTCTTACAAAAACGCATCGCTTCACTTCAGAAGGCCTTTATTAACCTCCTGGAGCCGTATGGATTATTTTAATGATGGATGGATGCACTTTTTTGGGCTTCAAAATCTCAGTTAATATTCACTCCCATTATAAAGCATGGAAGAGCCAGGGTATTTTTCATTAAAACTCCAATTCTGTTTGGCTATAAAAAAAGAAAGTCATATACACCTAGGATGGCTTGAGGGTGAGTAAATTATGGGATAGTTAAAATTTTTGGATGAACTATCCCTTCAAACTGCTGGTCTTGTTACCGTACTAATAAATAGTGTTTTCACTATAGTTTGGATATTAATATCCGCTGCAGAGCTGATAGTTACACCACATTCAACTGAGCGCTGGACGATTAATTTGTTCGGCTATAAAATAGGTGAATCTTTCAAAATTCTTTCAAATAATAAATCTTATATTATTATACCTTATAATGTAATAAAATGTCATATGATAAATATAAGATTACTTTATAGATTTTTTGATATTTTATTATATGATTCTAATATATTATATCAGAATATTATTAATATATTACATACAATATATTTTAAAATGTATATTCTGTATTCAAATATATAATATACTGTATCAATAAGAATTTCTGTAATCAATGCATTTTTTCATTACAGTAATGAGAATACAGCATGATGAAATTCATCCTTTTACAATCTCACAGTAAAGTGTGTTACAACTTCACTCATCAGTTAGCCATGTCTGGAACACACATTTATGTAATTGATGGGTCATTCTTAGAGTATCTAGAGCGTTTACTCTGTTCCTGGATAAAGGTCGGAGGCCACACCAAATAGCAAACGGCTCCTCCAGTTCCAGTAACATCATGTTAATCTCTCATATAAGGATAGTATGAAACCCGAATCCAAGAACTGCATGAACCTGACAACTACTGACGGGGCATCTCTCTCTCTCTCTACAGACAAACCGGCAGCTAGCTAGTAGGTGTGTAAATTGGGTTCCCTTTCGTGGTCACTCCGAGTTACGTCGGATGACGACGATTGGGGTTTCGCTTAGAAAGCTTATCACCTTCGAGTATATAAAACGAGCCAATGGCAATGAAATGCCATGGGTCTGCGGAATTTGCATAGCGTATCTCCGCCCACCACAGGGGGTATATAAGGAAGTACGCTGGCAACATGCAGATATGTTTTCGCTTCGGAGCCGAGAACTTCTCCACTCCACGCAAGCCAAAAAATCCTGAGTTATCCTTCTCAATCCTTCGAGACGAGCGAGCTCTCCGGTGTTGGTGTGACGGCGATTTCAGCGAGTGCACACTACCCTGCTGATCTGGTCAGTGATCTGACAGTTAGTGTGATTTCTCCCTGTTCGCTTCAACATCCGCGGAGTTTCCTCTCACAAAAAGAGCATTGCACGCGGCACGTCTTTTTAAAGATGCCTCGCCCGTGCACTTCTGGTTGTGGTCGCGATGTATTCTTTGCTGATGGGCACAATCTCTGCTTAGCGTGTTTGGGCGTTGATCACGCTAAAGCAGCGTTTGTGGATGACTCATGTTCTCACTGCGGGAACATGACCATCTCCATGCTTCGGTCGAGACTCAATAAACTCACCAGAGCGAGAGTCCCCCTACCCACACCCCGATCTACTGACTCCTCGAGAGCTAGTACTTCGGCTGGTGGCCGGGGTGACCTGAGGGTGACTGTGTGGGACATACCGCCGACACGTCCACGGTCCACACACCCCTCTTCAGGATCGGTACCCGCGAGTGTTCAAACTGAGACCGCTGGTCCCTCTACGGAGGCCCCGCGTGTTTCGTTTGGAGCTCCAGAAGAGGATGCAATGTCGATCACTGCATCACAAGGTGGGCGCGAGTCCTCGGGAAATGAGGATTCGGCTGTGTTGCCGCCCTCGGGCGTGCCAGCATTGCCCGAGTCTGATCCCGAGCTGACTGCCATGCTTTCCCGGGCAGCCGCGGCCATTAGGCTCGAGTGGTCCCCGCCACCCGATCCAGTGCGCTCGCGGCTGGATGATTGGTTTTTGGGAGCGGCCGCTGACACTAAACGTCGCCTTCCAAGTGCATGAGGAAGTCACGCGGTCCTGGAAGGCCCCCATGTCTTCCCGTGATCGTTCGTCGGCTTTCTCCGCCTTTCCTCCCCTCGATAAGGCTGATGCTTGTGGGTACACTGGGATTCCCCCGGTCGAACGTTCTGTCGCGATGCAGCTGTGTCCGACATGCGCTTCATCGCGTGGTGATCCTAAGCACCCATCCAAAGCCTGTAGATTTTCGTCTACTATGGTGGCGAAGTCTTACAGAGCGGCGGGACAGGCAGCTGCCTCTTTGCATGCCATGGCCATCTTGCAGGTCTACCAGGCCCAGATGCTCCGTGACATGCACGAGGGTAGGACAGACCCAAGGCTCTTCGATGAGCTGCGCGCCGCCACCGACCTCGCTCTCCGAGCAACGAAGGTGACCGCGCGCTCCCTGGGTCTTGGTGATGTCCACAGCTGTGGTCCAGGAGCGACATCTCTGGCTGAACCTGGCCGATATGCGTGAGCCCGAGCGGACTCGTCTGCTCGACGCTCCCATATCCCAGGCCGGCCTTTTCGGCGGTGCCGTCGAGGACTTTGCCCAGCAGTTCTCGACCGCCCAGAAGCAGACTGAGGCGATCAAGCACATTCTGCCCCGACGCTCCGCTGCTGCTCAGCCGTCGGCACAGAATCCTCAGCCTGCTCGCCGCCGAGGGCGTCCTCCCGCGGCTCCCGCCCCTCCCGCACAGCCCCAGCAGCAGCCTTCATCTGGGCCGCGTCGTGGAGGAAGCCGCAGGAAGGCGCCACACCCCTCTCCGGCCCCGCGGCCCGCTAAACGCCAGGCCAAGCGGCGCCCCTGAGACGGGTGGAGGGCCGGGGGAGAATCTTTTGTTCTCCACTCCCCGCTGCTCGTCCAACGACGAGCAGTACCCTAATGTGGTTAAAGACAGAATTGAATCCCCCAATCCTGAGCCGACAGAGTCCGAGGGCCGCAGTGCGCGCCACCCTCGGGTCCCACCACTGCCGCCCTCCTCTGTCCCAGAGGTGCGGGATGACAGCACGCGCCGCCCACGGGCCACGCTCCTCTCATCCCCCTCTGTCGCCAGACCCCTGCCAGAGCACGCCCCCGTGGGACGCGCGCCCTCCCCTGGCCTCCTCTGGCAGGACGCGGTTAATGACCGTGCCCCCGCACAGGGCCGCTATGCCACCCTCGCCGGTGCCGGTCATTCCGCCTCGCTGCCCCACCGACGGTACGTCTGTGGTTCGTATGACCCCGCTGGTGCACTTTCTGGAGGCCTGGCTAGAGCTTCCCAGACTGTCCCGCTGGGTCGCGAGAACCATCAGATTCGGCTACGCGATTCAGTTTGCGATATCTCCTCCCCGCTTCAGGGGAGTCCGCTTCACTATGGTCGGTGGCAATGCCCCTGTCATGAGAGCGGAGGTCTCCACCCTACTGGCGAAGGGTGCGATCGAGATTGTCCCTCCAGCCGAGATGAAGTCCGGCTTCTACAGCCCTTACTTCATTGTACCCAAGAAGTCCGGTGGGTTACGGCCAATCCTCGACCTGCGCGTCTTGAACCGCTCCCTTCACAGGCTGCCGTTCAAGATGCTAACGGCCAAACACATCCTCCAGTGTGTGCGGCCGCAGGATTGGTTTGCAGCGATCGACCTGAAGGACGCCTACTTCCATGTCTCCATTTTACCTCGACACAGACCGTTTCTACGGTTTGCTTTCGAGGGGCAGGCATACCAGTACGCGGTTCTCCCTTTCGGGCTAGCCCTGTCTCCTCGCGTCTTTACGAAGGTCGTCGAGGCAGCCCTTGTTCCCCTCCGGGAACACGGGGTTCGCATCCTGAACTATCTCGACGACTGGCTGATCCTAGCTCACTCTCGAGACCAGGTTTGCGAACACAGGGACCTAGTGCTCCGGCACCTAGCTCGTCTGGGCCTTCGGGTCAACTGGGAGAAGAGCAAACTCTGCCCCGTGCAGAGGATCTCTTTTCTTGGTATGGAGATCGACTCGGTCGCCATGTGCGCGCAGCTTACGAGCGAGCGCGCGCCGTCACTGCTGACTTGTCTTCGTCAGTTCGAGGGCAAGAGTGCGGTTCCACTGAAACTTTTTCAGAGGCTCCTGGGGCATATGGCATCCGCAGCCGCAGTAACGCCATTTGGATTGCTTCATATGAGACCGCTTCAGCTTTGGCTTCGCGATCGAGTCCCGAGGTGGGCATGGCTACACGGCACGCTCAGAGTTCCAGTGACTCCAGCCTGCCGTCAGACCTTCACCCCGTGGACGAACCTCAAGTTTCTACGGGCCGGAGTGCCCCTAGAACGAGTTTCCCGGCATGTTGTTGTATCAACAGATGCCTCCACCACGGGCTGGGGCGCCATGTGCAATGGACATGCTGCCGCGGGCTCCTGGACAGGACCCCAGCGCCTTTGGCATGTCAATTGCCTCGAGTTGCTGGCTGTACGTCTCGCCCTGCACCGCTTCCATGCGCTGCTCAAGGGTCAGCACGTACTAGTCCGATCAGACAATACCGCGACAGTAGCGTACATCAACCGTCAAGGTGGTCTACGCTCCCGCCGTATGTCGCAACTCGCCCGCCACCTCCTCATATGGAGTCAGAAGCATCTGAGGTCGCTTCGAGCCATTTATATCCCGGGAGACCTGAACCAGGCAGCCGACGAGCTGTCTCTGCTTCGGCCTCTCGCTGGAGAATGGAGACTCCATCCCCAGTCGGTCCAGCTGATTTGGGATCAGTTCGGGGACGCACAGGTAGACCTGTTTGCCTCCCATGACTCGTCCCATTGCGACCTGTATTATTCCCTGACCGAGGGCACGCTCGGCACGGATGCACTGGCGCACAGCTGGCCGCGGGGCCTACGCAAGTATGCGTTTCCCCCAGTGAGCCTTCTTGCGCAGACTTTGCGCAAGATCAGGGAGGACGAGGAGCAGGTCATTTTGGTTGCCCCGTATTGGCACAACCGGACCTGGTTCTCCAAACTAGTACTCCTCGCGACAGCACCTCCCTGGCCAATCCCTCTGAGGAAGGACCTCCTTTCTCAGGGACGGGGCACCATTTGGCACCCTTGTCCCGATCTTTGGAACCTCCACATGTGGCTCCTGGACGGGACGAGGCAGGTTTGTGTACCCTACCACCTGCGGTGGTGGCTACCATCACTTCCGCTAGAGCATCGTCCACGAGACATCTCTATGCGTTGAAGTGGAACCTCTTCGTCAACTGGTGTTCTTCTAAACATCAAGAACCCACGAAATGCCAGATCAGTGTCGTGCTTTCCTTCCTGCAAGAAGGGTTGGAGCGAAGGCTGTCTCCCTCCACCCTGAAAGTGTATGTTGCCGCCATTGCCGCACATCACGATGCAGTTGATGGTAAGTCTCTGGGAAAGCACGACCTGATCATCAGGTTCCTGAGGGGAGCGAGAAGACTGAATCCTCCTCGTCCTCCCCTCGTACCCTCTTGGGACCTCTCAGTGGTTCTAACTGCCCTGCAGAGTGCTCCATTTGAGCCTTTGCAATCAGTAGAGCTTAAGTTCCTGTCTATGAAGACAGCGCTCCTGGTTGCATTGGCCTCCATCAAGAGGGTAGGGGACCTGCAGGCATTTTCGGTTGACGAAGCGTGCCTGGAATTCGGGCCGGCTAACTCTCACGTGATCCTGAGACCCCGGCCTGGATACGTGCCCAAGGTTCCTACCACACCCTTTCGAGACCAAGTAGTGAACCTGCAAGCGCTGCCCTTGGAGGAGGCAGACCCAGCCTTGGCACTGCTCTGCCCAGTACGCGCCCTTCGTGCTTACGTAGACAGAACGTGGTGTTTCAGGACCTCAGACCAGCTCTTTGTCTGTTATGGTGGGAAGCTGAAGGGAAAGTGATACCTCTGGATCATATGTGTCTCTCAAGTCCCCCCCTTAATGGTTGGGCATAATTGCATATTTCTCCTGAGATATGCTTCCCAGTGTACCTTGGTATTCCTGTGTTAGGTAGGACTCCTTCGTTCGTGCTAGTCTCACAACAGGGAGCTCAGACTTACGCAGGGCACTGGATGACAGCCGAGGTGGCGTGATTAGACTGGAACCCCAATCGTCGTCATCCGACGTAACTCGGAGTGACCACGAAAGGGAACGTCTCGGTTACGGATGTAACCCTCGTTCCCTGAGACGTTACGTCTTCCTGCCACTTCCGCTGTATCGCTGAAAAACGCCTGGGTCCAGTCTCGACTCCTCAGCGAAGACATATCTGCATGTTGCCAGCGTACTTCCTTATATACCCCCTGCGGTGGGCGGAGATACGCTATGCAAATTCCGCAGACCCATGGCATTTCATTGCCATTGGCTCGTTTTATATACTCAAAGGTGATAGGCTTTCTAAGTGAAACCCCAATCGTCGTCATCCGACGTAACGTCTCCGTTCCCTACTCAGGGAACGAGGGTTACATCCGTAACCGAGACGGTTTCATCTGATATTATAGATTGTATCGTGACACAATATTTGCAGATACCACAAAGCATGCCCTAATAGGATTACTATTTAATTAGATTCAAGAGCCTGTGATCAAATATCGATATTATGATATTATGTATGGAACAAAACCAGTTACATTTTATTTTATTTACTCACAAATCCAACTAAGTATACAAATTTAATTGAACTCTCTGACAATTGCAAATTCTGTATCCCAAATGTACATCAACAAATAAAAATAAACTCTATTTTATCAAATACATAGATTTTTTTTTTTTTGATAACAGACAAACAAGTCTTCTTGTGGTCTCTTTTGAGACATTGTGTGCAGATGTGGCTAACATGAGAGTGTTAAAATGAAGCTGCATCTTAAAAAATATTGTTTTTACGTGTTGCATCAATACATCATATCTTTAGTCATTTAATGGATGCATCAATCCACATCGATGTATCATTACACCCCTGTACTATCTAGGTCTGGAATAGCCTTCCTGATGATGTTCAGGTCTCAGAGACACTCTCCCAGTTTAAATCTAGATTAAAGACACATCTCTTTAGCCAAGCATTCACATAATGCCTCGCATAACCTTGTACTCAAGTTATATCAGATCAAATGCACATGATTATCTTTGCTTGAAATGTTATGAACAGGATCTACGCTAATTACATGCCATTTGCTTTTCTGTTTACTAGAAACTAGAGAGTGCGTCGGCTCTAGTTTGGATCCAGCCTCTTATGAAGACTTCAGACCAACTCCTGCGAGGACTTCAGATGAAGCAAACTCTGAATCAACATGCACCAATGCTAAAATTCTATATATTGTAATCATTGTTCACAACTTGTAATAATAACTTCAATGAGCTCATTTCCTCAATGCCTAAAAATGAATACATGATGTTAGCTAACATTTTTAGATGTACATTTCTGAAATACAGTCACCTCTGAAAACAGATCACTCTAAATTGTAATGTAGACAATATGCATTGTGAAAACGCTATACAAATAAATGTGAATGAAATTGAATTGAATTTACCATTGAGTTTTTGTCCTGGTGCAATCTGCACAGCAAAGCCAAAATCAGTGAGTTTGATGTTCATATTGTCATCCAGAAGGATGTTCTCTGGCTTTAGATCTCTGTGCACAATGTTCTGAGAGTGAAGGAACTGAACCACCTCCAACAGGGCGCGCATGATCTTCCTGCAAAATGAAAACAGAGCACTGCAAATATACGCAATATGTACTGTTGTACACTGAGCCATGGTAAATACATTGGGGGTGAATCTCACGAAAACGAGTCCAGGTCACATTTCACCCTCAAATCAAGACAAAAAAAAGATGTTACATTCTCATTAACATAATTATTCTCAAAGGTGAATCTAATTAGATTAAAAAAAAAAAAAATGTAGTTGCTAATACAAGGCTATATCAGAAATGTACAATAATAAATGCACAAAAAATAACATTACGATGTCCAAATACCAATTGTATATTTATCGACATAGAACTCATGTTTAATGTGATAGTTTCGTCCTTGCATCTTGTACAATATATCGTTAGTCCCGATCGAGAGTCTTTGCATCATTGAATAAATACATAGATCCGCACTTGATGTTTGTGTGTCCTAATAGTCCGGAGGTAAAACGTACTCGGTTACTACCGTAACCTCTGTTCCCTGAGATAACGGGAATGAGTATTGCGTCGTAGAGACGTTATGGGAAACTCCTTTTTTCTAAGAAATACTGAAGCCTGATTGAATCACACAGTGAAACTGCAAAACCTATGGCGCTGAAGCCCGCCGAAATGGGCGGGGCTACCCATCTATTTAAATGGGCAAATCTCGCCATAGAACTCCAGAATCTTTCGACTGGAAGCGGCAAGGGCTGAGCGAACTATGCAATACTCGTTCCCGTTATCTCAGGGAACCGAGGTTACGCTAGTAACCGAGTAAGTTCCCTATCGAAACGATTCACTCGTATTGCATCGTAGAGACACTATGGGAACACAATCAAACAGCGCCATGCTACAATTGCTCTAAGGGGCTCAGACGACGAGGTCGGAGCCCTGAGGGAGACGTTTTGTGCAGGTTGGACTCGTGTAGAGGTCAAGGCACAGCTAAACAGACAGGACCAGTGCATGCAGAGCAGGGACGTCCAAGTTGTAAAACCTGGTGATGGTGGCCGCTGCACAGATGTCGCCAATGGATATTCCACTACCACGCCCAGAAGAAGGCCACGCCTCTGGTGGAGTGGGCCCTCACCTTAGCATACCTTTTGGTGCAGCCTCCGAAGCATACGAAAAGCTGACTGTCTGAACTGGGCAGATATACCCAAACTGGGCAGAGTAAGTGTGACTCTTCCTCGTCTTCCGAAACAGTAACCATTTCTTGGTTTGAGGACCGACTCTACAGTCATTAGGTCCAAACTCAAAGCAAGACGGGCTCACAGAGAGCGCTTGCAAGTCACCCACTCGCTTGAGCGATGCTAGGGCTAGCAGAAGGGCAGTCTTCAGCGAAAGGGGCGGCTGTAAAAGGCTGACTCGCTGTGAGCTGGCAGAACTGTTTCTACAGCTCCCTTTCGCCAGTAAATTCATCACTTCGGAACGGAGAACGTGCACTGACGTGCAGACCACGCCCCTGAAGCAGGGGGGTCTGTGAGCGAATTGAAGCAAGAAACCTTGTTTGATTGTGTTCAGAACCCAACTCGATGGCTTCCCAAGCCTTGGCCCAGGTGGCTAGGGGCTAAATCGTTTCGGGTGACAGGCCACTGCGCTGAGACAGGAGACTGACGCCTGTGGTATTGGGAAGAGGAAAAGTGCTATTTTTTTATGTGTTTGTTTTTTATTATGTTCACTATAACAGCAGTCAGTTGCATGGGTGCGTGAACTTTCAAATGAACGGGCCCAGTGCTTGCAACGAACACATCGCCTCCAACGCCCGGAACTGAAAAGGGGTTTGGGAGGCAAACTCTAGCTTTTTTGGAGGGTGGTCCTGCCGTAGCCCTCTCCTCTTCATTCCTGATGGATCAGGGCGGCTTCTGTGGCTCAGGACCCAGCTAAAGTTATCTTAGGGCGGGGACCCTGGTGCTTAAGGAGGGGGTAGCGTTTGGCGTTGAGGGAGAGCTGGAGAGGCTCAGACTCTGACTTGGGCTGAGCGGTCGAAGGCGCGGGCTGAGCGGATTGCTGAGTCGGCACGCATTTCTGGTGACTCGAAGTGGCGCATTGAGTGCCTCTGTGTCGGAAGCCGCTAGTGACATACTGTCATCAGGGGGATCCTCCTCAGATCCCCCAAACGAGACCAGGCCGCTGCAGACGCTGGTCTGCATGTGAGGGAAATCTCTCTGTGGAGAAAGTAAGGCACACAGGACCAGTGCCGTAGTCAGCTGACTTACACCCGAATGCTCACTCTTCTGGCTTTCTGAAAAGAAAGCAATCCACGAGTAGAGAGAGGTGAGACCCATGCTCTAGCAGTGAGAGCAGCTAGAGCTAGAGCTGCTTCTGCATGGGATTTCCCCAGACAGGCAGAAACACACTCGTGATGCGACATTTGCAACAACGTTGCTGAGAATTTGCACAGAAATTTGCTCTTTGTGATAATAATTGCCGGATAGCCGCAGGGGAGACACTGAATCCGCTTTGCAGAGCGTCGCTGAATCAGCTGTTCCGCTGCTAAGGCTCGTTCTACGGCGAGAAGGCTTCTTCTGTCTTGTCTGTTGAGTCCAGCGAGGAGAAGAGCTTCGTGCTGAAGGAGAACGATTCTGGAGTTCTATGTCGGGATTTGCTCGATAGGGAATAGGGAACTTTTGTTTAACGTGTCAGAGGTTCTGGGTTCTAATCTGCCTTTGTATGATTTTTTTCTCTCATTAAAAACAAAGATATTCATCAGTGATTGTATATCAAGAGCAGGGACACGAATTGAAACGAATAGAGAGTCTCCGAAACAACATTAAGCGACAGATTGAAGAACTCGTCTCTGTGAAGACTGTGCACGAGCCACCGCCACTGATAACAGCGGCAACGAACACTTGCGTAGCTGGCCGTGCTACCATGTTGCACGACTCAGCCCTTGCCGCTTCCAGTCGAGATTTTGATTTAAAAAACAACATTTTCCAACGCCAGATTACCTCTTATATATAACAACTGAATGAAACGAATACTCTGCTAGTCAACTGGAGATGCTTCCTTTGTATTTGGTGCATCAGTGCCGCAAGATGTTTCAAAAAGTGGTTGGGGCAATATCAACCCTGGCAAAAGGTGGTGGGCACATGTCCAAACACGGCTCGTCCCACACGCAAATTACGCCTATGCTTGTGACATAATGTTAATAACCCCAAAAAAGATTTGATTTGTCCCTACTTTTCTTTACAATCAGTCTCTTACGATGGAAGTCACTGTTTCAAGTGTAGGGTAGCCACAAAATATAAACAATGTGCGTGTAAAGATGATTTCATCACCTTATTTTTGTATATCCAAATTTACAACTTCATTGCCATGCAACAGCCTATCTAAAACCTAAAAAGAGCTAAAAAAAAAGACAACTTTTAACAGAAGAATTAAAGGGTTCATTACAAACATCTTTAATTGTTTTTTAGATTTTAATTTTAAACTAGATTTTAAACCCTTTAATGTAAGTGATTTAATACAATTATTTATTATTTACTTCCATTGTACTTGCTTCACCTTAACTTTGATTTTTACTGTTTTTAAAGCAAACGAGGGATGAGTCAGTATCTTTTTTTATGCAGTAATCAATGTTTTTTTGTGGTAAACAAATGCTGTTGATTGAGTAATAATAAGAAATAATATATTCCCAACATAAATTAAAGGAAGTACAATGAATACTTTCATTATGTAAAAAAAAAAAACTTTTTTCTGTATTGAGAATATGATATTTTTACATAAAGGTAATGAGATTTGAGGAGTAAATGAGACAAAATTGTCATGAAAATAATGTCACAATGCAAAACAATCATAACGATCATATATGCCTTCAGTTTGTTGTTTTTACTTTTATTTTGTGATGAAATATCAACTGCACATGTTGACAGGTTTCATGTGATTTATTATAAATTATACTAACCTTGTCTCTTTTTCACTGAGCGTAACCTTCTCCGTTAGATAATCAAAAAGCTCTCCTTTCTTCATCCTGTGAGAACAATATTTATTGCATTTAACTACTTTTCAAATAGTATCATAATTAAATGTTAAAGCAATTTTATTAATTAAAAAATTATGTGAAATATTTGTACTTTTGTGTGTTTATTGTACATATTATATATAAAATATATAAAGTATGAAATCAATACTTACAAGTCAAACACCAAGAAGAAGAAAGCTTTAGTTTCAAAGTAGTCCTTCATCTGAACTGGAGGATCAAGAAACAATGTGTTCAAATCATACGAGACTCTTTACAGATATAAACATACTTCATCTTCCTGCTTCAAAGCTGCTACTATTCTAACCTCCTGGATACTTACTGATGTTTTCTTGCCCGCACACTTTTTTGAGGATGTCAATCTCTTTTGTCGTGGCATTTCTGATCTCCTCCATCTCCTCAGGGCTCATCTTATCAGATGGCGTGATGTCTATGACTTTGACGGCATATTCCTGAGTGGTTCGCTTATGGATGCAGCGTCGAACCACACTGCTCACCCCTCTGCAACACAAACACCATGAGAAATACTATTCGCAGTATAGACTTCTGAAGAAAATACTACAGCGTACATTATATAACACATTGCCTTGTCCAATGAAGGGACATGAAAAATCAATTGTACACAATCTTGGCTAAAAATCTAGTTGTACACAATCTACTACATGCCTATATGTACTTAAATAGTACCTTAATGTTATATAAATACTAATGATACTGAATACATATTTCTCAATTGTCAAACATACCAGAAAAATGAGACTTTTATTTTTCTCTTTTAGTATAATACTGTATATAGCTTAATATTTCTTAAGTTTTTTGAAAAATGCTCAAAATGGTGCACTACAAATTTCATGCCCTAGTTTCATTTGCTGTTCATTAAATTACTGAAAATGACTGAGATTATTTTCATGTGAAACACCTTTCAAAAAATCCCAAAATCAATGTTAAACATTTTGACATTAATATAAAAAAGTCAACACATCTCATTCGCATAAAGTGAAAATAATAATGGTTTATTATATAAATTGGGGTGAATATGACCAGGATATTTTTTCATCTTCACTAAAATATGTGTATAATATGACAGTACCTTCCAAGGATCTCCTTTGGATCGTACTTCTCATAGAAGTCCTGTGCTCCAGCCCAGTCAGGAATTTCATCATCTTTGGTCATTATTATAACCTCACCTGTAAGAAAACTGGGTTATTACCATGGTTATTACAAACCGAGCTCAGTATGTTAACATTTATTAAAGTCAAGATAAATGTTTAGAAGTTGATTAAAAAAAATGTTTTAAATAAAATGAGCATAACATGTAGTAAAAAAACACTTTAAATTAAAATTAAATTAATACAAAAATATATATATATAATAATAAAATGTTCGGCAAATAATACTAATGAAACTATAGCCCTTACATAAAAAGTATGCAAGTGGTATATCAGATGGTAATACAGAGATAAGTTACTTTGAAATATGCAAGCGTAAAGGATTACCATATTCCTGTACTAATTTATATGGCAATACCATGGCACAAAAACTCGGACAATTCGGACATGTGCCGTGCCATGTAAATACCATGGTATAAGTGTGCAGTGGTCATCCGGCTACTTTTAGTACGGCTCAGAAACCGCATGTTTTATATGTCTGCTGCTTTATTTTCCGTGTTACTGTTATTGTTCGCAGAGTTTTGACATTCAACCTATTGATTTATGATGAGCTGGTTGGCAAAATACATAAAGCAGCGATGTTTACAGTCGCAGCATCATCAATCCGAGGCTGCAGCATCATGGACGACATGGCGGAAATCTGATCAGACTGAATTCCATTACAAACACGAATTCACGACACTCAGCAAACCTGTTCGAGTATTATTCCTTCTGTTTAACAGTCTTCCTCTCCTTCAGCTCGTGCAGTCCATGTTCCAGTCTTCCTGGTCGAATATACCGGTAGAGATATGACGGCTCTGCTGCCACTGCGCCGAAAGGGCAACCGTGAATGTCAAGATCCAAAAATAAAAAGCCGTATTAAAGACAGGACAGTCCCATATCGTATTACCACTTACGGTTATACACTCCATGTCAATAAGAAAACCAGCTCACACCTACATTTCTGTATCAATTAATTAGAATGTTACAATCGCCTCAGAAAAATGAAATCCATTCTTTTTTATGATTTATTAGCCTATATATATATATATATATATGCTTATATATTAGCATGTGCTAAATTCATAAATTACTAATATAACATAATTACTTATTACTTTTACATAATTACATAATTATTAACATAATATTTAAATTAAGCATGTGGTCATGCTAATGCTATACATTTTAATGAATATTGTGCAGTTAAACATTTTAGTGTGAAATTACAGTATATTCCAGGTTAATATTTGCATTCCTTTCACGGTAATTTCGCAGTAGAAATGTTCTTGTATCTAATGACACTAAAAAGTGTTTTTTTCTATTTACAGTTTACAGTATTGGATTTTTTACTGTAAACAAACAACATCATACTGTATTTCTACAATATGTACTATGAAGGTACCCAGCATGCAGTGCGGCATGAATGGATTATGCTGTGGAGTTTCTTGATTCTTGTTGGTTTTATCTGTGCTGCTGAACTTACATTTTTGCTTAGTTTTTAGCAGTTTGTGTTGTTGGTTTATGTTGTATAAATGTTTTTCATTATTTGGTGAGTGTCACCATTGTTGTGTTTTGTATGTCAAGTAATCTCAGCATTTGCTTCACTATTGTGAAAGATCCATGGGCAAACAGATATGAATTTGGAATAACTATTGGTAAATATTCATGCTTCAATAATACTAAAATAAAATATTCATATTCATGCTAATAGTTTAACTGAACTACTACATATTATAGCTTGCCATCATTTTAACAACAGGTTTTTTTATTTGTCACATTTCTGAATTGGCTAGATCAGATATATGAATATGAATATAGAGGCATGGGCATCAGTTTGGTTTGAAATGTGCTGGGGACAGAGACCAAGGGGGTAATCCAGCACCCGGAAAGCGTACCTTCCATGGGGGCCGCCATTGGTTAGCAAGCCATCACCTGCTGTTAGCATTCCATTGACTCCCATTCATTTTTCACTTTGACAGCAAATAACTTTACACCTGAGGCGTTTAAAGACTCTATTTGTCCATTATTTATTTCTAAAGAAACACGACAATGTATAGGCTCCATTACCTTGTATCTTACGTTATGGCCCCGTAGAAGCTGTTTTTGTACAAATATGCTAACGATTGCGTCATAACCACACGACTCTCTGTCGCACAGTAGAGAGATTACCGTATAGACAGGAGAAGCTCGCAGGCAATCAGGGGGACGTGGAGGCATAAAGTCCGACAAAGTCAAGGGAGAAGCCCATAGAGAGTCATAAATTTGCTCCTGCTCCTAGCTCATGGACAGCTAGATGCTAATTCAGTGTCACAGAAGTGTGCTTTATGCCCCGTGCGTGTGCTGCGTGCTTATGTGAACCACCACCATGGGGGTGGTGTGGCGCAATGGATAAGACACTTGCCTTTGGTGTGAGAGACCCGGGTTCGAATCCACTGTGAGACACCAATGTGTCCCTGAGCAAGACACTTAACCCCTAGTTGCTCCAGAGGCGTGCGACCTCTGACATATATAGCAATTGTAAGTCGCTTTGGATAAAAGCGTCAGCTAAATGAATAAATGTAAATGTAAATGTAAATGTGAACAGCCAGTTTCGAACTCCGGAGCAGCTTTTCATCTGCTACGCGGGCACCAAGAAAGGCAACGCGCTGTCGAAACAGAGGCTATCACACTGGATTGTGGAAGCTGTGCGACTAGCTTATGCTTCCCGAGGAACCGATTGCCCAATGGGGGTGCGTGCTCACTCCACAAGGAGTCCCTATTCAGGGCATTTGTCTCGCAGCAGGCTGGTCATCTCACAACACGTTCGCAAGATTTTATAACTTGGACATTCCCTCATTTGCACCACACGTTCTGTCAGTGCAGGAGGAGAGGGCTGAGCTGCCACTGGGTGACTAGTCGCATGGAGACATGTCCCGACTGGCACGAGTTCTAACCATGGTTTCAACCAGGTCGTATAGACAGCGCGAGTTACAATAGTAATGGCTGAGGTTGATAATAATCACATTAACTATATGATGTAGCCCCTTTTTATTATGCCCGCGTTCATATGCCGGCAGTATTCTCAAGCACCAATATATTGTTGCATTCCCCCCCATATCACACCAGTTCAGTGTTGCTTAACTGGATACGGGGAGATACTGATGGTGTGGGCGCCGAGTAACGAGTTGGCTCTGTGCCAGAGTACATCTGGGTGTTCAACCAGGTCCGGTACCCGACCTAGAGCTAACGTGCTATAGTCTGAGGGCTGAGGGCTATAGTCTTGTGCTCTACAGGGGCTCGTGCTGCGAGCTGGGCCGACCATTTTTCACACGGCGGGGGTTTTATACGTTTCCCCATACGTAATGTCGAGGGACCGACTCGATGAGGGAACGTCTCTGGTTACTCACGTAACCGTAGTTCCCTGAGAGGAGGGAACGAGACATTATGTAAACTGCCGTGTGAAAAGCCTTTCAGCCTCAATAGCTCTCGTTCAGTCGAAAGATTCTGAGGTTTTTTGGCGGCTCCCTATATTGGAGGCTGCCAGCCAATCAAGTAAGGGCGTGGGCGCCATTGGCTATTTGCAAGCAAAAGAGTTATTCAAATCAGGCTCAGGGGCGGGTCTACGTGGTGGCACCGGCCCCCCCTGAAATTCGATTGGCCACCCCAGGTGCCCCCCCTATAAGATGTCTTGTGATTGGTTCATTTTACGGCCAATCAGTTTATAGACTCTACTGAAGTTCGCGATTCAAAGAAGTGCAGCGCCAGAGAAACAACGGTCGCAAGTTGTGAGTAAGTAACCCATCTTAAGTACACAATGATGGCCTAAGACACGAAACGAGCGGTTTGTGTGAGAAAACGAACAGTATTTATATCGTTTTTTACCTCTTGTACACATCCGAGATCACGTCCGGCTCTTTCCGGAGCTTGCGCAGACTAGAGGTGTGTCTGAAATCGCTCCCTATCCACTATATAGTGCACTATTTAGGGTGTCGGCCATTTTGTAGTGGTGTCCGAATTCTGAGTGAACGACATCATTCCCTACTTTCGTTCACTACTTTTACCCACAATCCTCTCTGAATTCGAGTGTACATCCGATGTACACTTGCTGAGACACGAGGTGTTTCTCAATGTCAAGGATACTTCCTTGGCAGGACTGATCCTTCCAAGTCACTTCCTTCAGAGGCTAGGCGAGGCTCCTCTTTAGCATTCGGAGAACACGTTTTTCAACGGCTTTGGAACAGGCTAGCAAGTGCACGTCAGTGCGTCATTACGTCAGTGAAAATGAAAAACAGAGCGTTGCTATGGACGCAGTTCTGGCAATATAATCGTTTTTAAATCAATAAACTCCTTTTTAATCATATTGATTATTTGACTGTCAAGTGTGTTTAAACAGTGCAGGTCAATTTGATCCATAACATAATGGATGTAATTATTTTTTTTAAAACAAATGTTTGGTAACGTAAATATATTTACATTTGAAAGCATATTGACCCGTTAACGCTCCGACTCCGTTAACGTCCAACATTTTGAATTTTTTGAACAAGATAGCAAAGCTGCGCGCATAGGATTGTGGGTGATTTGAGAGCGTGAAGAGCGCGAAGGCTACACATATGCATCCTTTCCTGTATATGGGATATTTTTCGAACGAAGGACTCAGTCCTTGGTGGAAATTCCGAGGATCCTCGACATTGGAACAGTCCTTCGACGGATGTCGATGACGTAGCATCCTCGAAATTCTGGCTTCCGAGGATCCTTCCTTGACATTGAGAAACGCCTACTATTTCCCACAATCCAACACGATAAGGCGATAGAGCGCGAATGAAAAATAAATATAACAGACGGCAACTGTCACCATGGCAACGGCGCACGCGAGATAGAAAACAATAATTTGAAGGACTTGAAACCCCGCGAAAGTAATGAAAGTAATGTTTAAATAACGGAGGGTTTTTTTTTTTTTTTTTTGGACAGTTTTATGTGTTTATTTATTTATTTATTTATACACCGTTATATCTTTATTTGAATAAACAAATGTGTTGTGTAGTGTTTTGTTCTCTTTTATTTTCACATATAAATGTAAAAAGTAAATAAATATGACAAGCAAGTCTTTTTTTAAATCAAATAACGCAATAAACGTGAAAAATACATACATACAATTGTTACATACAATTCATACAGGCAAAAAAGGAAATTTCAAAGATGGGTAAGTAATGTTTATGACGAAATTGTCCGAGCTCTCTGGCGCGTGATAATTATGTCAGCGTCCGAATTCGCTCACTCATTTTCGTTCACTCTTTGCTGATGTAGTGCACTCAACTGCCATTCACTATGTAGGGATTAGTGAATGAGTGAACGAGTGAGCGGTTTCAGACACAGCTTAACGCCCGTTTCACACTCCGTGTGCAGTGCGTGTGCGGTCCGTGTTGCGGTGCGTATGCGGTGCAGGAGCAGCACGCCCTATAGTGCTTTCACATATGCTGCGTTTGCAGTGCGTAACTGATCCGCGGCTGTAGCTACAACAAACACATATAGACCTACTCATTTTATTTCAAATCCATAAGCTATCAGCAACTTTTATTTAAAAAAGTTTTAGGATATTCTCTTTGTACACATCCTCCCTTGTCTGTCTTGGCGTCGCTCTATCTTTTTGAGCGTGTAGTACGTGCGCTCTCTCCGACGCACCTGTTCGTGATTTGATTGAAGGAGCTGACTAATAATAATAATAGAAGCGTCGACAGATTAAACAATTGTCTTTAGAATTGTATTTTTGTTTTCTTTGTTAGGCTAGTTGTTGTCCGTGCTTTTATATTTCGTTCACTGGATGGAATGTTCGTTATTATTGTGAGTCTTTGTGGCGTCTGTTGTGGGTGAGTAAATAAATAAATAATTGCATTGATTCCGCCGTTTACTTGTTCTTGTTTAGGCAGTCTCTTCTCTCAGAGTTGATATTTTTTATGAGAGGTCGTAACACAACGTTCAATACTTCTATATAGATTATAGGCTATATTAAGTTGCTCACGCAGTGGTAAAATATTGAACCATGTACTTATATTAAAATTGCATACATTTTAAATTAAAACTTAATTTACAAAAACAGCAGATTCATACCTTTTCTATTTAAATCGTTATACAAAGTCTTGCACGTCACAACCAACTTGTTTTTCCACGAGTGTCGTTTTGTTGCCTTGTTGAAGTAAATTGTAGTTTTCCTTGCTTTACCTCGTCTTAAAATAAAAAGATGACTGAAAAATGGTTTTATTTAATTAAATGCATTCATTACTAACCTACATTTTATTTAATTAAATGCATTTATGGTAAAATTATTACATTTTCATGTCAATCTGTGTGCATTTTAAACACGAACCATGCGTTGTCACTTTAATTCAGCGTTGCAGCACAGCAAAAAATAGACTCGGTACGGAAACGATCTCTGCACTGCTGTATACGCACCGCAACTGGAACGGATGGACGGACTGCATTCGTGTGCAGTGTGAAAGCTCTAACCTGTTAACATGGGTACGGAAAAAAATACGCACCGCACACGCACTGCAAACGGAGTATGTGTGAAACGGGCGTAAGCCAGAACGCGCGCACACGTCACACACCAGGAAGCGCGCGCGCCCTCAGATCACTTGTGCTGCGTTCCAGTCCACTTTTAGACACGCACTTGCGAACTTCCCTAAGCACTTCCCCTTGGGGGAATCCCTGCCGCCATTTTGAAGTGCGTTCCACTTCGTGAAGTGGACGAGGGAAGTTTATATGGACAGACCCTCGTTCCCTCGATTTTGACCGAGGGAGCGAGTCTGCTTCAAATGTACACTTCAGGCACCTATATGTCCCACAATGCAGTACGATTGTGACGTCACCACATATCTCATCTAATCACCATCACAACAGACAACTCTATGATATATTAATTATATATATTTTTTGTTTAAAACAACCCAAACACACATAAACATTTGGATGCTGCATTAAACAAATTCTTAAAGGAAAAAAAAATGTAAATAATAAATCAACTCCACAGCTGATTCCAAGTGATCAAGGGCTTAGGACGTTCCAGTTCAGCCCATTGCAGTTTCCGCCAGTAGTGGGCACTCGCAATGACGTACATCCGAGTGAACGAGACGGAGGGAAGTTTGCGAGTGAAGGGCATGACAGTTTTGGACTGGAACGCAGCATTGGACGTGGTTGTGTAGAGGTAAAAACGATATAAATACTGCTCTTTTTCTCACACAAACCGCTCGTTTCGTGTCTTAGGCCATCAATGTGTACTTACGATGGGGAATTGTTTAATTTGGACTTCATTGTGCATGCTCTTTGAGATAGTGATCATAGACCTGCATTATATGACTGACAGACAAGAACGGTTTGACCTAAAAATATCAAAATTGAAACTACTGTGAAAAAAAAAGACACCTACATCTTGAATGCCCTTAAACATACGTAAGCTAAAACATACCAAAATTTAATTTCAAAGCTTGTTACTCAGCTTTTTTGTAAATGAGTCTGAAAGAAATGCTAAATGAAACACTGATGTTTTGGCCAAACCATTTGAATTATTACAGTGGGGGGAATTTGTTTTTATTTAATTTTTTTATTATTATTATTTGAAAGAGATTGTGAATAAAACTACTGTATATTGTAATGGCCAAACTAATTAAAAGAAAATAGTTGACATCGTTTCTGCTTCTGGGTTTTTAAAATGGCTCATTATTAAAATTGCTTTTATTTTATAAACTTGTTAGTTTTATGAAAACACAAAAAATAATAAACACTGGCTCTCAAATTTAACTTAATGGATGCAGGGATGACAAAAAACTAAATTAATCAAAAATGTGCTTTATTACTACATTTGTTTACAAGTAACTTTATTCAAGTTAAAAAAAATAAAATCAGTAGGATTTACGTAATATAGGCTACTGTAGAATTTAGCTTCTTTTTTTTTGGTCACTGGCGGCCACCCCGTTTGGAGGCAGTGCCCCAGCATGGCCCCCCCACTGAAAATGCTCTAGACACGCCCCTGATCAGGCTTCAGCATTTCGAGGAAAATGGATTTTCCCATACGTAATGTCTCCTTCCCTCCTCTCAGGGAACTACGGTTACGTGAGTAACCAGAGATGTTTCTTCCATTTTGTTGTTGTTAATTTTGTTGCAGGTGGTCTGACAAAGACACCGATTGAACCCGCTGTGTTGATTCGTTCGAATCACAAGTATCTCAGCTTTCCAAAGATAAGTAACATGTTTAAAAAAATTTTTTTGAGTTTTGTCTTTCACAAGGTTAACTCTGTTAAACATCCAATGGCCCGCGGGCGGGACGTCGGAACTTTATCTGCCAGAATGCCCATGCTTTATTTAATGCATTTGAGTTTTTAATAATTTTTTATATCTTTGTGACTGTGAAGATGTTTTATGCAAAAGGAATCGATAAAACAAAACTCTATAATAATTATGTGGCCAAGACACAAACTGAAAAAAATATATATTCAAGCTCTACACTGTAAAATCTAATTAGTTGGACTTACTTAAAAAAAGCATGCAAACCAATTGTAAAGTGAAATAGGAATAGTATGTGGTACTGACAAATGCTTAGTTAGTATAGTTCACTTACACAAGAGTAACTAAAAAAGAACTGTAGAGAGTACTTGATAATTTACTTTAAATAAAATATAATTGTTACCATTGTTATGTTTTTGCATGCTGAATGTTGAAGTCTGTTTGACTCAAGTATGATCAATTGCAAGATTGTCAAAAATATAGAGGGATTATATAAACCCAATTAAAAGTTTCACAAAGTGTTTAGGACATAAGTGTTAGCAACAAAATTATAAAAGATCATTAATTTACATGAAATATGTTATACATCATTCATTCATATATATATATATATATATACACTCACCTAAAGGATTATTAGGAACACCATACTAATACTGTGTTTGACCCCCTTTCGCCTTCAGAACTGCCTTAATTCTACGTGGCATTGATTCAACAAGGTGCTGAAAGCATTCTTTAGAAATGTTGGCCCATATTGATAGGATAGCATCTTGCAGTTGATGAGATTTGTGGGATGCACATCCGTTCCACCACATCCCAAAGATGCTCTATTGGGTTGAGATCTGGTGACTGTGGGGGCCATTTTAGTACAGTGAACTCATTTTCATGTTCAAGAAACCAATTTGAAATGATTCAAGCTTTGTGACATGGTGCATTATCCTGCTGGAAGTAGCCATTAGAGGATGGGTACATGGTGGTCATAAAGGGATGGACATGGTCAGAAACAATGCTCAGGTAGGCCGTGGCATTTAAACGATGCCCAATTGGCACTAAGTGTGCCAAGAAAACATCCCCCACACCATTACACCACCACCACCAGCCTGCACAGTGGTAACAAGGCATGATGGATCCATGTTCTCATTCTGTTTACGCCAAATTCTGACTCTACCATCTGAATGTCTCAACAGAAATCGAGACTCATCAGACCAGGCAACATTTTTCCAGTCTTCAACTGTCCAATTTTGGTGAGCTCGTGCAAGTTGTAGCCTCTTTTTCCTATTTGTAGTGGAGATGAGTGGTACCCGGTGGGGTCTTCTGCTGTTGTAGCCCATCCGCCTCAAGGTTGTGCGTGTTGTGGCTTCACAAATGCTTTGCTGCATACCTCGGTTGTAACGAGTGGTTATTTCAGTCAAAGTTGCTCTTCTATCAGCTTGAATCAGTCGGCCCATTCTCCTCTGACCTCTAGCATCAACAAGGCATTTTCGCCCACAGGACTGCCGCATACTGGATGTTTTTCCCTTTTCACACCATTCTTTGTAAACCCTAGAAATGGTTGTGCGTGAAAATCCCAGTAACTGAGCAGATTGTGAAATACTCAGACCGGCCCGTCTGGCACCAACAACCGTGCCACGCTCAAAATTGCTTAAATCACCTTTCTTTCCCATTCTGACATTCAGTTTGGAGTTCAGGAGATTGTCTTGACCAGGACCACACCCCTAAATGCATTGAAGCAACTGCCATGTGATTGGTTGATTAGATAATTGCATTAATGAGAAATTGAACAGGTGTTCCTAATAATCCTTTAGGTGAGTGTATATACTTCTCTTCCTTTGAAACCGAATAACTGATTTCTTGTTGCAATCGCTGCATCAATGGGAAGAGAATTACAATAGTATAAATGAAGTTCCAAGTGCCCAACCAAAGGGGTCACTAATCGCCATAATGGTGACTAAAAACATTTTAGGAAAATCAACATCAATTTATGAAGTCAGCTTACGTGATGTTCTCTCAAATGTATCAGTTGTATTAAAATTTCAACATTCAAGATGACTTTGGGAAATTAGTGAATGCAAACAGAGAAAAATAACTGCGGAAGTGGAGGAAATGAGTGAAAAGTCCATTAAGATTTTCCCCGCCTCAAAAACCACACTCAAACCAATCAATTAATCTGAACTTGGGTTTTCTTAGTAAACAAATCATAGTATGTGAATAGTATAGATTACTAGATTTTTACAATTAAGTTAAGACATTAAGTAAAGTTAACTAAAAAGTGTTAGTTAGAATCACTGTTGGATTTTACAGTGTACCACTATGATGTCACAGAGACATTCTATAGAACTCTCCTGAGCAAAAGTCCCACAAAGACACAATCCTGAGGAGACTTTAATCAGAGTTTGAGGTGAGAAGACTGAACACATTTACAGTCCTGAGAGAACATGGAGAACATGAGAGCAACAGTTTTGGACGTGTTTGATGAAGCACGTTTACTGGGCGAACACACTGACATGATCATCAAGTCCAATGACAGAGAATTTCAAGTGCACAAGATCATCATGTGTGGCTGCAGCTCCTACTTTAGGTGAGAAGAAGCATTTGAACTGCAATTGTGCGCTAATTACCAAGAAATGATTATAATTATATACATAATTTCCACTGCCAACATTATACTGTTGAAACTGCCTAATTCCAAATATATAAATGCATGAAAATGAATGAGTGTATTGCCAGAACAAAAAAAATGAACTACTACGGTATCTAGGAAAACCCTTTCTTGAAATTGAATTCTTCATTTTAAAGGAATTGAAGTGGCAATGAAAAGTTATTTTATTTATGCTCATTATTAATTCTTTGTCAAATTTGTTCACAGGGCTCTTTTCTCCAACAACTGGAGCAGACCACAACATTTCTGTGAAATTCCAGGAATATCCAGAGACATAATGCCTCTTATTATCCAGTATGCGTACACAAGATCTGTGCTCATTACTCAAGAGAATGTGTTGGAGCTCTTGGTGGCGGCTGACATGACCTTAGTCTCAGGTCTTGTAGACGCCTGCTGTCAGTTCCTGGAGTCACAGTTATGCCCAGAGAACTGCATTGGCATCTGCAAGTTTACAGAGGACTTTTACTTCTGCTCAAAGCTCCGCTGTAAAGCAAAGCACTACATCCTGCAGCACTTTGAGGAGGTTCTGCTCGAACCTGAGGAGTTCCTGGAGCTCTCCCTGGAACAGCTGGAGGAGATCATTGATGAGGATGAGCTGAATGTCAGACAGGAGGAGGTGGTTTTCGAAGCCGTCCTCCACTGGATTAATCATGCACCAGAAAACAGGAGGCAACACATTGCTGTGCTTCTGCCAAAGGTAAAACAGAGATTTTTGTCTCGGTTTTCATTACAAATATCTTAAAGTCTTAAATCAAGATACGTTTTCTGCTATTATTTTAATGTTAGTTAAATGTTAGAAATTTTGTTTTGTGGTTTTGCCATTTATATATATATATTTTTAAATGTGCCTATAATTTAATATTTTTTCAGTTTAATTTTTTTGTTATTTTAGTATACATCAGACTAAATGAAACCAAGAAAATGTTTTTAATTTTATTTTAAGGTTTTAGTTTAACTACAATAATCCTGGCATGCGGTAAGAAAAACTTAATTCAAAAGGCAAACAAGTTTATTTTTCTTCCCCTTCTGACAGATTTTTTCTTCTTCTTGTTTTAAGCAGTAACTCACTTAATTTTGATACATTTTTCATAAAACGACTGCTTAGTCGTATATTGATGGATGATGTATATTGATCGTATATATATTGATGATAATGAATATGCAGTCTTGCAACAGTCTCTGAAAGTCTAAACTCTCCCTTGTGCTTCAGGTTCGATTGGGGTTGATGTCTTCAGACTACTTCCTCAATAATGTAAAGTGCAATGCACTAGTCATGGAGAATGAAGACTGCGTGCCTGTTATCATCAATGCAATGAAGACTTTGTTTGACCACAACATGGATGAACCCACCAACTCAGAATTCATGCATCAACTGACACGTCCACGTCTGCCCTCATCGATCCTATTGGCCATCGGAGGATGGAGTGGCCACACACCCACCAGTGAGATTGAGGCATACGATGCGAAGGCAGACTGCTGGGTCAGTGTGACTCAAGAGGATGAGCGTCCCAGAGGCTCTCATGGTACAGCAGTCCTGGATGAGTTTGTCTACTGTATTGGTGGTTTTGATGGTGTGGAGTGTCTCAACAGTGTGAGGAAATTCAATCTTATCACTCAGACTTGGCATGAGGTGAGTAATGCTGTAGCTCAACATGTAACTTTAATTTAGCTTCCTTCACAAAACAGTATTGTGGTACAGTGATGGTACCGGATTGTACTTTGATATGGACTATAGTGCTGAAGATGTGCTGTACTCCACATTACTTCAAAGAATAAATACAAACCATGATGCATTTTTGTTTGTGTTCCAGCAATTGTTGTAGCTTAATAATATAATATAATATAATACACCAGAGCATCATGACTGTGTCAAAAAAATACCATTAAGAAAAATAATAATAGCAATACCATTGTATTTATTTGCAACTGATAGGACAGAACCAATGAGATGGTGTATATGTGTGTGTTCGCACACTGATGTATTTGGTGTGTTGTAGGTGTCCCCCATGTACGTACGCCGAGGCTTTATAAGTGTTGCTGTTCTGGACGGGCTCATTTATGCCATTGGTGGTGTTGATGGAGAACAACGGCTTAAAACAGTAGAGCGCTACGATCCAAACACCAATCAGTGGACAATGATGGCACCCATGAATGGAGAGAGGAGTAGCACCAGCGCCACCTCACTGCAGGGCAGGGTAAGAGCACTTACCCATGATTCCACACTCTTCTGCTGGAGACTCTTAATGCCTGTAAAGCATGAAGGAAATGTGAAATAGAGATATGGCATAAGGAATAGTTTAAATATGAAAAGGAATATCATAAAATTTACTGTGTTTTAAACACTGCTTTTCTGATCAGTCTGTGATGATTGTGCAAGAACATCATGCATGTTATGTTTGTGTTTGTCAGATTTATATCTGTGGTGGTTTGAATGGGACCGGGTATCTCTCCTCTGCTGAGAGCTTCAACCCTGAAACAAACCAGTGGACTCTCATCGCTCCCATGAGTAGCCGCCGCAGTGGTGTTGGTGTGATCGCTTATGCAGATCTAGTGTATGCTGTGAGTATTAAACACAGTTTTATAGTTTTAATTAACTATGATAACCATGACACAAATACAGAAATATGGAACAATCACAGTTTAAAGGTTGCACTTCTGTAAATGCATGCATGGATGTGCACATACAAATGCACAGAATACATAAATAAAAAGTGTATTTATTTAAAGGTTGGTGGTTCTGATGGTGCCAGTGATTTGCGGAGTGCGGAGACCTACAATCCGCTCACTAACATCTGGAGTGATGTTGCATCAATGTGCAATCCACGCAGCAGCTTTGGCATTGAGGTGAGATGTGGACAGTTAAAATCTGTATCTGGTGAAACTATGAAATAACATTAAAATAATGATTTGATGATAATGAATATTCAGCGAAAAAATTGTTTTGGTCCCATATTGACAATAAGTGGAAAGTTGCACCCTAAAATTGTTGAAGGCTTCGAAGATCAATGTGTTTGACTCTAAAAACATCTACCTAATTCAAAGAGTCCGAAAATTCTACTATGTTTAATTGAAGAAGTGTTGCATCTATAAGATTTATTGATGTCAAGTTAAAGAGTTTAGCTGTACATTATTCATTTTCCTTTTTACTTTCCTCAAAATCCAGGTAGTTAATGGTCAGTTGTTTGCTGTCGGAGGCTATAATGGATTCAGCACCATCTCTGATGTGGAGCGCTACGATGAGAAGACAGATCAATGGTAACTTCCACAAACACTAAATCTCACAGATCATTTCACACATTTTACATTTACATTTAGCTGACGCTTTTATCCAAAGCGACTTACAATTGCTATATATGTCAGAGGTCGCACGCCTCTGGAGCAACTAGGGGTTAAGTGTCTTGCTCAGGGACACATTAGTGTCTCACAGTGGATTCGAACCCGGGTCTCTCACACCAAAGGCATGTGTCTTATCCATTGCACCACACCACCCAGTCTGTAACTGCATTACACTGCATTTGATTTTTATTTATCCTTTATTTTACCAGGATAGTCCCATTGAGATATAAAATCTCTTCTTCCAGGGAGTCCTGGCCAGACTGGGAGACCAGGGAGTCCTGGCCAGATATAAGTGTAAGTCTAATGCAGGCTATATTTCATTGCATTCACTGCATCTGTTTTCCATACAGGTTTGATGCAAATGAAATGGCGGTGCGCTGAGCTGTTGTGTAGCATCAGGATTGCCTAACATGGCACAGTATGCTGCCCTCCTGACACAAGACGAGTCTGACAGTAAATGATCTCCCTCTAGCAGATCTGACATTCTGACTACAAATGGAGTGTCATGACTCCTGGATAAATGCATTAAAAAAAGAGGCTGTATTCTAAATGTTAAAAGAGAAAGGAACTTATTTTGATGGCACAGGTTACGCCAAAGCTGGTGAAGCTCAATATTTCACTCCTTTACAGCCAGTCATTTAAAGTGTCCCTATTATGCTTATTTAAAGTTTCCTAATGTTGTTTTGGAGTTGTTGTTTTGGAGTCTCCTACAACAGGTTTACATGCATCAAAGGTCAAAAAACTGTTTAATTTCCTCATAATATACATTTGCACATCACCACATTTTCAATGATTCTCAAACGGCTCGTCAGATGAATCAATCTCTCTAAATCCCTCCTTTCCGCAAGCTACTCTGCTCAGATTGGCCAGACAGCTCAGTCTGTTGTGATTGGACTACCATGTACGCCCATTGCCATAACAACGTCAGCTGTCCTGAGGCTTCCTACACCGTAAACTAAAGAAAGTAATGAACAATGACGTCGATTTTACCATATCAATTCTAGCACGAGTCCAATAATGAAACACTGGAAGAACTAGTTATTCAACTCCAACCTCCATCGCAAGGACGACTCGAGCAGGACTCTGTGTTTCTCAGTGATACACTACTCAGTTTGAGGGACATTATGAGATGTTGCAACTGTAATACCTCACCATCAGCATTAACAAGTGCATGTCCATCAACAAACCGATTATTTTGACCGATCAGTCAATGGATAATCATCAATCACACCGGTAAATTTGTGAATGAGAGTACTGTAGGATTACAAATTTAAGAATATGTTTTAGATCTGCTGATCCTACTTCCTTACATAACATCACATAAAAAACTAAGGTGAACTATACTGTATTGGGCATTCAAGGTGAACATGAGGGCATCCATTTACTGATTAGATTTAACATAGTTTCCCTTGAAGGGGTTTTGTTAAGTCTTTGATCTTCCTACTAAGAGTTGAACTATGTGTGAATGTTACATAGTCTTAGTTCTCATGACCATTTGTTGTTTATACAATTTGGGGGGTACCATTATCTCAGTTGGGGGTAATTGCCTCTATTGTCTTTAGATGATTAGATTTAGTGGTCTTCTCTAAGGCTGTGTGTAAGGTCAGCACCTTTAAGGACTGCCCACTGAATGCCTATAAGATACCATGTAAAGTTACGTTTGTCAGATTTTGTTGGACGAACTGCAGCCACGCTCAATAAAGAATAACTTCTGTTTGAACGTGATCCCAACATCTCCTGGTTTTTGCTTCGATGAAGGAATAAAAGTTTCCAACAGTACACTCTCTCGAAGACTCTCCTTTTATGGAAAACACAATAGTCTTTTCCTGTTTACATGACAGGTACCCACATGACCCGAAGTCACGAGAAGTTCTCGCGCGAACAGCAATCAGGGTCAAATACACAACCGTTAAGGAACATACAGCGTACAGAGGAAAGCAGATAAGGTAATAACATAGTGACGAAACATACTTTGTTATCAGGCACTAACCCTATCTAAAAGTTCCCCTTGTATGGCCATGCTACATAGATGGTTTTTTAAATGGTTTAAAGGAGCAGTGATGTCAGCAAAGCGTGGAATGAACTTGTGGTACCATCCAGCTAGTCCCAAGAAGCGTTGGAGTGCTTTAAGGTCTTTGGGAGGAGGATAATCAGCCACCGCCTGGGTCTTTTCAGGATCCATCTCCACTCCTTTCGCTGACACGATGTGTCCCAGGAATTTTAGTTGTCGTTTAAAGAAGTGACACTTCTTCATGTTGAGAGTAAGTGAAGCCTGGTTGAGTCTGTGTAGAATGGTGTTCAGGTGTTGTACATGTTCTTTTAATGACCGTGAATAGATTATAATGTCATCAATATATACAAAGCAAAATTTCCCTCTCAATTCTGCTAGGACCTTCTCCATCAGCCTCTGGAAGGTGACTGCGGCATTCCTGAGACCATATGGCATAGAGCGGAATTGGAATAGCCCCTGGGAGGTGATAAAGGCTGTTTTATTCTTACTCTCCTCCTCCATTTCCACTTGCCAGTATCCTGACCGCAAGTCCAATGTACTGAACCATGAGGCGCCTTCTATGGATTCCAGGATGTCATAGATGAGAGGCATTGGATATGCGTCAGGTATGGTCTTACTATTAAGCTTCCTATAGTCGATGCAGAACCTTAAGACCCATCCGTTTTGGGGACCAGGACTACGGGTGATGACCATGAGGGCTCGATGATGTGGTCACTTAGCATTTGTTTGACTTGCTCGTCTATCATCTTTTTCTTGAAAGGAGAAACTCTGTAAGCCCTAGATTTGACAGGCATTTCATCACATAAGATGATTTTGTGTTGTTCCACAGATGTTTTCCTGAGAAGCTTGGAAGTGGTATGAGACCAAGAATCGATCAGCTTCCGTAACTCCTCCTGGTTGTCGGAGTCCCAGCTGGGAGCAACTTCAGTGATCAGAGAAACGAGAGATGGATGCCATGTTGAAGGTAAGGCGTAATAAAGACTCACTGCTGCCGTAGTGTGTCCTCTTTCCCCTACCGGAATTGTAGCCAGTCCTGGGTTTATTGTGGCTGTTAGAAAGGGATGATACATATATCCTTTGTCCACTTTCAGCCCATATCTCCCTTGGCCTACATCCACGATGGCTTCCGCGGCTCTTAGGAAATCCAAGCCTGCTATCAAGGGAAACGCCAGATGAGCATCCTTCATTATATAAGTATCCACTCCACATAACTTCTCATACCATTTGTAACAGACGGTTTTCTTGTTGAAAGCTTGATGCACCTTTCCATCGGCCATAATGAACCATTGAAGGGGAACTGGATGGTCAGAATTCGGTTCACCTCCTAACTGTCTCCACAGGTTTTCCTGCATTAGGGTGTATGTGCTCCCTGTATCCAGCACAGCCTTCACCTCATGCCCTTTTATCGTTACTGGCACTACCAGAAGGGAACTTATAGGGTGCGGTTGTGCAATGGATAGTCCTGCCAGATTTTTAGAGGTATTACGTTGATTTGGTCTTTTTCTCTACCATTCTGACTGTCCACCTTCTGCCAGTAATCCTTCGCCCCCATACAGTCTTTCTCCACCATAGAGCCCACTTTCACCAGTTGTTCCACAGTTTTCACCGTCCCTCTCAAGCAGCCCGCGACCCTGGGGTTGATGTTGTTGAGAATGCGGCTCACCATCTCTTCCTCTGTCATGTCAGACTTCCACTTAAGGCAGAGGGCCCGGTAATCATAGGCAAAATCTCTCAGGCGTTGATGTGGCTGCTGAACCAGAGACCTCAGTTTATCTTCCACTTCTGCGAGGTAATAATCTGGTAGAAATTAGGGGTGTAACGATTCATCAACTACATCGATGTATCGATTTATATTCCTATGATCCAACTACATCGATCTGTGCTCGGCAAGTTGGCCTTCCGGACGACATATATCGATCTACCATCGCTTTAAAAGGTAATGAATCGATTGTATCGATACTAGGAAATAACGCATTGGATTTAAGCACGTCAGACTTTATATGGGTGTTTTTTCTTAGCACTTTTAATGATAAAAGCGTTAAACGTTACTCGATTCAGTCTGCCTATCTGTGACGTCGTCGCCATGCGTGACGCGCCAGCAGCAGCGCAAAGACAACAAGCAGCGCAAAGTCTCTCAGTCACCTCAGAAAAACGGACTTTCCTGTCCTCTCAGCCGCTATACTGCAGTAGCGCGCACTCTTCAATTGCACGCGCAAATGCGGCGGAGCGCGCTGTATTACTTCACTAGTGCAAAAGACATAATGCAACGCTGTAAATTAGTAAGTTAAGAAATAAAAGTAAAATACCAATAAATTACGTTATTGGTACATCATGTGTGTTGCTATTTATCAGGAGCAGTTTCCATGTTTCTTTACCAGTTCTTCTAAGTATTGTGTATCATGTGACGACCTCTGCTGTTGATTCTGGGAATTGCTGTTGGTACCTGAGCCCACTAATCACCTCAATAGACAGTCAACTGGAAGCACCTGTGTTCGTGCCTTAGACGCGGCTTAAAGGGGTCATATAATGCCATTTTTGTACAAGCTAATATGATTCTTTAGGGTCTAAATTAAAAGTTTGTAATATACTTTAATTAAAAATTCTCATTAGTATTGTAAGAAAACACTCATTTTACCTGGTCAAAAACAGCTCTGTTTTCAGCACGCCGTTTCAGTGCATGTGTCTTTAAATGATAATGAGCTTTGCTCACCCCGCCCCTCTGTTCTGTGGGTACACCGTATTAGACATTCTCTGACCGTATCTAACACAATAACCACGTGTTATTCGTTATAAACGTGGGATTATGAATTATATTGAGAACGTCGTACATAGAAAACATGCCGTAATGTACCCTGAGTGTAAACCTTAGACGCATTCATCGTGAAGCCTGCAGCAAGGTTTGCAAATTTCGCAAAGATTAATATAAATACTAATATAAAGGTTAATAAAACATTACACTCACATCTTCTGGAGGTTTAGCAGGAACACGTTGGTACCGATCCGTTTTTTCTCGTTTGTGAAGCTGTCTGGTGTGAAATGATTCGCGCAAACATGAAAGCACAGACGATCGTGGGGAATCCCCGTGAGGGAATCCCCGCGTCAATCCTTTGGGCATATGGCTTCAAAAACAAAACTCAGCCACTGCTTCTTCAACGGCTCAGATTTAGGAACATCCAAATGACTGCTGTGTTCCTTATTACATCTAAGAACAGAACACCACAATCGCTTAGACGCCATTCTACTCCAGCATATCAACAATGGCGGACTACTATGACGACGGCTGTCACAGCTTGCTCAGGGCGGGTCTTGTGTTGAAACACGGCTGTCAATCACAATAGCGGGAGGGGCGTACGATCTTATGACGTCACAATATCGAACGGCTTGATTTCAGAGATGGTCAAACATATAAGGAGATTAAAACAAAACCACTGGATGGATTTTTATCATGATAGGATGGTTGTGTACAGGCACTGCCAACAGACATTTCAGTGCAATCAACTTGTAAAAGTGCATGTACCATTATATGACCCCTTTAAGAGATCACCAATTCACCAGAGAGAGGCATTCTTTGGTTTTGAACTTTGGTTTTGGACTTGGGTTGCGTTGTATTTTGTTACCTTTTTCATTTGTATTTGCATTTACATTTCTACTTCAACACTGTGTAGCAGTAGGCACTTGCTCCGCCTAATAACGCTCGGCTGGATGGTGATTTAGCTCTAGTTTTGAGGGCTATAAATGTGGTTGGTGCACGTTACCTGTGAGGGCATTACACGTGACGTCATGTCATTGTTGTTGTTCCGGCGCGGTGTGCAAAAGCTGGAGAGGTAAGAGCTGCAGGTTAGCGACTCTGTTGCAAGTGATTCCGGTGGCATCGGGTGATATGGACTTCTTTGTTGTAGTGGACAGGGGAATTAATCGGCGTACACTCGGCGGTGCTCGTTGTGCGAGCTTCCGGTAAAACGGATGAGTTTCGCTGTCCTTTAATGACGTGCTGTTTCAGGTATGTTTCCAACCTTTTATATTTAATGCTTCAGTCTGACCTCAAGTCCACTTGGTGAGCTTCCGTTTTGTTTTGTTCTAATCTAGGTGTTTCATATGCCTGTTATGGTGGGTTGTTTCGTCATCGTTGTCGTTCACTGGATGCTTGAATCAGAGGTCTAGTTCAACATAAGCTGCTTAGCGACCACTTACTTACTACGTGCTGCTGTTTGACTTGATTTCACGGATATCCGACCGCGATCGAGTGTACCATTCTGTGTGCTACTTTGCTGTGTAGCCTTTATGACTAGCGTCTCTACGACGTCTCCGACCTCAACGGTACCATTAACGTCAACTGTTTCATTTTATGAGAACTGGTGGGGATGTCTTCATTGCCCGGGATTTGATCTTGGTTACTCAGAATATAATGAGTTGTATTTAAAGTGGCTTTTGATGCTCATTACTCTTAGTCATCACTGTTCATTTTTTCTGTTTCTGGTTTAAGTTTTTATACTTTTTGTCTATTTATTTATCATGTGCCTGTTTGTTTTTGTTGCTAATTCCTTTTTTTGTTTAAGTGCGGTCTTCGTGGCCCTGCAGTGTTTCCCCTATAAATTTTTCCAGCAGCGGTGCTGTTACGTGCCGGAGGTTGTTACCAAGCCGCTCGCGGGGGGGTCCGGGGGCATGCACCCCCGGAAGATTTTTTTTTTTTTTAATAACCCCTTAAACCATGACTTCTGGCAAGTTTTGTGGATAGAACTTGACATTTTGAGACATACATTTTGAGGCTCAAATGTAAGAAAGGGGCACTATGTATAAAAAAAATATATATATATTACGGCTGGGAATCGATAAAAAAAAAAACTAACTAATTAATCGCACAATTTGCTGTGATTAATCGCAATTAATTGCATTTCCTCCAAACTTGTAATCATCAATATTTAAATGTAGAATCACTAATTAAATCAAACACACAAAAAATGGGGAAAAAAGAAAAATGTCCACACAAATTGGACAGAAAATAGCCCTATATTAAAATATAAAACATCAATATATTATTCTTCATTCAGTTCTATGCAACATACTCAGATTTAACAGATTTATTTTTTGACTAATTGTCAAAATAAAGTATAGTCATACAAAGCTATTATTACCAGAGTATGGGATCAGAGCAGGTAATTTTACCATGCATACTACTGAGAAATTTCACGTTATTTGAGCGGGACTTTGCTTTTCCAGTGCGTGATCGGTACATGATTGGAGCGTTTGGGCCGTTAACCACAGAGCAGAACGCGCATCGCAAACACGGAGCGGAACATTGAGCAGAGAGCGCAGTGCGCCGACACACACTCACACACACTCGGAACCGAGAGCGCGGCGCAAACACGGAGCGGAAAAGACTCGCACGTAAAGTTACTCAAACAAGCTGCGCGAGAATGAAACCGTATCGCCGAACACGGAGGGGCGGGACGGCATATTTTCCATAGAGTCTAGACAGTAAAAAAATGGACACAGCGACCCCATAGACTTCAACGGAGAAAAGTTCGTACCGCTTTCTCCTTTGCACAAGCGCTTGCTCGCTCTCCCGTGGCGTCTGTCGTTGCTATGCCAACCATGAACTGAGGCGCGCCTGAAAACCTTTTGATCTGTCCATGCTGAAAACGTGCGCGCCGCGTCGCTTCTATAATGAGCGCGCTTGCCACGCGCCCACATTTGAGATATGTGCATGTGAACGGCTCCTTTTATGGCAACGTGTGTAAGTGAATGTCGTGATATTATTGATCATGTGAAGATTTTGCAGCGGCGCTGAAAATCCAGCGGCGGCGCTGCGCCGCTGCTTAATACATTGTAGGGGAAACACTGCGTGGCCCTGGTATGATTTAAACAACCACCTGGTCTATATTTTCCTGGTGCTGTCTAGGATATCAGGTTATCTAATTGTTCTCATAAGAGTAGGCTACTCTGAATTTGAGTGTTGAATTTGAGTGTTGAATTTGAGTGTTGAATGTGTAGTCTTAAAACAATGTTGTGAGGCGATCATCTGGAATGTATCCTTCCACATGTGATGAGAACGTTTGTTATCATACTGTTTTGAGATGAATACTGTGCAGTTGGATCTAACAATTGTTTTTGTGTAGTCCTTTGTTTTTCGTTTTGTCTTTATTGGTGTATGAGTCTTATGTGTGTATTCTTTTTTGTAGGCCTGGGCGGCAAGGAAACTAAGGGCGGCAGCCCTCCTTCTCTTGGTGGTGGTATTTTGGAGTGATTGCTGTGCCACACGGAGGTGTTTGACTGAGTATGGTGTGAGTGCACGTGTGTTTGTGGTTTTCTTTGTTTCTTTCTTTTTAGGAGAATAGAGAGGCCCCTTGGGTTGAGGGACTTGGCTGCCGTCCCCAATTTCCGTCGCCAGGAGCGTCCAATTTTGTATATCCTTTTTGTTGATAGTAGTTTTCTTTCTCTGTGATTGTTTGGATTACTTTAATCAATAAAAGTGATTTTACTGTTTGTACCTCACCCATGTCTCATGCCTGACTCCAGCCGATAAGAGCCTGTGAGCCTTGTGTGCTCTTAGTATGTCAAGGGTGATTCCCTGGTAAAAAGCCCCCAGGGTGGTGTAGTTGGTTTATTTATTTTGTGTCCCTGTTTTAAGAACTCGGTCGCCACAATCTGGCGTAGTCGGCAGGGTTCGGTTGTGTGGTCAAAGGTTGAGACAAGGGTGTAAAGTTGTTTGTTGTATTTTTCTTTTTGTAGAACAGTGGTGACTGATTCGTGAGTATTTTCTTGGGCCTCTATGGTAAGTAAATCCTCTGCTGAATTATGGAGGACGAGTTACAAGTAATGAGGGATTTAATAGCCAAATTGAAGGCTGATAATGAGAGACTGTTGCAGGAGCGGCAACCAGTTGGGTCGCCTGATCCTGGAGCAGCCTCTTCTAGCATGGTACCACCAGTTATACCACAGCTAGTCGGTGCTGGTGCTGCGGTGACGGAGAGACTGGTGTTTATACCACGAGACAGACGTTGTCCTAAATTTAGTGGTACCGGTGGCGTCCGTATTAATGAGTGGGTAGAAGAAGCCCAAGCATGTATGCGTGTACGTAATCTTTCTCTTGCAGATCAAGCTTTCTTTCTGTTTGACCATCTTGAAGGCGAAGCTCGTGAAGAGATAAAGTATCGGCCAGAAATTGAGAAAAATGATCCTATTAAAATTATTTCAGCATTGCGTGAAGTGTACGGATGTTCTGAGTCGTACGTTGCTTTACAGGAAGCCTTTTTTTCTCGGAGGCAGCAGGCAGGTGAGACATTGCTAGAATTTTCCCTAGCTCTGATGAGCCTACTAGAGAAAGTGAAAGATCGGTCGCCACACGCTATTACCAATGCTGACGTTGTTGTACGGGATCAATTTGTCGAGTACGTGTCAGATAATGCTCTTCGCAGGGAGCTCAAGCAGCTTATTCGACGACAGCCCACCATGACATTGTTGGAGGTTCGCGGGGAGGCAATTCGATGGGAACGAGAGGGAATGCCAGGCGGTGCGCGAGTCATTCAGTTCCATCATTGGGTGGAATTCAGTATGGGGTACAAGGTGGGGCTAGTTCAGGTTCGAGTCATGGGAACCAATCAGTTGAGTTGAGGGAGCTACGGGAATTGTTGCAGCATCAACAACAGCAGATAAATCAGCTCACGCAAGCCCTCGCCCATAACCAATCACCCCGTTTTCACCGTCAATACCCTCGTTCAGATCGGTTGATTTGCAGGCGTTGTCAGCAACTGGGCCATTTCGCTCGGGAGTGCAATGGGGAACGCCGTCCCCCTTGCCCTCCACCTAGGTCTTCTGCTGTTCCTTCGGCTTCCGAGTCAAGGCCGTCGCATGTATTACCACCTTCGGGAAACTAGTACCCACCGGGCTGCAGAGCCACAGCTCGGTTGGGGGTGCGTTTGGCTCTCAATTTCCAGGTAGTAACGAGTCGGTATCCCGTTTGGTTTCCGCATGTCCACATTCCATTGTTAAGATTGGGGGAGTTCTGGTGTCCTGTTTAATTGATACGGGCTCCATGGTGTCGACAATTACAGAGCGTTGCTTTCAGCAACAGTTCGAACCACGGGGCCAGGATCACTTGCAATCGTGTCGTTGGCTGCAGCTCCGAGCGGCTAATGGACTTGAAATTCCATATATCGGTTATATGGAATTAGACATTGAGTTTTGCGGTAAGGTACTCTCTAACTGCGGGGTGCTGGTGGTCCGGAATCCTCCTAGTGACTGGAGTGCTGACGTTCCTGGTATTTTGGGGATGAATGTACTCAGTCGCTGTTATAGGGAGCTTTTCGGGCAATACGGATCCGCCTTGTTTGAATTACCGTTTGTGACACGTGACCCTAGTATTGCTTAGGCATTTCAGGACTGCCAAAGGGCAACTCGAGTTTCCAACCGGGGGGGTGACGTAAGGGTTCGGGGGCGTAAGGTGTGTCGCGTTCCAGGGGGCACCATGAAGCTAGTTGCAGCAACATGTTCGGCGTTGTATATGGGTAGGACTGTGTTGTTCGAGCCCCCAGAGACTGGTCTTCCTGCGGGCCTATTAGCCTCTCCTGCATTGGTACCGGTTGTCGGAGGTACGGTTTATGTGCCTCTGGTCAATGTGGGCATTGCGGATGTGGTGCTTTACCCCACCACAGTCATAGGTGAGTTGAGGGAAGTATATGTGACGGACTTGCCTGTTGGAGTGGCTGAGGTTCCATCAGTGGTCGCACAGGTTGCTGCTGGTGGTGTTTCAAGTACTCCTGTACTCGACCAACTTGAATCTGTTGATTTAGGGGGGTTATTGGTCGAGGAACAGTCACAAGTTAAGGCTCTACTCCTAGAATACCAGAGTGTGTTTTCAATGCATGAGGGAGATCTGGGTTGTACTAGATTGTTGTCCCATGAGATCCCACTAACTGATGACGTTCCCGTCCGACAGCGCTATAGGCGAATTCCACCTTCGGAGTATGAGTTGGTAAAAACCCATATTAACCAGTTGCTGGACTCCCAAATCATCCGAGAGAGTTGTAGTCCTTACGCATCACCCATTGTGTTAGTTAAAAAGAAGGATGGCAGCCTTCGCATGTGCGTCGATTATCGACAACTTAACTCGAAGACACGTAAGGATGCTTTTCCACTACCAAGGATCGAGGAGACGTTGGATTCATTGACAGGGTCTCGCTGGTTCTCCACATTGGACCTAGCCAGCGGGTACAATCAGGTCCCTGTCTCTGAATCCGACCGACCAAAGACCGCTTTTTGTATTCCATTCGGGCTTTTTGAGTGGAATTGCATGCCATTTGGCCTTTGTAACGCCCCTAGTACATTTCAGCGATTGATGGAGCGACTTTTTGGGGATCAGAGACATCAAACCGTTTTATTGTATCTTGATGATATAATTGTATTTTCTTCATCAGTGCAGCAACATCTGCAGCAGTTGAGAGTAGTGCTGAGTCGCCTACGGGCTGAGAATTTGAAGGCCAAATTGGACAAGTGTGCGTTCTTTCGGGAAGAAGTTAAATATCTGGGGCATGTCATTTCTGCCCAGGGGGTAGCGACGGACCCGGGGAAGATTGAGGCTGTAGCTCGATGGCCTCGTCCGTCCACTGTGTCAGAGCTATGGACCTTTTTGGGCTTCGTAAGCTACTATAGGCGCTTCATAGAAGGGTTCGCGAAGCTGGCTGCTCCATTGCACAAATTGGTTGCTGAATCGACTGGAGGGAAGTCAGGTAAGAAATATAAGCAAGGGTTTATTGAGGTGTGGTCTGCGCAGTGCGAGGAGGCGTTTGGGACCCTTAAGCACCGGCTTACGACGGCACCTGTTCTGGCGTATGCTGATTTTACGAAACCATTTATCGTGGAGGTGGATGCCAGCTATGTGGGATTGGGCGCGATACTCTCGCAAGAAGTCGATGGCAAAGTTCGTCCCGTTGCCTATGCGAGCCGTACTCTTAGGCCTGCGGAGCGTAATACAGCCACGTATAGCTCAATGCGATTAGAATTTTTGGCCCTTAAATGGGCTATGGCTGAAAAGTTTCGCGAGTACCTTTTAGGTAATAAATGTGTCGTACGAACCGATAACAACCCGCTGAGCCACTTGGCCACTGCTAAGCTTGGCGCTACTGAGCAGCGATGGGCAGCTGAATTAGTGGTGTTCGATTTTGAGATCCAATATCGATCCGGCCGAACCAATCAGAACGCAGATGCATTGTCTCGCCAGAATGCTGCTGCCCGGGAGGAAGGAAACAGCTGGTCTCCAGGTCTGGTAGTACCAGAGCTGTTGAGGCGAGCTGTACAGTCGGAACCTATAGGGATGATCCAGTCTGGGGCTGTTCAGGCCTTGCCTAGCCGTTCTGGTGCAGATATAAGTGCACTGCAGGAGGCTGACCCAGACATCGAGCAGGTGTGGAGTCTGTGGCGACAGCAACGACGTCCAGGGCCTATAGAGAGACAACGTTTGTCTAAGTCCGCGTTGACTTTTCTCCAGCAATGGGACCGGTTGGTGGAGGAAAAGGGCCTGTTGTATCGAAGAGTGTTCCGTCCGGATGGCGGAGAGGAGGTACTACAGCTAGTGTTGCCAAGAGTTTTGAGATCAGAGGTACTGACACAGCTCCATCAACAGCATGGGCACCAGGGCATTGAACGCACTCTGGAATTGGTGCGACGGCGATGCTACTGGCCGGGCATGGCCGCTGATGTTGCGCACTGGGTTCAGGGGTGTGAGCGGTGTCAGTTGGCCAAGGCGGTTCCCTCTATTGCTCGAAGTTTCATGGGGCACCTTTTGGCGTCCAGGCCCAATGAAATCGTGGCTATGGATTTCACGGTCTTAGAGCCGTCACTTTCAGGGCAGGAGAACGTATTGGTATTAACTGGTGTGTTCAGTAAGTTCACTGTGGCTATTCCGACTTCCGACCAGAGGGCAGAGACTGTTGCCCGAGTCCTGGTGGAAGAGTGGTTCTTCAAGTTTGGGGTTCCTGGGCGGATTCATTCCGACCAGGGCCGCAACTTTGAAGCCGTTTTGATCCAACAGTTGTGCAGTCTTTACCAAGTGACCAAGTCTCGCAGCACTCCGTACCATCCGGCAGGTAATGGCCAGTGTGAACGATTTAATCGTACTTTACATAATCTGCTACGAACTTTGCATACTGGGAGGAAGAGAGATTGGGCGTCCTGTTTATCACAGGTACTGTTCTGTTATAATACAACCCCTCATCAAGCTACTGGCGAGAGTCCTTATTTTTTAATGTTCGGACAGGAGCCAAGGCTGGCGGTAGATTTCTTGCTGGGGTGTGTGCAGGAGCCAGCTGCGGGTGGGGTGCATCATTGGGTCGAGGAGCATCAGGCTCGGTTACAGGTGGCCTTTGAGAGTGCTCTGGAACGTTTGAAGGTTGCGGCCACTCGGCGTAAAGTGACACATGATCAGCGGGTAAGGGAGTTACCGTTGCAGGAGGGGCGACGGGTGTACCTTCGTGATCATTCAGTACGGGGTCGTCATAAGATTCAGGATTTATGGAGTTCGACTATCTATCAAGTCATAAGGGCACCCCGGGAAGCTGGGGGCGCTGTGTATACAGTGGCTCCTGTGGAGGATCTGAGTAAGATCCGTCACGTCCATCGGTCATTGTTGAAGCCCCAAATTTGTGATGAGGTGTCTGAGGAATTATTTGATAATAATAATAATAATAATAATTCGTTACATTTATATAGCGCTTTTTCTGAGACCTCAAAGCGCTTTACATAGGTGGGGGAATCTCCTCAACCACCACCAATGTGCAGCATCCACTTGGATGATGCGACGGCAGCCATATTGCGCCAGAACGCCCACCACACACCAGCTTACTGGTGGAGAGGAGACAGTGATGACGCCAATCAGTATATGGGGATGATTAGGAGGCCATGATGGACAGAGGCCAAGGGGCAAATTTGGCCAGGATGCCGGGGTTACACCCCTACTCTTTTTCGAAGGACATCCTGGGATTTTTAATGACCACAGAGAGTCAGGACCTCGGTTTAACGTCTCATCTGAAGGACGGATTTTGATCTTGTGATAGAGTCGCCAGTTCAATCAGTGGCGGAGGAAGAGTTGGAGGATGTCGATTTGGGGTATGTGGTGCCTGGAGTTCCCACAGTGGCCCGTGGAAGGACTACCGCAGGTACCCCAGTGTTGGGAGTGGTGACTGCCGCTACCCCACCCGACAACACCTCCAGTATGCCGCTTGAAGATAGTGGTGGCCGAGATACGAGTCGACTATCCGTGCTACCGGCTATATCATCGAGGTCACTCGATTCGACTGTAGTTTAATGTCGAACAAGACGTCGGGGGGCTGGAGAACATTCCAATATGTACCACCTTCCACGAGCAGTTGGAAGGGTAGATCCTGGAGCGGCAAATTCTCCTGTGCAAGGGTCTCATTCTGTTGTGGCTTTGTTTAGAACGTGGCATTAAGTCACCCGAGCTTAGGAACTTTAGGTATTTGTTTCACCGTCGGGACGACGATGAGAAGTTGGGGGGGTAGACTGTAGCAGTAGGCACTTGCTCCGCCTAATAACACTCGGCTGGATGGTGATTTAGCTCTAGTTTTGAGGGCTATAAATGTGGTTGGTGCACGTTACCTGTGAGGGCATTACACATGACGTCATGTCATTGTTGTTGTTCCGGCGCGGTGTGCAAGAGCTGGAGAGGTAAGAGCTGCAGGTTAGCGACTCTGTTGCAAGTGATTCCGGTGGCATCGGGTGATATGGACTTCTTTGTTGTAGTGGACAGGGGAATTAATCGGCGTACACTCGGCGGCGCTGGTTGTGCGAGCTTCCGGTAAAACGGATGAGTTTCGCTGTCCTTTAATGACGTGCTGTTTCAGGTATGTTTCCAACCTTTTATATTTAATGCTTCAGTCTGACCTCAAGTCCACTTGGTGAGCTTCCGTTTTGTTTTGTTCTAATCTAGGTGTTTCATATGCCTATTCAGGTTATGGTGGGTTGTTTCGTCATCGTTGTCGTTCACTGGACGCTTGAATCAGAGGTCCAGTTCAACATAAGCTGCTGAGCGACCACTTACTTACTACGTGCTGCTGTTTGACTTGATTTCACGGATATCCGACCACGATCGAGTGTATCATTCTGTGTGCTACTTTGCTGTGTAGCCTTAATGACTAGCGTCTCTACGACGTCTCCGACCTCAACGGTACCATTAACGTCAACTGTTTCATTTTATGAGAACTGGTGGGGATGTCTTCATTGCCCGGGATTTGATCTTGGTTACTCAGAATATGATGAGTTGTATTTAAAGTGGCTTTTGATGCTCATTACTCTTAGTCATCACTGTTAATTTTTTCTGTTTCTGGTTTAAGTTTTTATTCTTTTTGTCTATTTATTTATCATGTGCCTGTTTGTTTTTGTTGCTAATTCCTTTTTTTGTTTAAGTGCGGTCTTCGTGGCCCTGGTATGATTTAAACAACCACCTGGTCTATATTTTCCTGGTGCTGTCTAGGATATCAGGTTATCTAATTGTTCTCATAAGAGTAGGCTACTCTGAATTTGAGTGTTGAATGTGTAGTCTTAAAACAATGTTGTGAGGCGATCATCTGGAATGTATCCTTCCACATGTGTTGAGAACGTTTGTTATCATACTGTTTTGAGATGAATACTGTGCAGTTGGATCTAACAATTGTTTTTGTGTAGTCCTTTGTTTTTCGTTTTGTCTTTATTGGTGTATGAGTCTTATGTGTGTATTCTTTTTTGTAGGCCTGGGCGGCAAGGAAACTAAGGGCGGCAGCCCTCCTTCTCTTGGTGGTGGTATTTTGGAGTGATTGCTGTGCCACACGGAGGTGTTTGACTGAGTACGGTGTGAGTGCTCGTGTGTTTGTGGTTTTCTTTGTTTCTTTCTTTTTAGGAGAATAGAGAGGCCCCTTGGGTTGAGGGACTTGGCTGCCGTCCCCAATTTCCGTCGCCAGGAGCGTCCAATTTTGTATATCCTTTTTGTTGATAGTAGTTTTCTTTCTCTGTGATTGTTTGGATTACTTTAATCAATAAAAGTGATTTTACTGTTTGTACCTCACCCATGTCTCATGCCTGACTCCAGCCGATAAGAGCCTGTGAGCCTTGTGTGCTCTTAGTATGTCAAGGGTGATTCCCTGGTAAAAAGCCCCCAGGGTGGCGTAGTTGGTTTATTTATTTTGTGTCCCTGTTTTAAGAACTCGGTCGCCACAATCGCATTACATTTCAACCCTGCATCTTGCTTTACACACTGACCTTACCGATAAATACAGAAACATTGTTATTTTCTTTAATTGTTTTCATTTTATTATTTAGTGTTGCCTTATTTTGTAATTAAATAAATATTATTTTTGAGCCTATAATTTGGTTTTCGTGTGTCCCTTGTTTTTGTTGCTTCCCTTGAGCCAAGGGTCGTAACAATCACCATGGTAGCCTAATTGTTGTTTGTTTCCATAACAAAATGCCACTTACTGGTTATTTTGTATATTTTTATATGACTGTGGTGGCTCATACCAAGATTGTATTAACAAAAACTAGTTTGGGACTGCTATTTAATAGCTTAACCTCGCAGTGCCTACTGTTTATCAGTATTTGTCATATTCGTACAATTTTTTTTTGTATATTAAGTAAAGGGGGACAGAACTTGTGTGTCAACAATTTTTGTGTAAACAAATGTATTATAATAGGCCTATATAATTCCTAAAAAGGTGGGTCGCGGCTTGATGACCATGGGGAAATGTGGGTCCCATGGCCAAACTATTCAAAACATCATTCAATGTTGTGAGTCGTAATTAATAATCGCAATTACAATTTCAAGGGAATAATCGACAATTATAATTTTTGTCATAATCGTTCAGTCCTACTTTATTCAAATAAAATGTGAATGCATTTGACATTAATTGTTGTTTGTTTATATCCATAATTAATTGATACCTGATTCCCTTACAAGAATTTTTGGCTAAAAATAGTTTCGGATCGTATCGTTCTAAATGTACCAATATCATCCTTGAATCGTATCGACAACCACGAATCGAGATACGAATCGAATCGTTGTTAAAAAGAATCGTTACACCCCTAGTAGAAATGCATCCATAAATGCCTCTTTGAAAGATTGCCAATCTGTTACCTTGTTCCTCTCTGCCTTCCACCAGCTCAGAGCAGGTCCTTTCAGAACCGTGCTCAGGGTGCCGACCAGTTCCACACTGGGAAGGGGCCTGATGTCGAGATAGTTCTCGCACTGTTCAATGAAGCCGAGCATATCCGAAGTCTCACAGGACTCGTCAAGAGTAGGAAACTCCAGCCGAATCGGGGGCCGCCCGCAGAAGGACGAGATATTGGGATCAACTGGAGGGGTAGGCACAATAGTTGGAGGAGTCCTTACAGGAGTTATATCATAAGTAGCATTGACTGTCTTGGATGGGGGTAATTTAACTCCTGTAGCTTACTAATGTAAATAAATAAAAATGTTTAATAAAAAAGCGTTGCTAACACAATGCTAAATCATAAATCAGATTAACATTACGATGTCCAGCAATCGATTTAAATAGTACATTGGGTTTAATTTGTCATTTAATGAGGTCTAATATATGAATGTGAATGTGAATAAATAAATAGATCCAACAATTTTAAGTGGAATTTAAATGGTCCAGTGGCAGAACTCTTGCCAAGCGTGTTAGAGGTTGTTGTTTTTTTTTTTTCTCATCAAAACCGATTATGTTTATCAGTGGTTGTATATCAGGCAGGGACACGTTTGTGTGCATTTTGTTTTGTAATTTCACCAGAACGAATAGAGAGTCTCCACAACGAATTGAAGCGTGCGTCCGAGTGAAGACTGTGCACGAGCTACAAGAGAACACAGTATCCGCGCCACTGATCGCAGCGGCAACGAGCACTTTGATCACTTGATATCAAAAACAACACATTTCAGTGCTAGATCGCCTCTTATTTAACAAACGAACTAAATGAATGCTCTGCTAGTTAACTGGAGATGTTTTATTTATTTGTATTGGTACATTATGTTTCAAAAGTGGTGGGGACAATATCGACCTTAGCAAAACGTGGTGGGGACATGTCCCACCCGCAAATTAAGCCTATGGCTCCAAGATAGCAAGCTAATGGAACACTGATAACCATTATGGTGACTTCAAAACAATCCCACTACTAAACAATATAATTTCTTACAGTGGCATCATGGTTAAAGAAAACTTTATCAGGTGAATTCACAGTAAATGACTGTGATGTCAGCATCCTTTTGCTGTTGATTCACGGTAATTTACCCAGCATGCATTCATTTCAATGTAAATTTCTAAAAAGATAGCAGAAAGCATGTAAATATTTCTGATCCTTTTATTTGCAATTCACATAATTTGAATCTAACATTTTCAATAAGAACATATATTGAGAAAGAATCTCATTCAATACACATTGTGATCTCTTCTACAGTAACTCGCGCAAAGAAATCAGAAATCTGCAATTATCTACACCAATTACATAAATACCATGCATCATGTTACACAGCATTTCTCCCAGGATGCTTTTCATTTTCACGCAGGCGCTAATATTGAAGTGAGTTGCATTAAGAGAAAACTTTATCCAGAAGTAAGCAGATGAACGGCTATGGAATAGTTCATGTCACCAATCCAAACATCATGACATTCCTGTGGGGTGAAAAAACAAATAATTACTTTAGAACAATACAACCCAAAAACATTTCAGTGACTAAAGATAAAGGGAAAAAGATGTGGAGAAGCAATGCTGTTGGAGCAAATTAATGTAGGCAAGTTCATTACAAAATCTACCATTTAATTTGGGGGGGGGGGGGGGTTTTTTCTCCGACAATTTTTTTATTAGCCTACATTTATCTCGCCAAAATGTTTGCTCTCATTGCATTTTTACAATGGGGTAGTATTGTTTTTAAGAATTTACACAACACAAGGAAGCTTGATTTCAATTTTTTTATTAAATTGAAAAAAGTAGCACAAATAAATACAATAGAATAAAGATACAAATAAAGAGAAATAAGAGAAACGTTTTTGAATAGGTCTAACGCTAGTATTCAGAAATACAAACTGAATAAAGTAGCCTAATCAAATGGAAAATAACACTGGGTAGTATTTTAGTCCTGACTTTATTAAATATATAGGCTATTAATCCTGATTCTTTAAACTTAAAGCTATCTTTTGTTGTTTTGACAACAAAGTTATGCCTGCCGTCACTTTAAGAGCTAGTGCACGGATCCTGTGTTCATTATATTGCCACATGCGTTTTATGCTTATTAAAGACATAACCGACTGTGTTTAGAGGATCCTCACCAAGACCGAAATGTTGACACAATTTTGCGTGTTAAAGCAATATAATCCGCGAAAAAGAACTTTTGTTACAGGCGAGCTGTTTTTGAGGCGGCGTTTCCATGTATTTGCTCTATAAATTGCGTCTTGCCGATAGTTTTAAAAAGACTGATTTGATTTTATAATCTGTGTGGATTCATTTACTAATACAACCTACATGCTAAAATGAATCAATGGTTGCGGGAATTTCCCGCAGTGGGAGACCTGCGGGAATGATTAAAATTATGCGCAATACCCGCGCCGAAATTCGAGCCCTGGACGGCGCCATGATCAAGCAGAGAAGTGTAAATGTTGATAATGAAAATGAATATCTGTTGATAATTCTATAACTTTTTCAAATGTTAAATTTGTCAAATGCTAAAATGTTATTCAAGGGTAACGCATTAGAGGCAACGTGCTTTATGTAATCAGATTACTTTTTGATGTAACAAGTAATTCATTACTTTATAAATGTACACATTAAGTTTCTTTAAAAAAAAAAAATGTAATGCACGTTACTTTTCAGTTTAATCTATTTGCTTTAACATATTTTAAACTACTGAATTAAAATTCTCTTCTGCATGGCAGTCACTAAGGGTGTGTTCACACTTGTAGTTCGGGTTCTCTTGGTTCGTTTGGTCTGGACCAAAACAGAAAATGATACATTTAGTCCTGGTTAGCTTAGCATTCACAGTTATTTATAACCAAGAACCTAAAATTAATTAAAAAAAACAATTTTAAAAGCGCTTTTATTACGTATATATTTCGTGGAGGAACTTATTGAACATCCAAAGCCATGCTGTGTGCTGGGCTACATGCGTGCGTTTGCATGTGCGTAACCTACATATGATGGTATTTTGACCAGCTGAGATCTCACAAAGAGCTTAGAAAATGTGTAAAGGAGTCAAAACAGCGGCAGGAATCCTCTAAGTCTCTTCCCGCGAACACACAAAACGCTCAAAATTAACAAAATACGACCCGTGATTTTAAGACATCTTTTGTACGCATTACAGTACTTTCCATAAAAAGAAACTAAGGGTGTTTTCACACCTGAAAGTCCGCACCGAGGTCCGAACCAAAGGTCATGTTTTGATGCATTTTATACATTCGGTTAGTTTTGGTTTGGTTTCACATTGCAATTATGCGAGCGCACTAAAGAACTTTACATGACGTACTTGCGTCCTGTCGTCATCATCTATGTGGGCTGCATCTTGACATTGATTGGTTTGTAAGCGTGTTGTCAATTCGGCAGGTAACTTTGACAAGAATGAATGAACAGATGCATATCGTTGCCACTAGGGCTGTGTATTGGCAAGAATCTGGCGATACGATACGTATCACGATACATGGGTCACGATTCAATATATTGCAATATATTTCGATACTGTGCATAAGGCGATATATTGGGATTTTTTTTAAAGTAGGACTATAATTTTAGAAAAAATTATATTTAAAAAAAGACATGATGTGCATAAAAGTCAAAGAAGTTTACTTTAGGTTAACAATTCAGTTCACAGAAAATCAGACTGCCAGTTTGGTATTGTGGTTCACAGGTTCTTAGTGAGCAAATTTTTATATTTCTCAAGTAGGCCATAATAAAAGAAAATACATAGCCCCTGTCACAATACAAAACAACAACGTGAACTGGACGAAAATGAATGAAAGTGAACAAAATGAATGTGTCATATAGGCCTATTGAAATCAAGTTTTTATGTGATAAAAGATTTTCAAAGAACTGGACGCACGAATGAGGCAAATTAACGTCTGCCGCGCTAAACGTCTCATTCGCGCCACAGGACCTCCAGACGCGCGTAAACGCGTCTTTGCATTGACTTAACATTGAAATCACTCGCGCCAGACACTCTATTCGCGTTTGGTGTGAATGCAGCTTCACGGTGCGCGTCCACTACAGCGGCAAAACTACGCTCGGTGCCGCTGGCAACGCTGTAACGTCTCCGCTTTGGGGTGTGTCTGTTACGAGTGTGTTTGTTTTTTTTCAACACACGGACAGTATAATCATCATGCACGCGATTACATTTAGAAATAGACAAGCTTTGTTTCCAAATGCACCAAGCAAAGATCCTTTCAATTTTATAAACCCAGCCAATATAATAACAATAAACACATCCAAAATAAAATCTTTAACATATATAAACAACTGCAAAGCGTCTAATTTGTAAACAAAATGATTTACGCACTAAATCCATCATAAACTGCCGACCGCGTTTTTCGCTTGATATTTGCATAAAGTCGAGAACTGCCCAACCTTTTGACGCTCGCAGTCGCTCTCAACGCTTTCTCCGGTCCGCTGTCAATCCCAAACTGCTGAGCGTGAATCACACTCGACTTCCATGGAATGAATTGAAAACGCTTGCTCCGCGCCAGTGGACACGCACCGTTCGGCGAGCCTTTTAAACAACATAAACGTGAACCACCGTCTTACCATGAATATTTTTGGACGTAAAAAACAAAACAAAAATATCGATATTGCGTTTTTGAAAATCGATACAGTATTGCAAAATAAAATATCGCGCTACTCATGTGTATCGATTTTTTCTTACACCCCTAGTTGCCACTATACTTTTATGATTACGGCATTACTCCCTGCAGCACCAACTATACTCGAGGCTACAGTAGTTCACATTCACCAAATGAACGTCCTCGTTGTGCGAACATTTTATGGTCGCCGGCAGGAAAGGAGGAGAAGACTGCAAGCAATCCTGCGAGAACCACCGGAACTTCCTGTAAATGGTCTGAAAGTCCGAACCGTACAGAAAATGCTTTCACACTAGAAACGAACCAAACCTTTGTTCAGTTTGATCCGGACCGAGACTACCTCTTTTCGTCGGACCAAATTTGGTCTGTTTGGTCCGGACCGTGGTTCGGGGGCGGTTTCACACCTGTCATTTTGATTCGGATCAAACTGAAAAGTCCGTAAAATCCGGACCAAACAAGGCAGGTGTGAAAGGGCCCTTAAGTAATGTAATTAGTTACTTTTTTAGAAAGCAAAGCAAATGCATAACTTTCCCCAACACTGCCACTACCCAGTTCAGAGTACATACCGTAGGAGAACTTGCACTGTTTGAGCACCTCGCTGAAGCCCTCACAGAGTTTGAGGTCGCTCTGGTTCTGAGCGCAGTCGATGAACTGCTTGAGCTCGTAAGCGCAGGGACTCTGACTCTGCGGCTCCTGCTGAAACACTGACGGCTGCTGCTGCTGCTGGTACACCGGCTGAGCCTCCTGTGCGCGCACACACACACGCACACACACACACACACACACACACACACACAAAAAGAGCCCTTAGGATTCGCTTACATTCAATATTTTGATGTTTTAAAAGCAGAATTACTACAATTATTTAGCCAGATCAACCAGACATAAGAGATTTATATCATTCATTTGTCATCCATAATTACTGTATAAGGATTTAAAAGTATACAACAGCAATTTCATAGCTAATAAAATATATTGGAAATAGACGTGTGCTTAATTGTATTGATGTGCACTTGTAGTGTACTTCAAATATTAAAAGCATATTTAAAAAAAAACTACTTTCAGATAATATAAATGAAACAAAAGGAGACTCAATACACACTTTTCATGATTTAACACACTTAAGTGCATTTTAAAAAAAGGGCACTTAAAAAAAAAATCATATTAAAAGTTTCCCTTTAAAATGCTTATAAATCATTGTTTTAATAATCTTTTGTCGTGCTTTATAGAAGTACACTTATTTTGACTAATATGCTAAAGCACATGAAATATGCGTATTATTTGATATTACATTTTTTTTACAGTTAATGTATATTTTGAATGGCAACTTCATCTTTACAAATGTGTAATTACAAATATATTTAAATACATATTACAAGTTTAATTTGAAACAACATTAAAGTATATTTTAGTTTACCAGTACATTCGGCAGTAAACTTTAACTATTTCAAAAGACAACAGAAGTAATTGTGAACTACATATAAAGAAATACTGAAGTCCTACTTATACGTGGATGCAAAACCCACAACATTTTGCGTGTAATACAAATTTAAACAAAATACATTTTCATTTAATTGAAATTAGGGGTCCAAAAAAACGGCACCGTTCAAAAGTTCGGGGTCGGTAGGATTTTGTTAATGTTTTTTAAAAAGTCTCTTCTGTTCACCTGCAGTTATTTGATCAAAAACACAGTAAAAACAGCAATATTGTGAAATATTATTACAATTTAAAATGACTTTTCTATTTGAACATATTTCAAAATATGTTTAATTTCTGTGAATTTACAGGCTCCGTTCAAAACTACAGCAGTTATTTAAAATAGAAATCTTCTGTAACATTATAACATTGAACAGTAGTGTAAGAATATTCTTTTAAAGCATTTCTACACTATAATATACTCTTTTATTAGTATAGTATATTATCTAGGGCTGTGAAACGATTGATCGCATTCAAAATAAAAGTTTGTGTTTACACAATATATGTGTGTGTACTGTAGAAATATTTGCATTTACATACTGTATATATATATATATATTTATATATAATTTATATTATATATAATAAATATAAATAACACATTTTTCTTAAACACACAGTACACACATATATTATGTAACCACAAACTTATTTTGGATGCAATTAATCGTCTCACAGCCCTAATATGATCCATAACAAGCACTCTTTTTAAAGCAATGCTAAAGCCCACTACTTCTTCAGACGGGGCTCTCCCCGAGCAGAACTACTCAAACAGGAAGTTTGGGTTGGTGTTTACCTGATAGGTCACGTCAGGCCGGGCCGCCTCTGAGTTCCCTCCTCCCCCGAAGCCCCCGGTCATGGCGTGACCAATGGTGTGTCCGACCGCAGAGCCGACCGCGACGCCGGCCGCAGTGGTGGCCATCTGAGCGAACATCCCCGGCTGACGGGGAGCGGCGGCGGGAGCCGACACTGCTGAGGGCGGGGGGGCGGCGGGCGCCGGGGCGTACGACCGCGGAGGAGCGGAGCGAGCCATCGGTGGAGGGGACGAGTAACTGCAGTCAAAACATGCAGTTATCATCAGCAGTGCTTGGACTACAAGAGCTTATTAAAGGGATAGTTCACCCCAAAATGAAAATTCTGTCATCATTTACTAGGGATGCACGATATATCGGCAAACGTATCGGTATCGGACGATATTTGTTCATGTTTAATGTCATCGTTATCGGCCCGTTAAGAAATTTTGGCCGATATATTAAAGCCGAAATATTGCTTGACATATGATTGGAATAACTTAAAAAAAGGAAAATATTGTTCAGTGCAACATGTGTAGCGCAAGTCTGTCATATCGGCTACATCAAATTATAATGAGAACATATACTTGTGTGCTTGGGATGTGGCTTTTAATGATGAGACTTTTGCTTTTGTAATCAAAGATATATAAAAATTTGGATTTAGATTTATCGGCAAATATATCGGTTATCGGCTTTCAAATATAAAGAATTATCGGTATCGGCCAAAATGTTCATATAGGTGCATCTCTGTCCTTTACTCGCCCTCAGTCGTTCCGAACCTGCATGCGGTTCTTTCTTCTGCTGAACGCAAAAGAAGATATTATGAAGAATATTGGCAATCACAGAGTTCCCACTGACTTACATTGTATTTTTTGGTGCTTACAATGGAAGTCAATGGGAACTGACACTCTACTGTTACCAACATTCTGTCAAAATATCATCTTTTGTGTCATAGAACGAAACTCATAGGGGTTTAAAACGGCATGAGGGCGAGTAAATGGTGACATAATGCTCATCTTTGGGTGAACTATCCCTTTAAACGTGGTTCTCACACTTTTTGATCATCATTTGTGATTGATTGCTAATTTGCTAGAAAATTATTTTTAAAGGCTCATTGTTGAATCAGTTCGACCAGTTAGAGACCAAATAAGGATGCACAATATACACACTGGTACCATATGAGTTCTCACCGCTATAAAGCGCAATCGCTATCGATAGATATTTATTAGCCGTTAACAATTGCTTTTTAATATATTTAGCCTAATGGTTTCTTTATCTTCTTTTTTTTTACATTTACTAAAAATGTTGTCCTCCCCTAAAGCTCAATGGTAATATTTAAAAACATGATGAGATTTTTTTATCTAGTTAAATTATTCAAGACAAATTTTGTTGTTGGCGTGAGAAAGCCAGGCTAAAAGACTGAAGTAGTTTTAAAAGCTTAGGCTTAGGCAAGATTTAAAGGCCATGCCGTCTATCAAATAGATCTGCAGTTGCTAGGATGTTCTGAATGGTTGCTAGAGTGTTTTGGATGGTTGCTAGGTGGTTACTAGGGGGTACTGGATGGTTGCTAGGTGGTTACTAGGGGGTACCAATTAGGGAACAAACAGGGATGTGCAATACTTATTGGAAAAATATAAGGTTATCACAGATATTAGTAAAAAAATGTAATCACTATCGGTAGATACTGAACATTAATTAGTCGTCAATTAATAAATAGGCTTATTTACTTTTGCCTGTTCATTTCCTCTATGTTTTACATTTAGATAAATGTTGTCCTCATCTAACACTTAAAGCTAATATTTTAAAACATGAGGAATTTAATAAAACTTAGCATTCTGGACTTACAAAACACCAATGTTAATATCAGTGCATCTCTACACAAGACGCTAAACATCAAATAAACATTTTGGAGCAGCGACCAACATTATAGATTATGATCGCATCATAAATTTCATATTGTAAACAAATAGTTACTAACCAAAGTCATCTCGTTCATCTAGAATAGATTAATGATCATAATAACTGTAGGCTATTTGTCCTTCTACATTCACAATAATAACTGCTGATAACTCATATGTTCAAAACGAAGACACTGTGTCGGGCTTGTGAAGCTGTAGATGTCAATGATTATATACAGTAGATGTTTGTTGATGACTGACACACACACACACACACACATGTAACTCGTGATAATCACACACACTCCCCTCTCTCTCTCTCTCTGTATTAACACTCACCTCGGAGGACTCATCCTCGAAGTTCTGCTTCGGCTTCCTCTCGGCATGTTGCTATTATATTAATTTACAAGTTCGAGAAAAGATACTGGACGAGCTGAAGTTTCTGTGATTTAAATATGACTTACTGTACAGAAGCTTACTCTGTTTGTGCGCTACTGACCTTCGTCCGCACTACATTTAATATCCGGGGAACTTTCTAGCACATTACATGATCACGGTGAACTTCCGCTCATGCGCGTGCTGTACTTCCGGAGAATGCTGCAACGTTCTGAAACGAAATGTCTGTCACTGTAATAAAGCGTATTTTTACGATTATACTTTAATAAAAGACAATAAAATACGTAGACGTACAGCGTTAATTGTGTTTATTCAATTTTGAGAACCCAAAGTCACAATGTACATCAAATTCTTAGTAACATCAGAGAATGTCTAATACATTAGACGGGCTCTGGTAACATTATCTATTCTGCTTCATCCTTACTACTTAACTGTGACTGCAGGTGTCACCATTTAGCTTCAATAAACGAGCCAGGCTTGGTAGATAATATATATATAATAAAAACTGTTTAATTACAGTAGCACTAGCCTACATTGCACTGCATTATTATTACTCCAATGAAAATCCCGAGTTTCTAGAGGTCAGGACCGTTAGCGTACCTTCCAAAGACGTGTGGATTTAATTAATTATGCTCTTTTGAGTAAACATGAGTCTATTACAGTATTGCTTTTTGCAAAATAAACTATTCACCAAGTAATAAGGCTAGATAAGACTTCATCATATGATTAATCACATCAGTGTTTCTTACCGTTTCTGATCAACTTCCATGACCACGCTTTCATAACATTCATAACACAGCATCCATGACTTAACTTTTTGTTACATTTCCATGAGATTTGTGTCTAAAGTCTAGTAATGACTGATGAAACCCTGTGCAAACTTGATCTGCAATTAACAGCAAGCCAATTTTGAATACGCAGATTAAATTTCTTTATTAAATCGATTACATTTTATTGTCCAGATCGCAAATATACACTAGGCGGTAACATCCAGGCAGCTTTAAAAAAGAAAAGAAAAAAAAAAGTAAGGTTGAACTGCTGCAAAACATTTTAAAACATGAATCACAATTGTTCCCTTGCAAAAGCAACCAACACAAAGACCCATTTGCACTTTTTATTTTACAATCAGAAAAACAAAAACAAAAATGCAATCTTCTTTACAGGGTGACATTTCTAAAAGTGAGTTGCTGAGCACAGAGCTAACAGTCGATCATGGTAAGCAATAAAAAAAGAACCAAAACCGGTAACAAAACCAAAATACTGGTACAAAAGCGTTTAAACTCTCCTCTTCCATTAAAAACAGTGAGTTCAGTCAGTTTCACACTCAGCTTGTGCTGCGGCTCAATCAACATAAGGTTAACTCAACACGTCTGCACACCCAATCGCACAAATGAGCCATAGAGGACAATAAAGTAGCAGGGAAGTGAAGTGATGGGTGAGCGATGACACTGGGACTCAGTTTGCGTGCTGTGCAGTAGAGAAGCACAGCTTAAGTGTGTATGGGTACGGGCCGCCTGTGCAGAGAAACACAGAAACACAGGATAAGTAACACATTAGGGATTGGCGATTGGAAAAGGGTGTGAACCAAGTGAAAACAAAACAAGTTTCCTTTTACAAAATACAACTGAGCACAAGTTTTTACTCAGTTTGGTGGTGCAATGCATTCTGGAATTGCCGTTTTTCTAATAGCTACGTGTCACTTCCATCAAAGGTGCCCATTATATAACACATTCAACCGATATACGCATCTGCATTTAATTACGACATTGGCCGATACATTATTATTATTATTTTTTTTGGCCGATGTGGGACTTTTATTTTGACAGCGCTGAGAACGTCAGTGCTTGATTGTCTTTGCTCCTATTCGTCATCTTTATTAGTTCTCGGTTTAACAGTTATTTTTTAATAAAATATTAGACAGAACCTTTAAACAAAGAAAGTAAACTGTATGAAAAAGTAGAGCTGCATAATTCCAGATTAATTGAGAGTAACAATTGTAAAACAGAGATCCCGATTCTCCCACAATACTGAACTAAGCTAAACTAAAGGTAATTTACTAGAGGGTCTGACAAAATGTTAATTGCTGCAGTCTATTTAAAAAATATCTAAATAATTTGAATGATTTTTTAAAATCATTTTGAATGAATGATTCAACGCCTCGCTAACCACGTTCACGCCGCAGCAGAATACGGTTGTCAGTCCTGTATTTGAGTGTTAAACACGGTTACGTTCACGCACAGTTCAACTATTTACCGGATTCTATGACCAAACTCACGTACATTTTCAGGACTCATTCTCAGAAATGAGTTTTTAGTTCGAATCTGGATCGGTGTGATTGTGCTTGCCGAAGGTTTAATAGACAGAGCCGAATCGTTGTCAGATAGGAATAAGAACGGATGGGTGTTTGAATCGAGATCTTTTCATTAAAAGACTGTGATTAATCGTGCAGCTCAATCGTTCACGTCATTTTCACTTCATTTTTTATTTGTGAAAAAGGATTACAGAATCAAGAAGCTGCCAAGAATTTATCCTACAGATTTAGCTATTAAGTTAAATTAATTTTTGGCATAGGTAATTTTCAAATTTAGAAAATATCAACTTAATTTAAGCAATTGTTATGCATGCGTTTCTACTATCTTTAAGTTTGTGCGGTACTATATATTTTGTCATCGGCCACCCTGCTCTCTTTTTTTATTTTTTAAATCAGTCGACCACTAATGATGAGATCACTTACTGGGGTTCTTCATCTGGTGATGGTTCATCATAGCAAGGGCTTCCATGGCATCATTAACAGACTCCCACTCCAGAAGCCCTGATGAACTCCTCTCTGATGTGGAACCTATTCAACAAAGAGGCATTAGAGACATCATAACAAACAGAGGTGCGCATAGATGACAAAAGCTTCCCATACAAAACTGACACTTTAAATTTAAGTTTATGTTGAGTTTGGCTTTCAATGCTATTATTTACAATGCAAAGACGGCACAATTTTTCTATTACACACCTTTGGCTGCAAAAAGTTTGACATTGGAAGGACTCTTTACACCCAGTTCTTCACAGATCTGAAAAGAGATGAAGGTACTAAATTTAGACATCAGATAACATAAGACATGAAAGGTCCTCCTGATATTCTCTGACGTGATGAACTGACCCTGGTGAAGGACTCTGGTGAAGCCTCGGGTGCTGCGTTGAAAAAGTGGAGGACGTTGCTGGGGTGCTGAATGCGGTTCTTCGCCGCCTGCTCTGGAGAAGTGAAGCGGTTGTTTCTGCTCCCGTGAAAGTCTTTGAAGCTGCTGGTCCCGTCCTCTAGCTCGTATGACTGGCCGGGCATGATGGCCTGCTGCTTAGACACACTGACACAGAGAAAAACAAACAGATGAAACGGCTGAATTACTAAATTATGCAACCTGCTCATGAGAGCAAGTAAGGACTTGCTACTGCCATTAGACACACAGACACGCAGCAGAAAGCATGCAAGCATGTAGACACATGAAGCCCATCGCAGATCTAGGCAGGTGGAGCTGGAAGGGTTCAGCCAATCTCATTGGCTGTGGGCTCAACAGAGGCCAATCAGCTTGAGCCTTACGGTAATTATGTGTTTGCTTACAGATTGCATGTATAGGACCATCTTGAGTTTCATGATCCACTACTGATCCAAAACTCTGGGGTCAGTACTTTTTTTTTTTGGAATAAAATTAACATTTAGCAAGGGTGCATTAAAGCGCATTAATGTATTAAGAAAATAGTTATTTAAAAAAATAGTTATTTTCAAGTGTAATAAAATTATAATACATATTTATTTGTGATGCAATAAATGCAGCCTTGGTGAGTATAAGATATTTCTTTCTAAAACGTTTAAAAAAAAAAAACCTTACAGACCCTAAACTTTTGAAAGGTAGTGTTGGTCATATTTTACTCCATAATCAGATTAAATAATTATAAAAAAAAGATTTTGCAGTTTACTTAAGACAGGTTTTAGGACAAATTCTTATTACCATAATGTAAAAAAAATTATCAGTGTAAATAAGTATTTTAACATCATAATTGTAATATGCCTTTAACTATTAAACAAAAATATTCAAACCGGTTCTTCAGATTAGGCTTCATTTTTTATGCAAAATATGTAATGGATCATGTAAGATCCACCCACCATTATTGCAAAATAAAAAACAAATAAACCTGCAGTCGAAACGTACCACACGTTGAGCTTCTGATTGAACAGGAAGTTGTTGTTGAGATGTGAGATGGCACGATCCACCGCATAGCAGTCTCCCATCTCCACCATGGCAGCTCCAGGCTTGCTCTTCATGAACTTCACCTGCATCCAGAAGAGGAAAATAGGCTCTCAGATAAAGCCATTTGGATTTTGGCAGTGTCTGACTCACGTGTTGCTGTTGTACGTACCCGTTCCACATTGCCATACAGGCAGAAGATGTTGAAGACCCTGTCCGCGTTTATTTTAACGGGATCCAGGCCGTAGACCATGATCACTGGGGAGTCAGCGTGCGCACCATATTCTCCTGGAGGTGGAGGAGGGGGACCGTACTGTCCACCACCGTAACGCTGACTGGTCCCACCACGCCTCGGCCCTCCACCCATGGGCGGCCCCATCCGTCGCCCTTCGTAGGGAGTACCATAGCTCTCTTCTTGGTATCCGTGATAACCGCCTCCTGAGGATCCACAAACGACAAATAGACACGTGGGGCGGGGGTTGTGGGCAGGTTCGGAGTAAACAAACAGTATCCACACCCGTCACTTAAAATTAAAGTTTTTAACGTCAACACAGCACCATCTTGCTGCCACTGTGATAAACACACCCCAATTTGTTGTCGTTTTAACATCCAGTCCCCCGTTTGCGAGCAAATGGGTTAAATGTGTAAACGCGTGTACCCCGCAAGCCTTACCATACTCCGGAGGGTGGTCTCCTAGCAGAGCCGGCTGCCTCTGGCGCTTGTTGGGGTTGGCGTTCATATCTGAGAGGGGAGAGAAGAAAGGCCAAGAAAGGAAAGAGGGAGGGGCAGAGAGAGAGAGTGAGTGAAAGATGAGTTCGCTGAGAGGCGACAGGACAGGACACTGACTTTGTAATGTTAATGTGACTGGCGTGTGCTTTAAAGGATTAGTTCACCCCATAATGAAAATTTCCTAATAATTTACTCACCCCAATGCCATCCAAGATATCCATGTCTTTCTTTCCTCAGTGGGAGAGAAATTATGTTTTTTGAGGAAAACATTTCTGGATTTTTCTTCTTACAATGGACTTCATTGGTTACCATCGTTTTTAAATCCAAATCAATGCAGTTTCAAAAGTCTTTGAAGTGTTTAACAAACAAGCGGACAGGGAACTACATCATCACGTTGAAAGGTCACGCCGGCGCCGGCAGAAGTACCGCCCCACTGTTTACAATGCGACCGTACGTAGGAGGATAGTTCAAATAGTATTGTTTGCTATTATATATATAGTAATAGTATTCAGTGAATATGAATAGTATATGAATAACATTCTGATGAATATGAATAGTAGTTCAAATAGTATTGCCGGCGCCGGCGTGACCTTTCAACGTGATGACGTAGTTCCCTGTCCGTTTGTTGATCAGCTCAATCCTAACTATTGAAGGTAAAAAGTCTATAAATTATATATATTTTTTGAAAATGACCTATCGTTTCACTAGATAACCTCTTCTTCTGCTGTGATCGCGTACAGCCCATTTAAACACTTCAAAGACTTTTGAAACTGCATTGATTTGGACTTAAAAACGATGGTAACCAATGAAGTCCATTGTTAGAAGAAAAATCCAGAAATGTTTTTCTCCAAAAACATAATCTCTCTCCCACTGAGGAAAGAAAGACATGGATATCTTGGATGGCATTGGGGTGAGTAAATCATTAGGAAATGTTCATTTTGGGGTGAACTAATCCTTTAAAGATCAGCAGAGAAGGGGACACAGCAGAAAAAAAGGGCGAGTTTTCTACATTTCAGCATGAGTTTTTTTGCAATAAGGATAAAGAGAAATCATTTTCTTTAATATGAAGTGTTACATTTTAACAGGTTTCATGAGATTCGCCGATTAAATACGACCTATTTATTACTACTCACAAACAGTCAGCTGGCTAACAAACATTCAGTCATTCTTTAGCGGGGTACAAGCCCAATCAAGCGTATAATAAAGCCAGAGAGCGAAGAACTCGTCGTGACCATGTGGTATGTCATATGTTTGGGAGTGTGTGTGTGTGTGTGTGTGTGGATGGGGAGGACAGACTGTCTACTGCAGACACACACCTTGATTGCCCCCATTGCCATCAGCATCTGCACCTGTTCAGGTACACACAGTGCAAACATCAATCTCACTGACATTTATGAACAATCACATTACAGGGTTCTTACTCTATTCAGGACCTTAAATGTGTGGGGCACCGTGCCTTTATTTGCTTTGCTCATTACAAAATATGCAACACATTGAAAATGATAAATATATAGCGAAATCATATGTAAACTTAACTTAAGCAGCATGAGAAATTTAGTAGCATGACTTTGCGCAATCTAGTTTTCTCGTCCCTCAACCAGTGATTTTAAGCCCAAAGTATACTTCAGATTTAACGCTTAGCAAATGCGTTCAGCTGGACACACAGCGTTTCAAAGGATACTCTTTTTGACTGTGCACAAACACAGATGCTCAACACATGTGCACTTGAAAGTTTCATTTCTGTCCAATGTCTGCACTGTTTCTCTCCAGAGGTCACAACAGATACAAATGTCTTTGTACTCATTTAAACTAGAGTTGTGGATCTCTCTTAACCCCCTCGCATAAGCACATCTCATGCCCTCTGGAGGTCACATGTCGGCTGTATACGCATATCGTAGGTCTCAATTCAGAAAAGTAACCGTCACAAAATTGAGTTATTCCTCTTGTGGTGTAAATTACTGTAATTTCTTTCACACTTTGTAATGTAATGGCTACTTTTCTAAAATGAGGCTCCTCAATGACATATGTAGCCAACAAATGCAACCTCTGGAGGGCGCAGCCTTCGAAATGAGACAAAGCAGTTGTTGCCGCTTCATGTTGGTTTGTTTTTTAACTGTGAAACAGTGTTATTGATGGAAAAAAATTGCGAACTGAGCATAGAGCACACACTGTTAGAACAATTATGGTACGTGCGTACAGCACTATGCTGATTAAGAAATGTAAAGGGTTAGTTCACCCAAAAATAAATTCTGTCAGTAATTACTCGCCCTCATGTTGTTCCAACCCCGTAAGACTTTTGTTCATCTTCGGAACACAAATTAAGATATTTTTAATTAAATCTGAGAGCTGGATCACTCCTCCATAGGCTTCAATGTTATTGAAACTTGCCGGCCCAGAAAGTTAGTAAAGACAATGTTTAAAATAGTCAAAGTGACTACAGTGGCTCAACCTTAAGTTTATCAAATGACGAGAATACTATTTGTGCGCAAACAAAACAAAAATAACGACTTTATTGAACTTCATTTTCTTCTGTGTGGGCCTCAGAGTGAGTTCACGTAGTGTAACAGCGCAGCGCTTCTGGGCCAGCATCACACATGACCAGCGTTGGCCAATAGTGAGCCTACGTTCTGACGTACAACACAGAAGCGCTGTTACACTACGTGAACTCACTCAAAGGCCCACACAGAAGAAAATGAAGAGTTGAATGAAGTCGTTATTTTGCGCACAAAAAGTATTCTCGTCGCTTGATAAACTTAAGGTTGAGCCACTGTAGTCACTTGGACTATTTTAAACATTGTCTTTACTAACTTTCTGGGCCGTTTCAATAACAGAAGCCTATGGAGGAGTGATCCAGCTCTCAGATTTCATCAAAAATATCTTAATTTGTGTTCCGAAGATGAACGAAAGTCTTGCGGGGTTGGAACAACATGAGGGTGAGTAATTACTGACAGAATTTTCATTTTTGGGTGAACTATCCCTTTAAGTCGTGCTCTGTTCAAATACCACAGCAAACGCATAAAACCAGAAGTATACTTTGAGTGACCTCCAGGTTTAAAGTAGGGATGCACCAATAATAAAACTTTCCAAACCGATCCAATAGCCAAAAAACCTGAATATTGACCGATACCAATCCCAGTCGAATGCTCACTGTAGACAGAGGCTTTGGCCCCTCTAAAATATTAATTAGCCCAAAAATAGATCAAAATATCAGTCAATATATTCTCAGTGGTTTTGCTTTAGTCAACCGGTCCAATTGCATCTCAAACTTCTTACTCTGCGTACCGTGAGCTACCGCGAACTTTATTTAATGTAACGACATAAATATTCGCCCGTTCCCCACGTTAAGCTATCGAAAGGTTCAGAAGATTTGGAATATAGCGCACAAAAGCGAATGGTGCTTTATAAAGTTTTTTTGCCTTTTGTGGAGCTTAACAGTAACAACCGTGAGTACACAGTATTGGATTTGGATCGTTCCTGTCTGACCGATACACGATCCGACAAAAAAAAAAAAAGCAGTTTTCGAAGCCGATACCGATACTGAACATTGGATTGGTGCATCCTAGTTTAAAGGGCCTGTACAGGGGTCGCATTTCCCAAAAGCATTGTTAGCCAACTATGGTCGCAAGTTCCATTGAACTATATTGGCAACGACAGAACTTGCGACCATAGTTGGCTTTGAGAAAAGCACCCCAGAGCGGCCGCCTAGTATTTGGTATAAACACATAGAATGGTGCCAGTTGGGGGACTATTGCTCTGTCTGAGAAAAAGGGGATCCTCAAGAAGATCACAAGTATGATAATGTTGCTCACTGAAGCACAATCCAACCCAGAAATGTTACATTTAATAAAACATTTTAATGCACCTTGCAACATATATTTGTAAGCCCAATGAGGGAAGAAAAAAAAAAACCCACTAAACTGAAAAGGAAAAGGTCAAGTTAGTCAAACATTTGGTCACACATCCCCCATGAAACATTAGACTATGAGCGTATCACTCCAAGACAACAGAAGCTTGGGGTTACTTACAGTACAAACGTAAGGGTTGGGGGTTGAAGGATGGGGCAAGTAGAACATGCCGTAAATTAGCCACCCGTTGAGCGTCTTCCTCCGTTTCGCACATAAGAACTTTCCATTTCTTCCCCCCACCAGTCCATTCCACTGACTTCCCAAGCACTCTTCTTTGTTTCAGATGGGTTTCAAAGCTCCACTGATGCCAGCATTTGTTCCATATTCACATTTCAATGCCTGTCTTCTTACGGAGGTCGAAAAGCTGGAGCAATTTATGCTCAATTCAGACTGACCGGTACTTCCACTAGAGACACAAAGCCAACCTGCATCATACGGAGGGTGTTACACAGTAGTCATACGACTGAAAAAAAGGGAAAAAACGTCACATATTGACAGAAAGAGAGAGGAGGAATCGTGAAAGGGAAGGACTAGAGGAGGAAGATACATGTCGGAGGAAGAGAGTGTATTTGAAACACCAGCCTCCAGGGCAGAATTTCAGTGCTTAACTGAGTAAAAACACTTGACGTGTCTGCATGTCAGTGCGTCTGCTTGTAGGAATGTTGTCTGCAGTGTCTTCGGTGTCTCGAGTGGTTTAGTGTCATCAGCTGTTGACGAGTGAAGAGACAGGCATGTCGATTTGTAGGTGTGGGGTTTGTGTTGTAACGATCGGCACGGTGAGAGAAAGACGACGAGGCCCAGAGAAAGACAGACAGGTTCAGAGAAGGCTGTTTGTCTGTGGACATCAACAGTCTGACATGAATGAAGAGAAGAGGTCTGTTTGAATTGTGTCGTGGTGTCACTTGAGGATGCGTGTCAAAAACATCCCTTGTTTAGCAGTGAGGTTAAGGTGATGTGTCACAGTGGAGTGTGTCTTGTTCTTGACCCCGTAAGAAACAACGGGAGAAAGTTGAATGGGTGTGGGAGCCATAACTACTGGTACCAACAACCCCAAAATCCATCAATGTGTACTGCCGTACAACGGGAAGAATGTCTTCGTTGGCAGTGTCATTTCTGTAGGAGGTGATGAGTGCTAAATGGTGCGTGATTTGTCAGGATGTCTTGCAGTTTCACGAGAGTAAAATGAGTGTTTGTCCTTCTGGAGAAATGTTCTCGCAGGTATAGGAAGCAGTTGTGGTTTGTTGACTGGTAAACAGTGTTGGAAGTCTGTGGCACTTGTGTCTTCAGTGAAATCTAGGAAATGTCCCCCATGTCCAGATGTACTGAGTGTTCTGTTGTCGCACTTGATATTCTGGAAGGTTCTGTGCTTTCGTGTCGGTCTCTAAATGTACCGCATGAATGTGAGGAGCAAATGGCCGGCGTGAGCACCAACGAACATTGCTTTTAAAAGGCACTGAACTGCAATTTGTGACAGGAATTTCTCCGGGTAAACTATCAGTGGCTATGAATACCATCAGCCAAAATCATGTAATAGTTTTAGATCTAAAAGTCAACATGAAATCAGATGTGTGCCCATTTCCTTTTAACACGTTACTATTTTGGTGAACAATTAATCAATGGATGTTATTCTGAAAAACAACTTTCCATTTTGAGCGATGAAACCAATTTTTTTTAAATTCAATACATTTACAATGAACAAAATCAAGTTCCTTGAATTTCATTTCACCTAGAAAAGTAAAATGGTTTTCAATCGTAGTTTCATGTTGACCATAAAATGTGTACGAGTAGACCGTCGTTGACTGATAATCCACCTAACATGGTGCTTACCCAGAAAGCCACTTGCCCCTCACATTACTGACATGTGACGGGCTTTGCTGGAAAAGGAAGCTTGTGAGATATCAGAAGGACAACATTCGGAGGAAGCCTTAGCAAGATCACACAGAAACGGCTTTTTACTTTGCCCTCAGAGAGTCAGGAAAACATACACAACATGCGGTGTAGATGTTGGCCTATATAGACGTATGCCTAACTCTCAGCACAGGGGGATGAAACAGCGGATTTGTTGCTGCGGTTGTAAGATGCCCCAATCCCACCCAATTATTTCCCCCACAGTGGCAGTAAGAGCGCTGAGAAATGTCAGAGCAGATGTAGGGTAAACGGTACCTTGGCTGCTCAGGTTCGGATTGGTGTAGTCCCATGTGTCCTGGTCGTTCTTGAACACATTAAGGCGTGTTGGCTAGGAGAAATAATCATATTTAATACAGTAAAATTTGCTTTCTACCATAACCTATGGCCATGCTTGAGTAGAGATAGCTGATATTGAGTATATTCAGTCCTTTAACTCTAATTGATGGGAATGTGTAGCTTTTCATTTCTTAAAGTCAAGTCACCTTTATTTATATAGCGCTTTTTACAATACAGATTGTATCAAAGCAGCTTCACATTGATTACATGAAAATAATACAACAAAGTTTGTTTCTAGAAGAAAATTGCGTCATCGTCCACCCTAAGTAAGGCAGATCAATAATATTGTTGAATATTAAATGTCTTAAACAGCCATGTAGGAAGAAACATCATGGACATATTCAGGATCTTGACCAAACATTGATGCACCTCTTTGATGGAAATAAATGTGATGTCAAGAGGTGCATCAATGTTTGGTCAAGATCTTGTATTGTCAGTGCAAGAGTCCAGCACTCTGTAAAGTCTCCTCCAGAACATCCCAAAGACTTTCAGTGAATTAAAACTCAGAGGTGCCAATTCATGTGTGAAAGTGATTCTTCATGCTCCCTCACAACCATTCTTTCACAATCTGAGCCTGATGAATCTCGGCATCGTCATCCATGTTGTTTCTTCCTACATGGCTGTTTAAGAAATGAAAAGCTACACACTCCATCAATTCAGAGTTAGAGGAACTGTTGAGTTAGAACAAACATAACATGCTATAAACAATCACTGCAATAATGATCCAATCATAGACTCTTAAACATTTGCCGATTTAAATCCAAACAGTGACTTTTTCTTTGGCTGGGCAGTAATATCTATATTGGTGCAATAAGTAAAAATTGAGCCGTGAAAACTTGAGTTTAACTGTATAACTATAAACTCTCAAGATTTTGAAGACTGGCTCCAAATGATGGTTCCTCTAATGCCACATTTTTAAGCCATTCGTGCATATCGGATATCATCAAAACAGTCTGAAAAATTATGATAGAATTGTGCACATTATCACACAGTGAATTTAGATGAACCTCACCTTGGCATACTCGATCTTTAGTGTGCAACAGCCGGAGTATATATCGGCCCCATTGAGCGAGGCCTTGGCCCTTTGGGCGCTCTGAACGGAATCAAACGTGTGAGGAATTAAAGAAATACACAGGAAATATTGTGTGCCGTGACTACAGATGTCATTATTTAAGACAACAAACTATAGTTTCAGTACATTGGCTTGAATAAGAAACTTCCCAACAATGTTTGTAAGAGATTCTTAATCCACACATCGTACAAGAAAGCATGGGAAAAGGACTCAAATGACAAGTTGAAAAGAAATGATTCATAAACACAGACAGCTTTGATATTCATTCTCAAACAGTAAAGGATATTCCACCATGGCCTGGACACCATTCTTCCTGAAGATGACGATTCTTTGAACAGGACCACAGTTGTTGCAAATGGTATACAGAACATCCTAAAAAATAAAAAAAAAATGACAAGAATATTAGTGTGAATTGTGAAAAAACACATTTCTATAATAAAAGCATTAATAATCCTGTCTTGTGGCTGTGGGTTTTACCGTTGTAATGGGATAAATGGGGTTCATGATCGTGAAAAGCAAAACATTATTAACACTGCGGGAGTCATCAGGGTCACCCGGCCTGGATATCTTCTGACTGGTAGAGTAGTTTACGAACGCAGGATGTCCGGCGATGTAGATCTGGTTGTCGTTGGCGTAAGTAACAGCATTGCAAGACCCATTCATATCCTCATATTCAACCAGGGCTTGACGCTTCTTGGGCATGAGTACAACATAACTGCAGAGAGATGGAGATGGATGATCCTCAATGCATTTCACAACCGGTAAAATCAAGGTATGGCACAACCTACGTAAGATGTAGCCGGAAAGTTACCTGATGGTTCCAAACTCTTGCAGGGCTTCAACGATGTCCGCCTCCAAAACCCCGTCCACTAAACCTCGGACATGCACCACAAGAGACGGCAGGGTCTTATGTGGGTCATCATAACCTTCCTATAATATATAAATCATCACATTATTCCAGTGAACAGGTATAATTAATTTAAATTCATGCACAAACATAACTTATAACAAGTAAATTATATTATTCACATTTTGCATTATGTGTACATTGTCCTTAACGTGTAAAAATTGAGCACATTCTCTAAATTAATATGTATTAACCCGTCGAGTGTGTTGTGAAGATGCACAATATTTCCCCACTCATTGTGATTAATAGCGTATGCATCGTAACGTTACATCTATGGTTACGGCTTACACGCAACATAATCCAATCCATTCATTCAACAAACTAACATAATATATGTGTGGCATGAAAAATACATATATTTCACACGAATGATGCAAACATTTCCTTCATAATCATTTCATTCAGCCATATTTGTGCTTTTGTAATGGGCTCGGTGCAAACATGCAGCATGTTGTAGCTCAATTGTTTGGTTAGCTGGCTCGCTAACTAGCGCCATTTCAGCCAGCTAGCTAACTAAAGCTAAATCATATAAAATATCTGATAGTATGTAATCAAAGATTTGTCTTACGGTCGCCATTCCTCCCTCGCTTTCCGTTTTTTGGCGTTTAGTTGCTCTGCCACCTTCACTGTAGTAGCGGGCCGTCTGCGTCGCCATGTTGTCCCGTTACGATTCACGCGCAACAATATGAAATGGACGAAAACTACAGAAAATGGGACAGGCGGGGGTGACGCCCTCCGGACAAGTACCGTGAATATTACTGGTCAGCGGAACTGTCAATCACCACTGTAATCCAATGAAAACAGTGTACCACAAAGCAAAGGTCCATGATTGGGCACTAGAGTATTCACTCGTTCAGCTTCGTTGATACGGAAGCCCTGAAATAAAAGGCAGTGTTTTATTATATTTTTTATGTCGGTCACGAATTAGTTTTCTTGTAATCTGACTCTGACTTAACAATAAGTTGATTTCTCGAGACCGCGACCTTTTTTCCGCCAAAAATCGAGATCCAGTTTCATTTCAAAGGTGCTTTAGTTCCACACAATGCGCACACATCTGTACTTAATAAATGTAAATATAGAAAATGAAAACCAAATGAGTTTATGTCCTTCAAATGTGGCATAGGCTATATTTTATATTTTCAAACAAAAATAAAATAAATAAATAATGGAATCAAAATGAATTCACTGTGTTTAATTACTGACATAAAAGTAGGCCTCATAGCCTACCTATATAATAATAATAATAAAAAATCTATTTTTAAACTGGGCCAGTTTCATAAACCTACTGATGAATTAAAGACTATGACCGTCATCATAGTGCCTTCAGATACATTGGACTCCAATGATTAGGCTACTAAATTCTTCTCTACAAATAGGTCTACTTCATAAGACGTGCTTTTTTTCCCCAAGTCTGATTACATGCTTTAATTTGGGCAGTCCCACCAAAAATAATTTGTAGGCCTATTAATTCATGGGTGTTTTTATTTATAAATGTCTGTAATGTTACTTTGAAAGGACGGACGAATGCTGGAGATATTCCCTAGATCTAAATAGATATTCCCTTGATATTATTATTATTATTATTATTATTATTATTTTTCATGATTGCCCGGCTAACAGTGAAAGTTCTCAGAACTTTGACTAATGTTCTGGCAAAGTTCTCTAAAAGTTATGAACAAACGTTCTCCTGGTGATGTTAACAGAACATTCATTCAAAGTTATCTAGTCTCAAAATGTTAGCACAAAAACATTATATACTGTACATTGTTCATTAAATGTTTTTTATTTCTGAAACATTTTAGTTGGATGTTCATCTAACATTTTTAAATGTTACTAGGATACTTTTTTTTTAATAGAATTTTCAGAGAAAAGTAACAGTCCCATAATGCTTGCAAAATGGAATGTTCCCTTAATGTTAACTAAGAAAAAAGTTTTTAAAACATCTTTCTCCTTCAAATTGCAAGCCAGAAGCCCCTTCTTCACCCTCGAATCATCACAGACAGTCAAGTCAAGTCAAGTCAACTTTATTTATATAGCGCTTTTAACAACATGTGGGGTTTGTCACTTCTTTCTTCTCAGTTCACAGTGGAGTATTTCACGAAAAGAATCCCCTTTTCCCCCTGTTCCTCCCACTCCCCAGACCAACCCTTCCCAGTGGCATATGCCGAGTCTGGTTTCTTACCCGCATCACGGGCTCATCTCTTTTGGTGTGCCCGAGGAGGACCGTGACGACACCATGTCTATGGCGCCTTCTGAATCAGAAGACTGGTCAGCTATCCACATGGGGGACTCCCACCGCAGTGATGCAAGTGAGCACTCGGATTATTAGCCCCTTCGCATTATTTCTAAAGTATTTGAAGAGCTCGGCCTGGAATGGTCTCCCCCTGCCAAACCAGAATGAAGCAGGCTGGACAAGTGGTTTCTGAGGAAGCTATTGCTGCCCATCTTTGCCCCATGCTGAGGGTAAAGTCCACAATTGTGTACCCCAACAAGCCGTGTTGTACCACCGCTAATATTACTGGGAAAGCGTACGCAGCATTGGGCAAGGCACCGTCAGTATTCCACCTGATGGCTATTCAGCAAGTCTTCCAGGAGAAGATGCACCTAGATGAGCAGGGCCTTGATCCAGATAGAGCTTTGCAGCGCCAGCGACCTTACCCTATGAGCCACAAAGATTCTCCGAAGGCACAGTCCATCGGCTGTACAATGGGTAGCCTAGTCATGCTAGACAGGCACCTGTGGTTAACCTTTATAGATATGAAGGATGCAGAGAAGGCTGTCCTCATGAACGCCCCTGTCAGCCCTGCCAGGCTGTTTGGCAACTCGGTTTAATCCCTCACAGAGAGAGATTAAAGAGCCTTCTCCTTTGCGCTTATCGCCCGCCCAGCGCTCTTCCTTTAGACCACGGGCGACACCCACTTCAAAATCTTGCTCTCAGCCAGAGCCTTCGGTGCAGCCCAATGACTCTTGGTCTCTGGGTCATGCGCTTCCTAAGCATCAGGGACCCTGCCCCTGGAAGAGGAGTCTGAAACTCGACACCAGAGATGGTCCAGCAGCCGTTTCGGATACTGCTCTACCTGTTTCTCTTGCCTCCCTGCCTGTTGCAGATGACGAGAACAAAGAAAGTTGTTGTGTCACAAAAATAACTTTTCTCCTATTCCCTCTCTTACTCACACTCATGCCTTACACAGTTCCCCGTCTACTCATCAGCGAACTGTCACACTGAAACCTCTTGAGCAGTTCACAGAGGTGTGGCGAGCGCTTCCTGGCAAATCAAGGTGGGTGCTAAACATGATCATAAGTGGTTACACACTTCAGGTTGCCCACAGACAAACCCACTTTCCCGAGTTGGCATTGGAGGTTCAAGCTCAAAACAGCCTGGTTTCTCTGTTCTCTCCCCTCTTCGTCTGAACAGAGTACGAGCTATGAATTATTTGGACGATTGGCTGCTTATGGCTCCTTCAGCAAATGAGCTGTGCAACCACCGAGATCAGCTTATCAACCACCTTAAGGGTTTGGGGCTTACGATCAACCTGCAGAAAAGCCAAGCAATATATTCCATTTCTGGGCGCGAGTCTGAACTCTATTGCTATGGGAGCCCACCTGTTATCTGAGCGTTCGCAGGCTATTATGAACTCTCTTGCGATGTTCAAGGAAGGCAGGGCATTTCCGCTAAAGAGCTTTCAGAAAGCGCTATAGGTTTGATGGAAGCTGTCTCAGCGTTATGTCGCATGGGACTGCTTCACATGCAGCCAGTTGAACTACGGTTGAAAGCACATATCCCCATTCACTCTTGGCACTCTGGCTCAATGCACGTCTTAGAGACTTCCAGGGCAGACATGCTGTCAAAACACAGGGTAGCCCAGGGAGAATGGAGACTACACCCTCAGACTGTGAATGTGATATGGAGTTATTTTTGGGCCAGCAGAGGTGGATCTCTTCGCGTCAGCAGAGAACACTCACTACCCACTGTTCTTCTCCCTAGTTGAGCACTCCACACTGGGAGTGGATAAACTCGCTCCCCTGTGAATATCTTGCACCAAGTACTGTGCAAGATCAGGGAGGAAAAGGAGTCGGTTCTGTTAATCACACTGAAATGACCCACACAGCCCTGGTTCCCGGACCTGCTCAAGATACTGTCAGGTCCCCCATGGCCCATTTCTCTGGGGAGGGATCTCCTCTCTCAAGCGAATGGCTCAATTTGGCACCCCAACCCAGTTGTGGACCCTTTACATCTGGCAGTTCAATGGAGCCCATCAGCATGAGTCTCACTTCTACAACTCTTTCAAGACAGCGCTTTTACTTGCTCACGCTTCTATCAAACGAGTTGGCAACATGCATGCTCTCTCAGTCAATGAGTCCTGCATGGACTTCGGCACTAACAATTGTAAAGTCGTGCTTAAGCCGAGAAAGGGCTATGTGCCTAAAGTGTTCTCAACGCCGTTCAGAGCCCAGGTGGTAACCCACTCAGCTTTTACCCCGAGCGAATCTGCGGCCGGGGAAGAACCCACTCCCCTGCCACTCTGCCCTGTGTGTGCTTTGCGTATTTATGTGAAGTATACTAGACAGTTTAGACTCTCTGAACAGCTCTTTGTGTGTTTTGGTGGTCACCCTAAAGGCCTACCAAGATCAAAACAAAGACTATCCCATTGGATTGTGGATGCGATAGCTTTGGCTTATGATTCACAGGATGTGTCGTGCCCCATAATTGTGCGAGCCCACTCTACAAGGAGTATGGCCACCTCATGGGCATGGACAAGTGGTATGTCTATACAGGATCTCTGATCAGCAGCAGGATGGGCTTCACAGAACACGTTTGCCAGGTTCTATAAGTTGGGCATTTCTTCACTAGCTTCTCCTATCAGTGCAAGAAGGCTGGCTAAGGTAAGCTTGTTTTTTTTACTGCTCTCAGTGATTATTGCTTTTGCTACAGCATATGTCTTGGATTTGCTGTGTGCAGTGAATCTAGAGCAGATGGTAAACTCCGGCCCCTTCTCCTGGGTGCAGGGTTCCTCCAAGTCCGCCAAGTCAGCTTTCTATCTTTACTGTTGCGTGCACACCAAGCGGCAACCTCCCTGTCTCTCTCTTGAAACCAACACGGAAGTGAATTAAACGGCAATTCATCAACTGGCCGCTTGAGGCTGGCTGCAAAAGTGAGTCAAATCCGCATCTCCCCCATGTTAAAATGCCCAACTTTACAGCAGAAAAAAACATGTTTACAGCCTGGAGCAAAAAGTGGCTTTGGTCTATACAGCTAATTTTGCCCTTCATGACAACTGTTGAGGGGGGTGAATCTTTTTATAACTCATCCGTTTAAATTATATTAAGCCTTACATTTCTGCATAATTAAGGGTGCGTCCACTTTTGAGTGACAGGTGGATTCCCGGTGCTGTGGTCATTTGTCATCATTAGCCGTTTGTCTGCTGTTTGTTAGCCGTCACGTTACCTCAGTTAATTGTCTGACTGTAAAAATAAATACATTCAGGAGTGACACGCTACCAAGATGGCGACGGTTGGCCACGCCCACTTTAGGCTTCAAAAACGGTCTTCAGAAACCTACGGGTGACGTCACGGACACTACGTCCATATTTTTTTACAGTCTATGGTGCACACACATGCAGTGGCTGGCTAAGTAGGTCCGATTACATTAAACAAAATTATGTAGTAGGTGAAGCCGGTGCTGCTGCCGCGTTGCCAACTTGTAACATAATGGATCCCCAAAGAATCATTAGTATTTCTTGATCCCAGTAAGCTCCTCAGCTGTGTGTGAGTGAGAAGCTGTTGTCAGGTATGTGCTACTTATGCTATACTTACTTATACTTATGTGATACTTATGGACAGTGGCTGTACCATTGCGGTTAGTGCTTATGCAAAGCTGTACTATTAATGTCTCTGCTTATGCCGAGCGCCCTTCCTAGTAACACAACGTGAATGTACACATTCCCCATAGCGTCAGCTAGTATATATATACTGTATATCAATCATGACAATTCTTGAAATAGTTTTAGTATGTTATTGAATATGGCAATGTTAATGTATTTGGTCTTGGCTCTTGGCGGACTGAATCTGCTGTTGCTGCTGCAGAGCAAATATGGACTTGCTAATGCTAATAGGTACACAGACACACCGCTGTGAGCATGTAAGATATGCTGCTGATGCATGAATAGACAAACATGAATCTCGTAGCAGATCTAGGCAGGTGGAGCTGGGGGAGGTGGAGGGGTTCAGAGGAACTCTAATAGCACACTGTAGGACTAGTCTATACAGCAAACACAAAACCAGACTAATTAAATGTTGAGCAAGCAATCTCATTGGCTACAGGATCAGCAGAAGCCAATCAACTTGTGCCATGCGGTAATGATGTGATTGCTTGCAGATTGCATGTAAAGGACCATCAACCTGCGCCATCTAGAGTTTCATGACTGAACTATTATTATCATATATTGTTAGATACTAAAAATATATACCAATATATCATACATTTTTCTTGAAATATTGAATGTGAAAAATATTGTTCTCTTTTTTTGTGATTTTGTTTAAATTTAATGTCAGATATTATTCTTTCCCTATAGCCAAAGCACATTTAGAGTAAGGGTCAAATTAACGTTCATATACATTAAATATACATCTTTGGGGTGCGGCACGATGTCTCAGTGGGTAGCACTGTCCTTTGACATCAGGAAGTTCCCCGGTTTGAGCCCTGGTTAAGCCCCTGTTCAGTGTCCGTGTCATTGATTGTCGTAGGAGTGTGTGTGTGTGTATGTGTGTGTGTGTGTGTGTGTGTGTGTGTGTGTGTGTGTGTGTGTGTGTGTGTGTAAGAGAGTGAGAGAGAGAATGTGTCCCAGCACTCTCAGTACTGTGTCAGGAAAGGCATCCTGTGCCAAATCAAATGTGTGTGCGAAGTGGACTCTGCAAATGACCGGGAAATAATGCTAGGAAAATGGATAGTATCCGTTAAAGCTTGGTCTGAAAGTAAAAGTGCACACACACACACACACACACACACACACACACACACACACACACACACACACACACACACACACACACACACACACACACACACACACACACACACACACACACACACACACACACACACACACACACACACACACACACACACACACACACACACACACACTTCTGGCTAAATCAAATGATTTGATTCATATGAACTTCCATATCCTGATATCCTATTTGACATCTCAATAAAACACACCTATCATTATAGCATTATAATGCCATTATACACCTTGTGAAATTATTATTAATTATTAATTAGTGCTGAGATGATCAGAAATCCTTTTATTGGGCTTATTGGGTTTATTTGCAGCATTGAAATCCTCCCATGGAGGACCAAATGAATGTATATGGTTAAAGCTGTTTATTAAAATTGCTTGAATAAATATGCACAGTGCACAGCACAACTCCAAACCCAGGAGTACATAACCAGTTATTTAGGGAGCATTAGTTTTTCTTCTTGAAGACTTGACGGCAGACTTTGTCCAGACAATGGATCTCCTAAAAAAGAGAGACACAGTGTGCTAAGTTAGTATGATAACTATTCACGCATACACTGAAACACTTTATTTTGATGGTTCACAAAAGAACACTTCCTAAAAAAATCTCAATTTGCCACTTTTTAAGTGGGTAGAAATAAATGTTTGGTTAAATGCTTAATTTCAATAGTCAACTTTAGACATCCTACTGTAACTAAAGTAACTTTGCAACTACATGTCAACTAACTCTCATTAGAGTATAAGTAGTTTGATAGACTTATGTTAGGGTTACTAGAATAAGTACTTTCACAGTTACTTAGTAGAACGTCTTTTGGGGGAGCATCAAAATAAAGAGTTAGCAGATATTAAGCAGACAGTCTACTGATACTCTAATGAGAGTTAGTTGACATGTAGTTGCAAAGTTACTTATAGCCAGTAGAATGTCTAAAGTTGACTATTGAAATTAAGCATAACCAAACATTTATTACTACCCAGTACCCACTTAAAAAGTGGCAAATGTTCTTTTGTAACATAAAGTGCCATAATATTACCATGTTTATTTGGGTATGTAAAATGATATATCCTCTAAAATAAATAGAACTGTACATCAATATGTTAATAATTCAGTACCATGGTATTAAAATACAGATTTATGGTAACACTTTATTTAAGGTGATGTAGTTACACGTTACTACATGTACTTACTACAGTAATAACAGTAAATGATGCATAATTACAAGTAACTAACTCTAACCATAACTCTTAAGTACATGTAGTTAATATTACTCAGTATTTATTTGAGTAAATGCAATGTTACTACATCACCTTACAATAAATTGTAACCCGTAATTGTTTACTAATGGCCTGAGGTTGTTGTTTACCAGGTGAAGCTGGCCTCCTTCAATCCACTGCCTCCAGCCACGGTTCTCCTTTTCTCCCTTCTGCACACAAACCAGTTTATCTCCATCCCACGTCACCAGGGTCTGAAAACAAAGATTGTAGACCACATGTAACAGACGTATAGGACCCCCACCTGCACATTCATGACATAAAAGCAATTATTATTCGGGTAAATTTGCCTATCTAGAACTCAAGGGGAAGTAAAGAAGCAAATATGCTGTATTTATCATTCATAACAATGCACTCAAAAAAAATTCAGTTTAAATTTAAAGGTACACTATGTAAGTTTTGGTTCAAAATTAGCTCATTTTAAATAATGAGTGAATACATCGTCAATCCTTCTTCCAAAATGTGTTTTTTGTCTTACCCATATTCACGGTAAGCCTATTATAAGTGTTTATATTTTAAATCTGATTGGATTTTCGGAGATTGCGAGAACTGAGGGATTTGAAATGGTGTATAAGCGACGTGGAAATGGCGTTTTTATTACTCTACAGGTGAGTACGCTCATTTATTTCACAGATAAATTGTCATATGTAGCTTTCTAAAGTTCATTGTAAAGCATAATCCACTGTGGATGGGTCATATTCATCCACATATTCAAGCACAACCAAAACAATGTTCTTCCGCAAAATGCATGCAGTTTTGATTTTTAACCACTAGAGGAACAAAAGTTACTATGCATTGGAATACATTCTTCTCTCAAAATTTGCTTATTATTGGCAATTTGATTTCATTTTAATAATCTTTTTCTTTTCTTTTTTAAATGTCTTATTCAAAACACTTTCAGCATAAATCTGTTCATGGTAAAAACAATGAAATGTATTCAGTTAAAAAGGCTAGATGTGGAACATTCAAAAGTTTATGAGACTGAAACAAATGATATTTGTTGATCATAAATATATGAACCTGGTTATTGTGTATTTAAAACAGATTTAGTTTATTATAGCTTTCCTGTAGCTCAGTGGTAAGAGCATTGCGTTAACAACGCAAGGTTGTGGGTTTGATCCCAGGGGATTGCACATACCTATGTATAAATGTATAGGATAATGCAATGTAAGTCGCTTTGGATAAAAGCGTCTGCCAAATGCATAAATGTAAATGTATTATAGATAGATAGACTTTTATTGCAGACTCATGGTCCATACTTCATAAAAAAACAGCAGACGGCACAAAATTAAAACACATCACATTAAATACATATTATAAAAAAAAAAAAAAAATGATTCTATCCTTTCAGAAGACAGTCATACCAGTGTCTCCAAAGTTTAGATGTGTAGCGTATGGCGCTATATTCAGTGTTAGTCAGTATCATGATGACACTATTTCCAGACTCATTAAGTCGACAAATAAAATTATACATTGTGTTTCTCAAAACAGCCTTCAATGTGTTAACTCGAGCAGACACAAACAAGCCACTGGCACCATCTCGGCTTTTTTAACAAAAGTCTTAGTGCATCATTATAAGCCACTTGTAGTTTCTGAAGACTTGCTTTTTTGTAATTCCACCAGAGATTTGCTGTGTACAGTGAAGTGCAATATGCTTTGAATAAAGTTAATTTAACTTCATCAGAACAATAACCAAATTTCCGAAGGAGTACATTAGCTTGTGCATATAACATACGACACTGACGATAAATGTCCTCATCATCAGACAGACGGTCAGTGATCACATGACCAAGATATTTGACTTCATCGCAAACCTTAAGGACATTACCAGGCAACTTAAAGTCAGGGAATGTCATACATTTGTCCTCTTTCGTTCGGCAGATCATTACACTTTTAGAAGGATTATATTTGACATCACGTTGTTCTCCAAACTCAGAACACAGTTTAAGAAGATGCTGGAAACCAGCTGTACTGGAACTAAACACTACCAAGTCATCAGCATACAGATGGTTTACCCATACAGCCCGTTCTGCACTGGTTTAACCGCTTAGACAGGTCATTCATAAAGTATGGTGTACAAAGTATATTATAAATAATGGTGACTTGACTTGTCGTGTATAGCAAATTATCACGGTATTATCGTCTGATCCACTGTGTAAGTATATTTTTCTCATTTCAGAGACGCCAGAACAAGAGGGAATGATGCGATCCTGTTTTTTTTAGACACCATACCTTAACAACTCTGTTGTCCAGGGCTTTGGTGTGCTCCTCGAACTCCTCTCCGATGACGAAGTTGACCTCGTAGTTTCTGAAGGTGCTGAGAGTTTTGGTCTCAAATTTGTCTCCGTTCTGCACGATGACCTTAGTCTGTTTGAGATGCACTGCAATCTTACGGGTGGCAAAGTCGATGTCTGTGGGAGGGAGGAACAGAATCACACGCTAAAACCATCGACGAGGGAAGATTGTGCAAATACATCAGTTTAAGCACGAATGTGTGAAACTATGGATGCTTTGATAACAGAGGGTTGAAAAAGGGCCCATGATGCAACAGAATGACCTCACACACATTCACACACACTGGGACAAAGGTCGCCGAAGCGTTCAGGTTCGCTCATCTCGCACCTTTATCAAAGCGATTGATAAGAGACCGTGACCTGGCGTGAACTTTGACCACTACTTTTGATTATTAATTTATTGCACTTGTAAAGATACGGGGTGTTTTTTTTTTTTTGTTCATTAATTGTGCTTAATTTGTCTATATAAAGTCTAATCAAGTCATTCATATTAATCCCAATGAATACATGCATTCAAATCTGTTGCAAAATGAGTATTTCTCACTTAAAACTGAATATTGTGCAACAATATGAGGCACGAAACGTCTCACTCTGGTACTTTACACCGCATCCTCTTCTTTAAACGGAGATTTCACAACAACTGCACTTTCATTTAAGCTGGATTATAGAGAGCTTGACCCTCTAAGAACAACTTAATATGTAGACATAAGAGCCTAATCTGCATTTCTGGTGTGTTGATAACTTTATGATTCAGTTTAGGCGTATAGTAGAAGAACATCACTTACCCAAAGCCTTCATGACATCTTCAAAGTTTTCATTGCTAACCATCTCCCACGTTCCATTGAAATCAGCCGGCATTGTGAAGCTGTGTGTGTGTGTGTGTGTGTATGAGAGAGAGAGAGAAGAATAGGATGAGGAGAGCCACGGCCTTTTATAGCCGCGCGCGTGTGTGTGTGATGAAATGAACCATAGGGACAGAGTTCTTGTGATAAGACTCTTTATCTTCATTAAAAGAAGGGACGGGCTTTAGAAAGGGGATGTACTTGTGTAAGCTTTTAATATGGTCTGAGAGAAAGATACAGGCAAGCTGCAGATATTGCAGTTGTCATGAAATTTTAAAGCTGTGACAGCACTGTCCCACGTCTTACACTTCCTCTCCACTATTTTAATCAGCAGTAATCTCCTATCATTTCTAATGCTTAAAACTATTGAAAGAACATCCCCAAATCAAACGTTCAGCACTTGTGGAGCTCACGTCATCTGTTAGTGGACAAACGGACGAATCAAATATTAACATGACATTTAGAAAGTCATAAATTCAGCTTCTAATTTAACTTTTTATTCAGATCATTTGATTTGCGATTAATACTTTGTATTAGATTTTGATCCAAAAGTCTGAGATTCTGGGTAAAACGCTTCTATTTTTTATGATTTGATTAATTTTTGTTACATTTGTATACAGTAAATGTGAACTTGCACTACCGTGGGGTTGGTAAGATTTAGTAATGTTTTTGAATTTGTCAATTTATTTTTAGAATTCAAAATATTAAATAGATTTTAGGATCAAAGCTGAATTTTCTGAACTGTCTTTATGATCCTTCAAATCATTCGGATATGATGATTTGCGGCTCTCTGGATTAATATCAATGTTCAAAAGAGTTGTGCTGCTTAATATTTCTGTGGAAAGTGTTACAAACCCTTTTTCGGGATTCTTCGATGAATAGAAAGTTCAAAAGAACAGCACTTATTTGAAACCTTTTGTAACAATGTGAGTGTTTACTGCACTTTTGATCAATTTAATGCGTCCTTGCTGAATAAAAGTATTAAATTATTTTTAAAATAATGCATCTTGTGACTCCAAACCTTTGACCAGTCCCGTGTTTAAGTTCATGGATGTCTTGTTTCAATTAACAATGTGCAATGAAATAGTAAAGTTCGACAAAGAAGCGCCAGTAATAATGTGTCACTTGTGTGTATTTGTAACACTGGTGAAAGTGTAAAGGCACATTATGATAAGTTGAGATAAGTGTCTTTATACTGCATTTGATCTCTGTCACCATGAGACAAATCACACTCATTATCAGCTCAGGCGTGGAAACCGCGGTCTTGATCAGGAAGTATCAGTTATCATCACATTAACGCAATCACTCTTCAGATTTCACAAGTGTATTTATATTCTAGCACATACCGGTAATGAATGACACTGTAATAACAATGTAATACGTTTGATTAAACTCAGTTCAAATGGGATTAGATGTTTGTTTTTTTGCATGTAGGCTGCATTATACGTTTTGGTTACACTTTTATTTTTAGGTGTTCTTGTTACAGTGTAATTATGCGTTTAAGTACTGAGTAATAATAATGAACTACATGTACTTACATTTGGTTTAGGGTTAGTTGCATGTGATTATGCATAAATTACTGTTATTACTAAGATCGCGTGGCGTTTGAATTGAGATTGCGATCTTTTAGTGATTAATCGTGCAGCTTTTTCTGGTTTTGGGGTGAAACCTAAAAAGGATGTAGGGCTAATTAATAGCCTAGGTCATGACAACATAATTATGTTTTTACATTAACTCAAACAATATATTTATATTAACATAAACAATTTCAAGTTTTTTTGATTTCAATTCGATTTTTTAAAGTCAAGTTTAAAATAGCCTAATTTAAGTTGAAATGCCTAAAATTCAAGACAGCAACTTAATTTTTTTTAAAGTGGAAATATGATGTAAATATTTAATGTGGATTGAGTTTTTAATGAGAGTTGCCCAAAGTTCTCAAGAAAAAGAACACAAGATTTTGGCTTTTTTCCAAAATGTCATTGGGTTTAAAAAATAGAGCAGAAGGGACATGTTGCTTAAGAAACAGAATTTAGGGCAAGTGTTCCGTTCCCATCATCCTCTTCAGTGTTTTAAAAGCTTGTATAATAAAAACCTTATGAGTTAGTTTAGTCCTCAAAACCACCAAGCAATTCCTTATCCCATCAACAAAATGTTATCTTTAATGTGATCAAAGACAAGATTGCACTAAAAGAGGAACATTTCAAGGCACTGATCAAAAACAAGCAGCTATAGAAAGATACAATTCATCATTTAGCCTATAAGCCAAATCACATTTTAATAATAATTAGTTTGACTAATCAAAACATCAAAAGAAAACTCAGCTTCTCCATCCTCAGAGAAAAATGTAACTACAGTTCGTCAATATGCTTAAAGGGATAGTTCACTTTGAAATTAAATTTTGAGAAAACGAACAGTATTTATATCGTTTTTACCTCTTGTACACATCCACGTCCAAGTGATCTGAAGCCAGAACGCGCGCACACGTCACACACCGGGAAGCGCGCGCGCCCTCAGATCACTTGGACGTGGTTGTGTGCGATATAAATAGGCTACTGTTCGTTTTCTCACACAAACCGCTCGTTTCGTGTCTTAGGCCATCAATGTGTACTTACTTACTTAATTGTTTCATTTGGACTTCTCTGTGCATGCTCTTTGAGGTGGTGACCATAGACCTGCATTATATGACTGTCAGACAAGAACGGTTATTTGACCTAAAAATATCAAAATTGAAACTACTGCGGAAACAAAGACACCTACATCTTGGATGCCCTTGAGGTAAGCTAAAACATACCAACATTTAATTTCAAAGTGAACTATCCCTTTAACTTCATTCAAGATACATTACAAAGGTGCTCTTCAGTATTGATTAGGAAGTGTGCAGGAGCAAAAGCCATAGATAAGGACAGAGCTGACTGTACGCATACACTTCAGGTCATGTAAGTTAGGCTAAAGTTCAGTTTGCTGTCTGTGATATGTACTCTTGCACAATTCTTGTTCAAAAATAAATAGAAAATCAGTTTAAATCATTCCAATCATGCAGCTTCATTATAACATGCATGTGTTCTGCTATTTTACTGCATTGACAGTGAGGCACAGTTACATTTTGTAGTAGCCTAGAATTAAAAGCGGACCAGTTATACTAAGCCTATAGCCTACTATGAAATCTTGCAAACATTTGTAATTGTGAATAGTAAAGATACTATTTTAAGACTAACATTCCAAATCCTTAATAAACATCTGGAATTTTATGTTCATTGCATTAAGACGATACTTACAAATGGCAAAGCGGCATAAGCCACTTAACTTGCCCAAAGAACCAGTAAAAAAAAGATGTAATTTCTACAGCAAGCTTACAAAAAAGAAAGAAAAGAGCTTTAGAGTTGAAATGCTAAATATTTTAATTTACCAGCTCACAATGACCATATTTAAAAGCACAATAATTATTCTGATATCGATCAGAATGTATTAAAATTCCACTTTGCATAAACACGCCAATCCCCATAGCCTGATTAAGGTACCTGCCATGTGCATGAATTAGTCGGATTCTTGGGAGAAGAAAACACCTAAATAACGACCGTATAACAGAATATTAATTTATATCTATCTACATATGTACATGTGGTTCAGTCAAGTAGGCTAACAGCGCATATGGAGTGTTGCTTACAAATTAGATAGAAGCATTACAATAACGAAAATTACAAACCAAGATATGGACTTGATCATTAAATTGTGTACGTTACATGTAATCATGAGAAATTATATTTGTTAAAGTCTCCCTGTAGTCAATTCTATCCCTTAAAACTCATCTTTGTTCAGCAAAATTACGTTAAAAGTTGTTTTCCTTGATTTTTTTTTTCGTGTCGTAAAATATCTTGAATGTAACCCGACACCCTTGCCTCATTTAGTACACGCGGTTCTATGAATATGCAAATGAGCCCCGCCTCCACTCACTCACACCAGCTCAGAGATCCACTCGTTGACGATCACACGTTGATCTGATTGGTTACAAGGTAGATATTGACGTCAGAAACACCAGCGATTTCAAACCGCGTTTTTTGGTTCACTGCAGTTTTAAGGAGAAAATACTCAGCAATGGTGTCGACTTATGAATTTGCACATGATTTGTCTTAAAAGCACATTAAAAACACCACATAGACATATAAACAACACTAAAAGTCCATATTTGACCATTATGAAAAGAATTAAGATCGGCCTTTTATTTGTCCTGTATCAGCTCATTTAAATATTTCTCAAGCAAAACAGCTGATAAAACGAGTTAAAGAAAACAAACTCCAAATCCAACCTGAAACAGTACTTTATTCATAGGAGGTCATCCATCTCTCACTTCAGCGGCCAACAGACTTAACATCCTCGGTGTATTAAAGAAGCTCTTATGAAAAAGACATCAAGCAAATTGACAACTGCATTACATAAACTGCGATGCACAATTCAAAGACTGTGTACAAAAAGTTCATTGCTGTTCATAAGTTAAGTCAGAAAAGGAATTAATACTGAAAGTATGCAACACAGATCACTAAAACATCTTCCCAATATGAGAAATCACAGTACTTTGCTGGAAGTACTCATTTTGATTTACTGTACTTAGCAAAATAGGTACCAATTCATATTTCATGGCATGTCAATTCATTTTAATTGAATACAAAAAAAGAAAATTAATGCTTGACAGAGGAATTTAAATATACAATGCTTTGCTACAGGACTGATTCTCAGAAACCTGGAAATATGGTCAAAGAAATCCAAACAAACAAAGAGGAGCCACAAAAGGATGACAGAAAAAAAGAAAAATAAAGTTTGTACATTTTGGCTCAACGATCCCTTTAACAGTGATAATACAGAATCAGAATTGTGTGTGTCCGAGTCGAAGACGACTTGTAAATTTTTCGTAAAGGGTGTTTGAACCTAAATGCTCATGTCGACAATACGACACTAGAATCCTAGAACTAAAAATAAACAAAAAAAAACAAATGCAAGTCTGAGAATATGGTAAACGTAGTTGACCCCTGAGTTTCTAATGCAGACTTAGTGTATAAAATACCTCATTACAGTGTGCCTTTTAGTGCAAGCCAGCAAATATGCTCAATTAATCAGGAGGTATATTAAGATAGCACCCAAGCAAACAATGCTTCTCTACGCAAGTCTTTCCTGTTGGCCGAATCACAGAGTGGGGCTGGTTTGAACAGCCAAACCAGTAGATCAAATACATCTCATTTATAATTCATTAGTTTTTTTTGTTTCGTTTTTCATAGAAAATATAAATATCCCTGAATGGAACTGATTCACAGTATATTGAGGACTCCAGTGCTACTACCATTGTTTTTAATGTTGGGACAATCAAGTGTCTTCAAGGTCTCCAGTTAGTGTCTTTTTGCATGGCTCGACCCTCTCCAAGTCCTTCATTCGCTGTCTTGGTAATTCACAGTCCGCTTGCCTCGGTTTCTGGTCCGGATGCGCGTGGCCCGTCGAGGTTTCCCATAGGACACGTCGCTATCCTCGGAGGCATCCCTCTGGCGTTTCATCGCGGCTCCTCGGTCACGGTTTCTCAGTCTTCTCTTCGGACTGCTCCGGGAACCTGAGCTGGCGTCCGATTTGGACTCCCCGGACTCTTCGCTCTCGGAGTCGCTGGCATCCTCGTTGCTCCCGTTATCGCTTTCGCTCTGTTTCCGCCGCCGCCGGGTCGCTTTGGGATTCTTCTCCTGAGGCCTTAGTTCTCGACCGTTCTCCGATTTGCATCTAGTTTCCGAGTCGCTCTCAGAGTCTGAAGAGCCGCTCAAGCGCTTGAAGCGTTTCGCACTCTTTCGTTGAGGTTCCATGCACTCGTTCTCATCACTGGTCCTGCTACTCTTGTTGTCCGAGTCTTCAGACTCCGAGGAGCCGCTGCGTTTCCGTTTGGAGTCGCCGCCTGACGGTTTCCTCGCCCGGGAGTTGGTCTGCTCCTTGCTCTTTCCGTTCTTTGATTGCATCTCCATCTCAGGACTGAATTCTGCATCTGAGTCCTCCATAATGTAGTTCTTCTTGGGAAGATTTCGAAGTGATATTCCCTTGGATGAAACTGTAACGCAAGGCTTCCTCCTCGGATGAGTCTTCTTGTCTTCCTCTGATACGTCACTCTTTGGCCATTCGTCGGAGGAAGAGCCCACCTTTTTTCTCCTCCTTCGGTCTAACTTTCCTTCGCTACCCGAACTGGAGGCATCCGACCTTTCGTCAAGTTTCTTTCTGCGAGCGTTGGACGCCCGTTTTCTGTTTCTGGGGGACCTTTTTTCTTCAGCATCATCGCTTTGATTCTCATCGTCTTCTGATTTGATTCTCTTCCTGTGTGCGTCAGACTCTTCCGAAACATCACTGAGCTCCTCCGAGTCCTGGGTTGTTGACATAAATGCATCTGTGGCTAAGGATTTTTTGTGGGTAACTTGTTTTGCGGCAGAAGCTTGTTCTGAGCTTTCCGATGAGGCTTTACTTTTCTTCAGCTCTTTCGCATACACCTTTCTTCCGTTATGATGAGGGTGCTTTTGAGTTCTGGGAACCTCAACCTCTTCCTCAGAGCTCTTTTCAGAATCCTGCTTGCTTTGCCGATGTTTCTGACGTCGGTTTCTGGAGCAATTTTCCTCTTCTTCGGCATCGGTGTCATTCAGTTTCTTTATCTTACTGACAGCGGCTTTCGCGGTCTTCCTGGTGTATTTCCGCCTGACAACGAGGTCCTCGTCCGACTCCCCATTCACACTTTCATTCTGACTCCCCCCATCATTTGAGTTGTCCTCACTGTCCTCCCACTGTAGTTTGGTGCTGTGTCCATTGACGAAAGGAGACGTTTCTAAAAATGGAAAAATAGAAGAAAGTAGTCAACAACTTCCTCTCCACAATATATTGACCTTTCTTTATCTTTCTTTCTTTGTCAGTGTCCCATCAGCATTCAAGGGACACTTCCCATAAATCCTGATGTACTCGTTACATCATGGCGTCTACGCTAATATTAGTCTCTGTTTATCATGAGGTTTACCGCAGTCCACCGGATCCAGATCTGATGAAGGACCTGCGCCTGGACACGTCGACAACGCAGTCCTGAAGTGTCAACTAGTCTCTCCCCTGTGAAGGCCTCCCTCCCCTCCCTTTACCTCTCTACAGATAAAGCGTTGTCGGGATAATTCCGGTTCGCATGGCTACGCGGAAGCGATAAAAATTCTTTATTATAATTAAGGCCAGACAAGTACTTTGTTGAGGGTTGGTTTGTAGGGAAGGACTACACGCCTGCGCACATATATATATATATATATATATTCAAACGCGCATCCCTATAGACTGAACTCATAATGTGCATGTGCACGCCATCGGCGGTCTCACAGGTTCGCGTTTTTAAAGTTTGTGCAGAAAGAATTTAAGAGTTTTCTGTTAAAACGGTGTCGTGTTAGCGCCCCCTAAGTTAATAACTAATGATCGTTGCGACGGAAGTGAATCAATCAAACTAACTTTAGCTGGACAATAACTTTATTCTAGAGCCGCTGTAAAGCCACAACAATCTGTTACTGTAATTTCCTATTATCACTGTAAAGCTGCTTTGGAACAATCTACATTGTTAAAAGCGCTATATAAATGAAGATATATTATCCATTACTCATTTTCATGTCAATCCAAACACATAAGACTTTCATTCATCTATAAAACACAGATGAAGATTTTATTTTGTTAATTTTTTAATCTGAGAGATAAAACATTCACAAGCCATTTTTACCTTAATGTGACTTCTGAATGGAGCAACATATGAGACAAACTGCAGGATGGGACTTATGTCCATCAGGAATAGACTAGATTGTGAAAAGAAGGCCTCATTACCAGAATGGGGAGTTTGCAGCAAATTGTGGAAAAGGTTTGGTCCTAGTGATCAGGCTATACAAGCTGAACAAGTTATTATGACTCAAGTTATCATCATTAAGATGAACTCTTTTCTTCTGAACAAGTTATTATGACTCAAGTTATCATCATTAAGATTAACTCTTTTCTTCTTTGGTAAGTGAAAAACAGGGACGTGTTGATGGATAAACATTTTGATTTCATGCTGACTGTAGAGCTCAACGGTTCACCCATGAAGGCGATACTCCAAACATACCCTTTTTCTCTACCGCTGATCGCCTGCGCCCAGCAGATCTACTCTCCTCTTTGCTGTGAGAAGACGAGTCACTGTCCGCGCTGACGCCACTTTTCTCTTCTTCACTAGCTGAAGCGTCACTTTCATTTGACTCTATGAGAAGAACAACATTTAAAAGAGTTTAAGGTACATAAGATATTTGGACAGAAGTCATTTTTACATCAAACATTTCAAGGTAAGCGATGTAGATGTTTCTACCCTGAGAAGCTTCCTCTTGGTCTGAATCAGAGCTGCTCTGAATGACAGCAGAGCGCTTGCTAGCACGAGTTGCGGGACGGCTGCTGCCTCCACGACCCTCCTCGTCCGAGCCGTCACCGTCTTCCAGGATATCCATGAGTTTCATCTTATTGACCGCTGCCATGGCGGTCTTGCGGGTCCTCGGCCGGCGACTGACAGAAGATGACGACTCGTTTTCTGAGGTGTCTGAACCTTGCGAAGGCTCTTGGTCAGAGTCGCTGCAGGGTCGTGGTCTCTGACGCTCATGTGACCTGCTGTGCCCATTCATCTTGGCATGGCTCTCTAGGATGCAGAAGACGTAAGATGTATAAAATTTGTATGTCCAGCCAGTCACATTTTTTCACTAGGTGGACAGTTGAATACGCTTAATTTCTCTGCACACGACGACACATATTGTGGGGTCTCACCATGTTTTCGTCTTGCTCCTTTTTTCTGTGCAGCTCTTCTCGTGGCTCTGGTCTCTCGTCTGAAGCCACGAGACGAAGATAAAGGTTCTTCATCCTCTTCCGACTGACTTGCTGATTGTTTGCTGTCATGATCAGACCCTAGAAATCAAAAGCACAAACTTGAGAAACTATGGAATGAACATCAGGTGCTAAAGGCCCCATGTAATAAAAGAGATATAATCAGAGATTGGCCTATAATCCGTTTTACCAGTACTTTGACAAATATTTACCATTTTCAACTTAATCGATTGTCTATGTAATATCCGGTCAACTGATAAATGGCTCCACCTGGTGGGTCTCTAAATATATTGACTGTCAAAGCACAGTGCATTCAACAGGAACAACGATTGTAGGGATACACCGATTATGAATATTTTGGCCGATTCTGATAACTCTTTATATTTGAAAGCCGATAACTGATATATTGGCCAATAAATCTAAATCCAAAATGTTATATATGATAAACATAAATAATGAGAGCCTGGTTAAAAAAACTAAAGTCTCACCATTAAAAGCCATGTCCCAAACACACAATTATAATATTCTCATTATAATTTAATGAAGACTATATAAGAGACTCTTTTTTGAAGTGATTCAAATCATATTTCAAGCAATTCAAAACTATCATGGCGAACAGTGCGCATCTGAAGTGTCTCAGCTGAAGGAAATAATCCATTATTTATTGGCTTTAATATATCGGCCACATTTTCTTATCTATAACATTAAAAAAGTAACATATATCGGCCGATACCGATATGGTGGCCGATATATTTTGCATCCCTAAACGATTGGTTGAAATTGTTGATCCAGTTCACAAAACCAGGCAGAATGTTTCATTCACAACATGACTGATCTGGTTTTTGAGTTCAACTGACTGACTCACTGATCTGCTCACAAAGTTTGCAGGTCACTGGAGGTGAAAACTGTCAGTGAATAATGTAAACTTCTCCTTTTATGTCCCACAGAAGAAAGAAGTTCAAACAGTTTCAGGACATCTTCACATGCATAAGCAGTTCACTAAGGTGGCGAGTCCATGAGCTTTTCATTTTGTGAACTGCTCTGCACACAGGTGTTGTGAAGTACAATGTGCAGCAACTGAGTGCCTTATATTGTAATATCGGAAACTAATCATTTTTGAGAACTGCCCGTCTCACCGGATGAAGATGAGCCGCTCCGTCTGAAGTTCTCCTTGGCTTCATTGACTCTGCGGCGCTCTGGTCCAGACACTTTGGCTGAGGTAGATTTGGCTGTAGACTGTTCTGTATTTTCCTGAGTCTTTATAGTAGCCCTCTTTTGACTGGGGCCAGGAGGAGAAAAAAGGACAGGTTTATTGTCTTCTGCATCGCAAAACAAACAAAACAGAAGAATCGAGTAAGAGAAAACACGTGGAGGCAGGGAGATCAGGCCTACCGTGTGGATCCTTGGTGGGAAAGAGCCGAGTCCTGATGCTGCAACTTCTTCCTGAATCTCTGACTGCGGCGCAGCTTCAAGCTACTTTTCACGGCCGTCTTGTAGTCGGAAATGATTTTGCGTATACTCTCCTCGAAAAACGCCGACAGTCGCAAAGTCATGCTGTAAATCTGTAAAATAGCGCACGAGGATATCAACGAGTCTTTAAGAAGTACAAAGACTAGAGGAAAAAAGTTAGTCAAGACATTAATGCGTTACCTTTGACCGTTTGTTTGGCGTGTAGGCTTTAGCATTGGCGAAAATAAGCCTGGTGTCCTTGCAAAGGTCTATGGGATTTTCATAGCGTTCTTCTTCCAGAGACTGCCGCACACTTCCAAGGTCCATAGGCGTGTCGATGATATTACCGTAATCCTGGAGACACCGAGACACGGTATTATAAGACTAAACCATTACTATTAAAGGAGCTGTATGTAAGAAATGCATTTCAATTAATCATAAAATGGCCCTGATATGTCACTAGACATTAAGAAATCATGTTCATTTCCAGTACTTATATCACTGACAACAGTAGTCCGGCCAGGATATTGTCATTTAAAAAGTGAAGTTGCAGCCCTCAACTGATGTTGATGTTGTCATCTTGTGTTTTGGCCTGAAGCGCCACCCTCCACCTATCTACCAATCACGAAGTCAGTAGTGTTTCGGCATCCGGGTTGCCAGCTCTGCTCTAGTTACCACAGCTGCAGCTACAAACGTTCCTGCTGGATCCTGCAGACTATCTGGCAACCTCGAGTCAGGGGGGAGGGGGAGGGGATACCAGGGGGGCAGGGTTTTCTATTATTTTGAAGGTACCCCCGGGCGCCGCCATTGGCTAGCGGACCCCCACCTGCTGTTAGCATCCCATTGACTCCCATTCATTTTGGCGTCACTTTGACAGCGAATAACTTTACATCTGAGGCGTTTAAAGACTCCATTTGTCCATTATTTATTTCTAAAGAAACACGAAAATGTATAAAAGGCTCCATTACCTTATCTTACGTTATGGCCCCGTAGAAGCAATTTTTGTAAAAATAGGCTACGGATTGCGTCATAACCACGCGACTCTCTGTCGCACAGTAGAGAATTACCGTATGGACAGGAGGAGAAGCTCGCGGGCAATCGGGGGGACGTGGAGGCAAAGTGACAAAATAATCAGAATACATAGCAAATGTTCTCCTGCTCCAGCTCATGGACACCTCCTACTCACGCTCTCCGTCTCTGCAAGTTTCAGAAGGGAATGATTCAGATTTCTCTTGGCACAGCTACTAGAAGACAGACAGGTTGCTCACGTCACATCTACGTCGTCAAGCTCAGTTTGAGTCTGCGCAGTACGCTGGACCCCCAGGAAGTAAGAGTTTCTAATTGACTTCACTTTGTCTCCGTTGAATCCAATGGGGTCGCTGTGTCCATTTCTTTTACTGTCTATGGGGGATACACCGCTCTACAGTAATTTGAAAGTGATTGCAGTACCAGTTTTGGCCACAATCTTACATACGGCTCCTTTAACTATCTTTGGACAAAGAGGTGGCACTTCCTAACACCATTAACACCGTTTTCATATATACATGACTTAAAACATAGATGCTGAATCCAAACCAGATAATTTTTTGTTTTATTAGCTTTTTTAATTCTTTTTTTTGTTTTTTTTTTACTTATCCACATTCAAGTGTGGATAAAATTGCATATTCATACAAGAAATATTGTGGTGGCCATCAAAGATATGAAAAAAAAAAAAAAAAGAATAGCTGGCAACTTAAAAACCACCAACACTTTGGCAGGGAAAGAGATGAGAAAGATGACCACTTCCATAACAATATTCCATTGATGGTGTTTTGGAGACTCACCGGATAATCTCCCTGATCTACAGGATCCCGGAAAGGCTCTGAATCCTCACACTCAAACATGTAGTTCAGTAAACGTTTGCAGGAATCCTTCCACGCGTCCCTGTCCAGTACGACCTCCACTGATGGCTAGCAAAAATAAATAAAAAAATCACAAAGAAAGCATCTTTAACACATTTGTTTTTCCATCTAAACAAACTTCTCATTTACTGTTGTGTTACAATTTTTAATCATGGGGGATATATACTATGATGTTAAAGGGATAGCTCACCCAAAAATTCTCTCATCATTTACTCACCCTCAAGTTGTTCCAAACCTGTATGAGTTTCTTTCTTCTGTTGGGGGAACCAAACAGTTGATGGACCCCATTGACTTGCATAGTATTCGTTTTCCCCATACTATGGAAGTCAATGGGGTCCATCGACTGTTTGGTTCCCCATTTTCTTAAAAATATCTTCAGCAGAAGAGATAAATGAATGCATGTTTGGAACAACTTGAGGGTGAGTAAATGACAATATTCATTTTTGGGTGAACTATCCCTTTAACAATGTAATCGAATCTCTGTTAAACCATTTCTACCAATGTGGGGTACATGAGGTCACTATTAGTACTAGTACTATAATGCATAATATATATCTCACACTACCTGGCGAAGTCTTTGTCCAGCAGAGGGTCCAGGTGCATCAATGTCATCCATGTCCTGAAAGCCACGTGAATTAATCTCATGCTTTCCAGGAAAACGAAGAGAAAAATACAGGTTGAACAAACACACTCACCTCATCGTCAGAGTACTCCATGTTCTCAACGGCATTATAGATCTCCATAATATCTGTACAGTGAGGTTTACTGTGGCCAGAGAGGGGGGAAAAGTTACAAATCACAATATCACAAATAGATTTTTTTTTGCCACAAACGTCCAGGACAAACCTTATGAACTTCAGAAGAGCATTTGTTATGATTTTTGCAGACTGTGCAATCTTGCTGCGGGGCTCGTTGAAGGTCTTGGCATTTTGTTCAATGTGTTTAACATCCCAGATCAGTGCAGACAGCCTCCTAAAAAAAAACAAAAAAAAACAAGACATGTTAAAACAAACCAAAAGCAAGCAACACACAAATATGGGAAATTAGAAACGTCAAACTCTCATTTATTCAGCCATTTTCCAATTTCTTTCTGGATATTTTGAATAATGTGCACACTCCTCTTTTCCACACAAATAAAAGGAGTCAGTGCAACAGAAGCGAACACATGCGTGCTTGATGTGTGAGAACCAATGAGGTTTGCTCTTGTGTTTCAGGCAAGTATGGTTGAGCAGCCACTGGCAAAATGTGACCCTGGATCACAAAACCAGTCATAAGTCGCACGTATATATATGTGGCAATAGCCAACAATACATTGTATGGGTCAAAATTATCGATTTTTCTTTTATGCCAAAGATCATTAGGATATTAAGTAAAGATCATGTTCCATGAAGATATTTAGTAAATTTCCCACTGTAAATATATAAAACATGTATTTTTGTGAGTGAATCGCAAACATAAATGTACAATTTTAAAGGCAATTTTCTCAATGTTTTGATTTTTTTGCACCCTCAGATTCCAGATTTATCTCGGCTAAATATTGTCATATTCTAACAAACCACACATCAATTGAAAGCTTATTTATCCAGCTTTCATATGATGCATACATCTCAATTTCATAAAATGTACCCATGTGACTGGTTTTGTGGTCCAGGGTCACAAATTTGATTTGCTCCATGCATGTGTATTGATCAATCTCCATATGTGAATAAAAGCCTAAATTAAATCTGTTTATCACAAACTGTCTCCACAATAGACTTTTATTAATCTGCTCGATTCATGTGGATTAATTTTGCGATCTCAATGAACTTTTTGAAGCGTCAAAGTCAAAGACTTGGGGACAGAAATCATCTGTGTTCTGACGATGAACGAAAGTCTTATGGGATTGGAACAACATGAGGGTGAGCAATTGATCATTGCATTTTTGGGTGAACTAACCCTATAAATATTGGTGATTAAAACCGAAGACTACGAGTTGTTAAGACTACTTGGTATTTTTTGCATGGGGAAAAAAGGCAGAATGAACATTGATCAAAATGTCTACTTTTGTGCACCATGAAAAACTAACGTCACAGGTTTAGAAAGTTGTGTAATTTGATAAATTTGTATTTTTAGGTGGACAATACCCTTTAAGTTACAAACCTGTAGAACTTGTGCTTGAGCCGCAGTTTGATGGTGTTCAGGTCGGTGGGATATGCAATGACAGCACAATATGTAGGATACTGAGCAAGGTCGACCGGACCAGAGAAAGGAGCTGTGATGTCTGTTCAAAAGGACATAAATTGACATTGATAAGCCAAAGGGTAACATTTTAAAGGGTTAGTTCACGCAACAATGAAAATTCTGTCATCATTTACTCACCCTCATGTCGTTCCAAACCTATAAGACTTGACTCGTTCAACTTCGGAAAACAAATTGAGATATTTTTAAAATTCTCTCATCAACATTTTCAAGCTTTAAAATGTACATTAAAAAAAATCGAAAAAAGAAACCAAATGAATTAAGTGGTATAATCCAAGTGTTCAACAGATTTATTTAGGCTTTTATTCACCTTTAAACATTGATCAACGCACATTCACAGAGCACATCAAATACGGTAAGTGGAAGCTCAAAACACGAGTGAGAACCACTGAGGTCTCTTCAGACTTGGATTATATCGCTCTTTTCATATGGATTACTTTTATGATGTCTTTATGAACTTTTTGCAGCATTGAAAATGTTAACTTCATATACTTTCAATGGATGAAGAAAAATTATGAATAACAAATTGTCCAACAAAGTACTTGTGGGTTTGAAACGAAATGAGGGTGAGGTAAAAAATGACAATTTAAATTTTTGGGTGAACTAACCCTGTAAGTCCTTGTAGACCATCTAAATCTGATTTGCTTAAAGGTACACTTTGTAATTTATTTGTAAAAAAAAAAATGAAAAAAAATGAAACTACATCAGTCCTTCCAAAATACATTTGTCTTACCCTGGTTCCCTATGGTAAGCAATTAAAAGCGTTTATATTTTAGATCTGACAGGATGGTTTTCACAGGAAACTGCGAACATGTCACTCGCCCGTGATTGTTTCGTCATATCTGTAAATAGAGAGAAGTTGCTCCGGCTACTTTGACGTGTGTCTGGTGTGGGAGTGTCATAAGTTGTTTGTCACAACGAGTGAGAAAGCTTGACAATCACGCCGGGGAATCACGTGTTTTAACGGCGAACAGAGGAGAGTCTGCTGGTGAAAAGGGAACGCGACAGAGCTCGTAATAAAACAAGAACCAACATTGGATTGGCTTTTCAGAGATTGCGAGAACTGAGGGATTTGAAATGCTGTATAATCGACGTGATGGTGTTTTCATTACTCAGCATGTGAGTAAGCTTTATAACTGAACAGATAAATTGCCATATGTAGTTCACTAACAGAGAGTCCGACAGTCACGCGGCGCCAAACCACAACCAAGACTAAAGTTCTTCCGCAAAATGCATGCAGTTTTTTTTTTTTACCGCTAGCGGAACAAAAGTAACACAGTGTACCTTTAAAGAAATGGCCCAAAATTGATAAAGATAATGTAAAGAATAGGACAACTGCAAAATCAAACGCACCCACAGTCACAAGCTGTTCTATGCCTGCAATGATGCGTGCGCTCTCTTGGTCCCGACCCCTGTCCCCCCATTCACCCCCCTGAGGTTTATAGAGGATATCGATCATCTCCTCATCCGTCACTGGCACCCCCGCACCCTCCGACTCCGGCTGTTCAGCTGCAGCACGGAAACAATCAAGTTAATAAACAGACCTTTTGCTTTATTAAAACACAATAACAAAATGACCTTTCTGTTAGAAATGCAGGAGTAAACAAACAAACCAAACAACCTGAATTTAGTGCAACGACTGCTGATTTGCAAATTTGATCTGATCTGCAAAAAATCATACAGTGCATCTGGTTTAAGCTAAAGCTCAAGTGGTCAGAAGTACCGTTTTCAGGAATAGCTTCCACATCCCATGGACTCAGCTTTTCTGTCTCGCCATTGTCCCATCTGCAAAATCAGAAAGTTAAAAATCACAGCCAATGCCTAAGATCAATGCAACAGCTCCCAATAATTCAAGCAAAGTTTGAGCTTACTTGACTTTGAAGCACTGAAAATGGCTGTCGGGATACTCGGACTGATATGGTTCCTGACAAACTATGGTCCCAAACCACCAGGCGTCATCGATCACGGAGCGAAACCGATCATCTACAGAAACAGAACAGACATGACTGAATTGATGCAGGGAACCAAAACGAACTCTCTCAACTCTATTCTCAGGTCATGCCTCATACTCACTTGATGCCCACACTCTGCTCCGCGCCTCGTCGTAGCTTTGACGCAGCACCAGAAAATCAATTACATCCGCCATATCATGATATCTGGGGGAAAAACGGCACCAAAACAAACATTTTTGCTTAAAAAATAAAATCAACACAAAAAATCTGAAAGATAACTTTAATTTTATATCAGATCTTGTCCACAATGCTGGGTAGAAACTGATTACATGTAATCTGGATTACGCAGTTCAGATTCAACATTTATTTTCTTCTTTTTCTTTCTATTTTTATATCAAAATGGTATTTATAAGGTATTATATTACCTAAAATGTGTAATGTTATAATTGCGTCACTAACCACAATCTTCATCAGGTAATTTGTATTTAGTAATGGACTAAAATGTGCATGTAATCTACCCAGCACTTACTTTATGGAAAAGGTTCGGTCTGTTAATTTGCCTGTTCCAGGGTCAATCTGGGTCAGTTTCAGACAACACAGGGTTGGAGGGCAGACTTCATACTTGATCCCTGTTATTTTCACAAACTCTTGGTCCTGGTAAAAACATATGATTTATATTTTTCAATGCCAAACTTGCTGAAAACATTAAAGGTTAGCTGAGTTGCATGCATATTTTTTTCATGGCTAAATACAAGGAAAGACAGCATCTGTAGCCTGTTGTCGGTCACTACAACAAATAAATGCAGACTAGTGCTGCACAATTAATCGTATCGCAATCGCGATGTCAAGCCTACGCGATTATATGACGCAAAATGCTGCGATTTTATATTAAATAAACAAATTAGCGCTGTTAACGCAATTAACGGAGCATCTGTACATTTTTGGCATCCTTTGGCTAGTGTTACATGATCCTGCTCTTATTCATGCAAATGCTTTTAAACCATTCATGCGCGATAAGACAAAAAAAGAACGTGCTGTCAGTGAATGTCCTCCTGACACACACACACACGACCCACAGATAGACGCGCGACAGTATCGTACAGACAGCGCGCCGGTATCAAGTTCTCTTTCGCGGTAGAACGAACAACACACACGTATGCCAAAATGAACGCGCTGCCTGTGAATGTCCTGACTGTGACACACAGAAGACTCGCGCTAATATCGTGCGTGCGCACAAAACAGCATGCCAGAACACAGTTCCCTTTCGAGCTTGAACGAACAAGAACACACACAATTATGCCAAAATGTCTTTTTGTCGAGTATCTTCATAACATAAGAGTAGTCTTATGATGAACGTGAAGAGTTGTGACTCGTGAGAGAATGAGGTGCGTGTGAGATCCGCGTCTCTGTCAGCAGCGGCTGGTCTTAAAGGGACAGTACACAGTAGCCGCTAATTATATCTGTCGCTAAAGTTAATCAAAGAACAAAGGGAACAGAGAAAAACACTCACTGCTCTTGACTAAAGAACTTTTTTCTTTAGGCAGATTATCACTAATCTGTGTGTGCATTTATTTTCCTTGAGAACCAAGCAAGTTGACTCATGAAACCATTTGTTTATTATATCGCAATCGCAATATTGACCTCTATTATCGCAATATGACATTTTCCCCAAATCGTGCAGCCCTAATGCAGACGAATAGCCTTGCCGCACTAACTATGTTGCGAATTAATCTTTGCATTTGCAGAAAACATTTGCGGATAAAGCATCGTTTCCATCCCATGTCCTCAAGGGAACAAAGCATTTACTTCATGGGAAACTGGCACAAAGTATCATTAATAAATTTGTTTGAACAGGTGAAGTCAGTGAGACTTTCTTATATAATAAATGACTTGAAACGCAATAAAGGCCGTCATGTTATCTTGCGTTCGGATGCTGGTGTTTGGGAACGCAATCGTGCAAGACAGTTCTGGCTTGGTTATACCAAATCATTCTGAAGAAAGACTTTGGGTCAGGCATTTCAGCACGACTAAAACTGTATTTTAGATGGTGCGCGATGAGATTGGTTCACATTTTATGGGCATGTTTTCTTACCGAATTAAAAGTGATCCATCCTAATTGAGTGCATACATTTTTAACGCATTTTATGATTTTTTTAGAGCATTTTGGCATATCCATCCAGTATAATTTTAATGCGACATCCCAAAATTTGCATAAAAATGTGTGGATGGAAACATAGCTACTGACAAGTGATGCATGCATGTGCGCATACTGTTAAAATCAGATCAACGCAAAGTTTTACAAAACACTTATGAATGCATCTAATAAGAACAGTTGTATAACAGTAAAAGTGTCAGTAAAATCCCAGTATTGTTTTGATCGTACTCTTAACTCCATCTTCTTCCATGGCAGTCTGTCTAGGTTAATGTGGTACAGTTTTGTCCTACAGACTGTGTCCACATACGCCTCATGACCCTGACAAAAATAGATGACCTGTGAACAGAAAGAGACAGTGGATTTAGACATGGATCGGTTATACTTTAATACAGACGAGAGGAATGCATTCTGTACCTCGTCTCCCATTTGAGGGACGAAGGGGGACTTTCGGGGAATGACGTCAGTAATCCATGCTGGGGGACGGAACTCGTTTGAGATCTCTCTGTTAATGGGTGGCCTCGGTTTTGGTGGCTAAGGATAAGAAAATTAATTGCATTGAATTTAAAACACATTTTTCAAACCATTCTTTCATGGAGACAAAAATTAAGTGCGAGCAAGCAGTAAAAATGCCTCTCCAGAATTACAACTAAAGATTGGACTTCACAGTACCAAGTTGATATTTCATTTTAAAGGATCAAATAAGAGCTTATAATCCTGACAGTAAAGGCCCCGATATACTTCAAGCTAAATCGAGCAACTAACTGGTGTGACGCCATTTTGAACAAAATCAGGACACAGCGAAGTTCGTTCGGAGTTTGTTTCAGGAGTTTGAAAAAGTTCCGGAAAAGTTTGCTCCGGCTGGTACTACCACCTTCGTACTACCGTTGGTTCATGGTGAATACATAATAGGTATGTGGCTCTGAGGTTTCGCCTTCTTTACTTTAAAAACATTCAAAACACCCTGGAGAGCCACTTCATAGTAGAAAATGTTTTATTTCATGTTTAATACTATAAAGCTGTTTGATTTAAAGCAATCTATTGTATAAAGTGGTACATAAATGTGACATGACTTGACTTGACTGGAGAGCAGAATCTGATGCTTTCTTAACTGCCGTTTTCTCATCGCTGTTATTTCTGTTGTGTTTATTTTGTTACTGAGAGATAGCATTAATCTAAACACTGCTCTCAGCAGCATGGGCGATGGGATGTTCGCTAACAGGTCACAAATTTCCAACTTCTTTTTACCCCTGTGCAAAGAACGAAAAAGTACTTCGCCGTGAGTATATCAGGGCCTTACAGTAATGGATGTGCTGTATGGCCCTATTGACACCTTTGGCATTTTGCTTTTGGCCTTCTTGTGCTTTCGGGGTGAAGCCATCTGCTCCTCTTCATCTAGAGTCTGGTCCTCATCCGCTGCCTCTTCGTCCTCCTCCTCCTCTTCCTCAGAGCTGCTGATCCTGCGGCTTGTCCTCCGTCGGGAGGATGGAGACGCGGACCGTCGCAAAGTTATTCCTGCATCTGCCATCCAGTCGGAATAATCACTGGAGGAGCGGCTTCAGTTATGAACAGAGAACAACGTACATCTTACCCTCATGAATATGTTAGCGATGACAACATGAAATTAAATTACTATGTGGAAGACTTATCAGTTTAAGGGTGTAGCTTATTATTTTGTCACCAGCAGGACCAAACAGAATTCCAAAAATGAGCATTTCCACGTCAACCTTCTGACCTGGTTTTGCATTCACATTGTTCCTTTGAAAGTGGACTCAGATTAATTTAATCGAATTTCACAATATAACAAGTTACTTTCTGAAACAGTACATAAATGTATATGTAAGTGATAATCAACAGCTAGCTGTGCATTGATTTTTTTTTTAAAACACTTCAATAATCAAGTCATAATCAATGTTTTTTTTGAGTATGAATAAAAATGGCCGTGACAGGCATTCAATCTTTAAGTGAACATTTTTATTTTTATTTTTATTGGATTAACTGAGGAATTATAGGAAGGAAATTTGATTGCAATTCTGCTTGGTGCCACTTGCAGATATTACACACTTTACGCAGCAAGAGTACCTTGAACTATCACTCCTCCATTCCTCTTCATCCTCATTGGACAAATGAACATCACTGCCCTCCATTTCACTGTCCTGCATCCAATAACACACAAACGCACATCATTACTGACATGTCTGATATGACAGAGTTTTAAAAAATAAATTAACAAACGCTCAACCTCAGAAGATGCTGTCTCCTCCCCTTCCTCACATGAGTACTCGATGTACTCTTCAGCCAGACTCTCTTTACGCTGCTGGTTTTTCTGCCGTTTGCGTGACTGCGCACGTTTGAGACATGGTCCTTCCTCATCAGAATCATCCTATGGGCAAAATCATCTCATCTTAATGACGTTCACTCAGTGTTGACATTAATAACCATAATGCAGATCATAAGGAAGAAGAAGAACCCTACCCTGAAGCTGGCGTGGGTCACTCTTCTTTTCTTGATGTTGTAAAGGCTGACCTCCTCATCTCCCTTGGCTGTTCTGAACGACTCCTGCGCCCTAAAGGAAGAAGCCATTGCATTGTTAAACAGCCTGTCTGAATGCTCTAATAATCAGGCTTAACTTAACCACTGCCACCAAATCAACACCAATATCAGTCATTTTTATTGTCCGATAATCGACATGGAGTTGCTGCATCATGTTGTTGTTATGGGAATGCTTCCAGCGAGACCAGTGTCTAAAGCATGTGTGAAAACATGCCAATTCTATTGGCTGACAGAGGTCAGATGATTCAGCGTAGCGCATCAAGACCATAAAAGGGCACCTACATGGATTACCATGTCTTCAGGAAGCTATTGTCTGATTTGTTATGTCTATTTTGTCATGTTAGAAATTGTAACATGGCAAAAAGACAGTTTAGGTTTAGGTTTTGGAGTTGTGTCCTCGTTTTTAAACCAGGGACGACACGCTTGAATTGTGTGTGATCTATTATTAGTAGCAGAGCACACTCTGTCAGCTCTTGAGGGATACGGCTGCCCTCATTGCGAGCGCTTCCCTTGAGAGATGGAGCCGGGCATCTCTCCGCGTGGCTCGGATTCTGCGTCTGCAGAGGCGGTGCAGAATCTTCGATCATGGGGATTGAATGTTGAGTTGGCAGAGGCGGAGTTTGAGACAGGTGCTCTCGCTCTGTCCCCAAAAGGTCACTGTTTTGAAACCGGAAGCTTGCTCAGTGATCTCTTCTGATCAAAACGAGGACCTATTATTAGCTGCATCAGTTAGACTTTATTTTAAGGTGACGTAGTTACACTGTATTAACTCAGATAAGTACAGAGTAGGCTTGCTGCAATAGTCAGTGTTACCAGTGTTCATCTGCAACACTGGTTACATCACTTGTCCACCGGCGAGAAGTTGAGCTTCCATAGGAATTAATTTAAAACGCACGCTCTGCGCCAGTGGACAAGCACCGGAAGCGATTTAAAAGAAAGAAGAGCTGCTTGAAGTTGTGACCCGTGCAGTGGCCAAGTTGAATCTAGACTGGCCAGAAGAGAGACGTGAAGTAGCTTGCAGTAATTTAGATGAGCGCTCCTTGTAAATATGAGTCTTTAACCCTACAATGTTGAATTACTAAACTGTCGTGGGTTCACAAAAGCACGGGCATGGGGTGATGCTGAAGGTGGAAAGATGCTTGCAATGGAGAGGTCCATCCTTGCCATCCAGACCATGTAGAGTAACATCAGGTCTGTTTGGCAAGGTTTAAGAGGCTGTGGGGGCAGGCGGGTCTGGAGGTCAAGGCGGCAACTCTCACTCATACGTTGCACACATTCTCAGCCATCCAGGGCTAAGACGGATCTAAGGACCATCTTTGCCTCTCGGGTGGCTAAAAATCACATGTTCACTTCCCCCCCGAGGCCCACAGGAAACTTTGGTGCTACCCCGCTACTCATGGTGCTTCGAGGAGCAGCAGTCTCTGGTGGGGTTTATCTTAATCTCCGCTCAGAGATGCTGGCGAAGGGTGGCACCCACTCCCTCCTCAGAGAGTGTTGGGGCCTATAAGGTTGTTAGGGCAGTCAGCACTCAGAACAGGGTTGGGCATTCCCCTCTCAACGAGTCCCCAGCTGATCTTATTCAGTCGTTCCCTGCGAACAAGCAGTTTCACGGCACAGAACAAACTGACCTACCCCCTCTTTCAGGTCAAAGCAGAAAAATGTATTCCACTTTCAGACTGTCTGCCGGCGAGCTGTTTCAGGGCCTTTTGATACTAGTAAGTGTCTGTTCTGAAAGAACAATGTTCTTACAAGATTATATTGCCAACCTCGCCACCTATGTTGTTTTGGGGGTCAAACGGTCTTTGTCGCACAATCTACGCTCAGCGATGCTGCTGGAGTGTCGCCAGCCCATCTCAGCAGGTTCTGGGACGCGGGGTTGTCAGGGTAGTAGGCATCAGGCAACAAGTACTCAAGTCGTTTTGTTCAGTTGTTCTCTGAAAACAAATCCTTTTAGAGCAGTGAACAGACTGTTCTCCCCTCAAAGATGTGAGGTTGATACCTCTGTTTGCACATGGCAAGATAAGGGTTTTACCTGGAGCCTGCAGATCACAGAGACAGAGGTTTCAGGATCAATTCATTGCTCGTCCACCTCATCTAAAATTCCATGCTTAGTCATGATGTTAACCACAAGCTTAGATGCTTCTGGGTTAATAACTTCCAACAACCAACAATCTATGATTGCCTTTCACAGCTTGGTTGGGAAGGTATTTTAAGAGCTTTAAGCAATGCAAGAGGAGGGCCGAGGCTCTGCTTTAAGGCTCATGATGGTTTGCAACCTCAATATTTCACTGAGAAGATCTTTGTAGTGCGGGGTTTGGTTCTGCCACCCCCGGCCAACTACATGAATAACTTTTGCTCACTAAGTCTGTGATTGCCTTTTACAACTTGGTAAGGCAGGCATATGAAGCAGAAGGCCTATAGCCCCGCTTTCTTTGAGACCCACTGTGGTTTAGAACCTATTACCTCTCAATCTGGGAAGAGTTTCTTTGAAGTCCAGGGCTTGGTTCTGCCTCCCCCGGCCAAGTAAGTGAATGGTTTCTGCCTCGAGATCTTACCGGGTCTAATCATTTGACTAAGGTTATTAGACCACTCAGACTGCTAAAGCTCAGTATACTGCTAACACTCACTCTTTATCAGTGGATCCAGTGCTGTGGCGGGCTGGGCTTTCCTGCACACTTTTAAAACACATGGTACGGACATGGTTTTTAACAATCGGCTCAGGTTCCTTTAGCTTAATAGTTTTTGCTCACCAAGTCTGTGCTTGCCTTAATTCACAGCTTGGCTGGGCAGGCATTTAATCAGTATGGCGGCGTGGGTATTAAAGTTCCCCTAGTGTCAACACCATGACACAACACTGAAGTTCCCTTAAAAGGGAATGTCTCCAGTTATGAATGTAACCCGGTTCTCTGAGAAGGGAACGAAACGCTCGTTACCGGAAAGGTTTTTAATTATTGCCCTAATGTGAAACATGTCAGGGACACAGTCAAAAGTGAAGGGACACAGTTGAAATTGAGTTTTTAAAGACTCTAAGGTTAATGTGTAAATACAACATTCATATGTAAAAGGCGGCATTAAAAACGAATCTGACTGATCGTTTCGCTAGATAATTCGTCGGCTGGGATCGTGTAGAGCCTTTGAAGCTGCACTGAAACTGCAATTTGGACCTTCAACCCGTTGGTCCCTATTAAAATCCACTATATGGAGAAAAATCCTGGAATGTTTTCCTCAAAAACCTTAATTTCTTTTTGACTGAAGAAAGAAAGACATGAACTTTGAAAGGAAAGGAATGAAGGAAATTTTAATTCTGGAGTGAACTAATCCTTTAATGTGTACGCAGATAAAACAACTGAAGAAAATAAAATGCAATTAATAAATAAAACTCACCGGTAGCCACTTGTCGTGAGATCAGGTACCACCACCCTGCGTCTCCAGGCCTGAAGGTCCCTCTCTGTGGCCATCTGACTGCGTGGAGCATTCTGGTGCATCTGCCGAACTCCCTCTACCTGTCCGCTGCGCCGCAAACCCACGTTAGGTGGAGACTGCACCTCCATACGCTCGTTCACCGACACTGTGTCGATTCAAAGATTGAATCAAACAGCAATATTAGATGAGACTTGGTGGAGATTGAGAGTGATCTAAGAGTACAATGCTGTGATTTAAATGGCAAGATTTCAATGTATGGGCACCTCTGCGGGGAGTTCCTGGGTCTGGCACACGGGCCGCAGCAGGAACGCCACCCTCTCCCTGAACTGAAACATGTCTGTCATGATGCAGCTGAAGCTGACGGATGGCAAAATCCAGGGCGCTGGGACGAACCTCCTCACTCTCCGCAGACTGTTGACTGATCACCTGCTCCACCACCTCACCATCACCTGAAACACGATGAAGGTCCATTTTCAAAGGTGCAAATCAGAAACGCTCAGCGAAAACATATAATAGCCAAAAAAGAATTTTCGGTAACACTTTATTTTAAGCTGACAGTTAAATGTTGCAAATACTTACTATAGAAATGACAGTAAATTATGCATTGAGCAAATTACAACTATAATGTACGATTATAAATTCTGCAAATTTCAATCATATAGTAAGTATATGTAGTTAATTAAGGGCGTTTTCACACCTGAAAGTCCGCACCAAGGTCCGAACCAAAGTTCATGTTTTGATACATTGTATACATTTTGTTAGTTTTGGTTTGGTTTCACATTGCAATTATGCGAGCGCACTAAAGAACTTTACATTACGTACTTGCGTCCTGTCGTCATCATCTGTGTGGGCTGCATCTTGACATTGATTGGTTTGTAAACGGACGTGCGTCTGACGTCAGCGTGTTGTCAATTCGGCGGGTAACTTTGACAAGAATGAATGAACAGACGCATATCGTTGCCACTATACTCTTATTATTACGCCATTACTTCCTGCAGCACCGACTATACTCGAGGCTAGTTCAAATTCGCCAAATGAACGTCCTCGTTTTGCGAACATTTTATCGTCGCCGGCAGGACGCAGGACAAATGTGTGTGTGTACGTGCGCGCGTTTGAATCAGCTGGAAGAAATGCGGTGGGCAGGAGTGACAGATCTGCACATAAATATTCTTCTTCAGTTGTTTAGGCTACGCGGGAACCACCGGACTTCCTGTAAATAGTCTGAAAGTCCGAACCATACAGAAAATGCTTTCACACTAGAGACGAACCAAACCTTTGCTCAGTTTGATCCGGACCGAGACTACCTCTTTTCGTCGGACCGAATTTCGTCTGTTTGGTCTGGACTGTGGTCCGGGGGAGGGTTCACACCTGTCATTTTGATTCGGATCAAACTGAAAAGTCCGAAAGTCCGGACCAAACAAGGTAGGTGTGAAAGGGCCCTAAAAATACTCAGTACTTATTTGAGTAATTACACTGTAACATCACCTTAAAATAAAATGTAACTGAATTGTCGGGTTTGGTGAGAATCATTGATCTAATACGTGCTTCTCTGATGGTGCGCAAGATAATAAACAGGTAAGATCAGAAAACGTTTCTTTTTTCTCAAATTAGTATTTCATGTCCCCGTCATAATTTATTTATGTGCTGAAAAGCAGTGTAATAAGTGATATTATCTTGCGGAAGTTTTGCGTTTAATGAGCTGATAAAATATTTCGACTCAAATCAATATTTTGTGCCTAATTATTATGCTTCGCATTGGGGGTCCTGATCACCAAGAGGGGGTTTAATCTGCGATAACTGGATGGATATACATAGTCATTAAAAGGCTAATATAAAGCATTAGTCTTATGTGCAATTTGAATTACTCAGTTTTTAATTATTGATTTTTAAACACATTTGATTCAAAACTCTCTTTGGTTTCAGTTTTCAACTAAAAGTTAAAACTTTAATTTCAGTTCAGTAAAATTTCATTTTGGTGCATCACAATTATTTCAATACAATAGAACCGGTTCTGAAACTGGTTTTACTATGAGCTGTCATGGCAGCAGTAGGGAACTTACTTGTGGCGACATAACCCAGTTGAGGAACTAGATGCTCATCTGCAATGTTTTCTCTTCCTGGGACCAGTCTCTGGAATCTGGGAGGGTGAGGGTTCCCATCCACGTCCACCAGGAAGGGAGGAGGCATCAGGTGTGGGGCCTGCTGGGTCTGCTCATCCAGGACAAACCCATTTGAGTCCCGGATCAGTGGCCGATAGTCAGTGTGGAAAAACATCTGGTCTGGAAGCTACGGATCATTTTGGAGACATAAATGAAAAGATGGAGAAGTTATATTTAGGAACTTCAATTGTTTTTTACTAGCCATGCAATAGATGTCATCTGATCAGCTTCAGATTTCTCAACTAGAAATCATACAAACCTTTTCATAAGGCTTCGAGGTCCCAAAGCCAAAAATAACCAGATGTCCATGAGAGTCTGTCATTGCAAAGCGATGTCCATCAGGGGTGAACTTACAGTCAAACACAGCACCATGTCCTTGACCTTCAATCTACAACACAGAAAACACACAAAAAAATGTGAAAGTCTAATAAATTAACGATAGGACCTACAGGAATATTCTGCTAAATAAATTGCCAGTTGCAATTGTGATATTATATAAATATAATTTTTTACTTTTATTCAGCATAGATCCAACAAATTGATCAAAATTGACAGTAAAGATAGCCAAGATTTATAAGTTACAAAATGCTGTTCTTCTAAACGTTTAACTCTCCAAAGAGTCCGGAAAAAAAATTCTCACGTTTTCCACATAAATATTAAGCAACACAACCGTTTGCAAAATGGATAACAATCAGAAATGTTTCTTAAGCAGCAAATCATCATATCAGAATGACTTCTGAGGGATCACGTGACACTGAAGACTGGAGTAATGATGCTGAAAACAGCTTTACATCACAGGAATAGATTACACTTTACAATATATCCAAATGGAAAACAGTTCTTTTAAATTATAATATTATTTCACAATATTGGCGTTTTTACTGTACTTTGATCAACTAAATGCAGACGTGGTGAGCAGAAGAAACTTTTCCGACCCCAAATTTTTGAGTGGTAGTTTAAATAAAAAAAAATTGCATATAGTTTCAATTTAATTAATGTTTGAAGCTTGTTATTCTACTCTGTTTGCCGTAATGGCTATTCAACAGGATAACCATAAATACTCATATAAATGGACAATACAAGTTAACTATAAATGTATTTCTCACTAAACCAGCATAACACTGGTAATACACTAATTCAAATGAGTAGTTTTTAAATGTATTAGATAGAAGCTGAGTGGTTATTGACTATTAGGGGGCAGCCCTAGCCCTAGTGCACACTTGCTGTTGTGGCTGTACAAGTTCTGGAAATAATACTAAAAGATCATTGGTATACTCTACCATATTAAAGTAATGCATGGTTTTAATGCCTCTGATGAGGTCCCATATGAAGACATTCCCATCATGGCCCGCAGACAGCATGATGCGAGGGTCATAGGGATGTGGCTCCAAAACATACACCTCGGCCTCGTGACCCTGTGAGAAGGGGAAGAGAGATTCATTCAGCTCTATATATAGAAAAAACTAAATCACATCCGCTTCACCTTTAAATCTCAGGATCTGTGCGGCAGAAACTGGTCTTACTTTAAGAATATGTAGCAACTGTCCGGTGTAGGAATTCCACACTTTGAGAAGATAATTGTTGACGGCAGTAATGACTGTGTTGTCATGGCGGTCCCAGGACACCATGGTGACTTTGGGTTTGAAGAAATTCTCATCCTCTGTTAAAGGTGCAGACCTTCAGGAAACAAGGAAGAAGAAACTTCATTATCAGATCGAGTCAGCGGAAACAAGGAAACACTTGTTAGGAGTTTTCCAGAGGTTTTCCATACCCTGGAAGAGTGGCAGACATGTTCAATAAAATGCTCTTCCATTGGTGTCTCTGATGCAGTCGCCATATACGAGCGGTGCCGTCTCGACTGCCACTCACAAACCTAAAAGAGATATTACAGAATGATAAAAATAAAATAAAACTGAGGTAAAATGACAGTAATGCACCAAAATTAATGTACAGAAACAGAAATACAGGTTATATTTAACAAAAAGAAAAATGTAATAAACAATAAGATTAATTACATTTATTTCATAAAAAATGAGCTGCATTTAAACCACATAAATTGCGGCCTGAAGCCCTGTAATATGCAATATAGTGCATATATTTAGCAAAAAGTTCATCTCTAGAATAATTTTTTCCAGCCAACTATCAAGCTAAGGACACTGGATGGCTTTCCTAAAGCAAATGTAACGGCACATGACTGTTTACAAGCTGTTTTATTGACGCCTTTCCGCGGCTGAAACACTGACGAACTGTGTGTGCACAGATCATAAAAAAGCCCCAAACCCCAATCTTGATTAAATTAGTTTACTGTTGTTATTATTTATGGATTTTCTATTGTTATATCTGTTACTTTTCCAGTGATATCTTTATTATCATTATTTATTGCATTTACTATTAGTATATCTGTTATACTTTACAGCTACTCTGGTTTATATGCTTCCATTCCCACACTTATATACACTTACCTTTACACACACACACACACAGGTTTATCAGAATTTACTTATGTTAGATGTTAGCATGTTTGCCCTGTTTATTTTGTATTTAGCACATACACATATATATATATATATATATATATATATATATATATGTGTGTGCTAAATACAAAATAAACAGGACAAACATGCTAACATCTAACAGGTGTCACAATTTGTGTTTGCATAATTATATATAAAAATAAGATAAAAAAGACTGCATAAAACAGCACAAAAAATCTTAATTCATAAAAATGTTTTAATTAAAAATCTTTAGTCAACCCAGCCCTAACGTCCACACAGATCACGCTTAATTGTCCATACCATCTCATTAATACCATCTCAATTTTGCATGTATCTTTGCTTGTATGTAGATATAAATTAATGTATGCACAAATGTAAAATTTCTTTCTTTTTTTTTTTATCTTCAGATGTCCTGTTTATCAGATTGGGGATTGCTTTGTTGGGGCTGGGTAGGGTTGTTTATGGTGGGTGGGGTGGTATAAAATGTAAAAATGCAGTTTGCAACAATAAAAATTCTATGATAAAAAAAAGAAAAAGAAAAAGAGAAGCACTAATTAAACCATTTCAGTCAATGATTTCGGCCCTCCAAAACAGTTTCTGCCAAAAAAAAAACCCCAAAAACATTGGTTTTATTAAACCAGCAATATTACCTCTCTCCTGAATGACAGAACTGGATGCTGTCCACCTTGTCCTACAAATGATAAGTATTGTGAATCAGGACACACCATATGAGATACTCCCTCAAAATAAGTTGATTAATGAACTATTCCTAAAAACTGGGTGCTCTTACTGTGTGCGAGTCAAGCTCAGCGAGTTTTTCAGGACAGCCGCTGCCCAGGTAGTATATCCTGATGACATCATCTGTGCTTCCTGTTGCAAGGAACATGCCACCTGTATAACGAGAAACAAATGCACACTGAAATAGCCTTACGTAAACATACACACGTGAAGAGAGAGAGAGAAAACAAGCCTCCTCAGCCTCTCACCAGGGCTGAAGGAAGAGCAGACTGTCTGAACACCAGGCCTCGGCTTCTCTGTGAATTTGTGTGGACGATCGCTGGTGAACATTAAAGGACACAAAGAAGAGTGAACATCAATCTCTGACTGGCTTTCTCATATTTTCATTCTAACGTGTATAACCCTCACCTGAAACAGCTATTATTCACATCCCACTGCCAGAAACACACCGTTGCATCAGTTCCTGTGGACACCATGTACCTTTTGGAGCCCTTGACAAATGGAGAGAACTGCAAGGAGAAAGAGGAAGTAGAAACACCTGTTAGAGCAAGCGAACGACATGCCTGTATAAGCGGCATTCAAACACATGAAATTCTGGTCAATATTGTAATACTGATTATTGAACACGATTATGAGTGGGCCGTATGACTAAAACCTTAAATGAGCAAGATTTCTGAAGGATCATGTGACACTGGCTACGTTTACAAGCACAACTTCTGTTTCAATCGGACTGAATTCATTCCGATTGATGAAGCCGAACGTGGATGAGAATCGGAAACAAGGCCCGGTGGGCCGTTGTCCTGCTCCACTTCACAGACGATGTGAAAGGAGGATTTCAGAATAACGGGACACTCATTTATATGACACTTTATTCAACTGGAAGAACAGCTCGTTCAGCGCGTCATACGTCATTACGCTAGTTAACGTCATTGCACATGCGCGGTCCTTTCAGTTTTCGGATCCGATCAAGTGTTCACATGTCCTCTCGATCGGATTAGAAAAGGAATAAACCACCCCTTTCAATCTGACCGAAATTTCGTTCGGATCGAGCTCAGTCGGTACCCTGGTAATCCAGAGTTCTCGCGAGAGCACAAGTTGAATTTGCTCAGCGAGTTACTCTGGTGTCGAGTAATGATGCTCATTAACTATGCCCCTCTATCTGAGCTGCACCAATCACATCGGGTTATCTGATATAGGCGGGCCAGAGGCGAGATGACGACAGCGCTGTGACGTCGAAGTCATTAGTAAGCATTGCAAGATGGCTATGGATGAACACCAGTTGTTTGAAACGGCTTTGGCCGCTACACTGAACGAGTTAGACTTGGCTTTTTATCTAAAAGAGGAAGAGAAGATGCCGCTCAAATCGTTCCTTTGCAAGAAGGGCGTTTTTGCTGTTTCGCCGACCGGATACGGCAAGAGTCTAATCTACCAGTTAGCTCCGCTGGAAGCTAAGCGATAACTTCTTGTGATTGGTCGTAGTGTTATCCAATTGCGTGCAGTGAGATTTTCAAATGCATGCCTGGTGCCGCCTAGCCTGGTAATACCAAACTCTGCTACTTCGCTTTGCTTCGTAGACAGAGTCTGGCATGGCATAATTGAAAAGCGTTTTCTCTCTCGCGGGGGGCGCTTGTCTGAAGTTTAAAATCATTGGTTCCCGTAAGCCAATCACATAACATTTGATTATGGCGTGTGTTATGCGCATGCTCAGCCGCATCTAACTTCCACTGTAAACACATGTATGATGCGAAAACAAAACCATCGAGCGAAATACCGGAGTGAACATGGCTGTGAATGACTTTTGCAGATTATGTGAAGTAAATCTACGCATCCACGGTACAATCAGTGTCTACGTCACGGCTCTCAGCCCGCCCTCTGTTCGTTGATTGGCCGGCTGTTTTCAGGCCGGAGGAAAACGAAAAGCTATGACGCGGTCTCAGACTGAGTACAGAAGCGAAATGAAATTGAGCGGAAATAAGAAGTCTGACGTAGTCAGGCTAGGTGCCGCCCTTCGAGCTGGCCGATTTTCATTAGTCGACGCCAGACCATTAATCTTTTAGATTTAGGTCTGGATTTCAAGGCTACTCAGTCGGACCGATTAAGGTGTTTACATGAAGGCTTTTCAGTCCGATTGAGCCGTCGACCCCATTACTAACGGATTATCTGGTTGCATGTAAACGTAGCCACTGAAGACTGGAGTAATGATGCTGAAAATGTAGCTTTGCATCACAGGAATAAATTACATTTTATAACATATTCAAATAGAAAACAGTCATTTCAAACTGAAGTAATTTTTCACAATATTACTGTTTTTATTTTATTCTTCATCATCTTGGTGAGCATCTGGGGACTTCTTTCAAAAACATGAATTATTCCAAACTTTTGACCCATAGTGTCTGTGTATGATACACACTGCTTATCAGTTCTGATTAGGGCTGAACGATATTCTGTTTTAACATCGACATCGCGATGTGCGAATGAGCGATAGTCACATCGCCAGAACATGCGATGTGAAGGGTAACGTTAGTAGTACCCATAAGAGAACGGTAGCACACAGTAAACACCAGTTTGTTGTATGGCTTTTTGCTGGGGTGACATACGCGTTCTGCGTGCCTGCACAGTGATTGGTTCGCTGTGCCGCAGCTCACCGCTCACAGCCAACATTCAAAAATGCGCAACGAAGAGGATCCGCCGCAAAAAAAGTCAAAATCAGCTATTTGGGACTAGCCTATTTCGTCTACAAAAAGGAGGATGTTGACCAAAAAGAGGTAGGCTACTTTGCTGGAGTGTTATAAAGTTGTGGATGGTTGTCTTTTTTAAACATTCGTTTATTTTTCGTGTTCGCATTTATGAGGAAAAAACAATGTTACGTGACATTACGGACGCGACCGTTATGAAAGTGGCACTAAAAGACTGCTTTAAAACTTTCACAGAGACCTCAAACAGAAAGCACAAAGCCTTTCTTTAAAACGAATTTCGTTTTGTATTAATTGTTTCTTAATTTTAATCAGTATTTCATTATCCAATTTCCTGGATTTAATAATGATTAATAATAATTAAATATAGCAGCCAGCGCCTGAACTGGAGATTAAGCTATCATCCATGAACCGAAACTCAGCGTAAAAGGTAGCCTATACTCGCCTCACACACCTAAAAAAAAAAAGAAAAAAAGAAAGAAAGAAATATATCTATTATGTACAGAAATCTCTACTTTTAAACAGAACCATTAAAAAAAATATATAGCTATATTTAATCTGTATGAAAAGTGCATTTCTCCCGATCACTGCTGCGAAGATTGCGAGTCAGTATATTGTCAACTTCATCTTTACAGAAAACACTTGTTTATTAATAAACAATTAAAATGTCTCATAATATTTTACATATTATGAATCATTACTTTTGCTGGGTCTAGGTGGCGTTTACATGAACGCGTCACTGAATCAGCACAGAAAACATCATTTTTCAGGTCCTAGAACCCGAAGAACGTTAGGTCCTGTGTAGAACGTTCACCGAATTCTGAGAGAAATATGTTTCTGGAATAAAATATTAAGTGGCCTTTTTGTTACTTGTAATGAAGCTTGCTTATTAGTGAAATTATTAATAACATGGAATGGTAATTATTGACTTTAGCCTGGATTGACGGCTCGCAATATCGCGATATATATCGTTGGGGGAAAAATATCGCAATGTAATTTTTTTTCCAATATCGTGCAGCCCTAGTTCTGATTCTTATCGATTCCTAATTTCGATTCCAATAAGGTACAAAAAAAAAAATTTAGATATCGTTCACATTTAGTCTTGTTGCAAAACATTTAATTGTAGCTGAATATCATGAACAAAAAAATCTTACACCAGGAACGTTTGCCTGTGGTTTAAAACTACCATAGAAAAACACCTAGCCTTAACTAATATAAATGTCAAGCATTATTAAAGACAGTAAACACTCAGTAATTAAAAAAGAACAAATAAAAAAAATTTGCAATCACAACAAAGAACAAATAGATACGATTGAAATAAACATTGTTTTAAGATTTTCAGGTACAGAAACTGTAATCAAATGTAAATAACACTGCACTTTATAAAAAAAATATACATTACAAATATAGTTACAAAAGTTATTCAGTCAAGAACGAGTGAATTTTCTCTGTCTTTTGTCGTTTGATTAGTGTTATTATAGAGGCGGCAGCGGGAATATTAGGCTGCTGTCACTTTAAGAGTTGCCCAATAGAGTTACACACGCCTGCAGAAAACATCACACGAGTCGCCTCGCGCTTGAACGGTTTAAAGTTATATTGAAATGCTCACAAAGGAATCGATAAGAGGAATCAAAATTTTAACTTATAACAAGTATCCGATTCCTGACCTCAAGTATTCGCCTTCAGAATTGGAATCGATTTTCAATTCCCAACCCTAATGATGACGAAGAACTGCTGTGTCACGTGAGCTTAACTCTACCGCTCGCGTTGCTTAAAGGATTAGTTCACCCCAAAATGAAGATTTCCTAATAATTTACTCACCCCAATGCCATCCAAGATATCCATGTCTTTCTTTCCTCAGTGGGAGAGAAATTATGTTTTTTGAGGAAAATATTTCTGGATTTTTCTTCTAACAATGGACTTCATTGGTTACCATCGTTTTTAAGTCCAAATCAATGCAGTTTCAAAAGTCTTTGAAGTGTTTAAACGGGCTGTACGCGATCACAGCTGAAGAAGAGGTTGTTATCTAGCGAAACGAAAGGTCATTTAAAAAAAATATATATAATTTATAGACTTTTTACCTTCAATAGTTCAGATTGAGCTGATCAACAAACGGACAGGGAACGTTTCATCACGTTGAAAGGTCAATACTATTTGAACTACTATTCATATTCATCAGAATGTTATTCATATACTATTCATATTCATATTCATATTCACTGAATACTATTACTATATATATAATAGCAAACAATACTATTTGAACTATCCTCCTACGTACGGTCGCATTGTAAACAGTGGGGCGGTACTTCTGCCGGCGCCGGCGTGACCTTTCAACGTGATGACGTAGTTCCCTGTCCGTTTGTTTGTTAAACACTTCAAAGACTTTTGAAACTGCATTGATTTGGACTTAAAAACGATGGTAACCAATGAAGTCCATTGTTAGAAGAAAAATCCACAAATGTTTTCCTCAAAAAACATAATTTCTCTCCCACTGAGGAAAGAAAGACATGGATATCTTGGATGGCATTGGGGTGAGTAAATTATTAGGAAATTTTCATTTTGGGGTGAACTAATCCTTTAAAGAGCGATGTAAACGTACAGCATTTACATTGAACAGCATGCTGGGACGTGGGTGCCAGAACTGAACTGAAAGAACGTGCACTGTAGCACGATACTACAATCTCTCCTCAAAGGCAAGATCGTGAAGACATTTGAATCGTTCACAAACTTAAATGGTGACATCACATGATAATTCATACAGCGCTCTCACCTGTAAAGAGGTAATAGATCCACTGTGGCCCTGCAGGACCGCCACTGGGGCACAAGTACGAAGGCACCAGACTCGAATGGATTTGTCGCAGCTCCCGGCCGCAATAAGGGTGTTCTCAAAGTTAACGGCGAGGTCTGATATCTCAGCGCAATGTCCTCTGAGAGTGGAGTGAAGACTTCCGTCAAAGGAGGACCAGATCTTCACCAAGGCATCGTCTGAACCCTGCGGGTCAGGAAACGGACAGGGTCAAGCGTGGGACGTCAAAGACCCAGAGCTGAGAACCCCAAGAGATTTGTGACGCTCACCGTAAAAATCCTGGAACCCGTTCGATCAAAGGCGATACAGTACACGGCCGAGAGATGTCCCAGGATCCTCCTGTGCATTCTCATGTGCTGATAATTGCTGACAGGGTTGATGGAGCTGAAGCGCTGAGCTCCGGTGAGCTCTCGGCCTCGACACACCTCCACTGCAACGACACAGACATTGCATTTCTCCGTATGCCAAGACAAGTCAAAATGCATTAAACGTGGATCAGGGACGGCCATGAGCCAAAGTCAGAGGAAAGAGTCAACAGGCCAGTGCTACATTTACGCCATTAATTCAGTTTGCTCTGTCACGTTGAATCATCTTACATCAACATTCATGGCGTGAGATACGATGCTTTAAAATGGAGGCCATTAACGCAGCATCCTTTTCCCCCCAATTCATGAAGGTGTCCTAATGTTTCTTTTTACCCACTTCCTACATGAGAGCACCTCTGACAACCGATCCATGCATACAAATACTAATACTGGTTTTTAACTAGTGGTTTTATTACTCATTTAAGCACGTAAATTCACAAAAACGTCGGAGATTGTTTTCCGTGGATTTGCACAAATTGTTTTGTTTATGGAAAACCATGCAAACATAGTCAGTTAACTTGATTTAGTTGATTAGTTTTGCCGCATTTTCCACCATTGCTGAGTATTTTCTGCTTAAAACTGCAGTGAACCAAAGACAGTCTCAAAAACACGGTTTGAAATCGCTGGTGTTTCTGACGTCACAAACTACCCTGTAACCAATCAGATCAACGTGTGATCGTAAACGAGTGGATCTCTGAGCTGGTGTGAGTGAGTGGAGGCGGGGCTCATTTGCATATTCATAGAACTGCGTATACTAAATGAGGCAAGAGTGTAGAGTTACATTCAAGATATTTCAAGGAAAAATATGCTTTTATGCCGTTTAAATATGCCATTTTGGTGATCAAAGATGAGTTTTAAGGGATACAATTATTGACTACAGGGGGACTTTAAATATTAACATTAATTTAGTATAAAAAAAATTGTGATGGTGAGATTAGATATAGCCTAATTGTCCATATTGTTGTAGTGTTTCAGTTGGCTAAATTTTATTTATTGATTTTTATATAATGTATTTATTTTGTTTGTGTTCAGACCTGTGTTCATCGGCCTGATTATGTTTGCATTGATTTTTCTATTTTAAGAGTTTAAGTCTGTTCATCTGCTGCATAGGATTTTTATTTATTCGTTTTTTTTTTATGCCCTACATTTAAAAAAAAATGTTTCGTTAAAAAAGATAAGGCTGTTATTTATTTTGTTTGCATTCTGATCTCAAAACACATTTGTGCAATGTTTGCCGGTGTCGCTGCAGCAAGCTTTATGTGCGCTTGAGCACTTTATGATTTATATTTTAAATGCTCATTATTATGGTTTAAGTATTTCTCCACAGACGAATGGCTTAAATGAACTAGGAAAATCTTTGGTTGTGGAATAAGATTAGGGCAGCCCACAAATAACTAAAAGCAGAAAATAAGTTCACCATGCAAATGTAGTGTTTATCATGTATAAGTGATTAATCCGGGCACATCACTACTTTTTTTAATTTATGTACCCCTGCAAAAAAAAAAAGCTAAGGAAAAATAAAACCTTTCCCTCCCCCTCGCAACAGCATCTCTTCTCTAACGACGTGCTCCGCGTGAGCAAACAACAACGATCCAATCAATTCCCGACGGACACAATTAAGTCCTGCCCTTCTGTTTCACTCAAGCATATGCATCACAACAGGGAATAAGAGACGTTCGCAACTTCCATTTCATGCCAATAAAAGAAAAAAGCAACCTTTATTTTTTTTTCTCCGAGTCAGTTCAAATTTAGCCAGGGCAAGACCTTTTTGTTCCAGGAGAATAACTGAAGGTACTCACCAATATTGGCATCCCTGCAGCTTAAAGGCCTCTCTGGTGGTCTGCCTCTATGAAGGGCCGCGAACGTGGAGGCTTTCCATCTGCTGCTGCAGTCTAGAGAGGTGGTGGTGGTGACATTTTAGACTTGGATGACTGACAGACTCACACCAAGGCCAATGCGTTTGAAAGCTCAGCCTGATCTCACCTTTTGACCGTCGCAGTAAAGAGTGTTTCCCGGCACCCAGGAGAGAGTGCACTCCTGGCACACCGGAAGGAATCTCTCGGTCCAGGATCGGACCGATCTGCTTGCATATCTGCAAAAGGTGATCTGGTGCGATATGTCTGTTGGCAGCAACCTAACAAAGAACAAAAGATCTTTACACCATGTGGATGCAATGAAGTCACTTAGTTTACTTCTGCCATGTTTACTAAATGACATGCATTTCCAAATGATACTTCTGCCATGTTTACTAAATGACATGCATTTCCAAAAAAAAAAAGCATGGTCACTATATATTAGGTGTCTTACAAAAATAAATAATTAATTGTTAAGTACAATGTACTTCGTGTATTGATGTTGCATTGACAAAAACAAAACCCACTTGTGCTGCTATTGAGGCGGACACAGGAAAGGTTTGCTGGTATGGGTACGGACAGGTTTGCTGGTATGGTTTAATAAGAGTGGGTTAAAAGGTAAGGGAAGAGTCAATAGTGTAATTATATTTGTAATTACAGAAATTATGAACAAATGTAATCATATGCACATATACTTTAAATACAAGTACAATGTTTAAAAACGTGTATTATATCAATTGATTAATTCAAATCTTAGTACATATTAAACTATATAAAGTGGGACCAAAATACAAATATGCAATGAATTTTTTGTAATAGCAACACCTGTCCTTAACACTAAGCATAATTGCTCTTTTTTTTTTTGCACCTCAGGTAAACCCATTTTTCTTCTTGTTTTAGTGGATGTATCTTATTTCTGGATTCTCAATATGCTTTTAACCAATCAAACAGACAACTAAATTCAAATTTTAAGTAGCTGTCTAGTTAAATTATGTGAATTTAAACGGTTAAGATAACTGACTGTGGTCGCGACCCGTCAGGAAAACATAAATAAGAGCCTGTCTCATGCGGCTGAGTGCAAGGAGTTTATGCAAATCGAGTCCCTTTATCGGCCAATCAGAGCGCAGGTCACATGCAAAATAAAAAGCCGACGGCGAGTCCTGCTATCTGATTGGACGATTTAATATCGTGACGTAGCCACAACCCGACGAGGCCCCACCCTAAGTGCAATACAGCACTAAATAATAGGGAAGCAAGTCAAAACACAGAGAACCCCCAAGAACTGCTCGTAATAATAACGCGTTACGATCAAATCAAAGTTGTCAGAGATAGTACGCATGTATAACAACACGGAAGGAAATAATTCAGATGCCTGTCATTTGAAGTCGAGCCTAAATCGGTCACAATACACACACACACTGTGAGAATTAAACACACACCATGCACATGCTCCAGGAAAAACAAAAAAATCAAAACACTTACCAAATCTTCATAAGATCGTGGGTGTTCATTTCCTTCCCAATCCAAGCGACGTGGAAGGAGCTATCAAAAAAATATATGAATTAATGAGGAATGCGAAAGGAAAGCGACTTTTTTATTGTCTCATTAATGCTAATAATAACACTAGCGGAAAATGTAAACAAAGTTCAAGGCAAGAGATAATGAAAAGTAGCATATCGCCGAATCCATGTTTCAATCCAAGAGGGAGCCGAACAACACACACACACTGATGGACGTGAAGTACTCGAGCAACACACCTGGTTCTCCTCCAGCTCACACACCAGAGCCTGCAACAGATGAGAGCGAGCTCAGACCCACTCGAGCATCGTTTAAAACACACTATTCTCGCATTAAAGTCTCGACGACTGAAGTCAACTCACCTCGGCCGCTTTCCGACACGGCCCCGTGCTCAAATAGCGCGATATCAAGTAATATAACTCTGCGAAAGGACACCGTTCATTATTGGATTAACGACACAGAAGCGATACAAGTACCTGTTAATAATATTCCTAAATACTACTTTTTTTTGTGGCTTACCCGATTCAAGGGGCGAAATACTCCCGTTTCTGGCTGCAGAATCGGCCATAGCTCAAAGAATACGGTATTTGGAGACGAACTTTATGTGTAGTTTGTAAATTATATAATTATTTAATGTCGATTGTACGCTTCGTACCCCTCCACGATTGCTCCCGCTTTCTGTTCGGCCAGTTTTCGGTCGCCATTGGAAGTATGAGGCCTGAGCTCATCACAGCTACTTCCGGTTGAGCACCGGAAACAGGGGGAGGGGGTTCAACCGCTCGTCCTCTGCTTCGGCAAAACAGAGGCCACGCGGAGGTTTAAAAACACCAAACGTTCAATGGTCAGGTCGAAACGTTTATTGTCGTGCCGTTAAAAGCAAACCTTTCCTCGAAGAACGACGAAAACGCGCGTTCCCGATCGAGGAAGGTCGAGCGCGGCTCGTTCATGACGTCACGTTGAATGGCGACAGTAGAAACCGTTTATCTTTTGTCTGTAAAACAGTCTGAGAAACCGATGGTTTGAATATTTAAAGATATGCAAACGACTAAACTTCATCACCCCTACTTATTATTGGGATCACGTGATGTATATTACATTAAATGTGCCGAATTTACTTGATTTACACACACACATATGCCCACTGACAGTAACAGCACATATTCTGAGGTAGAACAATGCAATAATAGACCGAACCTTTGGATCTTTTGTCTTTTAATCAATAAGCAGTTGCATAAGCTTCAAATGTATCAGTGTCTATGCATGACAAACAAAACATCAAATCAAGTGACTTATTTTCAAGAGAGCAAGCATACTATTCATGCAAAACCTTTTACAAAATAAGCATGTTAGGGTTTAAATGATAAAAGATTATACAGTTCCTATCGCTGATCATATTCATTCATACTGTTTACAACTATATTATTATTGCACAAATATATAAAGTTGGATGTATAAGTATATATCCAACTTTACCCACATACAGACAGTACGTTCATGTAAAGCGATATATACTATATGCCAAATCTAAACTTCTTGATTGTTTATATCATTGCAAAATGTAAACTATATGTAAACCCAGCAGTAATCTGTTAACATTTAAGGCACTTATCTTCATAGATATTACAAACATCATTGTGATTTGCTGTAAAACTGCTTTGAAACAACAGAAGAAATAAAAATTGTTCAGATTTGGAGACATTCTGGTTTGTCAGTCACATTTACTCTGTCCTTTGTTACTGGGAAGATCTATTACTCTGTTACGAGTACTTGAGGAAACGGACTGACGTACATCCACTTAAATCACATTATGTGGTTAAAACACTTCATTCTGAGGTTTAATTTGTTTGCAGATGCCACTTGCTTATATATCTGGTGACATTTTAAATGCATCTTGAGTGTCCACATATTTATGGACCCAATGTATATAATGTAGTGAAACTCTAGTTACATTTTTAGTATAATGTTGTATTTTAATATGAGCTGGTTTGTGAGAACAAAATACATAGTTAGTGCGAAGTGTTGATTAAATGATGATTACAATGCTGTCGACCGGTCGTGTTTATGAATATTGCTCACATACTTTCTGACCTTTAAGACACTAAAATAAAAGCTTACAAAAATGTAGACCCTAATTCCTAAATCACATGGATGTTTAATCTCCTTATCACTGAAAACACAAGAAACTCTGATTAGATTCACAATGAATACAGATTCTGATGTGTACTTCTGGCTCTGAAATTTTAAAAATGAAGTGTTCGTCGGAGTGGTGCAAGACCTTGTCAGTTTTGTCACATTTGAAATGTGAACACACATATAGACTGAATTCAAGGATTTCTTTTGTGGTTGTAATGGAAAATCCTCTCCTCGCAGATTCCCTCGGGTCAATTCGACCCACATAAGAATGAACAGGAAATGGGGTAAAACATGTTTGTTTTTTAAAAATAAAACCTGCCACAATCCATTACACACACACACACACAAATAAAGAGATGAGACCATATAACATCACTGCAGAAGACACACACACACCTACAAAGTCCCATTAAAATGAATTTAATGTCATATAATGGGGCAATGTTTTTTTTTTCTTAAATAAAAATCAACCAGTGGCAATGCAGACCACACACAGATATTAAGTGGTTAGATTTGAAAACATTTACCATGCAGAACAGTGAAATAAGGATTCCCAGTCCCAGCTTCATCAATGAAGAGTTTATAATAGATATTATAGAGTTTATAATCAGGTCTGTGTTCAGATTTATCTCCAAATATCTAAATGTGTCAAATTATTTTATAGACATTAGACTGAAGGGCTCCCACATTTTGATGTATAAATATATTCATATAAGCTCCCAAAGAGCAATTTCTGATAGAATATGAAATATTACACAAAAAACGATATACATATATACACATTTAAAGCGCAAGATAATGTCAATAAAGAATTACTTTTCTAGCTATCCCTTTTCACCTGGATTTTATCTGTCGGATATTGAATCTTTTGTTGTATTTAATCATAGAAAGGAAAACAGTAGGGCAAAAAAATCATGGTGAAATAACACCCATTTTATTGGCATATCATACCACTCATTACAGAGACAGCTACATAAAAAATAAAAAAAAAAGAAATAAAAAAGAAACTGTACATTTAACCTAAAAACCTTGAGTGATATAGCTACTGCTGGCATGTTCACGTGAAAGAAATTACAGTAATTTTCTTATAACATAAGCTACAACCTGCATGTTTAACACTGTAACACAGCTCTGTCATTAGCTTTGCTAACACACACGATTCCATTTTTCATCCTCTTAAAGTACCATCACATACTGCATATAGTAATTATGAAAACCTTTTCACAGCAGCTATACAACAACGTTATTGCAATGCTATCACCACACAGAGACAAAAGTCAATGTAAAACACAAATCTGATGAGTGTTCCAGTACTAATGAGCAGGATCATTATTCAAAGCGGTTGATTCATAAAACGGTTTGAATAAAGAGGTTTCAATTGATAGAATACAGCTTACAATAAAAACAAACAAACCATAAAACAAAGAACCCCCTTTCCCCATACAACACGGGCTACACACAGACGTCCATCACATTGCCTATGGAATGTTAGTGTCTCAGGCAAACACTCCCAGCTTCAAGAAATTTCATTTTTAAAGGTTTAAAAATGGCACAATCGCATCATCTGTTGCAACCTGTTCCGCTCCCCTCCCTTCTTTAAAACCAAAACAGAGTCAGAAAAATCAAATAAAACAATAACAACAATAACAAGAAGTAGTCATTAGTTGTTTCATGACTGCAAATCTCCTTCAGGAAAAAACTGGAGTGGGAAAAGATGGAATCCCCTCTCTTCTAAAGGCGTTTCTCTTGAAAGTCATCTATAAAATGAGCTTCTAATATCGAACTACTAAAAACCTGCCCTTTTTTGTTTTGTTTTGTTTTTTAGAAAATAGTCAATAAAAATATTCCTCTGTATTGTACAAGAAAAGAGGTATTGGAGCTCTGGTGAAATGTAATCTAGGTTATTTAGCAGCTCCCTCTTTCTGGTCGGCCTCCTCGCCTTCTTCCTCTCCATTGTCCTCCTGTAACAAACAAACAAATACATGACCTTAGAAACCCTAACTGGCATATATTCTCTAGCAGGCAATATCACACAGGACCTCAGTGATGGACTCATCATTAAAAATGGACTCACTTCATCAGCTTTGGTCTCTCCGTTCTCCGCTGGAGTTTTCTCCTCCTCGGGCTTCGCGTCCTCTTTCTTCTCCTCTGGTTTGGCCTTTTCTACATCCTTGGCCTTCTTGCCCCTTGCAGGAGCCTTCTGTGATGTTCCAGAAAATACACGGTTAAGCCATTGCCCATGACATTTATTGAGCGTAATAAAGCTCGTTTGGGTAACTGATTTACCTTTGGCTTGGGCTTGGGATCAGACTTTGTCGTTTGGGGTTTCTGTAAAGCAGAAGTCAGCGTAAGCCATGGGCGTCACGAAAAGGTAATTGTGTAAATATGAAATCGGGGGGGGATTGACAAAACCAAACTTACTCCTTGAAGTCTCTCAGACCGTCTTTTGGGCTGTGTGATTATTGGATGAGGACAAGATGGGAACAAAACAGGCATTAAGTATCAGAGTTGTATGTAAGACTGTGTTATAGGGTACAACGGGGCTAAAGGCACATTTTATTTTCCTCCAAACCACTAGATGGCACAAAAACTTGTCTGATCCTTGACACGTCGCGGGCAGAAGCGCAAAGTTGGTGTGGCGCTAATTTGATCTAATATTTAATGATTAAAAAAATAAATAATGTTGTAGATTTAAGTGGCAGCTGAGATTCACTAAAATTATTGAATATATTTTGAGACAAAGGTATGATTTTCAGTTTTGTTCAAGGTAATTAAAGCAACAGTTTTTTTAATAATGGAAGAATATGTAAAAGTATGATATTTGGGGTAAAAGGCACAATAATAAACTGGATAATAAAGATCTGTCTGACTTTTTCATTTGTTGACATGACAAGATTCAGATATGAAATATCATATATATTATGGGTGCAGGGCTGTGAAACGATTACGGTAATCACATTCAAAATAAGTTTGTTTACACATAATGTGTATAATTATTTTGTATATTTATATATAAATACACACATGCATGTTTATATTTAAGACTTTTCTTATTTATATATATATATAAGATCATTTATAATATATAAATATATATTTTATTTATAATATAAATGATCAAATATATATACACATGCAAATATTTCTTAAATATATACATGCATGCGTGTATATTTATATATACATAATTATACACAGTACACACACACATTTATGTAAACACAAACTTTTATTTTAGATGCGATTAATAGTTTCAGAGCCCTAGTTGGGTGTCCACCTTAGAGATAATCAACATAATTATAATGAAAATCATATTTAAAAATGTTATATTAATTTTTTTTTACTACTATAAATCTACATTAAATTATTATGGGATCTCCTTCAATGCTTTCAGAATCTTTACTTTTGAAACTAATTTTGTTTCTGTATTCTTATAATATATTTTAATGAATTACTTTATTAAAAAAATAATGATGTATTAATGTATTGTTAATAATAATTATTTAAGTGAAAGTTTGATTAACTTAGACATTATTAAAAACATTTTAGCTCAAGTATTTATATAAATAATGCCTTTTAACAAATCAACCTTTTATCCCACCATCTCATGCATTTAGAAGATTTTTAAACAAAATAAATGCAAGTCATTTAACTAAAATGTATGATATATTTACACAAAATCTGTTGCTCCATAAATGTTCAATACAAGTATGTATCTATATTTTCTGCAATCATACACTATGCGAAAAGTGAAAACCCCCACTTTTGTGAAGGTGTGCCTTAGCCCCGTTGAACCCCACACATGTAACAGTAATATAGACTGAGACTCACCCCAGCTGCTTCAGTGTCATTGTTAGCCTGTAGCAGAGGAAACACAAGCTGTTAGTGTGTGTACATACATGGCTGACTGAGGGGGAGGTGTCGTACCCCCCACACCCCCTCCGAGTTATGTGCAATTATGTAATCTAAAAGTGCATGTGGGGGAGGGGTCCCGTGCAGCGTCATACAATCCAGTTCCTTTATCGTGCGAGTAAATCCGTCGAGAAAACACAGCGAAATCAAATAAAAAAGTAAACAGAAATACCAGACCGCGTAGTTTACGACAGCGCGCTTATTTACGGCAGATTTGCGGAACGTATTATTATCGCTATTAGCGATGTTTTTAACGACAAATATCCGTGTCGAAGGGAGGAGGGGAACATTAGCTCCGCCCCCAAGACACAATCCACGAGCAAACACGTTAAAATCGACACATCCCGCCTAAGTTTGTGAACATAAACCAGCTTTGGCGTCGAAATTTCCTTTAGTGGTTAAATAAAACGCGAATAAAGTCGGTGAAAACTTTCTTAATGCACTTTACAAAGTCCGTTTCAAAGGTCAAATGAACAATACAGTCACGCAAAAAAATACTTCGTTATGAAATAAACCCGCTGGGATAACAAACTCATTTGAATATAACGTTAAGGCATGAAACGTGTTTAAGTTAGGCAGCCATGACTCTCAAGACTAAGGTGTGTGTGTGTGTCCTACTCGAGGACCATATGGATTCGTACACAACTACACATGTATTTACAGTTACACAAGGGCCTAACAAAGACCCCACGATGTCCTCAAACATACAACTTTCATTAATTCGCGTGTATATGGTTATAAAGATCGTAAAACACCGCCGGTAAAAGGAAAACATTTGCATCTCCATGAGGAATAACATGCACAAACATTACGAGGTTACACCCCTTTGTGTGATTATTACTTTGCGTATTATTTTTTACATCTTTAATGTAAAAGTTAAGGCGAGAATGCGCTTTATAATGTGTGTTAAATTTTTTTATATAAATTTTTTTTTTACATATCCACTCGCAGTCGACACACACTAAGTAAAAAGGCGCCAGATTCATGCCACCGACTCGCCTGCCCTAGATTACGAATTAACACATGCACCAATGCAATAAACACTCATATAACTTTACATAAAGCGTCCTACCGACGTGCATATTTAATTATTGCATGCTTTTAAAAAAAATCACATTATAAAACAATAAAATTTCCAATAATGTTGAACTTACTTTGCTCCTTTTCGGCATGGCTGCTTAAAGCTTGTGTGCTTTTAGAACAAAAAAAGGAAAATAAATTAAAATAGCTTACGCACTGGTAAGTAAAGTGTAAAACCCAGGTCTAGGAAACACCGAAGCAAGCATTAATGTTCTATCGGAACAGAAACTAGCTGAAACCGGATTGGATCTCCCCTTTCTATATTCTTTCCACTATATCACTAACCTGATGCGAGCTACGCTCCGCCCCTTCTCAGCGGTGATTGGCTGAAACGTCCTGGCAACCACATTTCAAACCAAAGCAAAGTGCCCGTGTGGATAGGTTGAGATGTCAATCACAGATTTGCTTGTATCTGTACTTTAGGCGCCACTTTCTGCATTTGTTGTTTCAGTAAGCATGTAAATATATCTTTAGTATTGGTTGCATAATGCATTGGTTATATATATAAATTCATGCTTTGCAGATAATTTAATGCATTTAAAGAAACGCGTCGCTTAAGAAAGGAAAAAAACTAACACTTTTTGTCTTATAAACATTACCTTTTCAGTTAGTTTAATGTCGTTGCATATTTTTAGATTATATAAGAATATGTTAAACATGTAACGTGAACCGGTTAAAAGCAGTGTTTGTATTATTGGGGGAGGATCAGGGTGATGAAAAGAAAATGGCTGCCGGGTTTAACTGGTTCCTTGTACTGAGCTGTGTGTTTCTGTGCAACCTCGTCAAAACACTCCTGCCATCCATTTCTTCATTCGTAAGTATTGATTCAAAAGGGTTTTAGGGACGCTTAAGCACGTCTATATTTTCAAAAGTATATTCGTCGTGATGTGACGCCATTATTATAATGCTCGGTGTTACAGCATGTCTGATACCCCTACAGGAGCTTCATGTAGTCACAGCAAACAAAAGCTGCTCTGTTAAACTACCACCATTCTTTAGCTTTTACTTAGTAAACCTCATTCATTACCACCAACTAGGGGTTAGTAGTACTAGGACCAAACAAACGTTTGATGTGGAGTATTCATATTTTCACAAACCAATAAAAAGTGCCATTCTTTCATGAATTAGGCAATGCCATGTTACTTGGATGTGCACATGCTGAATGATCATTTATTAATATAACATGCCATTTCATGTAAATGGTACTCCAACATGCTCATACCATAAATGTCCAAAAAACAACATACCATATCCCAAAACATGATAATGTCTTGTTTTTTAATGTTTAGATTATTGTTGTCAACATATCTATATTTTATATAAATATACAAGTGATATAGAGATATAAACTGTGAGGGGGGGGAAAGTCAACTGTGAGACAAAAAGTTACAATTACCTTATTATTTTGTTATTCTGTTTGAAGAAAATAAAACAGAATTTTAAGATGTGAACTCAGAATTCAAAACTGTGAGATGTAAACTCGTAATTGAGAGATGGGAAATAAGTCAAAACAGATATAAACTGTCTGAATTGTGAGATAAACATTGCAATTACCTTTTTAATGTTTTTATTCTGTGGCGAAAATGAACTTCCATAGCCTTCTTAGATGTTCATGCAGTAATAACAATAAATCTCCCTTTTGATTCCCTTTTTTGGGGATATTCAGCGTAAAATCTTTGAGTACATTTGAATGCATCTAAAATGAATGAGCACACATGTGTTTGTTCTCATAGCTGTCGAAGATCTTTCATAAAGATGCTGATCAGGAGACTGAGATGAGGACGGAGATCCAGAACATGAGGATGGAGCTGTCCAGCATCAACATGATGGACGAGTTTGCCAGATACGCTAGACTGGAACGCAAGATCAACAAGATGACTGATCAACTGAAGACTCTAGGTAAACACAACCTCATGGAGTTTTTATTTTGTGATTTCTTAATAGGTGCATGTGCAGCAATATTGCAGATGAAGTGACAAGCTAATGATTGCTTTCTAACCAGCACTACACAGAAAGAAGCCCACAAAACAGACAAATTGTGTCGCAACTTGTGTAATATTGATATATTGAAAACAAGGAGCAAAGGGCAGCAAGTGTTAAGATTTTTACAGCCAGCGGCACACCGGATGAAAGTCAAACTAACATGAAACTTTCCAAAATTGCTTTGGTGAGCTTGTTTGTGTGATTGCCGTTGTCCACTTTAAAGTTGGACGACAACTGAGGAACCAAAAGTTTCTTCACTTCACAGGCCAAGTGTGGAAAATGGCAGGTGGGTTTCAGATAACGGCTTCAGTATTCATGAAGGAAGACAAATGGCTCAGCTGCTGCCTGTCGCTGTCCTTCATGTCTCGTGTAGCCACAGTTATTGGAGTAAAGCATGGTTGTAACTCGTTAAAGGGTTAGTTTACCCAAAAATTACAATTATATCATCAATTACTCGTTCCAGTCCCATAAGACTTGTTCATCTTCAAAACACCAATGAAGAGACTTTAAATGAACCCTGAGAGATTTCTGTCCCTCCATTGAAATTGCAAATGTATGAATTTCGTAGTTTAATCCAAGTCTCCTGAAGAGATACAGTCACTTTATACTAGGGCTACACTATTTGGGGAATAAAAACTAATTGGATCTTCTGATAAAAATGTGTGATTTAATGTAAAATCCAGGTTTGTTGTGCTTGTTTGTAGGGCTGCACATTTTGGCCAAACGTTTGTGATTATATATCTGTAATAATAATAAAATAATGAATTAATTAAGTTACATTTAATTGGTTCTTGTGCATTAATCAAGCACGTTTCAGTTTCCTTTTACCATATTTGATGTTTTCTACATATGTGCATTGATGTTTATATGAGAATAGAAAGGCTAAATGTACTCTGATCATCATTTAAAGTGTTTGTGTCGCTTCAGAAAACCTGGATTAAAGGGTAACTCTCGCCAAAATGCAACCTAGGGTCTTTTTGTTAATCTACCCGAGGCAAACTTTTATTTAAAAGCATAATTCGAATGGAAACGGCGCTTTTAAGTTCGACCGTATTTTCCTATTTTTAAAACACTAAGAAGCTTCGACACAACATGAAACTTTGCTGGAAGTATCACCAGGGGCTCTACACATGAACTCCAGCATTGAGAACATTGTTTGTGTGCACAGAGTTTACTAAAAAGAAAGATTTTGAACAACTCACTGTAGCTGTGTCCGCCGGCATTTTGACTGTCAAAAATAGTCGATTTGAGGAACCCTGCTTTTAAAACACATAATTTATTCCTGTCCCACTCCTGTAGAGCTACCTTCCATCAGATTTCAGTTCAAACCCTGCTCCTGAAGATCTTAATCAGCAGCTTCAGATGTGTTTGATCAGAGCTGAACTTTACAGAAAAGTAGTTCTCCGGGAAGAGGATTGGGCACCCATGAGATGAATGAATTGTGAAAATCTTTCATGTAAATTTTGGTCTGTTTCTCATAGCACAAGAGTCACGTGAGCTACATTCAAGGTGCATTTCTGTCCTTTTGGAGGCCAACTGTGTGAATCACTGTACATGTTCACATGGTCAGGTTCTGCAGATGTGGACAATGATCTACACACATGGATCAAAACCATTTTAGACTTTGGATGTCATAGCTCACCCTCGTGTCACTCCAAACCCATAAGACTTATACTTCTTCATCTTCAAAACACAAAAATTATCAAGATTTCTGTCTCTCTTTTGAAAGTCCATTACAACAAAACTTTTGACACCCATGTGTAGAGCCCCTGGTGATACTTTGAGCAAAGTTTCATGTTGTGTCGAGCCTTCTTAGTGTTTTAAAAATAGCGATTTTTGATGCTATCATAGTCGTTCCCCAAGCACTCCCATTCACAAGGCAATTTGACCGAAAACGAAAATACGGTCAAACTTAAAAGTGGCGTTTCCATTCTAATTATGCTTTTAAACTAAAGTTTGCCTCGGGTAGATTAACAAAAAGACCCTAGGTTGCATTTTGGCGAGAGTTACCCTTTAAATTGCTTGGTATTGGATTTCTAAATTCCATCCATTTAGCTTGGTATTGGATGGCATTTGGCGTCAAAAGTTTTGTTGTAATGGACTTTCAAAAGAGCGACAGAAATCTTGATCATTTTTGTGTTTTGAAGAGGAAGAAGTATAAGTCTTATGGGTTTGGAGTGACACAAGGGTGAGCTATGACATCCAAAGTCTAAAATGGTTTTGATCCATGTTTGTAGATCATTGTCTACATCTGCAGAACCTGACCATGTGAACATGGACAGTGATTCACACTCCAAAAGGACAGAAATGCACCTTGAATGTAGCTCATATGACTCTTGTGCTATTAGACAGACCAACATTTACATGAATAAATTGTGAAAATCTTTCATCTCATGAGTGCCCAGTCCTCTTCCCGGAGAACTACTTTTCTGTAAAGTTCAGCTCTGATCAAACACATCTGAAGCTGTTGATTAAGATCTTCAGGAGCAGGGTTTGAACTGAAATCTGATGGAAGGTAGCTCTACAGGAGTGGGACAGGAATAAATGATTTGTTTTAAAGCAGGAGGGTTCCTCAAGTCCAGCCCGGGAAGAGCACCGCCCTGCAGAGTTCAGCTCCAACACTTATGAAGCTAGTTCTTCAGACAGACATGGTCTTATTATTGGCTCTGTGGCTCTACCATTGGAGAAAGTGTAATGGCCAACTTGGATCACGTGTGCCTTGATAACCAATCACATTACATGGGCTGTATTTAAAGGGATACTCCACTTTTTTTTGGAAATAGGCTCATTGTAATAATCAAGAAACTTTGCTGCCGTACCATGAGTCCAGCAGGCGTAATGATATGACGCAGCGCCTGAAAATAGTCCCCAGCTCAGTATCTTCCAGCGTGACCGGGACTAAGTTTGTCTAACCTATTAGACCTATTTTCAGGCGCTGGCGTCATATCATTACGCCTGCTGGACTCATGGTACGGCTGCAAAGTTTCTTGATTATTACGCAGGAATGAGAGTAGTTCCTAGCCATATCAGCCTAGAAAATCGCAACTTTACATTTTCCGTCGGTATTAGTACACGATGTAACTACAGAAGAGTCGAGTTTTAAATAGGAAAAATATCGAAACTCTTTGGTCATTTTTTTTGAGAGAGATGCTAATGGTCCTGTCCGATTCAATGATCTATGCTAAGCTATGCTAAAAGTGGTACTGCCAGACCCGGAGATCGGCTGAATGGATTCGAAAACGGTAAAACTCAACTCTTTAACTCTGGGGGAGTTTTAAAATGAGCCTATTTCCAAAAAAAGTGGAGTATCCCTTTAAGTGTTTTTTTTTTTTTATGCCCTTCCCTCACTAACTTCCCTCTGTCTTATTCACTTTTTTTTTGCTAAACCTAAAGCAGCTTGGCTTCAGAGTTGCTAGAAAATGACTGGATTTGAGGAAAACTTGAGTAGATCGAAATTCTCTTAGGCGTTTTGTTTATATTCTTTGTCTTTGTTTTTTTCTTCCTCTCTACAGTCAAATCAAGAACTGCACAACAAGCCAAGATGAAATGGATTGTGAATATTGTATTTTACATTTCTCAGGTGAGTTAGGAGCATTTTTAATTTGCGTATTAACCCCATGAAGCCTACTGTATCGTGTTTAATATGCAAATTTCAACCTGATCAAAACTTTGCTGATAGACTTGCTGTACACAATGACAAGAATAATTTTTATATTGTTAGTAATATTTCTAGATGAACACTTTCTGGACTGATGCAACTTAGGTTTACTTGATTACTTGACAACTGATATTTATTATTTATATGCATTTTATGTTAGTAGTCTGCAGTACTGTACTCATAGAAGATACTCAACTAATTAATATGCAAACATTTTTAGATTTTGTCTAAAGGTTGACTGAATTCTTCCATTTCAAGAAATTCATTTTTTTCTAACTATTATTTCATATGTCAGGCTTTACAGTGTTATATGATGTATGTATCTGCATGCATCACTTGTGCATTTCTCTCATAATGGCGTGTTTTCTACTGTCTGTTGTTAGGCGGCCGTCATGATCTCACTCATATTGAAGTATTACGCAGATCCGGTCACAGTTGTGCCCAGTAAATGGATTGCTCCGCTGGAGAGACTAGTAGCCTTTCCTTCTGGAGTTGCAGGTATGTCCCAGCCACCAACGGTGTTTGATGGGATAGTGGGATAAATTATTGATTTGAAAAAGTCTTTAACAAAGTGACATCTAAATATATTCATGATTTACATGCCATCTGGATAAAATAAATCTAATCGCATGGGGTTTAGAGTGTTAAAGTGTTTTTGTTTTGTGATTTTTATCTCAGGTGGTGTTGGAATCACATGCTGGCTAGTTGTCTGCAACAAAGTGGTGGCCATCGTTCTACATGCTATCAGTTAAACTAAGACCTCTGGCCTTATTTCTTTTAATAAAAAAACATTCACTGTTCCGTTAAACAGTTCAAGTCTGTGGTAAATTAATTCACAAGTTCTTGTTTAATGACATTTAAACTGTTTTTATTTGCATTTAGTCCGAAAATGCTGACGTGAACATTCCTAACAAACAGCAAAACACTGGTTTAAGCTTTATGATATAAGTTGATACCATCAAAAGATTGTTTATTTATTACTTGTACCATAATTGTATATTTGGGCTTGCTTTGGTGTTACAGTTTTTTTTTTTTCTGTCAGTGTTACAAATCTATTTATTGATAGTATTTCAGAAAAAATGTCCATGTATTAATAAATGTGAAAATGAGGTATGTGAGTTGTATTGCTTCGGTTGCCTTTATAGTGATGCCCTTTGAAAATAACTGGATTTCTGCATTGATTTACTCATAAAATTTGGTCTGTTCTGGCTAAACTAATAACACACAAACAATTGTACTTTTTACAGTTTTATTGGATATACTAAGTAATCATTCACAGTGCAGGGTGAAAGAATAATGAATTTATTTCTTCTCGATCCCCCTTTAGCAGAGAAAGTATTCTTTAGTTGGTTTACTTGTGTGATTTGGGTCTAAAAAGAGTTTTTAACAGTAAAAAAACTTTTTTTCTTAATTGTCCACAGAACATTTCCTAGAAGCTTTGTGGCACATCCAGATGATCTTGGACAAATGCTTCAATGTTTTAGTTTTTGGCAGCAGTGATTTCCTCTGTGTTTTTCATTCACGAACACTATTCTTGTTCGGTGCTTTTCCTTTTTTTTTTTTAGACTTTCACAGTTTGTAGAGTTTTCAGGAGGTCCTTAGTTGTCCTTGGGTCTCCCCTCTTTCAGGATTGTTTCATTCATGAACACCTTTAGCAATAAATTTGCAGCCTTTTCTAGTTTTGTGCATCTCTGTAATGTGTTTTTAAGCTTTTGGGATCGAGGCATGGTTGTCTTTCTTGTGAAGAACAGATTTGTCAGTCTTTGTCAGCACCTGTACAACTCATACTTCCAATCGCGCCTCCTTAATTGACTCAAATTAGCTTTTTTTTATTCTAGAATTAGTAATCAAGAGGTTCACTTACTCCGTCCAGCCTGCTCTGTCAGTGATCACTGTCTTCAATAACATTTTGAAAAGTAAAACTGTTTGTGTGTTTTGAGTAATCAATGCAGACATCCAGATATCAAATTGTTCAAAAACCTGTTCTTGCCACTGTATTTGGTTTGTTTGTATAATGTAATATGATTAAAAATGTCTTTGTAACACCCGTTTCACACATGATCCGTTTGCCGTACGTACAGTCCTTGAGCACTTCGCACAAAACACAGGGTTATACTCTTGTGAAATACACATTTCACAACATCAAGAAAAAAAAAGATCAAGAACTGAATGTACAGTAAGTAGCTGTTAGATCCTGCTGTGCCTTGTTCTAGTTTTGTGTCACTGACGCTCAAAATGTCAACGAATAGCATTTACCAAACACATTCAGAAAATGTAGAATACATTTTTTTTTTTTTTTAAGAATAAAGAATGTAAGAACTGCACATTATTTGTGCACACAAGGACATTATGCGGACACAGGTTTGAGTCAGGGCTGCCTTGTTGCATTCCCGTATCCCGTTGTCATATCTTCAGTTATGTCTCCATGTCTCAAGCCTTCACTGGAAGAAAAACAAGAAAGCACAGTGTTATTAAATGTTGATGTTAATATTCAAAGACATTCTTTGGAATAATGTGTACTGATGAAGACCAAGAACATGCATTAAGAAAGTAAATAGGTTCCATTTTGTGAAATGGGCATCTTATTTTATCCATTGGGAATTGATTGGATCATGAAAAGAGGACATTACACTAATATGCAAGAATGCAGTCAAACCAAATGTGAGTTTGATCAAATAATGCTTCAATAGCTGTTTGTGAGGCCTTAGTGACATCAGCATCAGGAAGAGCAAGTTATTACATTTGAACACGCAATAGATGAACTAAGAATAACCAATACTTCTTCAGCATTTATTAATCCTAGTTAATATTAATTTCAACATTTACTAATACATTATTAAAATCAAAGGTTGTATTTGTTAACTATGCAGCGTGAACTGACATGAACAAACAATGAACAGCTGTAGTTTTATTAACTAACATTAACAAAGATTAATAAATACTGTAACAAATGTATTGCTCACTGTTAGTTCATGTTAGTAAATACATTAACATTAATGTTAACTAATGAACCTCATTGTAAAGTCTTACCGAAGTTTTTGCAGTAAAATGCACCAATGAATCAATCACAATAAGACCAGGAATGTGCATTATATAGGCTAAGTAAAAGAGGTACATTTATTGTTGACTTCAACAAAAGTCATTTAGTTAATTTGATGATGTTTTATGTGTTTAAGTGTTTAGCGATGTTGTGTAGAGCAAGAAGAGGAAAGGTCCAAGCACCGAACCCTGAGGAACCCCAGTGGTTAGTTTAAACTTACTCAAAAAGAATCTACTTTTGAGAGTAATTTAAATAACTTTTGAAATACTTGACCCTGAGGAATAAATATTGAATTGTGCATCCCTGCAGGTCTCATCCAATAGCATAACCATCTCCTCCTCATACACATTTTCCTCTTTTTTTAAGGGAAAAAAAACATTACAGTAAGATAACTTGTCTTTTATGCACTTTTCTTACTATTTGTTTTTAATTTTCTAACATTATTTAATGTGACGCATTATTTAATTTCAGTGATTGATATAACATAAGCAGCTTTATGGTGCACATTAAAGATGATGCATGAATGTACATTTACACTATATTTAATTACTTGATTAACGTTAGATACATATCAATAGCTATAATGTTAGCCATAGCTTGCTAATTACGATTGTTGACATACAGTTGTGGTCAGAATTATTGGCACCCCTGGTAAATATGATCAAAGATGCTGTAAAAATAAATCTGCATTGTTCATCCTTTTGATCTTTTATAAATAAATAAAAATCACAAAAATGGAACCTTTCATTGAAGTAAAATAATTGAAAGTGGGGGGAAATTAAATTATGAAATAACTGTTTTTCTCCAAAACACGTTGGCCACAATTATTGGCAGCCTTTTATGAAATACTTTGTGCAACCTCCTTTTGCCAAGATAACAGCTCTGAGTCGTCTCCTATAATGCCTGATGAGTTTAATGCCTCATGAATTTAACTTATTCATGCAACAGTTGTATATTTTTATTTGTTACCTATATGGTTACAGCTTCTGTCATTTATTATGGTTATCTTAATTGATGGTTTTAACCAACCTTGCAACATAATGGACCAATACAGCGCTTAAATGAACATTTGCAGAAAATAATAGTAATTTTGTGTATGCATGATAATATTTTTGTGTAGGCACAACTAAGATATACTTCTGTTTGCCTACAAGAAACTTCCGTATGTGTTAGGGGCAGAGGGAGAGTGACAGGATATGCAAAATAAATTTTTTTAAATGCAAAACTTGCTATCATGATATTGTCCCAGCAGATATTTGCTTAACTATTGGCTATGGATGTTTTCTGGGGAGTTGTTAGCTGAGTTTTGTTAGGGTGTTCAGGGTCATTGTAGAAGAGCATTGCTTGTTGTCCAGAGTCAAAAGCACCCATCCTAAAGCCTCTGTGATGTTCTGATCCCACAAGACAGAGCCCAGGACAAAACTTTAATGGGTAGGGTCTCTCTTCCCAGGTAAGTTAGCCGAAACTTTACAAGACCTCATGGGACCCCCTCATCACAGGGCACGGGACCACATTCCCACTTGTTTCCCTCAACAGTGGTAACTTCCAGTTTGAATTTGTAATTATGAAAATGATAAGCAATATTAACAGTGATGATTAGCAGTATATTAACCAAACTACTGACCCGTTTTTAAATAGCACCAACTTTCGTAGCCTCAGAGTTGCAGTCAACAACAAAACATGAAGGTAAAATTCACAACACTTTTTTGTTGTTGTTGTCAATGCAAATTGCACGTTTCTTGAGAAACAGCATCTGCCCATATATGCAGGTCGTTACACTAACTTTAGCAGCTCCTGATGTGGACAGACAGCTGAAATCGCCAATCACTCAGACAGCACTGGGACAAACCGGGACAAACGCGCCAATGATGCTCTGCGGACAGAAATAGACCCCAGAGTCCAGACTGAGACTGGAGCGCGGTGTATGTGCTTTCCAGCCGAAGGGGGGAGGATATCTGTGTCTTTAAACTCTTTTCCCTGATCATCTAACCTCGCACTTCTACAAAATGGTCATTAAAGTCTTCCTGGCATCCTCCTCGGGATCGACGGCGGTAAGAAACCGGACAGCAAGTGTGTTATTGTTCAGTCATTCAACAGGTCGATGAGCCGAAGCGCTTTGAGTTCGATTGTGTTTAATGCAGATTGCGGAATGAATCAATCGATAGTCCAAAAGCGTATTCGCAATAATTAGTGCATGTATTTTAAAGCCTTAAACAAAGTTTGGACTCAAGCATGTTTAAGTAATCCTGAGTGACCTAATAACCGATGCAGCTCCGCCAGTTTCCTTAAATATCTCTGAGATCACATTCCAGAAAGCAGCATGCTGATCCTTTAAACATGAAACGATCCAGAACTGATTTGAGTTACTCAGCAGGACGTGTTTATTTATTGATTTAAGTGTTTTTAAAGATATAGCTTAACAGTACTAATTATCTAATCTCTTAACTTAATCACTAACAAGAAATGTTGGGTACTTTACTCTCATGTAGGGTTTACAATCTACCCATGAACCGTGTAAATTAGCGTCCATGTCTAATGAGGGAGTGTTGTTACAACTACAAGCTGGCCTAATGTTCAAGTCCTCCTGGGAAGTTGGTATTTACGAGGTGGGAAGTCGTGTTTACGACTGCAGGTGTGTTTATAGTCACTTTCGTCGGAGTAAGATGGCGGTGTACTTTCTCTTCATTAATTACACAAAAATACAAGGTTTTTAAACTCTACTTCTAGAAAATGAAAAACAATGTGCATCAGGTGTGTTTTGCTTGTGTTATGTTTTTAATTAATTTATGAACTGTACTTTTTACATAATGTTATTATAATGCTATATTATACTGTGTAGGCAAAGCTTACTTTGCTGTAATTAGAAAAGCCTGACAATATCAGTGCTTAATACCTTTTAAGGTGCTGTTTGTAATAATTTGACTGCTTAAAAGCATAAAGCATAAAAATACCATAATATTTTGCAGATATTTAGGAAATATGCTAAGTTCACTTACTCGTTTCTCTGAAAAACAATGCTACACTCAGTTATTTTACTTTGAAATGTGCGTTTCGTGTCGAAATACATGTTTTTGTTTTGGTCTGTGCAATACCTAGGTTGCCAATTTACCCAATAGTCTTTCGCCACCACAGGTTGCCAGTTGGCGGGAAACATTGTAGCCATGGAAGCCAGCGAACAAACTGGGTCAGAGATTACAGATTCTACCTGACCTAAAAAGCCTCCGCACCCATCTAAAAATATCTATGGATGGGAGCATATTAAAACGCGATATTAACTCATCATAAATCAATAAATCAACTTATAGTGTGTAAGTCTCCTCGGCTTTCATTGTCAATTGCGCTTTTTCCTGTTACGTGTCCTCAATCTGGCAACCAGCATGAGTGTCGAGTCTGATGAAGAGGGGGCGAAGGAAACAACTCTCTCCAATATTTGGAATTTGGACTGCAGTACCCATTTCAACCACTAGCTGTCAATCTTACATACTGCACCTTTAAAGGTACAATATGTAAGAATTTTGTATCAAAATATCCAAAAACCACTTGCACAGTGTTATATATTTCTTTCAATTGTGTACTTACATTATCCTAAATGTTTCCAAGAATTAGTAAATTCAGAGAAATTCACACTTTTAAATAGTGCATGTCCCTGTCACTTGTCGCCTGTCAATGACGTAATATCCGCGTTATCCCTGGTTTCCTCTTGTACTGCCATAGTAACCATGGCGACAGACGTGGACAACTGCGTAGTGCGTTACGTCTAGTGGCAGGCTGTGGTTGTTTCGTTCAAACATTATGGACCATGGCAAGCAGACTTTGGGACAAAAGGAGAAATAAACCGAGGATCAATATCGGCGTGGCGTTTTAGAGATGTCGAGAGCTCCACGTCCGTGACAAACTTCGACTTGACAGAGATGCCGCTCTTGCATGTACTTTATTAGACAGGTGAGAAAATGTACATAAAACTAATCAATGTTATATAGCTCAACATGATGAAAGAATTAGAATATGATAAGTATGTTATTCTAATGTTGATCTAGCTTACTGCTAGTCTCATATAGCAAACAAACTAACACATAGAATAACTTTCAACACGCTCAAATGCAGTTTAGTATGATAGTGTAACGTTAGACCAAGTGAAACAGCGCTGCATTACCTCACAAGTTTAATTCGTCAAATAAACTGACCTGTATGAGTAGTAATTCAGCACTTGTGTGTAGTTCAGTAGAATAAATGTCCTCATTCATTTATATCCATGGGACTCGCGCGTGTGGCGCTGATATCTGTCTCTCATTAGATTAGATTAGATTAGATTAGATTAGATTAAACTTTATTGTCATTACACAAGTACAGGTACAAGGCAACGAAATGCAGTTTAGGTCTAACCAGAAGTGCAATAGCAGCAAGTGCAGGATATACAGTGGTTCCATAAGTGCAGTGGTTCCATTAGCAGTCGCGCCCTGCTTCATACCACAGTCGTGTTAAAAACATGAATGTATTCACTCATCCATAAACATTATTAGATCCATCGTCATGACTACAAGTTCCATGATTCCGCTTATCACTGCGTCATCAATCTACGCCTTTGTTATTGTAAGAGGTTAGCGACCCCTAGCAGCGGAAAAAAAATACATATTGTAGCTTTAAGTATTGTGGTATTCCGCCATCTTGTTCACTGACACAACCCCAACTCGTATACTGTAGATCGGGGCTTAAATAAAATCCCGAGATTCATCTCGTATTTGTGACATTGTGGTGGTGTTCATGTGCGTTCAACTCGTAAATACGATCTTAACAACCTGACTTGAATACACCATAATACATTATTGTAACACACCTAGAAAACACCAGCTAAATTTTGCATTTATGGTCATCATTCAAATTAATTAGGGTAGACCGATAACAATTTTTGCTTTTTTTTCAAAAATATTGATTGATTGCATAAACTGCTTGTCTTGACAGTTAGTCATCTAATTATTTTCTTTAAGACAGGTAAAACCTTTTTTTTTTTTAAGTTGCCAGGTCTGCGTAACAAAACTGTCCCAATGGCCAATTAAAAATAGCTCAAAAGTATTAGTGACCATATCCCATATATCAAAACTCATAATGCCATTCCCATAGCTAAAATGCATATTTTACAGTCACTGTTATGCAAATTGAAAATGTATTTTAGTGATCATAAACACAACTAAAAAGCTTCACAAAACCTAACATCTGGCACAGTTTTATCATTGGTAGAATATAATTTTTTTTAATTCAAGCATTTCATTTCAATTCAACTCCCTACAGTTTAGACTATAATTTGTTGCAGACAGAAGTTTGAGATGGATAGCAATAAATAAATAAAAGAGGTAAAAAAAAACCCATACATTTGTTTAAGCATAATGTGTTACACCCATCCCCTAAAAAGTGTTACAGGTCCATGCATTTTAATTGAGTAAACAAATTGGAAACAAATATAAAACAAACACATAAAACATAAGGTAACTACTCTGAAAATACAGTATAACGTGTGTGTGTGTGTGTGTGTGTGTGTGTGTGTGTGTTGGTCACTCTGACAATGGGGGTTTTGTAAAACAGGCTGCGTCACTTCCGGTTCAAGTCTTTTGTATGTGCTTTGTTAAAGTCCTCCTGTAGTCAATAATTTTATCCCTTAAATCTCATCTTTGATCACCAAAATGACATATTTTAAAGGTTTTTCTTTTAATTTTTTTTCTAAAAATAGCTTGAAGTAACTCTACACCCTTGTCTCATATAGTATACGCGGTTCTATGAATATGCAAATGAGCGCCGCCTCCACTCACTCACACCAGCTCAGAGATCCACTCGTTGACGATCACACGTTGATCTGATTGGTTACAAGGTAGTTTGTGACGTCAGAAACACCAGCGATTTCAAACCACGTTTTTTAGACTGTCTTTGATTCACTGCAGTTTTAAGTAGAGAATAATCAGCAATGGTGTTGACTTATGAATTTGCACATGGTTTGTCCTAAAGCACATTAAAAACACCAAATAGACATATAAACAACATTAAAAGCTTGATTTTCACCACTGGGGGACTTTAAATAAAAAGCCGTTTACTCAAGATACCTTCAAAGGAGCGAGCAAAGATGAGCTTAACCGATGTCCATCACATATGCAGATTGGTATCGAGTTTTTTTCTTCTTCTTCTCACTAATATTTTAATATTTAAACTGAATAAAAAACGAATAATTAAAAGAAATAGATAGGTTAACCGATTACCTTATAAGTCCATAGATATCGCCATCAGTTCGTCCTGTCATAACACTTTATTAACACTTTCTCTGACAAGCGGTTTTCCTGTTTTCATGTGACGTTCGGCATGAAGCCTATTTTGGCAAATGCCAGCCTGTAGTCTACAAATTATAATCCTTAATTCTTTTCCTTAAAACTTTTCTGTGTTTTTTAAAATGTATTATGGTTTATGTCAAAGAAACATTTTTATCATCTGACAATGACATCATTACTATATTTACATTTCAAATGCATTATCTACTACAGTTTACAGTGAACTGCTATCTGGAATGTGTGATGTCTATGTTTTGCATTTGGAAGAATCTGAATGTTTAGTTTTTTTCTAAGTGTCTTGGGATTCACATCAATAATCTGTTATTACTAATACCACAGATCAAAAAGAAACAACAAGATGTTGTCGGGTTTCTTGAGGCACTTAAAATCGATTACGCACAGCTTGACATTGCTTCAAATGAGGACAATCGGCTGTGGATGAGGGAAAATGTCCCTGGAGAAAAGAAGCCCACCAGTGGAATTCCTCTTCCTCCACAGATTTTCAATGAGGAGATGTATTGTGGGGTAAGAACCTGCTACAACAGAGGCTCCTATAAAACTGCCCCTCTAAAAGTTCACAATTTGGGTCAAGACCTAATGAGTAAACATTTTCACAAGTCGTTTATCCCAGGTTAAGAGATGTAAAATCCACTTTATAAAACAGGCAGCAGAAACCCCCCAAAAACGTATTCAAAAGAACTGTACAGTTAGTAGTCCTAAAACCTGGAAGAAATTTACCATATACAAACCATGGGTTCCATTGGGAATTTCCTAAGGGGCTGTAAAATGGTTCAAGCTTTTTTGAGGAAAATGATGTCTGTGGTTAACAGTATTATAAATTACATTATAAATTAAACTCAGATTTTAATTCTGTTTGCTGTTTTTTTTTTTAAGTGTAATTGTTTGCAGTTTATGTAGGGAACAAAATGTGATCTTTGAGGAACTTAGTGAATTCATATGAATTATCCACCAATTCACCAAAATGTAATGAATCGCAGTGAGATTGTGTTGGAATAATGACTAAAAATTGTTATCCATTCTCCTCTAAAAGTTATTGTACGGCTTTATGATATTTTAAATCAAGTGCAGAAGTCATATGGACAACTTAGTTCGACTACATTCATTTTATGGTACTTTTATGGTACGTTTAGCAGATGCAGTCCCCATCCACTAATGTTTAATAGAAGAAAACCCTCAGCTTGAGTGAATTCCATCAGAAATTACACATTAATTGCTAGATTATTTGCTTTAAAAAACTAATGATGGTTTCCTATCCTAAATTGCAGGACTACGACACATTCTTTGATGCCAAAGAGGACAACACAGTCTATGAATTTTTGGGTCTGACACCTCCACCAGGATCTAAGGTTGTTGTTTTTTTTGTTTCTTTCTTTCTGTGTGCTTCCTTTTCTTGAATGATAGAAAACCATCTTAAGGCCAATTTTTACAGCACCGACAGACAGCATCAGACACTTTGTCGGGTTTTGTTGAATCAGTTTGTTGGCTCTCATTGTTGCTGATTGAACATGTTGAATTGCCGGATGTCGGTCTTGAAATTACTGAGAAATGACATACTGTAAACTGGTGACAGACTTGGTCTGCATCTGTCGGCCTTTAAAGTTGAATTGGCCTTTAGACTGCAATATCTTAAAGTGATACCAGTAAAAAGGGACAATTCACCCAAAAATGAACATTCTGTCATTATTACTCACCCTCATGTTGTTCCAAACCCGTAAGACTTGCGTTCACCTTCGTAACACAAATATTTTTTTTATGAAATCTGAGTCAAGTCAAGTCAAGTCACCTTTATTTATATAGCGCTTTTTACAATACAGATTGAATCAAAGCAGCTTCACAATGATAACATCAAAATAATACAAAACCAAAACTCCATCAGGTGACTGAATGGAGAAAAAACCCTTGGGAGAACCCAGGCTCAGTCGGGGGCCAGTTCTCCTCTGGCCAGCGAGCGAACAGTGTATGATTATGATTCAGGCAGCATTACAGGTCAGAAGTCAGATTGGATCAGAACATTCAGAGTATTTATCCAGGTCCATCTGGTTGGAAGTCGGAGTCATCACGCCGGTATGGAGACGAGTTTGTTGAGGATCATGCAACTAATGCCATGCTTTCTAATGATATCTCCCAAGGGTAGCATGTACAAGGTGAACAGCAACGGTCCTAGTACTGAGCCTTGTGGTACTCCATACTGAACTTTTGATCGATATGACATCTCTTAATTTACTGCTACAAACTGATAACGGTCAGATAAGTATGATTTGAACAATGCTAGTGCAATTCCACTAATGCCAACATAGAGAGCTTTCTTTTTTCCCTCGATTGAAAGCTACACAACTACCACTTTGACTCTTAAAAAAGTTCATAAAGAGATGAACTAATAAAAAAATACTAGTAAAACTAATCCAATGAGGTTGAGTGGTTTAATCCAAATTTGAACAGATTGAATTTAGGCTTTTATTCACATACAAACATTCATCAACTCACACATCAGTTGTGGTAAACGGAAGCTCAAGCATGTGTGAGAACCAATGAGGTTCATTATCGTGTTACGCATCACGTTTGAGCTTCTGCAAGAACCAATGAGGTTCATTCTTGTGTGTTACACAGAAAGTTTGAGCTTCTGCAAGAACCAGTGAGGTTCATTCTCGTGTTATGCAGCATGTTTGAGCTTCTGCAAGAACCAAAGAGGTTCATTCTCGTGTGTTACACAGAAAGTTTGAGCTTCTGCAAGAACCAGTGAGGTTCATTCTCGTGTTATGCAGCATGTTTGAGCTTCTGCAAGAACCAAAGAGGTTCATTCTCGTGTGTTACACAGAAAGTTTGAGCTTCTGCAAGAACCAGTGAGGTTCATTCTCGTGTTATGCAGCATGTTTGAGCTTCTGCAAGAACCAATGAGGTTCATTCTCGTGTTATGCAGCATGTTTGAGCTTCTGCAAGAACCAAAGAGGTTCATTCTCGTGTGTTACACAGAAAGTTTGAGCTTCTGCAAGAACCAGTGAGGTTCATTCTCGTGTTATGCAGCATGTTTGAGCTTCTGCAAGAACCAATGAGGTTCATTCTCGTGTTATGCAGCATGTTTGAGCTTCTGCAAGAACCAAAGAGGTTCATTATCGTGTGTTACACAGAAAGTTTGAGCTTCTGCAAGAACCAATGAGGTTCATTCTTGTGTTATGCAGCATGTTTGAGCTTCTGCAAGAACCAAAGAGGTTCATTCTCGTGTGTTACACAGAAAGTTTGAGCTTCTGCAAGAACCAGTGAGGTTCATTCTCGTGTTACGCAGCACGTTTGAGCTTCTGCAAGAACCAATGAGGTTCATTCTCGTGTTATGCAGCATGTTTGAGCTTCTGCAAGAACCAATGAGGTTCATTCTCGTGTTATGCAGCATGTTTGAGCTTCTGCAAGAACCAATGAGGTTCATTCTCGTGTTATGCAGCATGTTTGAGCTTCTGCAAGAACCAAAGAGGTTCATTATCGTGTGTTACACAGAAAGTTTGAGCTTCTGCAAGAACCAATGAGGTTCATTCTCATGTGTTACGAGGTTTTACGTAAGAACCTGAAGCTGAACTTTTTGAAGCGTCAAAGTTGCTGGTAGTTGCTTAACTGTCTATGGAGGGACAGAAAGCTCTCAGATTTAATAGAAAAGATCTTAATTTGTGTTCCGAAGATGAAGGAAAGTCTTACGGGTTTGGAACGACATGAGGTAGAGTAAATAATGATTGTTTGGGTGAACTAACCCTTTAACACTATAGGCCAAATAACAACCAAATCTTTTTTCACTTGTTCCCAGTCATGTACACTATCTGCCAACCACCCAAACATCGCTTTGGTACCGTTTTAGGCCTCAACTATTTTCAGATGTTTGAATTACTTTATTAAAAGTTTTAGTAATGCAGAATACAGAAGTAGAGACAATTGAGACAGTATTCGCCCAGCAATAGTACACCCAAATCGAATGTTTTTCCTTTGTCCCTCAAAACATCTAGCTTAATACATAGAAATTCTCATTAAAAATCTAATCAAATCGCTTGAAATGCAGCAGCCAGGAAAGATATCCCAAGCTCCTTGGCATCCTCTGAATCAAGCACAACAATTACCAGACAAGTCTTTGGTGGTGGATGGATAAACATCTGTAGAATTACATTTAATCATGAAAGTGTGTTATCACTGTAGAATTCTGTCTTCTTCCTCTCTTTTTTTTAGCAACTTTGGTGAATTTTCCCTTGCTGACAGTGATTGAATTGATTCTCCAGTTCTTTAATAAAAAATCTCTCTTGGTGCAGGAGGCACAACAAGCTGAACAATCACAAAAGCTTCATAATGGATCTGGCACAGAGGAACATCTTGGTGATGACACAACAGTAATACCCAATTGAATTTCTTTCAGTCTTTGTTTTATATATATTTAACCGAAATTCACTTCCCGTGCATTTCCAGACACGTCTTTATTGTATGCCCTTCGTCTGCTTTGTGATTCTGTTTTTGTTCACCAGTCTATCACAACCTACACTCTCAGAAAAAAGGGACACTTTGTACTCTATTTACCCCTAAAGGGTGCATATTAGTACCTTAAAGGTACATATTAGTACCTAAATTGTACATATTAGTGCCTAGATGGTATATCTAGAACCTTTTGAAAGGGTACCATCCCTGTGACAATGTTTGTACTATTTTTTTTTTTCTGAGAGTGTAACTTAACACCATTTTTCGGATAAGTATACTACTCATACTACTTCAGCGGTATGTAGACTGTTCAGAGTACATTTGCTAGAAATTTCTGCATGGCTAACATCTGCGCATTTGTTTAGTGTATGGACCCTTTTTTTACATTTCCGGGGGGTTCTTAGAAGCTGCAGTCATCACAGTTGTGTAAACTTTTATAGTGTTGAACGGGAGATGACAGCAAATATAATTTTTGTATTTGCATCTGCTCTAAAAGCAAAAGAAAGATTCTGTGATAGCGATTCCACGACTTTACAAAAGAGGGAAAATGTTAAATTAGCCGTCACTCCCTCAGACGTTGTATTAGAAACACCCTCGCATTGAAACACCATCACATTGATCTTTTTACATGTAAGAGATCATTGTACAGTTATAGTATGCCGTTCCAAACATAGTCACATATAAACATTTCCACATTTCCGCATGCTGTTCCTCTTAATCCACTGCATTTTTGTAGAGTTATTTATCACATTTAATCAGGCATGCTTTCTCACTTTTTCAAATACTTAAGTCAAAAGAACTGCAATTTTATTTACTTTTAATGCAGAAATTTTGCTCATAATATGATGTCTGTTTATTTTTGATTGACAATCATTTCAAAGTTACATAGATATGACTATGCAATTACAACCCTATGTAATTACAAGTACTCACAAACTTATTTTATTTGTAATTACAACTCTATGTACTTGTGTTTGTTTGAGGAAAATGTTTTTCTTCCAATGATTTTCTTGAAAGATATAGATGTGCTTTTGAGGATTTTTCAACGTTTCAAACTTTTATGTTCATTTTGTTTGGCAACATTGTCTAACAAACAAACCCTCTTCTCTTTCTTAGTACTGTTTCTCAAATTCCATTGGCGATTGTTCTTCCGAAAACCCAGTTCATTTACTCATGCACTCATTTTCATCCTGAGGGACCTGTTGTAAAACTACCCATGATCCTGTGGTGCCTTTTTGTCAGTGCCTTTGTCAGTCCTTTAGTGTCATAGCAGTTTTAATTTCCCCTTTCCTGGGATGCTTTGTTTGTTCTTCTAGAAGAAGGAAATCAAGGAGGCTGAGCAGAACGGAGACGCACACACAGCAGAGCTGGAGGACGATGATCCGGGCGAGAATGTACAGACAGACACTCAACAAGAGGATGAGGAAGAGGAGGAACCCGCAGAAGAAGATGAAGAGAGTGTAACTGACTGATAAAAACTCCTAATTAACCCTCATTCCTCCTCAAACATCTTCTGCTTTCCCATTGGCTGCTCATTCTTCTTCCAAATAATCCATAATACCTTTGCTTCATCTATTAACCTCAAGGTTTTTTTTTTCATGCAGGTTCTGTAATCTCTCCTATGCAACTGAAATAAACATCTAATGTCCTGCTTCACCATCTCCTCTCTTCTAGTTTGATTCCTTACTAGGGGTTTTCTTGTTAACAATGTGACTATTGTGTCAATGATTGTTGGTGTTTATTCAGTAAATATGTTTTCTGCCTCATGTTATTTGCTCATTTTCATATTTGTTACCTTTGTTTTTGTTAGAGAAAGGCAGCTGAGGAGGAAGAGCAGGTAAGAAAAAAGTTCTTAAACAATTCTGCATGGCTTAGTCTTTGTAGACAGACAGACAGACGGATAGATAGATAGATAGACAGACAGACAGACAGACACACATACAGATAGACAGACAGACAGACAGACAGACAGAACGACAGATAGACAGATAGATAGATAGATAGACAGACAGACAGACAGACAGACAGACAGACAGACATATAGACAGACAGATAGACAGACAGACAGATAGATACATATAGACAGACAGACAGACAGACAGACAGACAGATAGATAGACAGACATAGGCTACGTTCACACTGCAGGCTGAAACGACCCAATTCCGATTTTTTTGCCCCTATGCGACCTGTATCTGATCTTTTCATGACAGTCTGAACGACACAGATCCGATCTTTTCAAATGCGACCCAGGCCACTTGGGTATGTGGTCCCAAATCCGATACATATCCGATCTTTTGAAATGCGACTTCAGTCTGAACGGCCAGGTCGCATATATCCGACCCGCACGTCAATAGCTACGTTTACATGGACACAGTCGGAATGAAATCAATCCGATTGATGAATCCGAACAAGGTGTTTACATGAATGATAAATAAAGTAATCGGGTTGATGTGCGCGTTTATATGTCACAAGTTTCAAATCGGATCTGAAGTTTTGACATGCGCACACTGCACGAATATACAGAGTTTCCCTCTTTTCGCGCATACATATTCTCCTCTATTGGTTCTTTATTTGTTTTAAACAGCAGACGTAATATTAATTCGTCTCTGATCATAATTTAGAGCATATTAACCGTTTTGCCGTGCTGCTTATTGATCACGCAGTAAAAAATACCCCTCCCCGCGGTCGTCTGTGGATGAGAATCCAAAACAAGCACTGGTGGGACGTTGTCCTGCTTCATTTCACAGACGCGCGAGTGAAATGAGAATTTTAGAGTGACGGGAAACTTATTAATATGACACTTTATTCAACAGGAAGAACAGCTCGTTCCGCGCGTCATACGTCATTACGCTATTTAACGTCATTGCACATGCGCAGTCCTTTCAGTTTCGGTTTTCAATCCGATCAGGTGTTTACATGTTCTATCGATCGGATTACAAAAGGGATAAACCACCCCTTTCAATCCGATCGAAATTTCATTCGGATCGAGCTCAATCGGATCAATTAAGGTGTTTACATGAAGGTTTTTTAGTCCGATTGAGCCGTCAATCCGATTATAAGTGTCCATGTAAACGCAGCTATTGATACGCAAAAAACTTCATAATTCTGCATTGAAGTAGTCGTCGGTTTGAAAACGGACTGCATATTCGTCGAGCTGAGGTAAATCTGCCGAACGGGTCGACCTCGACGAGCCCGTTAATTAAAAAAAAAGAAAAAAAGCCCACAGCCATTATATATACGTTATGTTAACTTATTTGTGCTGAATCTGATATTAGATAGGTCAGCGTCAGCGGCTGCTGTCTGGCTCTTGTGTAACGGTCGCTGCGCGCGCTCATGTGTGTGTGTGTGTGTGTGTGTGTGTGTGTGAGAGAGAATCACAGTTAGTTAAAGTTTAGTTACAGTAGGCTACTTCCGCAAACAACAAGTGATGTCGTTGACCGTTGAGTACTCTTCTGCGCATGCGGGTCACTTCTGGGTCATTTCACGTTCACACAGGAGATCACAAAAGGTCGCATTTAATTGGAAATGTGAACGGCCTTACAAAAAAATCGAATTTTTTCAAAAAATCGGAATTGAGCATTAAGCCCTGCAGTGTGAACGTAGCCATATAGACAGATAGACAGACAGACAGATAGACAGACAGACAGACAGATAGACAGACAGACAGACAGACAGACAGACATATATACAGACATTATATATTTACCTAAATGTATTCCAGTGGTTTTATTGTGGTCAGTTGTTACCTAACAACTATTACAAACATGTAATAGTACTATTAAAAATAATTGTAATGGTAATAAAACTAAACAATGTTTAAACCTTATTGTTTAATAATTATATTTATTACTATTCTGAATGAACCTTTTTTCTTCTTCTATGACTCACAGGAAGAAGGAGAAGAGGACAGGGTAAGACTGACATCTATCTATTCTGGTTTATACTGGACTAGCATGTTTCCTCAAATATTTCAATGACTAGATATTTCTCATTGTGAGAGTTTGTGTAGAGTGTGAAATATCGGTCTTATTACATACATTTATGCATGTATGATATGATTTTTAAAAATGAGTTCATGATTAATTAATGATGAACGATTTGGGAAAGTGTGGGAACCCTGTTTGTACCCCATTTTTTTTTCATCAAAAAGGAACAGGTTGATTAATACCTGCTCGTTTATTTATTCACAAAAACACAAAAAATATAAGAAAGCTAACGTTCGCTATTCGCTGTTCCAGGTGGAGGACAACCATCTGGTCTCAGAGGTGATTCTTATTCTAGAACCAACAGATTCTAGATCTGTAACTCTATATTCTCTCCCATTCATTTCTTCTTATCTGGCTGACAACATTTCCATTATTATTTGTAGTTCATTTTTGCATCCATGTGTTTCTGTGTGACTCTCATCTGCTCCTCACAGTCATTTACTCACTTGGAAGGCGACTCGTTTGCATTGGGTTTTGCCTGTGTTTTTTTCTTCCCCCTTTTTCTTACAGGTGTCATGGATGCATTTTCTGTTTTTAAAAGCCTTTTAGTTCTCCACCAATATAACACATTTCTTCCCAAAAATGGAAAATTATTCCATATATAATAAGATTTATTTTTAACCGAATTAAGAAATAAATTAAGATTAACTGAATTAAAATGGATATTTTCCATATCTCGCCCATAACAACTACATTATCCTAACCATCATAACTTATACTAAATTATATGCTCTTTTCACCACATGAGGAATAACGCATCTGAACCGTCAAATATGGTTTGAATTTAAATACATATTTCATTGAACAATTTAATGCTTAGAAGTATCTTAATCTGACTATATCAACTTGACAAATTACAACAAATCAAGTAATTTTTTATGGGTTAGATCATGTACAAATATGTCATTGAAAAAACAACTGCAGTCATGCACACTTTTTTTCTCATTTATCATAATTTCTGAAATAAAGCTGAAATAAAATTAAAAATAAATGTTAGATGAAAAAAATCCTGCTTTAATAAGCATTAAATACACAGTGAACACACAAATATTTGGTAAAAAAAGTCAAATTTTTGTAATCAATATAAGTATTGAATGATATCAGATGGCAGATCTGTTGTTCACTGACTGTCTAAAGCATATTGCACACATCCCTTCTTCTCTCTCCCTCCTGTTTTTTTTACAGGCAGAAGATGATTTGGTGTCTGAGGTAACTCGGGTTTGATGAGCAGTATATCTCTGTACTTTTTTTCCCCTCATTTCGCAACTGATTTTCCTCCTTCATTCTTCCTTTTAACCTCCTGTTTCACTTCCCAATTCTAGCTGCCTCCTGTCAGTCTCTTTCTCCTCTCTCCATCTGTTTCTGCATGCGCCTCTTTAGCTTAAGCTCTCACATTCCTCTCATCTGATTCAGTGTGTTCTCCCCTCTAGGAGGAAGAAGAACTGCGAGAGCTTGAGGTAGATTGATACATGTTTGTTTTTTTCTTCACTTTTTGTCTCTATTTTCCTTCTCTTTCTCTTTTTCTTTCCTCTCTTTTCTTTCTTCTAACTACAATTGATATCTGTTCTCTAGCACTTGGACCAAATTTAACATACAATACTTTCATACCAGATAGATAAGTGATTCACTGAAGTCCCTCAGTGAATAATATGTACAACATGACATAAATTTAACTTATTTAGTTTGGAAGTTAGTGTCTAAAAGGCATCAGTGCATCACAATGCATCAACCTGAGAATGACAATTTAATGTATTAATATGAAATGTAAGAATTAATTTCTTATCCAATGTATAATGGTTGAGCTATTTTTTTTTTAATAAAGATATTAATTCCTTTTAATTAATTCTTTATAACTGTTTTCATTGTATTTTTTCATCAAATAAATACAGCCTTGGTTTCCATAAGTTAGGATTTATTGTAATTATTCATCAAGTTTGACAACATTTAAAATGTAAAAAATTTCTGTAATTGTTTTTTTTTTTTTTATACAGACCCACATTGAAACACTACCTCAAATTAAAGGAAATGTTACTGTTAAAAAAATAAATAATAATACAATACAACAAATTACATTAGAAGGTCACTAAACATTTTACTTATCTGTTATTTTTTTGTTAAAGGTATATAATATACATGTTTTTGTAATTTTTTTACTACATTTGTTTAGACACTGAAACATACATTATCAATAAATTAACAGCTTCTAAAAAATTTTTTGCTACTAAGACAAATACCCCAGACTGCACATTTGAATTCTAATATTAGCATGTTGTAAACGATGCAAGGAAGTGATATGCCATGATCAGTGTTGAGGGTCAAATTGAAACCCACATCCTCCACATAAGAACTACTACTCAGTGTGCTAAAACATGTGCACTTACCACACGGCCACAACACTAGTGATATTTTTTATTTTTGTGACATAAGCGTACACACACCAATTTTATTTTCCACATTCAGTTGCAGTAAACTCCTCAGGTGATCCTCACCTGCTCTCCCTTTTCTCCAGACATGCTGCTTCAAGCTCTCCTCATCTCTCTCAGTTGTCTTTTCTTTTCTTCTCTTTTCTTTTTCCAGTCATTCCATCCCTCACTTATGTTACAGGAGAATTTTTTTCCCCACTGGCTGTCACTTCTAGGATCTTTCTTTATTGTGGAAACACACACACATATATATCCACTCAAACTCACTTCCACTGCTCATCCTCTTAGCACAGAGAACTATCTGAGTGTAGCATAACCTTCAGCTCCCTCAGTAGTTGATTCTTTCACTCAAATACATTGATGCATTCTTCTGTTTTAATACCAAATTCCTTTATCGCAGGAGGAAGAGGAACATGCCTCAGAGGTACTCTAGAACATTTGAGCTTGTTTTGAGCATGTTGTGGTCTGGGAAGGCTAGGGGCACCGGTGCATGTCACCAGTTTTGTTTGAAATCTTTCAGATTGACTAGATCAGTGGTTCTCAATGAGGGGTCCAGGGCCCACTAGGGGTCCTCAGCACATTTCTAAAGGGGTCGCTAGTGAGTAAAAAAAACCCCAAGTAAATCATCTCAGGTTGCATATGCAACCCGGTTCCCTGAGAAGGGGAACGAGACGCTGCGTCTTGGTGTCGACGCTATGGGAAACGTCATCAGCATGGCCGTTATCTGAAGCAAGTTTTACCACACGGCAATATTCATTGGTGTAACATTCATTATTTAGTTAGCAAAGATTAATTTTGTGATATACTCACAGCGAAGTTCTTTTTTGTTCTTTGCTTAGTGGTAAAAAGAAAGAGCTGAGAGCGGCGTTTAGATGAATGACAACAAAAATGACAGCGGTGAGAAAACTGCAGAAAAGAAAGCATTTGATCATGTAGATGTCGACGTGGATTGTTTTGCACGAGCTCTGCAAACGCCAAGTCTCGTCACGTTTATTTAAACCACTTTATACAATATTGCTTTAAAGCCACAAATATCATAACTGTTATCTACAGGCCTACTGTAATTGAGTTATTTAAGAAATTCATTATAAATAGAAAGATGTATGGTACAAAGTAATTTCATGTCGGAGCAGGATTTGAGCAAATGTTGTTTCACGCGAGCAGTGCATGAGTGGACCGTTCGCTAGGGCCATATGCGGTTGAGCTGCACCTCACTCCAAGTAATGCATTACTTTACTTGTTACTTGAAAAAAGTAATCAGATTACGTAACTCATGCTACATGTAATGCGTTGATGATGCTATGGGTTACCAATACCCACTATATCATGCTGAAGGAATGCCTGCCTCACTAAGCTATGAATATTCACAAACAAAGCGGGCATAGCACTAAACGACTCTGAAACTCAGCCTGAGTCAAGAGTGCGTCAACCCTATGTGACTTGCAAAATGCTATATAGTTGCGCTACTCCTTAAAGCCAATATCCACCGGTGCTAGGGTAAAACTCCTAAGCTCCATAAAATATTTACAAAGGAAGTCCAGGCTAGTCCAGGTATGCCTTACTAGCACCTCAGCAATATTGCCGGAGAAGGCTCTTAGGGAACAGCCTACAAAAGCAGCGAGTTGCTAAAACCTCAGTAATTAGAACCTTAGCATAGACCAGGACAACTACTTGTTTTTCTAAGATGTAGTAGTCTATCTCCATCCTGCCCAAGGTACAACCTTATGTATTGCCATCCATCCAAGGGGCAGTATATGCATTATATATATTTACATTTATGCATTTGGCAGACACTTTTATCCAAAGCGACTTACATTGCATTTCAAGGTACACATTTACATTCTTATCAGTTCTTGCTTTCCCTGGGAATCGAACCCATGACCTTGGCATTGCAAGCACCAACGCTCTACTGTTTGAGCTACAGGAAGGCTATACCAGGAAAGGATATATTGCAATTTGCACGATAACTCTCATTAACCAGGCTTTATAACACAAAGAAGTCGCAGCAGAGCTTAGGCCCTACTTAAAGACCCCAATTTAATTAGGGGAGAGAAGCAGCCTGCCCATAACTCTACTTTAAAAAAACTCATACCCGGACTTGAGTAAAGGCACTCTCTAAAGCCACGCTTTAGCTGTCGCTTTACCTCAGTGCTACACCATAGTATGCGACAGATAAAGAAGGAGGGATGCCCTACATGCAATCTACCTCAACATTCTTGAACATGGATCATACAAGAGACCTTTAGAAGCACCCATTCAAAGGGGAGCATATATCCCTACTTCAAGATCCAACAATAGTTGGGCAGGGAGGTAAACGATGTAGATTGAAGCTTGCCGGACTGCCAACATAGTTTTGTTTACCCTGCATCAACCCTCTGACATACGATCACTCTCCAACACCTCATCAAATTTATGAACGTGCCAAAATTGTGCAGTTTCGGATTTCGTTTTCTTTAAACAACAAAAACCTTCTCAATCCCTGTGTAAATTCGACAAGGTTGCTATAACCACCACAAGCTAAAGAGGGGGTGTAATGATCTCACGAGAGGGGCCATGAATGATGATGTAAGTTCCGTATAATGTGGAATTCCACATTTCGTCAAAGTGCCCACTCGCATCATAACCTCACAGCAATACGCTGGAGGAAAACTGATGAGAAATGGTAATGTCTTTCTTTCCACATTGTCTCAGCAATCTCTAAAGCTTGCACACTCTAGAAGCACTGAGGGGAATTCAAAGAGTGAAAGATTAATATATATTTTTCACTCTTACAAAAAAACTACTCCAGTTAAAAGAGGCAACTGGAACAAGAGGAGGTTGCATCATCTCACCGCATCCATCCTTTGTAAACCATTACCCTCAGCACATCAAGCATTGCACTAGACCTATCAGAGGATGGGTCATATTTTGTTGCGACACATGCCATTTTACAGGCCGACTGCGCCTTCACCTCTCTGAACTTCCCCAACACTGCCTTGACAGACGTGCCTAAGAGTTCAGAGGGTGAAACCGGAGCATCAAGAAGGAAGTTTTTTTCCTTCTCCTTAATGTCTGACATATTTAACTACAAATGCCTGCCCATAACCACCGTTTAATGGCGGCGGCTGTTTGTTTGGTGGCACAGAGGGCCAAGTCTGTCTTCAGGAGACAATCCCTGCCCCTGGTCTCTCAGCAGGAGAGAAACAACGCCTTGCCAATGAACCGCAAAGTGGTCTGTAATGGTTTAGACGGCAAGACTGCAGCCTTCAACGAAGATGCCTCAATCTGCTAGCCAGCTTCTCTTCTACAGGGGGCATCTTCATGTATCCCTGCTCGCTCAATCCCTCCACATTTGTGTAATTTGAATGTGGAAAAGGAATGATGTGTGTTGAATTCAGCTTCTTCCTTGACCTCTCCACTTCAGTGTGAAGATCCGGAAGAAACGGCAGGCTCATGGAGGAGGGACGAACAAAACTCACCAAAAATCGCTCATTGAGTCCACTGCGAGCAACGTCCTGTCTCTTGCTTGAGTCAGGTTCAACCTGGTCATGGTGCCGGCCATTACATCCAACCGTTCCTCGTTTGTGGGGTTGACGGAAGAAGCCAAAGAATGGGCTTCCTGATCCAGCAGATCACCCCAGCTAGCAACAAGGATTGAAAAAACAAATTCCTCAACCAGCTCGACCTGCGAGCCCCATGATCTGAGTCTCCATGTCACCGGCGGCAGCAGCAAAACCCAAAGCACAGGGTGCAGACTGCAGATGCTTGTCCCTCATCCCTCTAGAAGAGGGCCAAGCGTGAGCAGAGCTTCCAAACTGTGAACTTGTCACATTAAATGCATCCAGACCCCTCGAGCTCTCCCAAGTAAACAATGCAAAGATCATGGGTGTCTTCAGGTGTCATAAAACAAGGACAGGGAGGCACACACTTTCTAAATTTCTGAATTTGATGCTTTTTTCTCCATAGTTTCATCTTTGTTACAACGCGCTACAAACAGGGTTCGAATTACGTGGGAGCCAGTGGGAGCTGAGCTCCCATAGAGAGAGGATGAGCTCCCATGAAAGCAATAAAATCATACACCTGTGGGGGTCTCTAAAAATCATCAGCACCATTATTTTCAATTACAAATAAAGCACTTTTTCCTTCGGACTACTGTAGCGTGACTTAAAAGATAGGACAAGATGCCAAACACATGGATCTCACGGGATCTCAGATTGTCATCACACTACATCCTTATGCTTAAATCAAGTGATCAAAGTGCTTGTTGCCGCTGCGATCAGTGGCGCGGATACTGTGTTTGTTTGTGGCTCGCGCACAGTCTTCACTCGCTTCAATCCGTTGTGGAGACTCCCTATTCGTTCCAGTGAAATTACAAAACAAAATGCACACAAACGTGTCTGTCTCTGCCTGATATACAACCACTGATAAACATAATCGGATTTGATAAAAAGAAAAAAAAAAATATATATGAGTATGGATTCGAACCCAGAACCTCTGACACGCTTGGCAAAAGTTCTACCACTGGACCACTTAAGTACACGCTTAAACTCGTCGGATCTATTAATTTACTCACATGAAAATGCTACAACTCACAACATCTTAGACCTCATCAAATTAAATTAAACCACAAAAAAAAATGAAATTAAACCAAATGTACTATTTAAATTGAATTGTGTTACCAACGCTTTTTTTTTAAATTAAATTTGTATTATATTTACAAATTTTTATATTTTTATATTACATTATTAAGCTATAAGTCTGCTCATAGGCTACTTTTTTTTTTTTTTTTTTTTTTTTTTTTTAAGAGACCCCCACAAAGATGAAATCATAATTCGAACCCTGGCTACAAACAAACGGCTCCTGAAGACAAAAAAGTTGATGATGTGTAATTCAGGTGTTCTTTTATAATCACTGGCGGCCCGTGTGTGACGCCATGGGACTGCCGGGGGTGGGGGGCTTCAAATATTGTCTTTGAGTCAGAAAGGGTGAGAACTACTGGTCTAGACACTTGCATCTGAAAAAGTTTTGCCTTTACATTTGTGTCATTGAATTGCTTGATTTTTTTCTTGCTGTTGCAGAGTTTAAAGCTGCTGCAAGCGATTCACTTTTGGAGTATCACACATAAAATGTCCCTGTTATTTGACAGGAGTCAGTGAAATAGGTACCATTGGTGTGAAGCAGGGTGGGGCCGAGAGCCGTGGGAGCGGAGCAAGGCCAGTGACGAGGCCTCTGCTCCCACAGCTCTCAGCCCTGCTGCTTCACTCCACAGTGCCCTAAATAGTTTGTTTGTTGTTTGTTCTGCTCATATGTCACTCTTTTATAGCTCAGGAGTGTTCTCACATTTCTTTAAAATATAAACCGTGGCTCGTTATTAAATCGTTTTTAAAATATAGTGTGTGTAAGTGATATAATGTGTGTAAAATATAAAGTGAACTTGGCCAACATCGCTTACACCAGCTTTATCTTGATCAAACAAAAAGCACAAAATAAGATACGTTTTATATTTTTATTGAACACTAACAGTTTAACATTTGTTGCAATTGCAATTGTTGGGTCAGTGTGTTCAATAAAGACAAAAAGTATTTATTCTAGGTGTTTTTTTTTATCAGACTTTGTTTTTTATTAGACGTACCAACTAACATATTTATGAATATATTCATGTATATATATGTTACAGTATTGTAACATATTATTTAAAATTTCTGAAGTTATCAGATCTTTGTTTTTGTTTTTCTCATCAGATCTTTGTAATTTATTTAGGGTTTTTTTAATGCTATGGGAACACCCTCCAGGTGTGACAATTGTCTAAAGCCTTTAAAGAATCATGCCAATTGTTTGGCTGATGGCACTTGCATCATCCATCACCTGTGCCTCAAAAGGACATGTTTGCAATGATGGAAGCAAAAGCAGGACTAAGAAGTACTCTCAGAATCTCGTTCCCTTCTCAGGGAACCAAGTTAATATATATATAAGTGAGATGTTCCCCTTCATAGGTTTATTCTGTAAGTTCTTCCATCTCTGTAAGACAACGGAAAATCCCATGAAGCAGAAAGGCCTTAGCCATCTCGGTGCACGGATAAAGCAGGAAATCAAAGAATGTCTCTGACAGAAAGACCCAGCGTGGAACATGTTCAGCAGCAATTGCAGCTACATAAACCCTGAGTGTAGCCGGAAAGAAACACGTTTGAAGGAATGCCAGCACTGATCCAATAGGGCAGTGGACTGGGTCCAACTTTCCAAGGTTCCACATCTCTGGATGAGGCTGCCAAATTGATCCTGAGAAAGTAGGTCCAATTGGACTGGAATCTTCCCAGGAGAACCCTCTAAAGCCCGGGACACACCAAACCGATGCCAAAGAACTAGTGCTGATGAAAGCTGACTGTGTTGTCGCCTCGCGTCGCCTGCGTCAGGAAAAAAAAGCTGCACCTGAACACACCGAGAGAACTACAGCCGACTGTCAGCTATGACAGTCATGCACGTTCTGCGCCTGCGTGTAAATGAGACAACTGTCTATTTCTGAATATATATTCATCTATATTTGTCATTCAAAAAGGGAAACCGACGCTGCAGGCTGCAGATACACAAACCATAAACAAAGCAGTGTGTGCTTACCGTTTTGAATATCAGTCCTGCTAAACACTTTCTTTATTCCACTCCGCTCATGTTAATATTGAAATATTCACCAATGAACACTCAGGAAAGATGACGTAACATTAGAACAGCCTTCTATCTGTACCGTTTTGACTTCTTTGCTCACTGTTTTGCTATTGTTCTCGTGCACTCACTCGTTCACTAAGCCAAACAGCCAATCAGACTTCTCTCTCTCACCGACGGCCCGACGCCGATTCAGCATGTCGAATAAAAAGCCAACGAGGACCAATTTCAGCCAGCTGTGCGAAACCGTGCAGAACACACTGAGAAAACTTAGTCAGCCGATGCACAAAAACTGCCCGATGGCCGACCGTCGGCTTGGTGTGTCCCGGGCTGGAAATCCAAAAACAAAACCTAGGTTGGTAACTCAACAACAGACATTTCTATTTTCCCGTATCCTCAAAAGGTCCGCTAAGAGCAGTCAAATCGGCAGGAAAACATACTTGCTGGTTCTGGGCTACCTTTGCATTACTAGGGAACAGAGAGAAGAGGACACTGGGCGGTTTCACTGGAAACAGATCCACCTTCGCCCATCTGAACCTTTTGCCAGATCACACTCACCACTTCAGGGTGTAACCTCCACTCTCCGGGCCTCAACCCATACGTCGAGAGTAGAACGTACATCGATAATCTCTACAGGGAGTGAGAATGTATTCCCCCTTGACGATTCGTATAAGAGATCACTGATGTGTTGTCTGTTCTTATCAACATGTGTCAACCCCAAAAGTCCAGAAGGAATTGTTTCAATGCAGAAATACCACCAATATCTCCAGGCTATTCATTCAGGCTAGCCATTAGCTTGACATCAGAGCCGCAGGCGTCTAGCTCACGTGAGCCTCGATGGGCTTCGGACAATCCTCACACCTGGAGGGTGTTCCCACTACTGACACAGCATCGAGTGAACCTATGAAAGGGAAAGTTAGTTGGTGCAAATCTAAGTAAAGGGAAATTCAAGAACAATTAATAATAATGCAACATTACAATCATATATCCAGATATGGATATTAATCACTGGTTGTAGCCAAATGAGTCCTCCTGAGTCCTGTACTTGTCTTTTTTATGGAATATGCGAATGACTGTTTTGTTTGAAGGACCAGGGTGGAGAAAATACATTGTTCAATGTGCACCAAAGAGTTTTATGAAGCATTGTAAACATGATGTTGATGCATAGAGAATAAATCTGACGTTTAGCAAGACCATCAGCATGCAATACACGTTGGTTTGAAAATGTTGTATTGAAAAAAGCAGGACATAGACTCTGCTCCTTCAGGGTGGCATGGTTGACATTCAAGATGGGAACAAGATGCTGTGAAAAATGTTCCTGTTATCTCAGCATTGGGTCTGAGTGTATTTACATTGTCATAACTTCTGAGTGAGAGAGAATGTTAAAAAGGCTGTGAAGTAGAGTGGTACCGCGGTAGGCCACGCAATGCAAGTCCGAAGGGAATATTCCAAGTTTAGAACAACTCAGGCCCAGTCAACAACATCCAAGAACCCTTCTGCTTTTAAACTCTGGAATGCCTCGCTTCTTAGATTTCTATTGTAATATTACTGCATACAGTATTTGTTTAGTTTTACAAACTGAGGGACACATTAAAAATATAGTCTGGTATTCAAGATACTTTATAATACTTTAAAAAGACAACTAAAACAACAAAACTTGTCTTGAAGAAACAGTTTCTTCATAGATTGGTATAGCATTTGACTGATTCAATATGCCGGTGCTGCTTCGATAGGCTACACTTTTCAGGTTGATTAATAATTCAGTTACATAGATACAGTATAACAAGAGCCAGGCTGCACAAAAATGATTAATAAAACCGAATAATAATGATAAATATTGAAAAATAGAATAGAATAATGGCCAAACAAATTATACAGGAGGCATTTATAGCATCTAGGAACAATATGCTGTTAACTGTGTGATTGCTGTCATTCACAGGAAGACTAGTGTTCTGAAACTGAGGATTTTGGACCTGGATTTTCCCACACAGGTAATACATGCGTTTCTTTTGTCTTCTCTGCCACTTGGTGGCGCTGTAGGATACCATTTGCTTGCTTTTGTCCAGGACTAAAGATATTTGTGTGCCTGGTGAACCTAAGACTGTTGAGTGCTTAAAAGAAAGATCCTGCCGGCAATGACTCACGTGTGTATGTTATCTTAAATCATATTGGCTTAAATTGACTTGCTGTGTTTAAAATGTATCGTTGATATTTAATTACCTCACATTTTTGAAGTCATGAGGAATATATTTTTCTTTATCTTTTAAGATAAAAGAGTTCATTGTACTATGAAAAGATACTGTAGCTTAAATACTAAGCATGCCTTGTTTCACAGACAGGGTTAGATTAAGCCAGGATTAAGCCTTAGTTAATTTAGGACATTAAATAAGTAGCTTTTATAAACGTGCCTTGGAGTAAAACATTACTGGTGTGGTAAGTAATATTGCAAGTTGCTTTCAGTTAAAACAGCTCAAACATGTATTTGGACTATTTTAAGCCTCGTCTGTGAAAAGGGGGGATTAACTCGTACAATTCAGTGTTCAGAAACTTGGCCCTCCAGTCACAGTGACTAACATCAGCAGGATGGATGATTTTATTTCTTCTGGTGTATAACACCAGAAAATCTATTGACAAAAGACCCGTCAAAGTTAATCAAAGTACCGCTGTTCATTTCACATGGAAAGAGTTTCTTAAAGGAACAACAGCAACATTGGGCTGTTTAATTCTAAGGTGAATTCTAAAAGAGAAAAATTGCTTTATTTTAAAAAACAAAACAAAATATAGTAGAGATAATTAATAATATAGATAATATAGAGATAATTTACATTTAGCCAGTCATTGTCTAAATAAACCACAACAGGGTGATCAGGACTCTGAACCAAAGCAAAGGGATTTATTTTGTGATTATGTGCTGGTTGTACATCATCCCACTTATTAATATGTAATATTAAAACTGTAACAGTAATATTTATTTGAGTTAATGTCTTACTGTCTCGAGTCGCAAGGTGGCACCAAATGTAACTTCCAGTATGAAAAGAAAGAGAACACGGAGTGGCACTGCTGTCAAATACAGTCATGGGAGAAATGTACTTTTTTAAGTTTTTATCCAAATTAAATCTGATACTTAACAATTAATTCATTATTTTCTCATTATAATGATCACTTATTATATTATGATGAATTACTAAATATATTTATGTATTCAATATAAATTATATTGTTTATTATTATATACATTTTTACAAAAGAAAAAGATTGTACAAATGACCAAAACATACATTTACAGTAATGCCCTTATAACGAATACCTAGCAGGCAAGTGAGATGAACCATTGACTGTAAAGTCAAGAATGACAAAGGTTTAACTATACATATTAAATACTTTTGCACAAGTAATTTAACATGAACTGTTTTGATGAAGAGCTCATGTGATGAAATTAATAAGATGCAATATGACAAGTAGAAAACTAAAAAGTCTTTTAAACAACAGTTTCAACTGCACATTGGGACACATTGTGATTTGAGAAAGCAATAATACTTGCTGATCAATTTAAGCGCTCACATAAACTTGTGAAATATTTAATTTGATCTATATTTCTGCCACTGTCCATGGTCATTATATATTATTTAATAGGTCAGTGAATAAATGCATGGATCAGCATTTGAATGCTAAGCATGGTCAAGTCAATTCATCTTTATGTATATAGTGCATTACAGATTGTTTCAAAGCAGCTTTACAGAGATAACAGGAAAATAATGATTCAGTGATGCAAAGTTAGTTCAATTCGGCTGTAAAGCAGATCTAAAAAGACAACTGTAAACAGCCATTATTCAGCTGAAGTCAGATCAGTGTTGATTCAGTTCAGTTCAATAACTGTTTAAAGATCATTAATTATGCAGTGAGCTCAATTAATCTATAAAGCAGCCCAGTTCAGTTCTCATCCAATAGTCAAATCAATTATATTGTTGAATATTAAGTGTCCCCAACTAAGCAAGCCAGAGTCTACAGTGGCAAAGAACCCAAACTCCATTAGCTGACAGAAATGGTGAAGAAAAAAAAGACCAACATGTTGTGATTATGATTCCAGGCTGCATCACAAGTCAGATTGTGGATTGGTATCATTCAGAATATCAGAATATTGTTGGTCTGGAATTAATCTTGTTGCATTGAGGGTACAGGGTTCTAGCCTGCAATAAAATAACCTCATTTTAGTAAATGAAAAGCACATCAGCTTAAGCGCGTCAACATATTTGTGTGCATATTGTTTTGTGATCTCATAGGTACAGATAGATACATCAGAGCTGTACGGGAGAGGATATTGCTGCTGTCACTCTCGGACACACTCAGCAAAACATAAAAAATGACACAAACTAATGAAATGAAAACTAAAATTGGAGATGTTTCCTGCTTATTAGAAGATGCACCCTGCCACAAGCTATTGCATAATTGGGGACAAAATTGGCCATGGCAAAAAGTTGTGGGTACATTTCTTGGTCCCCAAATAACGCCTGTGCTTTAAACTCTCTTATTTTAAGCATCAAGTCAAGTTAAATTATTTGCATAGCACTTTCCATAATACACATTGCTTCAAAGCAGCTTTACAGAAAATCAGGATTTTAATGTTTATAGGAACACGCTGACTTTTTGAGGCTTTAGCTTATTCACCGTATCCCCCAGAGTTAGATAAGTCTATACATATCTTTTTCATCTCCGTGCGTGCCGTAACTCTGTCTGACGCACCCACCGCTAGCCTAGCTTAGCACAAAGACTGGAGGTAAACGGCTCCAGCTAGCATACTGCTCATTTTCCTATTTACATGTTGTGATTTGTATAGTCACAGCGTGTACAAATAACAAAGTCACATGAGACACAGCCATCTGCTAACCGTATACAAAATGTTGGCGTTATTTTGTCACTTTTTGGGAGCAGTATGCTAGCTGGAGCCATTTACCTGCAGTCTTTGTGCTAAGCTAGGCTAGCGGTGGGTGCGTCAGACCGAGTTACGGCACGCACGGAGATGAAAAAGGTATGTATGGACTTATCTAACTCTAGGGGATACGGTGAATAAGTTAAAGTCCCAAAAAGTCGGCGTGTTCCTTTAATATCGTAATCTATATAAGCGATCAAACAGTTGAAGTATGCTGTATAAAATCTTCCTACATGAATGTACTGTATGTATGCAAATAAAGTTGGAATAAAGACCTAGTTGATAATATAATTACATTAGCGATGAAAAAAAAAAATCAAAGTTGAGTTTTGCTATATAGTATACGGTATCACTTTATGTGACTACTGTGGATAAAGTATATTATATATATGTTGAACTTTATATAGAGAGCTTTGCGGCGATAAAACAATTACTAAACAATCACATATCCAAGATTTCCTATTTAATATAGTATAGGTCAGGATGTCCTATATATCCAACTGTAACTAAGTTTGTGTTTAGGGAAGAAGAAGATGGGAATGTTAAACGTAATTTTAACGACAAAATAATCAAACAACAAAACAAAAGTAAAGCGTATAAGCATAAAACAACAACATTAAGTCCAGGCCCGGTCCTCTCCTCAATCACTCTTCCTTTCGTCGTTCCGGAGCTCCTCCGTGGGACTCGAGACCCGTGTGGCTCATAAACACTCGCTCCCTTCCCACAGCTTGTGGCCCCGCCCTGCTTGCCACGCCAACTTTAAAAATATCTCTGGCCGTTAATATAGTTAATAACTATAAAGCAGTTTGGATTTGCTGTATAGTACATACTCAGGCCCGTCGCGACAAGACAGGCAAACCAAGCAATTGCTTGGGGCCCCGAGCTGGCCTGGGGCCCCAAGACAACGACTGGTTAAGAATAAAATGCAATGACAAACTGTGTGAGCGCCCCTTTGATAGTCAATGCAGTAAAGTGCAATGACACTGTTATCGGGATCCCCCTCAAAGGGGCCCCCCTCAGTAGTCGCTGACAGCAGCCAGCCAATCACGTGATCTCTGCTGCCGGCAAAATACAAAAACTCCTCGGCAGTCATCATGAAGCGGAATTATGCTTCAGGAAGCCAGAAAATAATGAAGAGAAAGGAAGAGGAGGATAAGAAAAAACAAGATAGTGGTAAGTAGGGGTGTAACGATATACGTATTCGTATTGAACCGTTCGGTACGCGTTTTCAAACCGATCGGTTCGTTGGATCATTTTTCCTGCCGACCAAAATTTCGTTATTTCAAATGTAGGCGCGTTGCGCGTGGCAAGCGCGCTCATAATGTAGAGACGCCGGCGCGACCACAACATTGCCCAACATCAAATGGCAAATGTAATGTAAGCGGGAACGAAAATGAGCTACTCGTTATTATTGTGTGGTTGACGGACCGTTGTTTATCAGTTTGGACCAGTGCAGCGCGAGCCGATCGTGATCATGCGACACTGTTACTACACAGCTCTAATAAGAGATCCAGTAAAGAAAGCATTTGAATTCGCCACTGAAGTAATAACATTGCTGCGAGATCTAGTGAGAAACATTCACATAGTTTGGCAGGAATAGTAGGCTATAATGCCTTCAAGTAACATTACTTCGGTTTTATTTTGACATTATGAATACAATGCAAATGTTAATCTTAACTAAAATAAACATTATAGGCTACTACAATACATAAATACAATTACATTAATTTTTTTCCAAGGAGCTGTTTTGTTTTATATGCTCCTAAGAAGAGTCAATTATAGCTCCAGAATTGCTCAAAGTAAAAATAAATCATATTTTATGATGCTAGTTTTAATTAAAAAAAGAAGAAAAATAAATAAATCAAGGAAATTGGCATTTCTTTCTTTTTGCTGTATCGAAAACATACCAAACCGTAACACATGAGTATCGTATTGAACCGAACCGTGAATTTTGTTACACCCCTAAAGATAGTGGTAGGCCTAAGTGATAAATTACACTGGATAAAATAGCTCCACTTGTCTTGTACAAATGGTGTAATTTTTCAGCAGGTAGGCTAGAAAAAATATGTTTATGTTAGCTACCTGCCTGACGGCAAATGCTGCTTGTAACAAACAGTTAGTGCACCTTTTTTTTTGAACGGACGGAATATGGTTACATATTATATTATGTTTTTTTTTTGGGGGGGGGGGCCTCCATGTCCATTTTGCTTGGGGCCCCCAAATTCCTTCAAACGGCCCTGTACATACTGCTTAACGTGAGTGCACTGTATGTATCCAGGTTGAATATACTTTTAGTAGTATAATTAAGTTGTCAAGTATGTGGTGTTATGTCTTAGACAGCAACATAGTGTCGGCCCAGATCCGGGTCACATCTGGTACATGTGGATTCAACGCGCACCAGATGTGGGCCGGATCTGGGCCGACCGGCCGACACTATGTTGCTGTCTGGGGTGGTTGTGTGGTGCTATTGAGAATTATAAAACTTGTAAGGTGTTGTTCAATTTATAACAATTTTGTGTCGTGACAAGCCTAATTACTATTAAGCATACTACTATAAACACTTTTTCCATTTAGTTTTTTGCTATTTTTCATTTTCTTTGTGGAAATCAACTGCATGAAATCAACAGCATGACAAATAAGTGGGAGGGGGATGATGATGTTGACGAGCAACCTTTGATGCTTCACATTTATGAACGCACAACCCTTACTATGTGCTTTACCTTCCAGCTTGAAGTTCCCTGGAGCCATCCAAAATCCCCCACAAACACCTTCACCGAAGCGTTACTCAAGCCAAATGTGACACCACTGCACTGGAGAACATGCACTCAGGACCCCGGCTTCAAGCTCCCCATGAATACTGTGCCTTATCCCATTACTGATGAGGCTGCAAAATGCCGTTGTATGCTTTTATTGCTTAACTGGCGAGTTTCAAGTGAATTTTAAAGGGATGTCTTTTTTCTTACTGTACATATAGAAGATAGCTATTTCTATAACCTTTAAACTAACATTTTGTGACTTTGTTCTATAGAATCCCAAATAGTTGTGCTGAACCATTTAAATGTGCCAAACCAATACTTGCAATAACTCTCTGTGTTGTGATCCTGCCCACTACCAGTCATACTTTGGACACACTTTGCTACAATGCTAAATGCTAATTATAAAATCCACCCGTAGCAAATTCATAGGCTTTATCAACTTCTAGACGGTGGGAGAAAACTTGTATGTTGTGTTGTCAAAGGCTGTGCGTTCGATCAAATTCATCAGTCACTTAGCCAAGCTAGCCGTAAGATAACATTTTGTAGATGCTAACATTTGCACTTAGCCAAGCTTAGCCGTAAGTAGATGCTAACATCTGCACTTAGCCAAACTAGCCGTAAGATAACATTTTATAGATCCTAACATTTGCAGGTACTTGATATCCCATTATCCCCAAAAACGGAATAAAACTGCAAGGCAAAAGAAAACTGATCCAAAAGGCAATAAATATGGTTCATGAATATGAACATTGACTATAGTTTGTTTTGCTAATGGCATGAAAGAGAATTCAATTTAAAAATCCAATATTGTCAATACTAGTTTTCAGCATAAGTCAATAATTTTGCATATTGTTGGGTCTGTACAGCTCATGGTAAAATAAATGTCAATCTTAAAGTATGATTGGAAATTGCCCAAACAGTTTTAGCTAATTGAATATGAAAGTAGGGCTAGGAATATTTAAGGATATTTTAAATTACAATTTAAAAGTTGGGCCCTCAGGCTGTTTATAAACCACTAATAGGTTTGATTTGTTTAATATTTTCGGTCACTACATAATTGGCATGCTTCTTTTTCTGTTATCATCCTGAAATATGGAAAATATTAGTAGTAATATAGGTGTGTCCAAAACTTGTACTGTCTGTAGTTAAATGTACATGTATACATACTTCATTGGGGCAAAATTAGACTACACAAAATGCTTCAAAGTTGGTTGAAGTTGAAGTTAAAATTCGACAATAACACTGTAAAAGGGCATAAGTCATAATTCCCTCCTTTTTCAGTCTATTGTGTCTGATTTCAGTCCGAATGTGTGACGTCAATTCCTGCGGGAAGCCATTCTCTGTAGTCGTTCGGCAGTTCTAATGCACTTTGTATGTAGACAGAAGTGAATGGTTGGAAATACCCTTCTTTAACATTAAAGAGTGAGTTTTAAAGGCGCTGTCTGCTTCATTATGTTCTATTCTTGACACATTGTGTGTATTTAAAGAGCAGAAATGTTCAACCAGGGTGGTGCCAATTCAATAAACAGGATGTGTGACCTTAAAGAGATTCCCTAGAGATAGTGAATGGAAGACAAGGAGGTTTTCTCATGCTCACATTTGACTTAACAATGGCAGCAAATTGCAGACGTTATTTTAGGCCGTCACTGAAATATTGACAGCAGCCTGTGAGTCACTGGTGAAGATTTGCAGTGGTCAGTTCAAGGCTAAAAAGGCTGTTTTGCTTTCAGTAATATTTAACTTGCTAGTTTTGGCCACATCCCACAGTTCCACACAATCTGCTACTGTATTGACTGTGGGAAACGTGATCTCTGTATGAAACAAGCTCTCTGGAATACTGTATGACACATCCTGGGAGACGTAAGGTAAGAATACAGCAGCAGGATTTGTTATTCCGTAATTCAATAAATCCTTTGATAAGTATTTTATAAGTTGGACAAATGTGGGCCACAGGTGTAAACGGTGACCCATTTCAATATTTTAAGGTCAAACAATCTCTTGTTCATGTGTTTTCATGATTTAGAGTTACAGTGTTAGCAGACTCATGCATATAATGTGGGAAAAGGTTCAACATCTCACATTTAGTTTGTTTTTATTCTCTCTCTCTCTCTCGCTCTTTTTTTTTTTTTTTTTTACAGCAACGAGCATATAAATTGTATTCGGGTGAATCTTACAAAACCAGTTAAGAACATGACCATAATTTAACTATTAATAAATTAATAAATATTTTGCACAAAGAAATCAGATTAATTTTATTTGTATTATTTTATTATTTTCATCACAATTACACGCATTTTCACCGTATGAAATCATTTTTTATTATACTTGTTTTTTTTTGTTTTTTTTATCAATGTCAATATATAAATTTATATGGATTTTGAAGGGAAAGTGTATATTTAGGCCCTATAACTAGTCATCATTTCTCAGTTAAATCACCTTTGGCTTGAGGTCCTGCAGCATGAATATATATATATATATATATTCAAATATTTCACATTCAGCATGTGTGAATCATCATAATAATAATAATATACACACAAGTTCCATATATCACCTTAGCACTTTTTAAGACCTAATATAAAATATTTTAAAATATATATTAAACATATGTACAGAAAAAGTATTAAATATATAATTGTATATTTCCATAAGATTATATAATTCAATTCAATTCAATTAATTTGATGTATTTAAATAGTGTGAGAAACACACCCATATGTTGACTGCATTTCACAACACTTAAATGTACGGTATTTTATTTAAGTGTTACTGCAACATTAACAGTGTGTGGCTCGTGTTGTAAATAAGGTAAAAAGTCACTACAATTTTATATTTTGTAGGAATTGCAAATATTTTCTCC